>OX359276.1:41688191-42900929 GCA_947179155.2 Hedera helix | reverse complement strand
TCGGATTACAACTATCTCGGAAGTTCGGAATATTACACAAACACTGTTCCCATACACATATATAGAAATATATACCTACCCTTCTATTTTCGCACGTACGAATACTTCATAGTTGTCAATAGTTTTAATTTCATTTCTACAATTTTGCGTTGTAAATTAATGAATAATGTTTAGAAAACACAAAATGGGGGACTTGGTATCTGTTGGTCATGTAATAGTAATTTGCATTTTTAATTTGTGGGAAATGGGAATGTGTAGGAAAGTAAGTGCTAGGTAAGTTGCCTTTGAATTGGTTGAATGTAAGGCGTTCGAAATGAATTCAAAATGAATTTTCCTCCACGTATTTTGTTTGTCCAGGTACGGTTTTACGGTTTCTAAAGTGCTTTTTTTCTTTTTGCTTTTTTAATTTTAACTAGTTAAGTGTCGAGCGTGAAACACATATATTTATTTTTTAAATAACATGATTTGTAATTTTTTTTGTTCATTTTATATATAATGATTATAAAATATGTTTAAAAATTTCACAAATTAACTTACTATTACTATTAAAATGACTACAAATTAAAGTTTGCTTAAAAAGACAAATATATATAGACCTAATATAATTGTTGGAAGTTCAGACCTAATGCTACGTTTGGATTAAAGAAATGAAATGAGTGAAGGAATGGAATAGAGAAAAGAATGAAATATAGAGTAAAATAATTTATTCTATTCTAGCTGCATATGAATTGTTCATTACATTATAATAGAATAATCAAACACAACTGTTTTTATTTTATAGGAATAAATTTTTTTATTCCCACCTTCATTCCTCCAATCCATATATAACATAAATGTTTAGTAATGTGATTAGTTAAGTGCTAGGTAAGTTGCCTTTGAGTTGGTTGAATGTGAATTTTTTGGCTTTTGAATTGAATTCAAAATGAATATTCCTCCACCTATTTTGTTTGTTGAGTCGGGACGTGTTTCTGGAGTGGACCTTTTTCTTTGCTATAAGCATTCCAATCGGTGAAAGTAGGTTTAAAAACTTGTCACCCAAACTTCAAAAACGTACGAGCATTCCAATTGGTGATACCTTATCCGAACAAATTAATATATTCCTCAAACTTGTATAGTTTTCTACAATTCTACTTGGAAAACTATTTTTTTTTATAAAACGGAGGCTTACCCTCTCATGTAATACTATTTTACTATCGCTATTAAAATGACTAGCTACAAATTAAACTTTGCATGAAAAGATAAATGAATATAGACATGATACAATTGTCGGAGACTCAGACCTAATGTTAATGGATTAAAGAAATGGAATGAGTGAATAAATGGAATAGAAAAAAGAATGAAATGGAGAGCTGAATGATTCATTCTATTCCAACTGCATAAGAATGGTTCATTTCATTCTAATGGAGTAATTAAACACAATTTTTTATTTATTTTATACGAATAAATTATTTTATTTCCACTTTCATTTCTCTATCTGTGTATAACATAAATGTTTAGTAATGTGATTAGTTAAGTGCTAGGTAAGTTATCTTTTAATTGGTTGAATGTGAATTTTTTGGCCTTTGAATTGAATTCAAAATGAATATTCCTCCACCTCTTTTGTTTGTTCAGTCAGGACGTGTTTCTAAAGTGGACTTTTTTCTTTGCTATAAGCTTTCCAATTGGTGATCTGCCACTATATCATGTGGTACATCATCTCGATAAATTTCATGAATTTTCTGCCTTTTAATATTAGTGAAGGTGATCTGCAATATCAATAAATCAAATGGAACTTTTGTTTCTCACAGATGTGGGACTTTCTTGCAACCATTAAATAATAATATTCATTTGCATTTTCACTTCAACAATCCCTAACCCTCTCATGTAAATACCAAATATTATGTCAATACCAAATATTCATATATGCAGTTATGCATTCAAGAATGTATCTTTTGATTTACGTATATCGATTAATATAAAGATTATATCGATATCGATATCACTTAAGCTTAAATTATGACTTCTTTATCTTAGATACAAAAATATTGTCTATGATTCCTACCAAAAAATTTAGGCACGTTCAAATACTTCAAAGTTTCACTAATTTTCTACCATTTTACTTTGTTAACGATGAAAGTGAATTAAATTGAATATTGGGGACTAGCCTTACCCTCTCATGTATTACTATTTGTATTCTCAGGCGAGGCTTGAATGTTTTTTTCCTTTTTTATTTCGTTAGACATGTCCTTGTAACTACTATATATTTTCATCAATGGTCCTTTGAAATTTTGAATTCTTTCTCAACAAAGTTTTTTTTTGTTTGCCAAGTTTTTACTCAACATGAATACATACTAGTAAAGAATAGAATTAATTCAATATATAACCTACATTGAGTCAATAAGGTCAGCCTCCGAGTGTCTAATTTTGTCAAATAAATTTATTCAAATTACAATCGTTATTTACAAGTGGAATTTTAAAGTAGAATGTGTCCAACCCATGGGTAAGGATCAGTATGTATTATACTTTTTCAATTCATTACGATTTTTTTTTTGTTTTTTTTGTTGTTGCTAATTTGTGTTTTTATAGAGATCAAAGAGAGATACAATTCTAGGGACATACCCCGCGGTAGAAATCAAGCAGACACATCATAAACATTTTAACGAAGCATATACTAAGGCAAACCTGCAACAACACTCTAAAAAACAATTACATTTGTTAAACTTGCAGGTGATGATGAATAACAACTGCGCCCTCAAACTTCTTTACAATGTAAAATCTACATTTAACTAATCTAATGCAATCCTTGGCAAAGGAAGTCAACAGCAGTAGCATTTTCTCCATGTTGCCTTCTATTTCTCTCATTCCACAATTTGTAAACTACTTTTGCAAGACACATTTTAATAATAGATGATGTCATATTATCAAGCTTAGAGTTTTGAATCAGTTGAATAAGCGAGTCCCAATCAGTTGGAACACCAAACTAGCCATGTTAGGCAAAAACTTTTCTCAGTATCATATTAGAATAAGGACAGTCAAAGAATAGGTGATGATAAGATTCCAAATTCTGATCACACAGAACACAAGTAGATTGAAACCAGACAACCAACCTCTTATGCATAGTAAGCCAGAGAAAGAAAGAGAATCTGGGAGTGAAATATTTAAACCAAACAAGTTTGCACCAACTTACAGAAGGTCGAATTTGTCTGATGGATTTCCAAATTGTATTAGCATTGATCTGATTATGGCCAGTCTAGAAAACTCTATCAAGTTCAGCAGAAGGCAAGGAAGAATTATGCAGCAAATTCGTCAATTGTAGAATAGATGAATGGGAAGAGTCAGGGGGTTTCCAACAAAAACCAGAGATGATATCTTTTACTTTAGCTGAAGAAGGGAGTCCAGAAAGTGTGAAGATGGGGCCATTAAGTTGAGTCGCAAGAGGCTTCCCCTGCAGCCAAGGATCATGCCATAAATTTATATGGTGCCCATTTTCAATCTTGTAAGAAATAAAATTGATGGCTAGGTTTCTCAACTTCAAAACTTTTCTCCAAATCCAAGAAGCATCAGAAGGAATCATCATATTCCAGAAATTATTCTTAAGCAGAACTGTCTTTTTAATCTAATCAACCCAAAACGAGGATGAGTTGAAATCAATAACTTGCCACAAATAAAACAGAATTCGGGCTTTGTTCCAGTCTTCAACATTCTTAATATCCAGTCCACCTTCATTACGAAATTTGGATCAGTATGTGTTATACTTTTTCCACATATTATGATTCGTCAACAACATATTTTAGACATAATTTGCCATTATATATTATGCTATAAATATTAAATTTTAACATAATAAATATCGTAATTGAGAATAAAACTATTGAAACAATAAATCCCTCATTTATGATGATATAGAGTCAAAATTAAGCTTGATTTAGACTTATAGTAACAACACTAACTGGAGTTAAAATTTAGCTTTGCATGAAGAGAGGAGGAGACTCTTGGACGAGTAAAAACCCTAATGTGACTTACTCGATAATTTCTCTATTCTAAAATATAATATTTGAAATCATTTTAGAATATTATAAAACTTATTATTCCGTAATTTAGAATGAGGAGCAAAAAAATGACAACTAGAACGGGCTTGAGACATAATTATTGAATCACTATATCGATCTCTTTTATTAATTCTTCGAATAATATTTACACAAAGATAAGATCCTCTTATTCAAAATACAATCAACATGCTATATAGAATGAGGAAATTAAGTCCCAGGCTAGGGGGATTAAAGAATGAAAGGAAAACAAAAAGAGTACTTAAAATTTGAAGAAAATCCACTTGGTTTCCTCTTATTTTAATTTGGTCATATTGTTTAATTAGGGTAATTAATTAAGTAGCAACACCAAATTGATTAGCCATGAGTTGTGAGTACGCCGGAGAATTAGGAAGAGGAGGAGCCACAGCACGTCCGGCAAAGGCCATCTGGTTGAGCTTGCAAGGTGGACCACCCCCGCTGGGAATGTTGCTGCACGAATTGGGTGAAGGAGGGTCCACTGGACGTCTCTTCTGCAGAGATTGTAGATGAAGATTTTTATTAATAATAATATTTTTTATTGGCGTCGATAAGTTAACTTCTTCATCTTGGAGCTGTCTACAGGCTTCATGTGGCTTGATCATGGTTAACACAAAAATTAAAACAGTTGGAATGGCCGAAACAAAGCATATATGTCTCATCTTGTTAAGCAAGCAAAAAGTACTTGAGGAAATTATGAAGAATAAATGAAGAGATATGGGATATTTATATATATGGACCAAGCCATGGATTAGTATATATGACTTGATCTTTTTTCTTACGTAACATTTTTAGTTAATCCATGCATGGGGTCTGACTGCTGACTAGTAGCTAGGGTTTGATCCATGGGAATAAAATACAAGAAGAATGAGTCATATACACGATAGATATATAAAAGTAGGGTTAATTATAACTTAACTCAAACTTCCAACAGAGGCGTCATATGTTCCCATGCATACACAGGCTAGAGATACCTTACGATTCACGCACGTACGGATTAATGTATATATACTTCAAAAAAATATTAGATCAGCTAAAAGAATTTTTTTTTAAATACCCACAAATAGTACAAAAGTGGCCAATCCAAAAGAGTTGGTTAAGGCCACAAAAGAATTACAAATCAATATATTTCTCATAAAATTCACCAATAATTTTTCGAAAAACAAAAAGGGGGCTTGGTCTCCTCTCTCATACATACAGGAAAATGCTACTCGAGAGATTATACAATTTGAATAATTTGTATTCTTGCTGAATGGTTGAATATGTATAATATTTAGCTGTTGAATTGAATGAATCATTTCAAATTAACATACTCGTAATACGTCTTGATGAGCTAATGAATATAATGAGTTAAACCAAACAAAAAAACACATCACACCAATGTAATAGTCATTGCATTATGAAGTTATTATATTGATTTAACGTGAACCAAATAATCTTATATTTTACCGCTAGTTGTATTTCATAGTTTGAATTAATAATATTGTCAGTCGACTGACTATTTCTTCAAAATATATCTATAAATTTTTTGGACAAGGGAAGTAGCAAAAGCAAGAAAAAACAAAAATGCTTTAAACCAAAACTTGTTCTCACCCGCCTTCAAATTATTAAAAAATCTTGGTAAGATCATCTCTGTTTCTATGTTATATTTGTTCTTTTTTGTATAGGTGTAGTTTTGAGGAAGTTGAATTAATTACAATAAAACTCTAAAATTTGGACAAATGCCCAGGAAAATAAATCAGTGACAGGCTTTGCTTATAACTAAATCACACTTAAAAGATGTTATAGATATATTTATATGTTGTACAAAACATCGTTTACCAAAGAGGTGGCTATTATTAAAATTTGAATTGTAATTATGTAATAGTAGGCATATTTTGCCCTTACTGATCCTGAAGTATGACCATGCTTGCACTTTAGTCACTCTTATTCTATTCAAGTGAATTTGGTCCTCAATGTTTATTCACTTATGCATTATACTCCAAAGTTTCCCGTTTGATCATGTAAGGCATGTGTTAGAGACCAAGTGTGATAGCCTAGACCAAAGCGCTACATGAAGAAGATAAGTTTTTCCTAAATTCTTCTTAGTTTCACCTCCTTGACGGCCCTTTCCAAGGTTCTCCTAGGACTATAGGATGAAATGTGTCTTTAGATTTGAATTATAATGGAATAGGTTTTCAAAAAAAATAAAAGAAATGAAAGGCATGTGTTTAATCTTGTAGGTGGGATGTATTGTTTCTGTATTCTTCTTTTACCCTTGTGTCAAAAAAACTGTAACACTAACAATGTACCAATAGTGTAATCTCCATTAGTATGAATTTTATTAACCTAGTTATTGTGTTATTTTGTACTAAAAGAACAAACAAACGAGGAACAACAACAATAGCAATTAGAAGCCAGAGAAGTCGGATTGTTTTCTATATGGGTCTTTCATTCTTCAATTAATCTTGAGTATACAGAATACAAAATTAAGAATGCAATAAAAAAATAAAAATCAGAAGGGAGATCCAATTTCTCGCGTAATACGACATCGGTTTTAAAAGATAAGACTATTTTTTATTTTTAAAGTTAATTTAAAATATATATATATTGACTCTTAGGTGAGCTCTGAATTGTTTTTCCTTTATTTATTTATTTTTTTGTTTCTATTTTTGGATATGTTGGATCCTTTAAGTGGTTTGGTAACTATTTTCTATCATTTCATCAATGATCTTTTAAAATTTTAAATTGAGTATATTTATGTACACATCGAAAGTGTACATATAAAAACTAATCCAACGATACAAAAAATAATAATAAAATATTTATCTTTTCTTTACAATATTTTCTTTTCTTTTTTTTCGTTTTTTATTATTTTACTTTCGTGAATGTAGACTTTGAGTGTGCACATAGATATATTTTTTAAAATTCTTCCTCGACCACAGTGATTTTATTTTTTAATCTTTTGCCAAGTTTTTCCACAACATGAGTATTTGTAAGGAATGGAATTCAGATAATCTATCCAAATATCCAACCAAGCAGTGTTTTTAAATTCGGACCGAAAATTGAATTAGAAAAGTTATCGGGTGAATGGATCACTGGTTCAATCAATAGTTGAACTGTTACTGAACCGCTGATGTCATAAATACATAAAAATATATATTATTAATAAAATTTTAAAAATATCTATTTTTTTGTAAACTAAAATATAAATATAGTGAAATTTTAAATTGATTATATCTACATACACATTGAAAGTGTACATCTTAAAACATGCCCAAAGATACAAAAAATAATAGTAAAATATTTCTCTTCTCTCTCTTTACAATATTTTCTCTCTCATCTTTTACTATTACTTTTACTTTTGCGGGTGTTTTTAAAGATACATTTTGAGTGTGTGTATAAATATACTTTTAAATTCTTCCTCGACCACAGTGATTTATTTTTTTAAAATCTTTTGCCAAGTTGTTCAACAACATGAGAATTTGTAAGGAATGGAATTCAAATAATCTATCCGCGGATATGACTGAGGTCCGATAATCCCACCTACATTGAGTCAACACCCTCAACTACGGAGTGTCTAATTTTGGCAATTAAAATAATCCATACTACAATCTTGATTTACATGTGGAATTTTAAAAAGAACGTCGAGCCAGCCGTGGTTAAGAAGTATGTATATACTTTTTCAATTTCGTTGACTTAATTTCTGAAGAAAAAAAACTAATAAACTTTTGTTAAGATATCATAAAAATATATAAACAACTTTTTTAATGTTAGGAACTAAATACATTTATGTTACATTAAGTTTCATTAAATTCATAATTTGACTTCTAAAATAATCAGGTTTATTAACTACCGAATTGTATACAATGCCCCCGGGCAATTCATTTTTCAGTTGAAATATGCCATGCCGCAATACTTAACCCGGTCGGCAACCCATTTGGTTTTATACAGTTTGACCGTATTTAAATACGGTTTAACTTCATTAAAATACATATAATTAATCTCAAATTAAAATACTTTTAAATATAATTAATCCTAAATTAAAATACTTCTAAATAAAATTCACCTTAAAAAAAACTTCAAATGTCATATCTCTCTTTCTCTCTCTAGAGTCTTATCTTTTTTCTAGTTTTCTCCCACCAGATCTTTCTCAGCCAAGCCTCGGAGATGCATGCTCGTTAAGTACTGCCAGCAAATGATCTTTTACACATTCACATATAGTATGTACATTTGTGTTTATGTAATTGTATTTTAAGCTAATTTATGGTGTACCGTGTTTATTTTTTAGCTAATTTATGGATTATTATGTTTGATTATCAGAGCTATAAGAAAGGATTTTTTTTTTTTTGAAGTATATTAAAGGAAAGTAAGAATAATACAAGGGGGAAGGTTCCCAACCTAAGGTGTAGCAAGGTCATCATAGGACAGATCCTATGATGGCGAAACTAAACCCACAAAAGAGAAGAGGCCCCGGGCATACCCGAGATCTCCCCAAAAATCAAACAAAGAAGGCCGTCAAGCCAAATTAAGGTAATTTATACAAATTCAAGTGCCTTAAACTACAAAAGGCCCCTTTTTTTTTTTAAAAGGTTTTAGAGCTATGAAGTCTACATTTAAGAATATGAGCAAAATTGCTCATATCATCATGGAGCTGAAGATTTCTTTCTCTCCAAAGGAAGTAAACAACTACAAAGATCCCCAAGAAAAGGATTTTGTGAGTAATTTTAGAGTTGTCCAAAGTAGAAAAGTGAAAAAGGATTTGTTTGGCATGATTTGGGGGGAAACGATTTCATTTATCCAGCTCACGGGGAACGAGGAATATGTTCTTAAAGGATCGAAGATTCTCGAAGACGCATTGTTCCCTAAAACTGATGAAATTTTGAATTTGACCTCAAACAATAGCCTGTTGGTTTATATATGTTGTGATTTTAATGATGACAATTTATTTGGGTTTTGTGTTAAGATTAATAGATATTATTTAAATTGTTTGGGCTGATTTTTAATATATATATATATCATGGTATTATTGATATGCCCGAGATGGGTTACTAGTCCAGTAACTTGAAATAATAGAATTGCAAATGTGCTGCAAATTATATTTCTTAATATATCTTGGTAAATCTATTTTAATTGAGTTCATTAAGGAATCTGTTCAGCTGGGAGATTTATTCTAATTGGAGTCTATCAAGGAAACTATTCTAGTTATTCAAATTATCTGGTGAATGGACTCTAGCAAACCTTATCAAATATATTCCTTTATTTAAGCTATTGTGGTTTGACTAGGTAACCGTATATTTGATTTGCTGATTTGAAGAATTCTACATATCCGTTGGTCTCAGTTAATTGCTAAAATCATGTGTGGAATGAGATTTTATTGCTAACAAATTATTATAGCCGTTGGTTCTTTTTGCATATATATTCTTCCTTCTCGGCTAGAACAGGTAACAAACACAATAACAACAAAGTATATACCAGTGAAGAGAGAACTCAAAGCAAAGATCAGCCTTATTCATTATATACTTTCGTTGAGAGCTATCATTGTTTATGTCCAGCAAGTCTGAGTTGTATTGGTAGTTCATTAGCTGGAAAATCATTACACAGTATATTCAAAATACCTTGTAACAGATTCTGAGTTCAAGCTGTGTTTAGCTTGGTCGTTCCAATAGTGGATAGGGACTGTTCAACGAGAGCTTTTCAAGTTTGCAGAAGTGAAACAGTTGCAGAGGTGCAAAAGGGGCAGAGGTGTCCATTGCAGTGGAAAGCTTTATTTGAACAGGGAGTTCTTTTTATTGTATTTAATTGAGTTATAAATTAATAAAAAGAGTATCCAATACTAATTGGTATTGGACGTGGATTAGGCCACTAGATTAGTGGATAGGGGTCAAACCACGTAAAAATTCACGTGTTTGTGGTTTGCATTTGTGTGGCTTTATTGTTTGTATTCTTATTCTGCATTTGAACTGCTTCACAAAAGTATTTTGCTGATATCCGTAACATACTAATTCAAACCAATCCAGACACTGAATTTCAATAGCTTGTTCTGTCTGCATTATTAGTAAAATAGAATTTAGCCTAAAACAGACACTAAAAGTTACAGTCATCTTCTGTCTGCTTTAAGCCTATAACGAAAGAAATTTAAAATTTGCCATTACAGATCACTTTTGGCTTAGACACCTATTCACCCCCCTCTAGGTGTGCACGTACACAAAATTACATTTGGTATCAGAGCAAGGCTCTACTAATATTGGTCTTTGCAGATCGTAGGGCAAGATCCTATGGCACACCTCAATTTTCAAGAAGGGCAGTCCACTAGCAGGCCACCTCTGTTGCTCGGGAGTGAGAACTTCAACTTCTGGAAATTCAGAATGAAGATCTATCTCAACAGAGACCCATGGGAATGGTGGGTGGTTGACAATGGACCTGTTGTTCCTAGGCATGATGATGGTAGGCCTAAGACTCTCATGGAAATGGATACAAATGAATCATATATGGTATCCTATGATTCCAAAGCCATGAATACGTTGCTGAGTGGTATGGTCCAAGCTGAAATTGACAAGGTCTCTGCATGTAATACGGCAAAAGAAATTTGGGATACAATCATTATGAGCCATGAGGGAACAACTAAGGTGAAGGAAGTCAAGCTAAGCATGTTGATGCAAGAATATGAGCTTTTCAAGTTACAAAAGAATGAAACAATCAAAGAAGCTCAAGCAAGGTTCCTTATTCTAATGAATTCGCTAAGTATGCTTGGTCGAAAAATTGATCAGAAGGAAATAAACAGAAAACTTCTTAGAGTTATGCCTAAACGGTTCACACCAAAGGTCACTACTCTTCAAGACTCAACAACAATCAGTACTATGGATACGCTCACTTTATTTGGAGAACTTGAAGAATTTGAAAATCAACTAAGAAGGTATGATGAAGAAGATGAGGGACCTAAAAGAAAGACTTTAGCATTACAAGCTGAAAGTTACATGGAAGGGGATGATGAAGACTCCGATGAGGAAATAGCCATGATGACTCGAAAATTAAGAGAGCTGATTAGAAAGAAGAACGAGTCAAAGTTCCCAAGCTAAACATTCAACAACAAGAAAGACTTCAAGCAAAAACCACAAGAGGATACATGTTTTGAATGTGGAAGGTCTGGTCATTTTAAAAGAGATTGTTTTCAACTGAAAAGAAAGAATAAAGCAAACATTTCAAAAGGAAAAGCATTGATGACATGGAGTGACGATGAATCCGATCATGAAGATCAAGACGATGAAATTGCTTAATTATGCTTCACCAGATTAAGCAAAGAGAAATCATCTGAGGTAAATTCTGAACTGGGAGATATTACTATTTCTGACTATCTTGTGTTAAAGAATGAAAATATTCGTATAAAAGAGAAAAATGCTCATTTAAAAAACTGGATAAATGATTTAATGAAGGAAGTAGAAACCTTAATTGAAGAAAAACAAGAAATAGCTAAAGATTGTTCATCTAGTGAAGTATCTAAACTAAATGCTAAAATTGATTATCTAGATAACTATAACAAAATTCTATATAATCGTGGAAACAAGTTAAATGAAGAATACAATGATCTTAAAAAAGAAAATGATAATTTAAAAGAAAGTTTAAAAATGAGAGATGCATGTATTGACGCTTTTAATGATGGAAAAATAGTAAACATACAAAATAATAATGAGGAAGAAATAGTTTCATTAAAAAGGGATCTTGCAAAATTTGTTCAAGGAGAAGAAAATTTGAATGTAATGCTGGGTGCTCAAAGGTCAAGCCTAGATAAACAAGGAATTGGGTATAATCCTGTTAAGAATATAAAAAACACTACAAATAAAATAAGAGTAATAAATAATAAACCAAGGAACAAGTCTTTTTATTGCTCACCTTTTATTACTTGCAAAAATTGTGGTTTAAAAGGACATTTTGATGTAAACTGCAATAAAATAAAATTAAAACAAATTTGGGTAAAGAAAAGTGAATTAAATGCTACTAACAAAATTTGAATGTAACAGGTTTGGGTACCAAAACGATGAGCTACTTCTCTGTTTTGTAGGTCTGCTTAAAAGCTAAAGTGCCATCACATAAATGGGTACTAGATAGTGGGTGTTTTAGACACATGACAGGTGATAAAAATAAATTCGCCACACTTATTGCAAAGAAAGGAGGAACGGTTACTTTTGGAGATGACACAACATGCCAAATCATTGGGAAAGGTAAAGTTGGAAATGGTAAGGTTTTTATTGATAATGTACAACATGTTGAAGGATTAAAATATAATTTAATTAGTGTAAGTCAACTAATGGATAGTGGTCATAAAGTAATTTTTGATAAAGATAAATGTGCTATTATCCATGCCTCACATAATGTTCCTCTAGTAGCTAACAGGGAAGGTAATATATATACAATCAATTTTGAAAATCAAAATGAAGATATATGCTTAGCTGTTGTTCAAGATCAAACAATTCTATGGTATAGAAGGTTAGGGCATGTGCATATGGAGTTGATTAACAAATTGACTGCAAAGAATCTTGTTAAAGGTTTACCAAAGCTGAAATATGAAAAAGACAGGTATTTGTAATGCATGTTAGTTAGGTAAGCAAGCAAGAAATTCTTTTATAAGCAAAAATCAGGTATCAACATCTTTACCACTTCAATTATTGCATCTTGATTTATTTGGACCCGAGAGATATGCTAGCTTAGGAAATAATCATTATGCTTTTGTTATTGTTGATGATTTTTCAAGATTTACATGGGTATTATTTTTGAAAACTAAAGATCAAGCTTTTGCAGAATTTGAAAAGCTTATAAAGAATCTTGAAACAAAACACAACCTCAAGCTAGTTGGTATAAGGAGTGACCACAGTGGTGAATTTGGAAAAGACTTTATACCATACTGTAGTGAGAAAGGTGTTACACATGAATTTTCTGCACCAAGAACACCATAACAAAATGGTGTGGTAGAACGTAAAAATCGTACTCTCTAAGAAACTGCAAGAACTCTACTTCAAGAGAGTAAGCTGCCTAAGAAATTTTGGGTAGAGGCTGTAAGTACTGCATGTTATGTTTTAAATAGAGTACTGCTTAGACCTATTTTGTTAAAAACACCATATGAGTTACTAAACAATAGAATTCCTAATATTAGTTATTTTAAAGTGTTTGGTGCTAAATGCTTTGTTTTAAATACTTAAGGTAATCCGGGTAAATTTGATGCTAAATCAACCGAAGCTATATTTCTTGGTTATTCAATGCACAACAAGGCATATAGAATTTATAATTTGAATAAATCAAAAGTTGAAGAATTTGTGCATGTAATATTTGATGAGTCTAACCGTACTCTGTCAAAGGAAGAAAATGAGGATTGTACAGGAAATGATAATCTAAATCGTGGAACCTAAACAACTCAAATCAGACAAGATACGCCGTCTGCATTAGAAGAAAAATCAGGCGTACAAGTAAATGAAATCAGACAGCCCGATCCGTTTGTTTTAGAAGAAAACTCAAATCTGCAGACTCTTAAATCCAAACAGTGTGAACCGTCTGCTTTAGAAGACAGACCAGATGAACATTCAGATGCTGATTTCAACATACCAGAGTCTGATCCTGAAGAGCAAATGACCACAACCAGACTTCCTAGATCATCCAGAACAGTAAGAAATCATCCTCCTAATATGATCATTGGTGATCCCAATACTTGGATGAACACAAGAAGGAAAGCAAGGAATTATTGTGCATTCTCAGCTTTTCTTTCACAAATAGAACCTAAGAATGCCAAGGAAGCAATTCAAGATAAGAGTTGGTCTATTGCTATGCAAGAAGAGTTAAACCAATTCGAAAGATGTCAGGTATGTGAATTTATTAAACCTCCTAAAGATGTTTCTATAATTGGTACAAAATGGGTGTTTAAAAATAAACTTGATGAAAATGGCATAATTACTAGAAACAAAGCTAGATTGGTAGCTCAAGGTTATAATCAACAGGAAGGTATAGATTATGAAGAAACCTTTGCTCATGTTGCAAGGATGGAGGCAATAAGAATCTTATTAGCTTATGCATGCTATAGACAATTTAAATTATATCAAATGGATGTAAAAAGTGCATTTTTAAATGGCTATTTAAATGAATAAGTTTATGTTAAGCAACCACCTGGATTTGAACATGAAAAATATCCAGATTACGTGTTTAAATTAAAGAAGGTCTTGTATGGATTAAAACAAGCTCCACGAGCTTAGTATGAAAGGTTAAGCAAGTTTTTGTTAGACAATAGTTTTAAACGTGGAAAAATTGACTCTACCCTATTTATTAAAACAAAAAATAGGGATTTATTGATTGTTCAAATCTATGTTGATGATATAATTTTTGGTGCTACTACTAACTCTTTGTGCGAGTGGTTTTCCCGATGCATGCATAATGAATTCGATATGAGCCTTATGGGTGAGTTAAATTATTTCTTGGGGCTTCAAATCAAACAATCCAATGAAGGAATATACATTCACCAATCCAAGTACGTAAAGGAGTTATTGAAGAGATTTGGCTTTGAAAATACAAAACCAAAGACAACCCCAATGAGCACAATGGTCAAATTAACAACGGATGCTACATGTAAAGATGTTGAGGTAACAATGTATCGAGGTATGATTGGTTGTTTACTTTATTTAACATCATCAAGGCCAGATATTATGTATAGTGTATGCTTATGTGCTAGATTTCAAGCTCAACCGAAAGAATCTCACCTTAATGCGGTAAAAAGAATATTTAAATATTTATCTGGTACAATTAATTTTGGCTTATACTATCCTGTATCTCCAAGCTTTGAACTCATTGGATACTCAGATGCAGATTATGCAGGTTGCCAAGTTGATAGAAAAAGCACAAGTGGAGCTTGTGAATTTTTAGGACAAAGCCTTGTGGCTTGGCACAGTAAGAAACAAACATCAGTTGCATTGTCCACTACGGAAGGTGAATATCTGGCTGCAGGTAGTTGTTGTTCACAAATTTTGTGGATGATACAAACCTTACATGATTTTAATGTGGTATGTGAAAATGTGCCTATTATGTGTGACAATACTAGTGCTATTGATATATCTAAAAATCCTGTACTTCATTCTCGTACCAAACATATTGAAGTGAGACATCATTTTTTAAGAGATAATGTTGCTAAAGGATTAATTAAATTAGTATTTGTCCTTACTGAACATCAATTGGCTGACATTTTTACAAAACCTCTGAGTGAAGAACATTTTTGTACCTTGAGAAGGGAACTAGGTATGACTATTTGTGCCTAATATATATATTCGTATTAAATATTCATCGTATAATTTAGTTGCTTATCTTGAAAAATATTATGATTTTGTCTTCACGGAGTTACATTAATTATATGAGATTTGATTTAACTATGTGTAACTGGGCCATATGATCTAACTGATTTAGGGCATTTTTAGCATTAAAAGGATCAATTGGAAATTAGTACATTATTTTAAGTGAAAATAGAATAATTCTTTTTAGTTTTTCTTTTCCATCTTCCCTCTCATTTCTGTTTTTTCTCTCTCTCTTTTCCCGTTCGAGCTCCTCTCTCTCTCTCTCTTTTCCCGCTCGGGCTCCTCTCTCTTTCTCTATCTAAGGTTTCTTCTCATCTCACTTCCTCGGATCATCTTCACCATATGAAACCTAGGGTTTCTATTTTGTCTTTCTTTTCCATGGCCAAAACAAGAGGAGGACACGTCATCATCACCAGACGAGAATCGGCTGCTCGCCGGAAAGAGAACACGGACGGGGCTCCTGACATGGCAGCAACTACACGGCCGAATCGGCATCTGACCCAAAAACAGAAAAAAAAGGCTAACAATTTGGGGGTTTCTTCTTCAAAAATCCAAAAACGCAAATCCTCAAAAGAGACAACATTTCCTTCTGTGAGTATTCCTGAATCTTCCTCTGTGGACCCTAAGTCTCATGATCCTGCTATATCTTTTCGTTCTCCCAAATTTGAAAAACGCTTTAAAAAATTCATGGTACACAAAAATTTTGTTCATGGGAAATCTGTTGATCCCGTTTTATTTCATCAAATTGGGATTTCTACTATATTTGAAAATGTTGATTTGGGGGCTATGTTATATGTGACGCCCCGAGATCCCACCTTCCTTAATTAAGTCCAATTATATCTGGATTACATAGTGATTAACTTAAAACCTTATTAACCGGGATCCCCGTGCATTAAACTTTAACCTTTGACCTTTAAAATTGTATTTTGGACCATATTTTTTTTATTTTTTATTTTTAAAACAAACTTTGTTTAACTTATATTCCTTAAACCTGTCTCAGGATCGTAACGTTTCTTACCTTTCATTAAACTTAGTTCAAACATTAAGAATTTTTGTGACCTATTTTGGTACATACAAAATCATTTATAATTTATGATTTAACTTAACCTGTAATTAATATTTCGCCATGAACTATTCATATATGACCCTGTTTATATATATACCTGCTCCTATTTGCTTATACCTGTTTACATACATTCTGTATTGCACATAACCTGCATACATCACATAAGTTTACTACATAGTTTTATTTACCTATAATTGATCCATCATATCTTTCCATATATACATACATTTTTCACATATATGCGAGTTTCATCAGATACACACTCGCCTTATAATATTAATACAATCATAATACCCTTTATAATTTCTATGGTTTACATTCATCATTATACAAGACTATTACATAGATGAAATTATCAAATTCCCTTCATGCTTCTCCATGTACTCACATTCTTTACCTTAGCATAACCGGCACCTCCGGCCTTCTTATATTTTACCTGAAACGTTAGTACATAGCAAGAATGAGCATAAAGCTCAGCAAGTTAATCAGCTAACACCTTTCATGCTATCAATTTAATATATGCGTCATCCATCCTTTATCTTATCATACAATGCTTAATGTCACATAAGTCATGTAGCAAATAAATCACATAGTTGCACATAGGCACATTTCAACTCATTTCTATCACGTAATTCACGTAGAATATCTATTATACTTAGATCTGAAGAACTTGCCTGTACGCCTTTATATACTTAACCTTTATTGCCTCGCTTGGCCTTTCTATCCTTCATTGCATTGGGTTGCTACTTCGAGCGCTATCTGTAAACACACAATCTATATTCATCATTATAGGATCATAAACTCATTTAACTTGTCAAACTTAATTCATAATTACACGACCATTCGTCTCTAATCATATTACATTTGATGTATTATACCTTACATAGGTTAATAATACATCCTAGCTCGTTCCTAACCTTTTTCATAACTTATATCATGACTTGGCTTAGCTTTAGGCATGTTATATTATGCCATTCATTATCTCATTATACCTTAACACCCTTTACATAGTCCATTTATATCAATCTAGGGTTTACATAACTTATCTCTATCATTTAGTATCAAAACATTTCATTTCGGGTCAAAAATATCATTTTTTTTTAAATCTGACAACCGCGGCCCCAGCCGGATTTTGGCCTAAGAAACCACGGCCCCGGCCGTGACCTCTCAGCCAAACTTGGCCCCGGCCGTGGTTTTGCCTACAAAACCATGGCCCTGGCCGTGGTCCTCTTTTCTGCCAAAAACTGAAATTTTGATTTTTGCTGCTGCTTTGGTGAATTTTAACTCCTTTACCATACATCCAATTAAGCTCAAATTTGGACCACATCTAGTCCTTACTACATAGTATTTTATAAAAAATTTACTTGCCTCATTTGGATACTCAAAATCATAGTTACACTAGCCCGTAGGAGGGCTGTTCACAACAATTTCAGACTTAGAAATTTTTTTGAACTTTGAAATCCAACTTTGTGATTTTTGGTCATAAGCTTTAAAACTTCATTACAACACTTGACATAGTTCATATAACCTATATATGACATGTCCAAACTTTCAAAATCATAAAACTTCGCACGAGGCGATTTTTGTCCGTTAAAATCCATTTCGAATTGAAACGATCGATTTTGATCGTTCGAATCGCCATTTCGCTCAAATTGAAATCCGTTGATTACCAAATCGACTCTAACATGTGTATTATCATAAAACTTAAGTGTTTGGCCTCATTTCACCTTTAATTCCTCAAAATTGCCAAAAATCACCTTGAAATCGGATTTTCCTTAACTTTTCAAAACTTTCAAATTTTAAACTTAAACTCAAGTTGACATTTAAATCTCCAAGCACCACATAGGCTATCACATACTCAATTAACGACTTAATACGTCTATATAACTTCCATATGCACATTCTAGTGCACTTTATAGATTATTACGTTATCTACACAAAAAGTATAGCCTAATATTTGACTTTTCACTAACAAAACATAATTTTCTTCCATTTATGTTTCTTTGAAACCATCTAGCATGAATTTATGCATGCTTCTCACATAATCAACACCCTTATTTAGGGTTTCATCCATATTTCCAACAAATAACATACAATCATCCATGAATCATAATTTCTAGCCTTGAATAAGAATATGAATAACACACCACCTTTGCAACTCAACTTTCAAACCTAGGTTTCAACATTTACCAAACATATAACATGTAATACACATGATCTTTGCATAATCAACTCTTTACTTCAAGAATTCATGCATGGCTATACTTGTTCTAGAATTTAAATACATAAATCATAAGTTTCATAACACAACATGCATATACCTTCATTGATTTCTCTTTCTTTTTAGCTCCAAAGCTTGCTATTACAAGATTCTCCACTTTTGATGGCTAGTATTGCTACTCTTGATCATTTTTTTCCTTGAGTTTCCTTGAAATTCTATGAACCCTAGCTTTTCTCCTTCCTTTCTCTCTTTCTTTCGAATTTTCTGGAACTTGAAATGAGGATGAGCTTGGCTTGCTAATTACTTACATATATGTATATACATAAATCTCCAACAACTAACCATGGTGGTTTAGCTTAACTCTAGTATGGTTAAGGCATTTATGTCATTTCTGTGACGCCCCCAAATCTGGGCCCACACAGCCCAAACTTGAGTCGTCAAAAGACTACAACAAAATTATTACAACAAAGCACAACGTACAACAATACAGTGTATAATAATACACAACTAAGTCTTCACTATTATTGCCACACTATTTTACAAAACGTGAAGACTATGATAACTATTCCTCGGACCCTCACTCCATTCCCCGGCTAGACCCTGTTATGTTTTCATCTCCTGTTGAAAAACAATGGAACAAAAGAAAGGGTGAGCTCAAATAGCCCAGTAAAGAATATCATGACTAAGATAATGACGAATAAATTATCATTAGTCTTCAACAGTTGAGTTCTTGATAGAATACAATAGACTACAAGGTTTATATCAAAAACTGCAGTTAAATTCTTAAACAACGTTCAGATCAATAATAGCAGCGGAATGAGTAATCTATTAGAAGAATAATGCAGACTATAATGTCCACTCGGTTCTCTTTTTAGGAAAAACATCATCAACTTTTATCATCTGAAATATCATTAGTCAAGATAATACAAATTCACAGTTCCTGATCATAATCATGCACATCAACAGTTCATCTTTGTACTACGGGCCAAAGATATTCAATATAGCACCAACGGTCATGATTATACCAGATTCAGCCTTTGGTCATAATCATACCAAACAACAGTTCATCTTTGCACTACGGGCCAAAGAGAACATTCACCACGTGCCATAAAAGACACCGAACAGATGTATCGCCTTTAACCTATTATATCGCCTTTAACCTATCATCTGTTCAACAAATATATCACATCTGTGCCCCCGGCCACAGATATTCACAACAGCTTGATTTTTGGATGATTAGAATGATATAAATGATGAACAGAAGAAATAGGATAACAATAAGTATCGGAAGTTTACTTTGTACAGATTCAAATAATGTCCAAATTGTCAACATGATGTGGAGTGAAATTCAAGATCCACAGTTCAGAATAACGGTTACAATTCAATAGAAAGGTTCACGTAAATAGGAAGGTTCAGTTGAAATAATGAAGTTCAACTATTATGGAACATATAATATTTTCAGGAATTATAGAAGCAATAGTTCCATAATAAATTTCGATTTAGGAGTATGAAAGAAAATAATATCCCTTACCGTAGCAGGTTTGATTAACAAAAGGTGAAGGAAATTAATACAAAGGGTTATTCACCAACAGGCGGCAATCCGCTCCGTAAGGTTATTCCCACAATTTAATAGAATTTGAGTACAAAGAGTTATTCACCAAACAGGCGGCAATCCGCTCCGTAAGGTTATTCTCAGAGATTAATAATGAATGAATACGAAAGGTTATTCACCAACAGGCGGCAATCCGCTCCGTAAGGTTATTCCCACAATTTAATAGAATATGAGTACAAAGAGTTATTCACCAAACAGGCGGCAATCCGCTCCGTAAGGTTATTCTCAGAGATTAATAATGAATGAATACGAAAGGTTATTCACCAACAGGCGGCAATCCGCTCCGTAAGGTTATTCCCACAATTTAATACATGGAAATAAGAGGCACGTCTTATGAGTAAGGAAGAAACAATATTATTATCGAGAATCAAATAATGATAATCCCTTACCATAGTATGTTTGAATAATGGAAGATGAAAAAGATGGTATCCCTTACCGTAACACGTGACTGGATATTGATTTAAATGAGGTTGATTAACTTGAACAGTACACGTATACTTATAGATCTTCACAAATACTCAAGATGACTTATGCACACTTAGAGAGAACTTTCACAAGAAGTATTTAGAGAGAGAAAGAAAGAACAAGTAAGGAAGTTTATGAAAAATCCTTAAGTTAAGGCTTCTATTTATAGCCAAAAATCTTATCATTCATTTAATCTAAACCATTCATTTAAAGATCATCTTTTAATCTACACCATCCATTTCAAATATTATATTATCTTTAATCTACACCATTCATTTCATATCACCTAATAATCACCTAACTTTATATTATAAACAAATCAATTCAATTATTCAACAATAATTCACACTTTAATCTACACCATTCATTTCATATCACCTAATAATCACCTAACTTTATATTATAAACAAATAACTTTATCAATTCAATTATTATGACTAATTGTTATAAATGCAGTATAGTTAGCTCTTAGATATCAAGTCAATAAATTAATGAAATACAACTGTTTAAATAACATCATAATAGAGATAACAATAATGTAAAATAAAGCATACGTTACTGTATAATGACAATTATTGATTCAATAATGTGAATTATTGTGCATATGTTACTGTGACAATTATTAGGTTCAATAATTTTAAAAACAATGCAACAACAATTATTGACTCAATGATATAAAATACAGTGTAATGACAATTATTAAATCAATAATGCAAAATACTGTGTAACAACAATTATTGAATTGATAATATAAAATATTATGCAGTGACAATTATCGATGAAATGATGCGTAACAGTTACAGTGTCAATTATCAGACCAATAATATGAGACACTATGCAATACCGTGTGTTACTGTAGAGTACCGTGTGCTACAGAAAATACCATAAACTACCGTATGCTACTATTCTTTTATCACCGGTATTTTAACAGTTCCGTTGACTATTTTTATTTAAAAAGGTTATTTCTGTCGTTTTCTATATCCGACAAATATTCCGTTGTGGGGTCCACCAATAATTTATTATTTCGGCGCCGTCGTACGGCACGAATATTCCCCGACCAAACGAATATTCCCCGACAAAGCGAATATTGTCCGACAAAATAAAATTTGCACATAACATCCTTAACTTTCAATTTTGTTAATTTAACCACTTACTGTTTAAAAAAAAAAATATATGAAGAAAAATTAAATTTTGTATTTCATAAAATTCGGGGTCTTACAATTTCCCATAGCTAAACAAGGACAAAATGGACATTTCTCCATCTTGGGATATCATTGTCATTCCATAACTTGTCAAGGGCATCTTTGTCTTTAGCCACAAAATCTAGAGAATTAATTCTCCTAAATTTATAATTTGCTTATTTTTGCTCCAATTCAATTCCTTTTTGATCCAACTTATTTCATTAGACTTGAATTTCATTTCATCATCAAATACACCATAATTGGCTTGTCCCGAAATACTTGTCACACTTCGAAATTGTTTTTCATTAATAACTTATTAACTTAAAATATGATTAATTTGCATAAAATTAACTTCATCATTTCTACGAACCACCTTCGGTTCTACCTTCAACCAATTTCACTACCCGACATTTCAAAATAGTTATAGTACCCATCTTTTCCATAAATCGCTTCCTCGAGAAGCGAACCTCGATCAAAATACCGAATTCCATCAATGTTTATCCTTTAAACTCATAATATCCTTTTATAACTCTTGTGTCCTTTCGTTTATTTACATAACACACATAATGCTAATTCCCAACATTCTTGCATACAACATTCTTTCTTCCCATTCTCGGGGTATTACATTCTGCATTTACGAGTAATATAATTACTCACCTCATTTTCATTAATAATCATTTTCTTCCTAAATTCCACATATTCACATATCATACGCTTAACCTTCTATAAATTCAACATAACCGTTTTAATCATACGGTTCCTTCCTCACTACACATACATACTTACTTTATCTTTTCATTGTCATAACTTCGTCTCTCTAGGCCCATTCATTAAGCTTGCTATTAACATTCATAATTAAAACCTCGATTCCAATATTCTCTAACCTTAACTCTTCTTTCTTTATCAGATCAAATTTACGTACGCACATATTCATACCTTCAAACTAATTACTGCTGACACAATAGTGTCCAACACTGATTCATTCCAAACTACCTTAATATAGGTCTTACCATAAATCGTTCATCTTTAATCCTTTAGATTACCAATTAATTCTCAAAATTCATTTACATTATAATTTTATGATCTACTACGTTATTAATACACTTTACATAAATAATTGATCTATATACGATCTATAGACCCTCTCTTATATCAAGAGTTTCTCTCTTAATCATCAACTTAATCTCATTGGTCATTTCTATCACATTGCTCACACAATACATCATATTTAATCATTCATTAATATATTCAATCAATTAAACCACGTTTTATCTCATAACCTCTATTTAATTCATCAAAATCCTCATTTGGAATTTCTGTAAAATCCTGGGGTGTCACATTATATCCTTCAAAGGTTGTTTATCCGAGCTTACTCAAACAATTCTTTGGGAATATGTCTCCTAAATTAGATACATTAATTACCTTTGTGCAAAATAAGACTCTATCTATTGATTCTGTGTTGTTGAGTTCTTAGTTTAAAATCCTTTGTTCTGGTATATGTCCCTTCACCCTTAAAGGTCCATATGAGTTTGAACAGTTCAGTATTCTTGATCAGATAAAAATTGTGAAAAGTTCTTCTAATACTGAATTTATTGAGTTACCAACAGTTGTTGAAACCTCTCCGATTAACAGTGTCATTCATAAAATTCTTCGCGCCAATTTAGTTCCCCGAACTGGTGGCAGATCTGAAATGACATATCAGGATCTAATTCTCTCAGCCTTAATTCTGTCTGGCACTAAATTTAACTTTGCATTGTTTATGATCAAACACATGGCGAGTTGCCTCACAAATAAAACAAAATGTTTTCCCTATGGAGGGTTTATCACAAAACTTTTGGAACATTTTGAAATTTCTTTTGAAAATGAGGAAGTGATTCAACTCTCTGATGTGATTGATGAAGCTTCTCTTCATAAATCCAAGTTAAAAGTCCATGCTCATGGTGTGTTATCTTGGGATTTAGAGGATTCTCCTCCTATTCCTCCTTCTCCTATTCCTATACCGTTTATTGGTCCTCCACATTCTGCTCTATTTCAACTGGTTCAAGACATAGGTAAAAAGGTTGATACTATGTTCACCTCTCTCTCTGACTCAATCCAATTATTATCCGACAAAATGACTTCTATGTCCGATACTGTTGAAGCTTTGGTTGCTCGTCATGATTCAGTCGATGTTAAGCTGAACGACCTTGACAAGAAAGTTGACGACTGTGTTCGCCCTGCTGAAGCTAAATAATTTTTTTTGATGATGTCAAAGGGGGAGAAGCGAGTGGTGTCTGTAACTGTGAGTCTGGATGTTGGATGTTTGGATATTTTTTTTTGGTGGATTATATCTGATATGTTACATTGCAACATTGCATGATACAATTTTTTCTCATAACTGTTGACTATGTGGCATAAATTTAGGGGGAGACATATAGTTAGGGGGAGCATGTTAATTAAAGGGTATAATATATTGTCATCATCAAAAAGGAGGAGAATGTTGGTTTATATATTTTGTGATTTTAATGATAACAATTTATTTGGGTTTTGTGTTAAGATTAATAGATATTATTTAAATTGTTTGGGCTGATTTTTAATATATATATCATGGTATTATTGATATGCCCGAGATGGGTTACTAGTCCAGTAACTTGAAATAATAGAATTGTAAATGTGTTGGAAATTATATTTCTTAATATATCTTGGTAAATCTATTTTAATTGAGTTCATTAAGGAATCTGTTCAGCTGGGAGATTTATTTTAATTGGAGTCTATCAAGGAAACTATTCTCGTTATTTAAATTATCTGGTGAATGGACTCTAGCAAACCTTATCAAATATATTCCTTTATTTAAGCTATTGTGGTTTGACTAGGTAACCGTATATTTGATTTGCTGATTTGAAGAATTCTACATATCCGTTGGTCTCAGCTAATTGCTAAAATCATGTGTGGAATGAGATTTTATTGCTAACAAATTATTATAGTCGTTGGTTCTTTTTGCATATATATTCTTCCTTCTCAGCTAGAACAGGTAACAAACACAATAACAACAAAGTATATACCAGTGAAGAGAGAACTCAAAGCAAAGATCAGCCTTATTCATTATATACTTTCGTTGAGAGCTATCATTGTTTATGTCCAGCAAGTCTGAGTTGTATTGGTAGTTCATTAGCTGGAAAATCATTACACAGTATATTCAAAATACCTTGTAACAGATTCTGAGTTCAAGCTGTGTTTAGCTTGGTCGTTCCAATAGTGGATAGGGACTGTTCAACGAGAGCTTTTCAAGTTTGCAGAAGTGAAACAGTTGCAGAGGTGCAAAAGGGGCAGAGGTGTCCATTGCAGTGGAAAGCTTTATTTGAACAGGGAGTTCTTTTTATTGTATTTAATTGAGTTATAAATTAATAAAAAGAGTATCCAATACCAATTGGTATTGGACGTGGATTAGGCCACTAGATTAGTGGATAGGGGTCGAACCACGTAAAAATTCGCGTGTTTGTGGTTTGCATTTGTGTGGCTTTATTGTTTGTATTCTTATTCTGCATTTGAACTGCTTCACAAAAGTATTTTGCTGATATCCGTAACATACTAATTCAAACCAATCCAGACACTGAATTTCAATAGCTCGTTCTGTTTGCATTATTAGTAAAATAGAATTTAGCCTAAAGCAGACACTAAAAGTTACAGTCATCTTCTGCCTGCTTTAAGCCTGTAACGAAAGAAATTTAAAATTTGCCATTACAGATCACTTTTGGCTTAGACACCTATCCACCCCCCCCCCCCCCTCTAGGTGTGCACGTACACGAAATTACACAGCCATTGCCGGAAACTTCTAAATGCAGCAACATTACCGATTTCACAGTGGTTATGCGGTGAAGAAATCAATCATGGAGGGTTGTGATCTCTCCAAATGCAAGATAATGTACAAGGCCAATTCTAGCTGTGAGCTAGCCGGAAGAGCCGCCGCTAAAACATCCTCTTATAGACCGACGAGAAATGACTCTTGTGATGAGCAGGAAATAAAATAGGAGTGATAAGAAAATTTTCTAGTAAACCAAACTAATTAGTCTACAGAGTTGAGTCGACATGAGATTTCACTAGCACCATCCGATTCGAGCCTAAAAACACTAAAGTCGTTGTTGATCAGACATGTTGATGGCATTGGTTCATTATTCATTTATTATTGGTTGTCTTCTTCATTAGAAGTATTTTAACTTTTTAATTAAGTCAAATTGTATTTGAGTATGGTCAAAATGTATAAAATTAAATAAATTCCCGGTAAATTAGGCATTTCAGTCAATTTTTGCCGAAAATTAATTTTGGGTTCGATATTGTATACAATTCGGTACTCTATATAGCAATTTGTAAACCCATTTACTTTTGAGACCAAATTATGAATTTAATGAAATTTGGTATAATAGTAGCTTATTTAACCCTAACATCAATAATATTGAATTTTCAAACAATTGTCCAAAGGGCTCAAATTTTGACTAAACCTCCAACTACAGTTAACTAAAGATTAAAGACACCCAAGATTTATATTTTAAAATAAAAAAGAACTAAAATCTTAAATTAAAGGCAAAATTACAAAATCTCATAATTTTAAGATTTAATTGGAAGAATAAGAGGACCTTAGGGGGATAGAGTGGAAAAATCTAACCTAGAACTCCCATGTACCGACCTTAGGATCCAATCATGGTGGAGGCTTTGCTAAAACTGCTAGCATGATATCAAGAATATGCATAACTCTTGGAAGTGTATTGATAGTACCACTATGTATCATGATTTTCACTTTTTTATGACCAATAATCTTTACCGAAATGTCGTTATCCATCATGACATTGTCTCTATTGAAAGTTTTATATTGATAGAACAATCCCTTAGACTTGGCAAAATTGGCTCGGGCCCGTGGGTTGGGCCAGCCCGCCAGCCAAAAAGTCAGGCTTTGGACCGTCAAAATATAGCCTGATGAAAATTGGGTTGTTTTGTCTCGGCTCGTTTCGGCTCGGCCCGGTGGCTAAATTTTTTATTTTTTATTTTATTATTATTGTTTAATATTGTTGACAAAAAAAAATATGTTAACATAAAAAATGAATCAAGTATGAAATTATGAAGAATATAAAAATAAATGTATATATATCACCTGTAGTCTTTCTTTTATTCTCTTATCTTTAATATGGATATTATATACATTTATCAATTAATTAATCACAAGATTAGTTATATTTTAATATATATAACTACAAAATGTCTATTAAATTATTGATTATTTTATTTCATTTACTAATAATATTAAATGATTATGTAGAAATTATGTGTCATAATTGTAAATAATTAGAGTTACAATTTATTTCAAATTATATGTTATAGTTGTAAATATATTATTAAAAAAAATTATAAAATACTAAAATAGGCCGTTGGCCGACCTGGCCCAACCACAGGCTTCATTGTCCCAGCCCACAAAAAAAGGGCCGTTTTGGTCGGGCCCACCAATGGCCCAACTGGCTGAAGGCCCGACCCAACCCGTTTGCCACTTCTACCCGTGAAGTGTCATATGATATGAAACTCTTGTATGATCAATGAACCAGCTATCATCATTAGTTTGGGCTACACAATAAGTTGCCATATACAAATCTCCGATGGCTTTATTCTTATTCCCTCAATAATTATTCTCATTCATAGATATGATTTACCACCATTGTTCTTTCAATTCTTCTTTATGTGCCCAAATTCATTACACTTTCAGCATTTAATTTTTAACATTTCTATACTTTCAGATATAGCTCTTGACTGTGACATATTCTCAGACCTCTCTGAATTCTCATCCGAATTTCGTCATCAAACGCAGATAGATTATGACATTGTTTTCAATGATATTATAGATGAGTTTTCATACGCTTGTGTTCTCTTAACCCCATGCTATTTTAGAATGTTCCCTTTTGTTATGTCCTATTACTTTAATTTTGTTTTCCTATTTTGCGTACGTTTCCATAGTACTCATATATGGTTAAGCAAATCAGCTTCCTCCTTTCGTTATAGCTTTATTTAGTATAGGAAATGGAGTGTAAATATTTAAAAGATAAGTAGTTCCAGACGTTCTTGTAATCTTCCATTATTATGTCATGGAATGCTATGTACTATCCAATCGGTCTGAAAAAATTAAGATCTTATTTTGGTCCATCCATTTTCTCTCGGTAGACACAATTTTTTAGTTCTATCTAAAAAGTATTATTTGTGTTGCTAAATGTATACAAAGAAAAATTGAGGAAATCTGCTAGAGTGTATAATGGAGGCCACGTTTACAATCCGTGAAATTGTCTCAGTATTGAATGATACAAATAATGAAATGAAGCAGGGAGATTACGGAATAATTTTGCTTTAAAATTGTGACCCGTGGAATTATTATAAGCTAAAAGGTCCAGAATATTGTACTAACAAAAAATTTTAGATTTTTTTCTGTTGTACAATCTGGGCCAGGGCCTGAAGAATGGCCCAAAGAGATTACTAAACAGTCAATGCAGAGTGTTTTGACATGGCTATTGTAATTGTTATTTTCACGCTTCTAAAATTTATATTTTTATAAGTTTTAGCTCATATAAATATAAGTCTAATTTACTATTTAAAGATTCTTATAAAAATATTATTTTTTTTTTTGATAAAAATATCAATTCTCTTGGATATACTGCGGTGGAATGCAGCCCATGAAATTATTTGTAGAAACATCAACCCATTTGAGCTTTGAAAATCCTCTGCACTCTTCAGTTTTTTCTCTCTCCTCTTGTTGTTGATTTTGTTGAAGCTTGTGAATAACTAGAAAAGGGACATCTTTTCGGCTGATGTTACAGACCGGACATATTATGCTGTTTTGGTTTCTCACATGGGCAACTATGTAGGGGAAATGAAAAGAATGAGATCATTATGTTGTGAATATATCCATTTTTTGTCCAGTTTTCACCCTTCGTCGAATTGATACATGACGTCATTTCTTAGTTTTGGTACACAAATCATCCGTAAGCATAAACAAATATTTAGACTTTCTCTCTCCTCTTACCATCCGTAGTATAATACTACGGATGGTAAGAGGAGAGAGAAAATATTCTCTTATGTCTAGACTCTACAAAAAAAATAAAAAAATTAGTGTCAGTAGTTTAATACTGCGGATGGTATAACTCTTTTAAAAAAAAAATTAGCGTCCTTAGTTTAATACTGTGGACGTACAGTGAAACTTTAATATTTTTTTTCTAGTGTTCGCAATTTAATACTGCGAACGGTACCACTTCAAAAAAATATTCTATCGTACACAGTATTATACTGCGGACGATGAGTTTGTTTATTTAAACGTTAAGGGCATTTTGGACAATATCACTCGCCCGCAGTATAATACTACAAATACCTGTATATTATACTGCAGACGAGGGCAATATAAAACATCCGATCTCAGCCTAGACGATGGAAATCAGTTGTACGGATTTGTTAGAATTTAAGATGGAATAATAACACAATTACACAGAATATTAGATGTAGAACGGAAGAGTAAAAACACACGATATATCTGTTCACTAATTTGGCTAGTCCTGCTTGTCTGATGTATTCAATAGATGTCTCACACGCTCTACAATAATTTACACATCAAACAATTGCTTTTATAGTAACTAAAAAACCCTAGCTGCTATAACATGGGCTTAAGCCCAATACATTAGTAAATCAAAGACTGAACCATTAATAAATTTCCAAGCCCAATCCCAACAGAAGTATGAGTCAATCTCAACAGAATTAAATTGGTACTGAGTGAGTATTTAATTGGTGGGTACATAATTAATGTTTTATGTATTTTCTTATGTATGTATATGGGAGTGGGGAGAAATAGCCGGAGTACATGTGCGGAGGTGATAGGATTAAATGGAGAGGTGGCAGCAGGGATCATCGCCGGACAAAATCCAAAGCTGCATGTTGAGATTGTGGAAGAAGGAATGGTGGTCACTTCTAATCTCCGTCCTAACAGGGTTCGAATTTGGGATGATAAGAACGGGATAATCAAGCAGGTTCAAATTGGTTAATTAATTCATGTATGGATTGAGCAATAATATATATAGATACATCTGTATTATGTGATCATTCCATATATTATTATTGGTGTAAAAATAAAATAAGATCGAAAAAGATGTTTGATCATGCGTAGTTGTGTAATCACACGTCTTTTTCAATGAAATCATTATGTTGTTTGGTACAATCTCTCCCTCTCAAATCTTGGTCTTAATTATGATCTATTGCCCCTGCCCACAGTTTATATATTATATAAATTTATAATTCAATATAAATGACATGAGAGGAGATAGTGAATGAGATCGAAATTGAAGCATATAAATTTATTAAAATTGTGAAAACTCTATGTTTTTAAGCAATTGAATAGCTGATATATAGATTCACGGAGTATCATATATATTACTAATAGTTTATTTTATTTTTAATTTCCTCAGTGATTTAATATGCAATCGAAAAATATCATCAGATATAATTATTTTTATACTTCAAAGTTGTAACTGTTTAAGATATTCAGAAATGAAGGTAATAAAGTATTTGTTGAGCGTTATAGTTAGTTGCAGAAGATTGGCTGGTTAGATTATGCAGGATCCACATTGATTATAGTATGGTCAAACATGGAATTTGATATTATTATTATTATTATTATTATTATTATTATTATTATTACTATTATTATTATAAATGAGTTTTAAGGTCAGACATAACATAAAAAATGACGCATATGATTACTTGATTCAAGTTAGAAGAACTGTATGTGCAGTCCAGGAAAAGAAAAACCCCATTTTTTAAGAATTAGCAATTTTAAAGACCAACAAATTCTGTGGAGGAAAGTCTAATTCTACTTATACTATATAAGTAGTATCAATGTATAAAAATGGAATTTGAAATTATTATAATTTTTTTTGTTGATATTTTTATAAAATTTTCCTCATATCTATACAGTTCATTTGATAATTGTACGTCTGGACTCCAGAAAAGAGATGTTGGCTAGAAGTTTGTCTTTGTAAGCAGCAGTATAATTAATATAAGACTCACGCAAATAAGTGCATGTGGTTATAATGTCAAAACTATCATTAATGAAATTAATAAAATATTTAAACTATCATAATAAAATTTATGTTGTTTTACATCCTGGATTTTGCTATATATAATGATCCATACAACGATCTATACAATGATTCTTTGTAAAATAGTGGATCTCATATTTTAATTGCCTTAGGAGACTTACCATTTTACATAAAATCATTGTATAAATCATTACGTATAGCAAAACTGTTGCGTCCTTGTCATGCAATCGATAAAGCTACTTAATTTCAATTTTTTCATTTAAGTTGAGTTAGCTAAGATGAGGTGAATGGTTATTGTTATGACAGGAGAAGCCTGGGAGAAACAATAATGACAATAATTAGAAGCATGAGAAATTAATTGTAATTGAGTTCACAATATTTTTTAGGTTCCAAACATATTCTAAAAGAATATAAATTTGATATAATGCAATATTCCATGTAATGTAATAGAGTTATAATGTAAGTGTTTAGTTCGCTAAATTATATAATTGTATGTAATTAATAAAGTAAATCACAAGTCAAAATATCAAATCAATTATAATAATTATTATTTTGTCTTTTATGACTTATTGCATTAAAACTAAGGACAAGTATACATACACTACATTCAGACACGACATTGATCTTAATTATTAAAAAGTAGGGTTTGGTACGGATTTTTGTGCCTAAGAATGCAAACGAGCCGAATCTATTCGGATTTTAAACTGTTCGAATTCGACTCGTAAGGTTAAATTCGTACTCGAATACGACTTGGATTTGAACTATATTTGAAAAACTTTACTCAGATTCGGCTCGACTCGAATTCGATGCGACTCGGATCGAATTATATTCAAATTACTCGCAAACTTCAAATTTAAACTCGAATTCGAGTCTCCACATAGTAACTAGTTTTATAATACATATATTATTAATTGAACTTATTATTTTACTTATAAATGAAAAAATATAATTATAATTACACTTTAAATATATAAAATTATAATTAAAATTACAAATAAAAAAAATAATAACTAATTATTTAAACTTTATTTAATTGTGTATATATTATAAGAAAATGTATCGAATATGTATTTGAATATGTATCAATCGATTATATATTGGATCATGATTAAAAATTCGAATAGTTTGAATGTTAAACGAGTCGAGTAAAACCTTATTCAGTTTCTACTCGTATTTTTATTCGAACTATTTTTTGTGCTCAGATGTGAATCATATTATTAACGAATTTGAGTCTCACTCACATTTTTTCGAGTCGAGCACGAATCGATCCCGAAGTGTTTGATTCAATTTGCAACCTTATTTGTGTCAGGTCACACTTTTAAATGGTTGAGATCAATATTGTATTCAGTTGTTGTGTCCGGTATCATCTAAGTTGAGTCAGCTAGGAGGAGGCACCAATGGTTATTGTTATGACAAGAGAAGCCTGGGAGAAACAATAATGACAATAATTAGAAGCTTGAGAAATTAATAGTAATTGAGTTCACATTAATATTAGAGCATGTTACAATTATTAAAATACAATATATCAATTTACTTATAAAGAATGATAGAGAAAATTAACTCCAAGGGGGTAAAAATTTAAAGAATGCTAGGGGGGAAGAGAATAAACTTTGAAGAAAATCCATTTGGTTTCCTCTTATTTTAATTTGGTCATATTTTTATGATGAGCCACTAGAGGACTTTATTTAATTAGGGTAATTAATTAATTAAGTAGCAACACAAACATATTTGGTTATAGTGATATCTCTTCATATCAATAATCCTATTTATTTGACATTCAGAATAGTAATAACGAGTTATACCTGATCAAGAATATGCATAAACCCTGAAAGTGTTTTGATAGTACTACTCACGACCAATAATCTTTATTGAAGTGTCGTTATCCATCATGACATTGTCTCAATTGAAAGTTTTATACTGATAGATCAATCCTTGTGAGGTGTCATATAATATGAAACTATTGTATTAATAAATCAGACATCATCATTCGTTTGGGCTACATAATATGCTACTAAATTCAAATCTCCTGTGGCTTCATCCTTAGTCCCCCAACCATTATTCTCATTCACATATATGATTTACCACCATTGTTCTTCCAATCCTTCTTTATACGCCCAAATTTATTACACTTCCAACATTTAATTTTTAACCTTTCTATACTTTTAGATATCCCTCTTGACTGTGACATATTCTCAAACCTCTTTGAATTCCAATCTAAATTTCACCGTCAAACTAACAGAGTCTCCTTGGTTAAATTTTTCATACTTTGTCATCCCATATTTTTTTGACAATAAAGTAAAAACAACCTCATCAAATTACAATTATGTAGTACCACTACCAATTGCAATTATAATATTATTTCACGAATTAGACACTGAACATAGTAAGTTAATATATAGATTTATCATCATCATTGATTTTCATGACTTATTGATGATAACTGACTAATCAGCGTATTAAATTCACGCAAGTGTGCAGAAAACAAACTTCCATCTTATATCCGAAGTTTATATAATTTTTTTCTTTCTAAAAAACAGTTTACTAACCAAGACCGTACTATGGTAGTGGGTAAAACTTTATTACATATTTGTTTAATATATTTCTTTTCCAAATATAAGTGCAATTTTAATTTTTTCTAAAGTAACTTTAGACATTTTAAAATTCAAAATTAATGTCATTTATTATTAAAATATATCGTATAAATGGTAGTATTTTTATATATTTTATAATATTTATAAGCTGTTGGAATATAACTAAATAAATTTATATTAATTTTTAGATTTTAAAAAAATCTTAAGTTGATTTTTTATTTTCAAATCAAAACATAAGCAAAGACACAATGTAAATGAGTCCACTCGCAAAAAATTTCATGTTATTCAGATTAAAGTATTAGTCACGCCACAAAGCATGCATTAATTAGTGATATTGTTAGAATATTTATACCAATAAAAAATGGAGTCAAAAGTAAAGCAAGGGAGAAGAGGACGAGAATGTGAAGGAAAAGTCTAGTTTGACAGGAGAAGCCTAGTGCGAGCACTAAGGATTACATGAACTGAAGCTACATAGTTATGTTTATATATTGGAAGGAAAACACAAACGAGGAGAAACAATAATGACAACAAAATCCAAACGGGGAGAAACAATAATGACAATAAATAGAAGACTGAGAAATTAATAGTAATTGAATTCACAATATAGAGATATACAAAGTGCGCGTAGAAAGATATATAGGATCAATTTTATTCTCACCTCATCCGTCACATTAATAGTAGTGCATGTTACAATTATTAAAATACAATATATCAACATACTTATAAAGAATGATAGGGGAAATTAATTCCAAAGGGGTAAAAATTTAAAGAATGATACGGGGAAGAAAATAAATTTTGAAGAAAATCCATTTGGTTTCCTCTTATTTTAATTTGGTCATATTTTTATGATGAGCCACTAGAGGACTATATGTAATTAGGGTAATTAGTTAATTAAGTAGCAACACAAATTAATTAGTCGATCATGAGCTGCGGGTGCGTGGAGGAGGAGGAGTCAAAGTATGTCCGGCAAAGCCTTTCTGGTTGAGCTTGCATGAACCGCTACCACCGGGAATGTTGGAGCACGGATTGGGTGCTGGTGGGCCTACCGGCCGTCCCTTCCGTAGAGATTGTAGATGAAGATTGTTGTTATTAATAATAATATTCTTTCTTTTCTTCCATAAATTTTCTTATTTTTGATCATCTAGGAGCCTGTAGGCTTCATGTGGTTTGATCATGGTTATAACCATAACTAATATTGCTAGAATGGCCAAAATAATGCAGGCTTCATGGGATTTGAATATTGACTAGTAGGATTTAAAGATGAGAATGAGACAGAATTAAGAAGAATATATGGGTCATACAGATGGAAAAAATTTGGTTTAACTTGTCACCCAAACACTGTTCCCATACACATATATAGAAATATATACCTACCCTTCTATTTTCGCACGTACGAATACTTCATAGTTGTCAATAGTTTTAATTTCATTTCTACAATTTTGCGTTGTAAATTAATGAATAATGTTTAGAAAACACAAAATGGGGGACTTGGTATCTGTTGGTCATGTAATAGTAATTTGCATTTTTAATTTGTGGGCAATGGGAATGTGTAGGAAAGTAAGTGCTAGGTAAGTTGCCTTTGAATTGGTTGAATGTAAGGCGTTCGAAATGAATTCAAAATGAATTTTCCTCCACGTATTTTGTTTGTCCAGGTACGGTTTTACGGTTTCTAAAGTGCTTTTTTTCTTTTTGCTTTTTTAATTTTAACTAGTTAAGTGTCGAGCGTGAAACACATATATTTATTTTTTAAATAACATGATTTGTAATTTTTTTTGTTCATTTTATATATAATGATTATAAAATATGTTTAAAAATTTTGCAAATTAACTTACTATTACTATTAAAATGACTACAAATTAAAGTTTGCTTAAAAAGACAAATATATATAGACCTGATACAATTGTTGGAAGTTCAGACCTAATGCTACGTTTGGATTAAAGAAATGAAATGAGTGAAGGAATGGAATAAAGAAAAGAATGAAATGTAGAGTAAAATAATTTATTCTATTCTAGCTGCATATGAATTGTTCATTACATTCTAATAGAATAATCAAACACAACTGTTTTTATTTTATAGGAATAAATTATTTTATTCCCACCTTCATTCCTCCAATCCATATATAATATAAATGTTTAGTAATGTGATTAGTTAAGTGCTAGGTAAGTTGCCTTTGAGTTGGTTGAATGTGAATTTTTTGGCTTTTGAATTGAATTCAAAATGAATATTCCTCCACCTATTTTGTTTGTTCAGTCGGGACGTGTTTCTGGAGTAGACCTTTTTCTTTGCTATAAGCATTCCAATTGGTGAAAGTAGGTTTAAAAACTTGTCACCCAAACTTCAAAAACGTACGAACATTCCAATTGGTGATACCTTATCCGAACAAATTAATATATTCCTCAAACTTGTATAGTTTTCTACAATTCTACTTGGAAAACTATTTTTTTTTATAAAACGGAGGCTTACCCTCTCATGTAATACTATTTTACTATCGCTATTAAAATGACTAGCTACAAATTAAACTTTGCATGAAAAGATAAATGAATATAGACATGATACAATTGTCGAAGACTCGGACCTAATGTTAATGGATTAATGAAATGGAATGAGTGAATAAATAGAAAAAAGAATAAAATGGAGAGCTGAATGATTCATTCTATTCCAACTGCATAAGAATGGTTCATTTCATTCTAATGGAGTAATTAAACACAATTTTTTATTTATTTTATACGAATAAATTATTTTATTTCCACTTTCATTTCTCTATCTGTATATAACATAAATGTTTAGTAATGTGATTAGTTAAGTGCTAGGTAAGTTATCTTTTAATTGGTTGAATGTGAATTTTTTGGCCTTTGAATTGAATTCAAAATGAATATTCCTCCACCTCTTTTGTTTGTTCAGTCAGGACGTGTTTCTAAAGTGGACTTTTTTCTTTGCTATAAGCTTTCCAATTGGTGATCTGCCACTATATCATGTGGTACATCATCTCGATAAATTTCATGAATTTTCTGCCTTTTAATATTAGTGAAGGTGATCTGCAATATCAATAAATCAAATGGAACTTTTGTTTCTCACAGATGTGGGACTTTCTTGCAACCATTAAATAATAATATTCATTTGCATTTTCACTTCAACAATCCCTAACCCTCTCATGTAAATACCAAATATTATGTCAATACCAAATATTCATATATGCAGTTATGCATTCAAGAATGTATCTTTTGATTTACGTATATCGATTAATATAAAGATTATATCGATATCGATATCACTTAAGCTTAAATTATGACTTCTTTATCTTAGATACAAAAATATTGTCTATGATTCCTACCAAAAAATTTAGGCACGTTCAAATACTTCAAAGTTTCACTAATTTTCTACCATTTTACTTTGTTAACGATGAAAGTGAATTAAATTGAATATTGGGGACTAGCCTTACCCTCTCATGTAATACTATTTGTATTCTCAGGCGAGGCTTGAATGTTTTTTTCCTTTTTTATTTCGTTAGACATGTCCTTGTAACTACTATATATTTTCATCAATGGTCCTTTGAAATTTTGAATTCTTTCTCAACAAAGTTTTTTTTTTGTTTGCCAAGTTTTTACTCAACATGAATACATACTAGTAAAGAATAGAATTAATTCAATATATAACCTACATTGAGTCAATAAGGTCAGCCTCCGAGTGTCTAATTTTGTCAAATAAATTTATTCAAATTACAATCATTATTTACAAGTGGAATTTTAAAGTAGAATGTGTCCAACCCATGGGTAAGGATCAGTATGTATTATACTTTTTCAATTCATTACGATTTTTTTGTTTGTTTTTTTTTGCTAATTTGTGTTTTTATAAAGATCAAAGAGAGATACAATTCTAGGTGCATACCCCGCAATAGAAATCAAGCAGACACATCATAAACATTTTAACGAAGCATATACTAAGGCAAACCTGCAACAACACTCTAAAAAACAATTACATTTGTTAAACTTGCAGGTGATGATGAATAACAACTGCGCCCTCAAACTTCTTTACAATGTAAAATCTACATTTAACTAATCTAATGCAATCCTTGGCAAAGGAAGTCAACAGCAGTAGCATTTTCTCCATGTTGCCTTCTATTTCTCTCATTCCACAATTTGTAAACTACTTTTGCAAGACACATTTTAATAATAGATGATGTCATATTATCAAGCTTAGAGTTTTGAATCAGTTGAATAAGCGAGTCCCAATCAGTTGGAACACCAAACTAGCCATGTTAGGCAAAAACTTTTCTCAGTATCATATTAGAATAAGGACAGTCAAAGAATAGGTGATGACAAGATTCCAAATTCTGATCACACAGAACACAAGTAGATTGAAACCAGACAACCAACCTCTTATGCATAGTAAGCCAGAGAAAGAAAGAGAATCTGGGAGTGAAATATTTAAACCAAACAAGTTTGCACCAACTTACAGAAGGTCGAATTTGTCTGATGGATTTCCAAATTGTATTAGCATTGATCTGATTATGGCCAGTCTAGAAAACTCTATCAAGTTCAGCAGAAGGCAAGGAAGAATTATGTAGCAAATTCGTCAATTGTAGAATAGATGAATGGGAAGAGTCAGGGGGTTTCCAACAAAAACCAGAGATGATATCTTTTACTTTAGCTGAAGAAGGGAGTCCAGAAAGTGTGAAGATGGGGCCATTAAGTTGAGTCACAAGAGGCTTCCCCTGTAGCCAAGGATCATGCCATAAATTTATATGGTGCCCATTTCCAATCTTGTAAGAAATAAAATTGATGGCTAGGTTTCTCAACTTCAAAACTTTTCTCCATATCCAAGAAGCATCAGAAGGAATCATCATATTCCAGAAATTATTCTTAAGCAGAACTGTCTTTTTAATCTAATCAACCCAAAACGAGGATGAGTTGAAATCAATAACTTGCCACAAATAAAACAGAATCCGGGCTTTGTTCCAGTCTTCAACATTCTTAATATCCAGTCCACCTTCATTACGAAATTTGGATCAGTATGTATTATACTTTTTCCACATACTATGATTCGTCAACAACATATTTTAGACATAATTTGCCATTATATATTATGCTATAAATATTAAATTTTAACATAATAAATATCGTAATTGAGAATAAAACTATTGAAACAATAAATCCCTCATTTATGATGATATAGAGTCAAAATTAAGCTTGATTTAGACTTATAGTAACAACACTAACTGGAGTTAAAATTTAGCTTTGCATGAAGAGAGGAGGAGACTCTTGGACGAGTAAAAACCCTAATGTGACTTACTCGATAATTTCTCTATTCTAAAATATAATATTTGAAATCATTTTAGAATATTATAAAACTTATTATTCAGTAATTTAGAATGAGGAGCAAAAAAATGACAACTAGAACGGGCTTGAGACATAATTATTGAATCACTATATCGATCTCTTTTATTAATTCTTCGAATAATATTTACACAAAGATAAGATCCTCTTATTCAAAATACAATCAACATGCTATATAGAATGAGGAAATTAAGTCCCAGGCTAGGGGGATTAAAGAATGAAAGGAAAACAAAAAGAGTACTTAAAATTTGAAGAAAATCCACTTGGTTTCCTCTTATTTTAATTTGGTCATATTGTTTAATTAGGGTAATTAATTAAGTAGCAACACCAAATTGATTAGCCATGAGTTGTGAGTACGCCGGAGAATTAGGAAGAGGAGGAGCCACAGCACGTCCGGCAAAGGCCATCTGGTTGAGCTTGCAAGGTGGACCACCCCCGCTGGGAATGTTGCTGCACGAATTGGGTGAAGGAGGGTCCACTGGACGTCTCTTCTGCAGAGATTGTAGATGAAGATTTTTATTAATAATAACATTTTTTATTGGCGTCGATAAGTTAACTTCTTCATCTTGGAGCTGTCTACAGGCTTCGTGTGGCTTGATCATGGTTAACACAAAAATTAAAACAGTTGGAATGGCCGAAACAAAGCATATATGTCTCATCTTGTTAAGCAAGCAAAAAGTACTTGAGGAAATTATGAAGAATAAATGAAGAGATATGGGATATTTATATATATGGACCAAGCCATGGATTAGTATATATGACTTGTTCTTTTTTCTTACGTAACATTTTTAGTTAATCCAATGCATGGGGTCTGACTGCTGACTAGTAGCTAGGGTTTGATCCATGGGAATAAAATACAAGAAGAATGAGTCATATACACGATAGATATATAAAAGTAGGGTTAATTATAACTTAACTCAAACTTCCAACAGAGGCGTCATATGTTCCCATGCATACACAGGCTAGAGATACCTTACGATTCACGCACGTACGGATTAATGTATATTTACTTCAAAAAAAAATTAGATCAGCTAAAAGAATTTTTTTTAAATACCCACTGTTGACGCCTGATTCTGTCGGGCAGTCCTGCTGGCCGTCCGGTAAGAATACCTGCACAAAAGTCCGAACGGCTTGGGCCGTTGGTGGACTCCTCCGGTGTGAGTGTTAGTGAAGGTATATGGAAAAGTCAACAATGGAGGTCTGAATATCTAGTGTAGCAAATTATGCGTTACCCTTCTCTCCATTGTCAACTGGGTATTTATACTACGTACCTGATTAACGGTCACCTGTGTAACGGTTCTGACCATTACACTAGGTAGTTATGATACATGTACGTTTCATCCTTCACCCACGTGCTGTAAGCCCACTAGGAAGGTTACCAGGCTGACGGTCTATTGGGCCTGGCCCAATGTCATTTCCTGGATCAGGCCTGGTTAAATATTCATCCTAACATTGCCCCCCACTCCTCCAGTATATGAATGTGCTGGGGGAGTAGAATGAAACCTTCCGAAGAAAAACTCCATCGGGAGCCCGGAGGCATCAGACCGATGGGAAATATCATTCGGGAGCCCGGAGGCATCAGACCGAAGAGGAACTCCATCGGGAGCCCGGAGGCATCAGACCGATGGGAAATATCATTCGGGAGCCCGGAGGCATTAGACCGAAGAGGAACTCCATCGGGAGCCCGGAGGCATCAGACCGATGGGAAATATCATTCGGGAACCCGGAGGCATCAGACCGAAGAGGAACTCTCTATCGGGAGCTCGGAGGCATCAGACCGATGGGAAAGCTTTTGGGTTAAAGACTTGGGCCTTTGTTATCTGGGTTTCACGCCTTGGATAAGACCTTGGGCCTTTGTGTCAATCAAGCTCAAAGTCTTATATTCTCAACCCAATCGAACCGGCCCAAAAGTTTGCCCAGACGTTTCATATGGCAATTTATTACTTTTTGAATTTTGAAATTGGTGCCCAATCAATGGTGAAGCGTACGCGGGAAGGAGCATTTATTACGCTGCAGTAAATACCGCGCGTGCGCCCCATCCGTCAGATCTTTTCCATCTGAACCGTTGCAACGTTTGGATCACGATAAAAGGATTCCTTTCCAACAGATCATCTTTTTATCAGAAGCAACTTATCACGAGAGAAAGGACGTTTGAGAGAGAATAACTTCATTCCCAGCCCAGATTCTGTCGTTCTTGCTCTGCTATTTTTCGATCAATCTCCTTTCTGAAATCAAGTAAGTTTTTAACCCTCTTTTCCTCAATTTCTCATAATGACTAGGAGTACTCAAGATAAAAGGGCACAAGCTTCGTCTTCCCGGGTTGAGGACGAAGTTACTGTTGCCGAAGCGGGAATTCCAGAGGGTCAACCTTGGAAACCGGTAGTCGTTGAGCGCATGAGGGATGTAGAGGAGTACAATAGGAACAAATACTTTAACATCAAGTATAGAGTAGCCAATATCCCATCTTCTATCCGGAACCAGTATTTCGACCTAGCCCAAACAGAATTTTATATCCCCAATGCTTATGAAATCAAAAGACCCGGGGCTGGGGAGAGGATGTACTACCAACTCGAGGGGGGTTGGATCCCGATCCATAGGCAGTCACTGCTTTATGGGGTCCGATTCCCTCTTCGCCCCTTCGTATTAGAGCTACTTCATACGACGGGGCTCAGTTTGAATCAACTATCCCCCAACTCCTTCATCCATATAAATAGCTTCATCGCCTTTTGCTTTTCCGAATCAACCATCCCCGCCATAGATTTCTTCTTTCAATTCTTTTCCATTACGAATAATAAGGAAAAAGGGTTTTATACTGTAATAAAGAACCCTGGGAGGGATACCCTGATGGAGACCCCTTCGAGTAATAAAGGGTGGCACGTGGACTGGTTCTTCATTAAGGGGCCGGACACTGAGATGGTAGGACCTTGGTCAGACCCGAACAAAGACCAGCTGAATCCGAAGAGAATCTCTCGGGCACGGTTAGAAGAGTTCGAGGTCTTATATTCCAAGAGACCATCTGTGAAGTGGGACCGAAGTCTCCTTAATGACCAGGACTGGTTATACTCCTTCGGTTGTAAGTATTCTGTCATGACTGCTCCTTTATTCTGAATATTTTGGTATACTCATTCTGTTGTTCTGATTGTGTTGCAGTGGCTGACCAAGGGAAACACCCCGATAACGAAGCCATAATGGAAGCAGCCGGAGTTTCCAGGGTCAAGATGAGTGCCGCCGAGAAATTGAAGGTAAGCCGAAGCTTGAGGGCTGCAAAGCCCAAAGACTCTACTGTTGCTGCTGCCAATCCCGAGACGGGCTCGGGATCTCCTCAGGTGGATGATACTATCAAGCCCACCGAAGGAGAAAAGTCTGCTGCCGAAGACTCGGGGGCCAGCAGACCGAGAGTAAAGAGGAGGAGGTTGGTCCTGAGATCCGTGCTGGAGGCACGAACCCAGCAGGCCCCATCCTCCCAAGCTGGGACGACGACCAATCCTCCTGCCGAGCAGAACGTCATCAGGCAGCCAGAGGAACCCGTTGCTGCCCCTCCTCAAAATAAAGGGAAAAGACCCGCTGAAGGTCAAGAGCCTTCAAGCACCCAAGGAGGTCCGATGGATCCCCCAATATCGTCCGGGGGTCCTAGGCCCGAGGAGGGGGTCAATACGTCTGCCTTGGGTACCTCAATGATTCCCTTCGCCGAAGCCGGTGCCGAGGGGGCTGATCTGAAGACGTTGATGGAGATGCTGTTCTCCTGCCATGCCAAGGTAAAGATCTCCTCATAAATTTCTCCTGTTTGAAGTGATTATAATTCTGACTTGTTCATCGATTGACCATCTCTTTGTAGGGAAATACACTTCTCCTGAAAGTGTCCAATGAGCAAAAGGTCCTGGAACGGAGAGCCGAGGAGAGCAACAAAAAACTTGCCGAAGCTCTGTCGAACCATAAGAAGACCAAGGACCAGCTGAAAACTCTTCACGATTCCTTCCAAATCATGAAGAAGGATCATGACTCGGCTCGGGAGGTTCGTCAAGAAAAGGACAAGGAGATCAGCTTCCTGCAGTCCCGGATAATTGATCTGGAGAAGGCGAATACCCGTGCCCTGGATTTGGTGCAATCCAAAGAGCTCAAGAAAATAGAACTTGAGAAAAATAAAAATGAGCTCGAAGCCCAAGTCCAGAGTCAGAAGATCCTCCTGGCCCAATCGGAAAACATCCTCCAACTTCAGACCGATCAGATGAAGAATCTCAAGGACAATGTCGAACTGATCGTCGAAGGTTGGGCTGCAAAAGAAGCCGATTGGCTCAAAGGGCCGATTGCCTCTGCCTCCCCGAGCGTCTTGATCCCCGAGCTCAAACAGAAGGTGATAGAAGAATATAAGGCCTCGAATCAATTTCAGGCTGATATCTTGCCATCTGTTGCTAATGAATTCAGCGACGGATTCGAATATGCTCGGGAGCTTGCCAAGGAGAAGGGTCATGATCCCGATCAGCTAGGAATTGTATTTCCCGAAGACTGATTTGTGAATACATTGTTTTTGTTGTTGTTTTTATATCATGTAATGCTTCCAGTAATTATCAATGAAATGATTTATCTTTTCCCACTTATCTTTTCTCATGAGTTCTTTCCTATCATCTGTATGTACAACTGTTCACTTATACTGCTTCACCCCCCACTAGCCTGATCGAATGCATATCCGATGAGGCTAGTAAATTAATTTTAAAGTATGTATCAAAACAGTAATACAGAGACCAGATGATAAAAAATATTCTCATGAATATCGAAAAGATGACATGTGATCGGCTAAAAAGAGAGCCTCAAAATTTAGACTATGTACAAAATTTGATCGGCTTCAATAATAGCCTCAAAATGGGACTAAGTACAAAGTGTGAACTACTGATAATACCTACGAAGCCGAATAGCATGCCAAGTATTTGGAACATTTTTTCCATCCATGCCCTGAAGCTTGTAAGTTCCAGCCCTCAGCACTTCGATCACTAAGTATGGTCCTTCCCATGTTGGCATAAGTTTGCCAGTTTCCCGAGGAGTGGATGCCTCAGCTTGTCGAAGGACCAAATCGCCCACATTGAATGACCTGCTTTTAACATTTTTGTTGAAGTGCCGAGCAGTTCGTTGTTGATAAGCAGCCAATCTGAGGACAACTGAGTCACGTTCCTCTTCTAATAAGTCGAGGTTTAACCGAAGACCTTCGCTATTGAGTATTTCGTCGAAGTTTAAGACTCTCGGAGAAGGTACTCCGATCTCAATAGGTATCAGGGCTTCGGAACCATAGGCCATCTTAAAAGGTGTCTCCCCAGTAGTAGTCCGAGGAGTTGTTCGGTAGGCCCAAAGGACATGCAAAAGCTCCTCGGGCCAAGCTCCCTTAGCATCCTCCAACCTTCTTTTAATGCCATGAAGAAGTGTTCTGTTCGTTACTTCTACTTGACCATTTGCTTGTGGATGAGCTACCGAGGTCCGTCGATGTTGGATGTTAAGCTCTGTCAAAAATCCCTCGAATGTTTTTCCAACAAATTGAAGGCCGTTGTCGGAAATCAGAATCATCGGGATGCCGAACCGATAGACCACTTGCTCTTTGAAGAATTGAAGACATGTATGCTCGGTGATCTTGGCAAGTGGTTTGGCTTCTACCCACTTGGTGAAATAATCGATTGCGACGATTACAAACTTCACTTGCCCCTTACCCTGGGGAAGAGGGCCCAAAATGTCTATTCCCCACACAGAAAATGGTATCGGGGAGAGTATAGGGGATAATTCCTCGGGAGGTTGGTGTGGGACGGATGCAAATATTTGGCACTTGTGACATTTTTTGACGAAGTCTTTGGCATCTTCAAGCATTGTCGGCCAAAAATATCCTTGTCGTAAAATTTTATGGGCAAGTGCTTTTGCTCCCACGTGATCCCCGCAGATTCCTTCATGAACTTCCCGAAGAGAATAATTGGATTCCCTAGGGTCGAGACATCGAAGCAATGGGGAAGAGTAAGATCTTCGGTACAGATGGTCATTGTGAATACAGTACTTGGTGGATTTGTACTTTATTCTTCGGGCCAGAGCTTTGTCTTCGGGCAATTCACCATTCAAGAGAAATTTGAAGATAGGGGTCATCCACGAATCCCCTTGTTCAATATCCATTACTGTCTGAACGAGGGTGCTTGGTTGTTGAAGATTTTCTAGGTATACTGCCCCATCTAACTCCCCCTGATCGGTGGTTGCCAGTTTTGAAAGAACATCGGCCATAGTATTTTCCGATCTGACCACGCCTACTATCTGATACTTCGGGAAAGACGTTAATAATGACCGAACCAGATGCAGATAGGCTTGTAAATGAACTTCCCTTGCTTCATATTCTCCCAGCACTTGCTTCACAACCAGTTGGGAGTCGCTGTAAATTGTCAAGTTTTTTACTTCCAGACTTCGGGCCAATTTCAATCCTGCCACTAGTGCTTCGTATTCGGCTATGTTGTTAGTGGCCATGAACCCGAACCGGATAGATTGTTGTACCTTGAAGCCTTCTAGGGAGGTGAGAATTACCCCAGCCCCGCTTCTTGTCCCGGTAGAGGATCCATCGACATATAAAACCCACGCAATCTCCTCGGGGGTTACTGTCACTTCCTCGGACTCAGATTCTTTCTCTTTGGTATCCTCGGGGAACGAACACTCGATAATGAAATCGATGAGAGCCTGAGCTTTTGTAGCCGTCCGAGGACGGAACTCAATGTTAAACTGACTTAGCTCGATGGCCCATGCTGCCAATCTCCCCGAGGACTCAGGTCTGTAGAGGACTTTTCGTAGTGGTTGATCTGTGAGGACGATGATAGTTCGCCCCTGGAAATAATGCCTCAGTTTCCGACTGGAGATAACCAGTGCGTAAACCAACTTCTCTAAATTTGGGTACCTTGTTTCAGCGTCCCGAAGAGCATGGCTTACGTAGTAGACTGGCTTTTGTCCTTGCGAATCTTCTCTGATCAATGCTGACCCAACTGCCAAGGATGTGGCAGACAAGTATAGTTGTAGATCCTCCTCAGGCAATGCTTTGCTCAATATCGGAGGTGAGGAGATATATCTTTTAATCTGCTCAAAAGCCTCTTGGCATTCTTCGGTCCATTGAAAAGTTTTCTGATTCTGAGCTCCTTTGAGAGTCCCGAAGAATGGGAGACATTTCTCTGCTAATCGGGCCACAAACCGCCGAAGAGCTGCCAGCCTCCCGGTCAACCGTTGAATTTCTTTGAAGTTCTTCGGTGGCTGCATTTCAAGGATAGCCGATATCTTTTCGGGATTTGCCTCAATCCCTCTTCAGCTAACCATATACCCCAAAAATTTGCCTGACCCGAGGCCAAATGTGCATTTAGTTGGGTTAAGTCTCATGTTGTTTGTCCTGACATTCTCGAAGCATTCTTTTAGATCGGACAAATGATCATCCTCCTTCATGCTTCGGACTATCATGTCGTCAACATAGACTTCCATATTTCTCCCGATCTGGCTGCTGAACACCTTGTTCATCATCCTCTGATAGGTAGCCCCCGCATTAATCAACCCGAAGGACATGACCTTGTAAGCATATATGGCTCGATGGGTGATGAAAGCCGTCTTTGGTATATCGCTTTCAAGCATGGCTATTTGATTATACCCCGAGAAAGCGTCTAAGAAGCTCATTATGGTGTGTCCCGAGGTTGAATCGATCAATTGGTCTATGCTCGGGAGAGGGTAGTAATCTTTCGGACATGCTTTGTTGAGATCTGTATAATCCACGCACATCCTCCACTTCCCATTGTGTTTTTTGACCAGCACCACATTAGCAAGCCATTCTGGGTAATTGATTTCAAAAATGAAGTCAGCAGCCAAAAGTTTGTCAATTTCATTATCAATTACCTGTTGCCTCTCGGGAGCTATGTTTCTCCGTTTTTGCTTTACGGGCTTGGAGTTCGGATTGACACTCAGCTGATGTACGGCCACAGTTTTGTCAATGCCCGGCACATCGGCTGGGACCCATGCAAAGATGTCAGCATATTCCCGAAGAAGCGAGACCAACCGAGTTTTGGTTTTCTCTCGAAGGTTTGTGCCAATCTGTACAGTTTTCTGATCATCATTTTGAAATAGTGGGACTTCAACTGTATCTTCGGCTGGCGTTGCTAATGGTTCAGTACATCCCTCAGTGAATGGTTCAAGCTCGATCTTCATTGTAGCTTTCTGTTTGCTATCACTGGGAGAGGATGTCTGTATGGTCTGCAGATAACATCTTCGGGAAAGATCCTGATCTCCAACAGATTCCCCGATCCCATTTTTGGTTGGAAATTTCATTTTTAAATGGGGGATGGATGTAATTGCTTTTAATGCCGATAGAGTTGTTCTTCCCAAGATGGCATTGTAGTTGCTTTCCACTTGAACCACGTAAAAGCGGACCATAATGGAAGCTTGTTTCGGGGCAGTCCCGAAGATCACAGGCAACTCAATCGTCCCTGCTATACGAACTGGGTTATTCCCGAACCCATATAGAGGGGACTCGTTGCAGATCTCCAGCTTTCTTCCCCCCAAGTCCAGCCGATTGTACGCTTGGCTATACAGTACATCGACTGAACTCCCATTATCAACAAGCATCCTTTTCATATCCATGGTGCCGACCTGAGCTGTTATGACCAGTGCATCCTGATGGGGAGTGACCATCCCCGAGGGGTAATCATCATCGGAGAAAGTGATGGGGTCGGTTTTGGCACTCATTGGTTTCCCGGACACTTGATGTACTTCTCTGCCGAAAGCTTTTCTCTTTCGATTGGACAGAGCGGAAATTGATCCTCCGGAAATAACATCAACCACGCCTCTTGCTTCAGTAATGGGAGGAGGTGGCTCGAGGCGATCAAAGGCCGATGGTCTGTAGGAATCGGCAACATAACTGTCCAGATTGCCACTCCGTACCTGTTTTTCGAGGAAGTCTTTAAGATGGTAGCATTCCTCAGTATCATGCCCTTTGGCTTCGTGGTAAGTGCAATACCGATCTCCTTCCTTTTGCCTTGCAAAAACCCGGATCTTCGGGGGCTTCTCATAGAAGGGTTTATTTTTTATCGCTTTCACGATATTGCTCTTGTTGGTGTTCAGGGGTGTGTAATCTTTCTCGGCACCTCTTCGATCCCTCGGGGGATCATTCTTTTGTTGCCGATCCTTGTTAGAATCCCTTCGATCATTCCCCTTTTTACCATTGCCGTTGGATTTCTTTTCGGCACTAACGCCTCCGGGGTCTCTCTGGTGAAAATCACCTGTGTTTTTCGAGGATCCCCGTAGATTGGCGAGAGCCTCTTCCAACTCTACGAACTTGTCCACCTTCTCATAAGTCTCCGATAAGGTCTCTGGGGACTTCGAGATAAGCTCCTCAATTAACCTGCTGGATTTATCAACATTTAATCCCATGGTTAAAAATTGGATTACCTGCTTCGGGTCAATCCCGTTGATTTCTGACACAGCCTCTCTGAATCTTTTAATATACTGCCGAAGAGTTTCATTCGGCCTCTGTTTTACTTGCAGAAGGGATGTCATCATTCGGGCTCGCCGCTTGTTGCTCCCGAAGCGGTTGTGGAACTGTTCTTGTAATTCCTCCCATGATTTGATGGATCCTGCTGGGAGGGAGATAATCCATTCTCTGGCAGTTTTCTTCAGAGTGGATAAAAACAAGTGGCACATCGCCACTGCATCATGACCATGAAAGTGCATGGCCTGCTCGAAGGAATAAGTGTGATCATGTGGATCACCCGTCCCGTCAAACATCTCCAAAGTAGGGACCTTACGGGATCGGTCGATCTTAGCCTCTTCGAGGTCCTTCGAGAATGGTGAGAATCGGGCCTTTTTTGACCCATAATACTTATCCGAAACCTTGATGGGTAAAGATTCGCCAGTGTGGCTCCCATGACTATGTCGGTCTTCCCGATATTTCCTCGTCGGCGATCTGGCTCGCTTTCTCAAATCTGCTGTCCAGATCGACTTAGAGCGAGCCGGCTCTTTCCCGCGATTTCGGTTTACTTCCCCTCGGGGTTCATTATCCTCTCGTCTGGTATAGCGGGTTGAGCGGGAGGCCGAGCCTCTCTGGCTCAAAAGTTCATTACCCGCCTCGGTTAACTCCTCGTACTGTTTGTCAAGCTCCTTCTGCTGGAGGTCCAGAGCCTTTTTTCTGTCGAGGATTATCTGGAGGCGGCGGTCTTTATCAGCTGCCGTCTCCTGATGAGACCGAGAGAGAGGAGGTCGCCGTGAATGACTCTGCGACTGTGATGTTTCCATGTTAACAAAAGTTGATGGAAGTTTTACTAGGGCCCTCCTTCTAGCGCCAATGTTGGCGCCTGATTCTGTCGGGCAGTCCTGCTGGCCGTCCGGTAAGAATACTTGCACAAAAGTCCGAACGGCTTGGGCCGTTGGTGGACTCCTCCGGTGTGAGTGTTAGTGAAGGTATATGGAAAAGTCAACAATGGAGGTCTGAATATCTAGTGTAGCAAATTATGCGTTACCCTTCTCTCCATTGTCAACTGGGTATTTATACTACGTACCTGATTAACGGTCACCTGTGTAACGGTTCTGACCATTACACTAGGTAGTTATGATACATATACGTTTCATCCTTCACCCACGTGCTGTAAGCCCACTAGGAAGGTTACCAGGCTGACGGTCTATTGGGCCTGACCCAATGTCATTTCCTGGATCAGGCCTGGTTAAATATTCATCCTAACACCCACAAATAGTACAAAAGTGGCCAATCCAAAAGAGTTGGTTAAGGCCACAAAAGAATTACAAATCAATATATTTCTCATAAAATTCACCAATAATTTTTCGAAAAACAAAAAGGGGGCTTGGTCTCCTCTCTCATACATACAGGAAAATGCTACTCGAGAGATTATACAATTTGAATTATTTGTATTCTTGCTGAATGGTTGAATATGTATAATATTTAGTTGTTGAATTGAATGAATCATTTCAAATTAATGAATTTTTCCGCCACGGCAATTGTTAATTTGTTTAGGTTTTACGGGGTATGCTTCAAAAGTTGACAATATGACTCAAGTCCAATATGTAGTAGTATGTTACATTCCTTCATATAAAGAAAATGGACAATGCCAAGAATTAGAAAGAAAAAGAAAAAAAAATTAAAAGTTTATCCATCTTAGTTAAGGATAACTTTAGAATGTTAGTCCTGTAATGTTTGTATAGTCATGACTCTATTGGGTCTGTCATTTGAAGTCTATACTATACTTTCTGGGGGTTCCCTGCTTTGGATTTCTTTTGTTTCTTTTAATATTATTTTAACTTAGCAAAAAAAAAAAAAATATTACGCTACACATACTATAACTTTTCAAAAATTTGAGAACTTTTTAAATTTACAATTATTTTGAAATTATTTTAAAATTTAAATTTGATTTTATATTTTGAAATAGGGAGAGTGGTACATTTTACATGGTTAACCATTTTATAATTATATATATTGATTAAATATTAAATGAGTTCATAATGATTTTATATTTAAAAAAGTTTCCAATTGACTTCAAAAGGTTAAAATGGCTCTGATAACATTTTTTTAAAAAAAAAGTAAATTTATTGAAGTAATTCTTTTGTACATACAATCATCTTTATATATTTATTTTATATTTATATTTTTTAGGTTCCAAACATATTCTAAAAGAATAGAAATTTGATATAATGCAATATTCTATGTAATGCAATGGAGTTGTAATGCAATGATAATAAGTTATTACGGCATATTTGTTTAATTCATTCATGATATTTGTGTAGTAGTTGTAACATTATTACATTACTTTTAAAATTGTATTTAGTTCACTAAATTATATAATTGTATGTAATTAATAAAGTTAATCGCAAGTCAAATCAATTGTAATAATTACTGCTTTGTCTTTTATGGCTTGTTGGATTGAAACTAAGGGCAATTATATATACACTACATCTAGACACAACATTGATCTTAATAATTAAAAAGTTAGGTTTGACACGGATTTCTGTGTCAGACCATACTTTTTAATTGTTAAGATTAATGTGGTGTCCAGTTATTATGTCCGATTATAATATACTTAGACTTATTCTAAAACTAATATATTGTAGGTGTAACAAAAAACTTTCAAATTAACATACTCGTAATACGTCTTGATGAGCTAATGAATATAATGAGTTAAACCAAACAAAAAAACACATCACACCAATGTAATAGTCATTGCATTATGAAGTTATTATATTGATTTAACGTGAACCAAATAATCTTATATTTTACCGCTAGTTGTATTTCATAGTTTGAATTAATAATATTGTCAGTCGACTGACTATTTCTTCAAAATATATCTATAAATTTTTTGGACAAGGGAAGTAGCAAAAGCAAGAAAAAACAAAAATGCTTTAAACCAAAACTTGTTCTCACCCGTCTTCAAATTATTAAAAAATCTTGGTAAGATCATCTCTGTTTCTATGTTATATTTGTTCTTTTTTGTATAGGTGTAGTTTTGAGGAAGTTGAATTAATTACAATAAAACTCTAAAATTTGGACAAATGCCCAGGAAAATAAATCAGTGACAGGCTTTGCTTATAACTAAATCACACTTAAAAGATGTTATAGATATATTTATATATTGTACAAAACATCGTTTACCAAAGAGGTGGCTATTATTAAAATTTGAATTGTAATTATGTAATAGTAGGCATATTTTGCCCTTACTGATCCTGAAGTATGACCATGCTTGCACTTTAGTCACTCTTATTCTATTCAAGTGAATTTGGTCCTCAATGTTTATTCACTTACGCATTATACTCCAAAGTTTCCCGTTTGATCATGTAAGGCATGTGTTAGAGACCAAGTGTGATAGCCTAGACCAAAGCGCTACATGAAGAAGATAAGTTTTTCCTAAATTCTTCTTAGTTTCACCTCCTTGACGGCCCTTTCCAAGGTTCTCCTAGGACTATAGGATGAAATGTGTCTTTAGATTTGAATTATAATGGAATAGGTTTTCAAAAAAAATAAAAGAAATGAAAGGCATGTGTTTAATCTTGTAGGTGGGATGTATTGTTTCTGTATTCTTCTTTTACCCTTGTGTCAAAAAAACTGTAACACTAACAATGTACCAATAGTGTAATCTCCATTAGTATGAATTTTATTAACCTAGTTATTGTGTTATTTTGTACTAAAAGAACAAACAAACGAGGAACAACAACAATAGCAATTAGAAGCCAGAGAAGTCGGATTGTTTTCTATATGGGTCTTTCATTCTTCAATTAATCTTGAGTATACAGAATGCAAATTTAAGAATGCAATAAAAAAATAAAAATCAGAAGGGAGATCCAATTTCTCTCCTATTTTTATTTAGTTAGGCTAATTAAGTAGCAACACCAATCAAATTAACTAGTCAAGAGCTGCGGGTACTTCTGAGGAGGAGGAGGAGGAGCTGCAGCATGTCCGGCAAAACCATTTTGGCTGAGCTTGCAGTTACCTGTATCACCGCCGATGTGGGAGCACGGATTGGAAGCAGGAGGGCCCACCGGACGTGTCTTCTGCAGAGATTGTAGATGAAGATTATTATTAATAATAATATTCTTTCTTTTCATCCAAAAATTTTCTTCCTTTTGATCGTGAAGGACCCTGCAGGCTTCATGTGGTTTGATCATTCTCTATCGCAGCACCGCAATCCTCTTTTTCTTGTTCTTATGCCGCCTCACGTTCTCTTCGTTTGTATAAGATGTAGTGCAGGCGTAGGTAGGTTTTATTTATTAATTATCTTACTACTTCTCCTAATTATAATAGGGTATAATATTACATACATATAAATTCAATTCAATTAATTTTAAGGCCCAATTTTACCAAATTAATTTATCCATCACTTATTATTAGCCCACATAAATTTGACCAAATTATAAAATAAAATATTTTAAAATAAATTTAACTATTATTTTTATATTATATTTTTTTTTCCGGGTATTACATGCAGGCTTCATGTGGTTTGATCATGGTAATTAGAAAAAGAACTAATAGTGCTACACTAGCCAAAACTTTGCTAAGAGATCTCATCTAGTTAAACAATTTAGAAAATTAATAGTTGAGAAAATTATGAAGAATAAATGAAGAGGGATGGGGTATTTAAACTATCGTAATAAAATTTATGTTGTTTTGCATCCTGAATTTTGCTATATATAATGATCCAAACAACGATCTATACAATGATTCTTTGTAAAATAGTGTGTCTCATATTTTAATTGCCTTAGGAGACTAACCATTTTACATATAATCATTGTATAAATCATTACGTATAGCAAAACTGTTGTGTCCTTGTCATGCAATCGATAAAGCTGCTTAATTTCAATTTTTTCATTTAAGTTGAGTTAGCTAAGAGGAGGTGAATGGTTATTGTTATGACAGGAGAAGCCTGGGAGAAACAATAATGACAATAATTAGAAGCATGAGAAATTAATTGTAATTGAGTTCACAATATTTTTTAGGTTCCAAACATATTCTAAAAGAATATAAATTTGATATAATGGAATATTCCATGTAATGTAATAGAGTTATAATGTAAGTGTTTAGTTCGCTAAATTATATAATTGTATGTAATTAATAAAGTAAATCGCAAGTCAAAATGTCAAATCAATTATAATAATTATTGTTTTGTCTTTTATGACTTATTGCATTAAAACTAAGGACAAGTATACATACACTACATTCAGACACGACATTGATCTCAATTATTAAAAAGTAGGGTTTGGTACCGATTTTTGTGCCTAAGAATGCGAACGAGCGGAATCTATCCGGATTTTAAACTGTTCGAATTCGACTCGTAAGGTTAAATTCGTACTCGAATCATGGTTAACACAAAAATTAAAACAGTTGGAATGGCCGAAACAAAGCATATATGTCTCATCTTGTTAAGCAAGCAAAAAGTACTTGAGGAAATTATGAAGAATAAATGAAGAGATATGGGATATTTATATATATGGACCAAGCCATGGATTAGTATATATGACTTGATCTTTTTTCTTACGTAACATTTTTAGTTAATCCAATGCATGGGGTCTGACTGCTGACTAGTAGCTAGGGTTTGATCCATGGGAATAAAATACAAGAAGAATGAGTCATATACACGATAGATATATAAAAGTAGGGTTAATTATAACTTAACTCAAACTTCCAACAGAGGCGTCATATGTTCCCATGCATACACAGGCTAGAGATACCTTACGATTCACGCACGTACGGATTAATGTATATATACTTCAAAAAAAAATTAGATCAGCTAAAAGAATTTTTTTTTAAATACCCACAAATAGTACAAAAGTGACCAATCCAAAAGAGTTGGTTAAGGCCACAAAAGAATTACAAATCAATATATTTCTCATAAAATTCACCAATAATTTTTCGAAAAACAAAAAGGGGGCTTGGTCTCCTCTCTCATACATACAGGAAAATGCTACTCGAGAGATTATACAATTTGAATAATTTGTATTCTTCCTGAATGGTTGAATATGTATAATATTTAGCTGTTGAATTGAATGAATCATTTCAAATTAATGAATTTTTCCGCCACGGCAATTGTTAATTTGTTTAGGTTTTACGGGGCATGCTTCAAAAGTTGACAATATGACTCAAGTCCAATATGTAGTAGTATGTTACATTCCTTCAAATAAAGAAAATGGACAATGCCAAAAATTAGAAAGAAAAAGAAAAAAAAATTAAAAGTTTATCCATCTTTCAATATTACGCTACACATACTATAACTTTTCAAAAATTTGAGAACTTTTTAAATTTACCATTATTTTGAAATTATTTTAAAATTTAAATTTGATTTTATATTTTGAAATAGGGAGAGTGGTACATTTTACATGGTTAACCATTTTATAATTATATATATTGATTAAATATTAAATGAGTTCATAATGATTTTATATTTAAAAAAGTTTCCAATTGACTTCAAAAGGTTAAAATGGCTCTGATAACATTTTTTTTTTAAAAGTAAATTTATTGAAGTAATTCTTTTGTGCATACAATCATCTTTATATATTTATTTTATATTTATATTTTTTAGGTTCCAAACATATTCTAAAAGAATAGAAATTTGATATAATGCAATATTCTATGTAATGCAATGGAGTTGTAATGCAATGATAATAAGTTATTACGACATATTTGTTTAATTCATTCATGATATTTGTGTAGTAGTTGTAACATTATTACATTATTTTTAAAATTGTATTTAGTTCACTAAATTATATAATTGTATGTAATTAATAAAGTTAATCGCAAGTCAAAATGTCAAATCAATTATAATAATTATTATTTTGTCTTTTATGACTTATTGCATTAAAACTAAGGACAAGTATATATACACTACATTCAGACACGACATTGATCTCAATCATTAAAAAGTAGGGTTTGGTACAGATTTTTGTGCCTAAGAATGCAAACGAGCCGAATCTATCCGAATTTTAAACTGTTCGAATTCGACTTGTAAGGTTAAATTCGTACTCGAATACGACTTGGATTTGAACTATATTTGAAAAACTTTACTCAGATTCGGCTCGACTCGAATTCAATTCGACTCGGATCGAATTATATTCAAATTACTCGCAAACTTCAAATTTAAACTCGAATTCGAGTCTCCACATAGTAACTAGTTTTATAATACATATATTATTAATTGAACTTATTATTTTACTTATAAATGAAAAAATATAATTATATTTACACTTTAAATATATAAAATTATAATTAAAATTACAAATAAAAAAAATAATAACTAATTATTTAAACTTTATTTAATTGTGTATATATTATAAGAAAATGTATCGAATATCTATTTGAATATGTATCAATCGATTATATATTGGATCATGATTAAAAATTCGAATAGTTTGAATGTTAAACGAGTCGAGTAAAACCTTATTCAGATTCTACTCGTATTTTTATTCGAACTATTTTTTGTGCTCAGATTTGAATCATATTATTAACGAATTCGAGTCTCACTCACATTTTTTCGAGTCGAGCACGAATCGATCCCGAAGTGTTTGATTCAATTTGCAACCTTATTTGTGTCAGGTCACACTTTTAAATGGTTGAGATCAATATTGTATTCAGTTGTTGTGTCCGGTATCATTTAAGTTGAGTCGGCTAGGAGGAGGCACCAATGGTTATTGTTATGACAAGAGAAGCCTGGGAGAAACAATAATGACAATAATTAGAAGCTTGAGAAATTAATAGTAATTGAGTTCACAATATAGAGGTAAACAAAGTGCGCAAAGAAAGATATATAAGATCAATTTTATTCTCACCTCATCCGTCACATTAATATTAGAGCATGTTACAATTATTAAAATACAATATATCAATTTACTTATAAAGAATGATAGGGAAAATTAACTCCAAATGGGTAAAAATTTAAAGAATGCTAGGGGGGAAGAGAATAAACTTTGAAGAAAATCCATTTGGTTTCCTCTTATTTTAATTTGGTCATATTTTTATGATGAGCCACTAGAGGACTTTATTTAATTAGGGTAATTAATTAATTAAGTAGCAACACAAATTAATTATTCGATCATGAGCTGCGGGTGCGTGGGGGAGGAGGAGTCTGGTTGAGCTTGCATGAACCGCTACCAACCGGAATGTTGGAGCATGGATTGGGTGCTGGTGGGCCTACCGGACGTCCCTTCTGTAGAGATTGTAGATGAAGATTGTTGTTATTAAGAATAATATTGTTTCTTTTCTTCCATAAATTTTCTTCTCTTTGATCATCTAGGAGCCTGCAGGCTTCATGTGGTTTGATCATGGTTATAACCATAACTAATATTGCTAAAATGGCCAAAATAATGCTTAGAGATCTCATCTTGTTAGTTAAGAAAGCAAAGAGAACTTGATAAAATTATGAAGACTAAGTGAAGAGAGATGGGATATTTATACTGATGACTAATAATTAGCCATGCATCGATAAGTATGAGTTGAACTTTTCCATAAGCAGTAAGAGTGTATAGAATTTTTAATCTGATCGATGAATGGGATTTGAATATTGACTAGTGGGATTTAAAGATGAGAATGTGATAGAACTAAGAAGAATATATGGGTCATAAAATTGGAAAAAATTAGGTTTAACTTGTCACCCAAACACTGTTCCCATGCACATATATAGAACTATATACCTACCCTTCTATTTTCGCACGTGCGAATACTTCATAGTTGTCAATAGTTTTAATTTAATTTCTACAATTTTACGTCGTAAATTAATGAATAATGTTTAGAAAACACAAAATGGGGGACTTCATCTGTTGGTCATATAATAGTAATTTGCAATTTTTAATTTGAATTGGTTGAATGTAATTTTTTTGGCCTTCGAATTGAATTCAAAATGAATTTTCCTCCACGTATTTTGTTTGTTCAGTTACGGTTTTACGCGACATGTGTTTCTAAAGTAGAATTTTTTTTTTCTTTTTTTTTTTAATTTTAACTAGTTAAGTGTCAAGCGGAAAACACATATATTTATTTTTTAAATAACCTGATTTGTAATTTTTTTTGTTCATTTTATATATAAGGATTATAAAATAGTTTTAAAATTTTCACAAATTAACTTACTATTTCTATTAAAATGATTACAAATTAAACTTTGCTTGAAAAGACAAATGAATGTAGACCTGATACAATTGTTGGAGACTTGGACCTAATGCTACATTAGGATTAAAGAAATAGAATGAGTGAATGAATGGAATAGAAAAAAGAATTAAATGTAGAGTGAAATAATTTATTCTATTCTAGCTGCATAGGAATGATTTATTTCATTCTAATAGAATAATCAAACATAATTTTTTTTATAGAAATAAATTATTTTATTCCCACCTTTATTCCTCCGATCCATATATAACATAAATGTTTAGTAATGTGATTAGTTAAGTGCTATGTAAGTTGCCTTTGAATTGGTTGAATGTGAATTATTTGGCTTTCGAATTGAATTCAAAGTGAATATTCCTCCACTTATTTTGTTTGTTCAGTCAGGACGTGTTTCTGGAGGGGACTGTTTTCTTTGCTATAAGCGTTCCAACTGGTGAAGGTAGGTTTAATAACTTGTCACCCAAACTTCCAACACGTACGAACATTCCAATTGGTGATACCTTACACGAACAAATTAATATATTCCTGAAACTTGTATAGTTTTCTACAATTTTACTTGGAAAACTATTTATTTTTTTATTTATAAAACGGGGGCTTACCCTCTCATGTATTACTATTTTACTATTGCTATTAAAGTGACTAGCTACAAATTAAACTTTGCATGAAAAGAAAATTGAATATATATAGTCCTGATACAATTGTTAGAGACTTAGACTTAATGTTATGTTTGAATTAAAGAAATAGAATGAGTGAATGAATGGAATAGAGAAAAGAATGAAATGGAATACTATCAGCGGCCGAATTGACCGAATTCGTTCACTGATATGCGGTCGCAGATAAGCATTTTTTGGGTAGTATAACCCTAACATCAATAACACTGAATTTTCAAACAATTGTCCAAAGTTCTCAAATTTTGACTAAACCTCCAACTACGGTTAACTAAAGATTATAGACACCCAAGATTTATATTTTATAATAAAAAATAACTAAAATCTTAAATTGAAGGCAAAATTACAAAATCTAACCTAGAACCCCCATGTAGGGGTGTTCATCGGTAAAGAACTCGTACCAGAACCGAAAAAATCGAACCGGTATCGATTCTGAATCACCCGAAAATCAAGAATCGATAACGGTACCGAATTATCGTTTTCGGTACTGGTTCGGTACAAAGTTGGTTCGATTTTTTCGGTTCGATTTTTCAGTAATACCGTATACTAATATATATAATTATAATTAATATTAATACAGTATTATAATATATATTAATTTATAATATTATAGTTATTAATATTAATATAATATTATAATATATATTAATTTATTATTATATATAATAAATCGGTTCTTTCGGTATACCGGTTTTGTACCGGAATTCAAAAATCTCCGTACCACTATCGGTACCAAAAAGTATAAGAAAAAACCAAAAAATCGGTACCGCTGATATCGGTACCAATAGGTTGGTTCGGTAAAAAACCGAAAATACCGACTTGTTTGAACATCCCTACCACCATGTATTGACTTTAGGATCCACACCAAAAAGCCACCATCATGGTGGTGGCTTTGCCAACGCCGCTAGCATGATCAAGAATACGCATAATCCCCGGAAGTGTTTTGACAGTACTATCATTCATAATGAGTTTCACTTTTTCACGACTAATAATCTTTATTGAAGTGTCATTATCCATCATAACATTATCTCTATTAAAAGTTTTATACTGATAGATCAATCCCTGTGAGGTGTCATATGATATGAAACTCTTGTATCAATAAACCAGACATCATCATTAGTTTGGGCTACATAATAAGCTGCTAAATTCAAATCTCCGGTGGCTTCATCCTTAGTCCCCCAATCATTATTCTCATTCACATATATGATTTACCACCCTTGTTCTTTCAATCCTTCTTTATACGCCTAAATTCATTACACTTTCAGCATTTAATTTTTAACCTTTCTATACTTTTAGATATCCGTCTTGACTGTGACATATTCTCAGTCCTCTTTGAATTCCTATCTGAATTTCACCATCAAATTAACAGAGTCTCATTAGTTAAACTTTTCATACTTTGTCATCCCAATTTTTTTGACAATAAAGTATAAACAACCTCCTCAAATTACAATTCTGTAGTACCACTATCAATTGCAATTATAATATTATTTCACGAATTAGGCAGTGAATAGAGTAAGTTAATATATAGATTTATCATCATCATTGATTTCCATGACTTATTGATGATAACTGACTAATCAACATATTAAATTCATGCAAGTGTGCAGAAAACAAACTTCCATCATCTATCCGAAGTTTAAAAAATTTCACTTAACTTTGTCACTGGATCTTAACTTGATCTCGGCCTCATTATTTATACAAGTATCAACTTATAGTTCATCCTTATAAATGGATAACACCATATAAAACGGTCCAATTTTAACCTTAAGATTTAAATATTCTATAACTTTACATATTTCAAGATTCACGACTTTAAATCATTAGGACGGTTCTTGGGAATAGAGAATCTCGCGATGAATGTTTGTATCTTCATCTGTGATAAATGTTTGTATCTTTATTCGTGACAAATGATTGTATCTTTGTCCGGTGCAAAATTCTCTTTGTCCGTACAGAACATACCCAACTAGTTAAAACCCTCACTCGAAACACATTTGTTTATAGTGATATCTCTTCATATCAATAATCCTACTTATCTGACATTCAGAATAGTAATAACAAGTTATACATGGGTCCAAAGAACCTAATGATGGATTTGACCAGTCAACATCGATTAGTCTTGTCTCGGATGTACAGTACTCACAAGTCATTTACCGATCCTCATTCAGATAAATAGATCGTTATCAATATTATTTTAAGTTTTAACAATTCTAAGTTATATCAAAATAAAGACATAACAACATTATGATGATAATAATTTATATCATTCATTTAATATTCGGTTACATGGTTTTCTTGTTCGTATTACAACAGTCATTATGACTTTATACAAACACAAGTAATAAAGCATGAAAACCTAATATACGCTTCATCTTTATGTTTATGATTTTCTTAACGTTCTTCATTAACTGCAAATAAAGTTTTATTCGCAAGAATGAGCACGACGGCTCAGCAAATCTAACATATAGCACATACGCAGTTTATGCTTTCATATAAATTTTAACATGCCTTGACTGAACATAATTCTCCATTTAATATCACATATAACTCACATTCCAACAATTTATATCACATTAAAAACCAAAGTGTATAAATCATGTTCATTACTCGTAAATATAACACATAATAGTTAGAAGGCTTGCAAACATCAGTTAAAAACTTCACATAACATTTATCACATAACAACATGACATTACACAACTCATTTATCATTTTAATAATATTACACAAGTAGCACATAGCAAGATTTAGAAGACTTGCCTTGAAACCGTTTTAAGTTTTTTCGGGGAATCGTTAAACACCTACAAAAAGGGTCACGCATCCCCGAACGTTAGTTTATCCAATTTTACTTTTGAACAAGTCTTACGATATCTTAACTAGACTATTTTCATTAGTGTAATCATTTGGTTAAGTGGCTAACTCAAAATCACATTTTTAAATACTTGAACCTGAGGGGTCCCTTTATTTTTCAACTTCGACCTCTTTTCCGGTAACTGCTATAACTTTGTCATACAAAAATATTTTGAGGTGATTCTTTAGTCTAAATTGCTTAGAATTTCATGATCTACAACTTTAATTCAGTTTGCTAAGGCAGATTCGGGACTTAAAAATTTAGAAATCGGCAAAAACAGTCAATGAGCATGATTCGATCAATAGTTTTAGGGATAACCATGTGAAACATGTCCCAGCTAGCTTTATTTGCTTAAAATATTATGTTATAAGACTCAATAACACTTTAAAACATAAAAATAACAAAATCATAAACCTACTTATGTACGATTTATGACTTTTACTCAAGAACACGAAGAACTAAGTTTCATCGTTCTTGGTTTAGCTTGCTAAAACATAGTTCCACAAGCATGAATTTGCTAGGCTATCATGTTTCAGAACTTTATAACACTAAATTACAAAATCATAAACCTACTTATATAGAAAATTATGACTTTTGCTCAAGAATACACGAAGAATGAAAAATCGTACATGATAACGACTTATGTTCTTAAGCTTTTGAATTTCATACTTGAAATAATTTGAGGATTATAACTTCTTACATATGTGATTATAACATTTTATATTTGACAAAATTTGGTCATTATAACGATTTGTTTACTTGATTATAACAATTTATAATTAATGCTCAAGAACACATGAAAAACACGGAGAACGACAATCGTACATGGCTACGACATACGTTCTTAAGCTTTAAACTATGAAATAAAATTCGGCATTATAACTACTATAAACTGAAGAAAAGCTCAAGAACACGGAGAACGACAATCGTACATAGCTACGACTCGCGTTCTTGAGCTTTGAAACAAAAATTAAACAAACATAATACCAACTAACGATTTACCTCTCGAAGTGCAAGCATTAACTATTTTTTTGCAACTTCCTTGATAGTAACTCACTAGAACTCCCTCTCAATATAACTTTGAAGTGTTTTTACTCTTGAAACTAATGAATTTAAAGGAGGGAGAGCTCCTTATTTATAGAAAACCAAGGGTCTGCATAGTTTGGTCTTTAGTTTAAAAGCTAATGGCATTTTAGTCTTTTCACACATTATTTAATTAATAAAAATAAAATAATATCTAGATATTTTCAAGCCAAAACCAGCTCACTTAGTTTCTAGAAGCTTCCCGAGCTATTTTGTCATTATTTCTTCTGATTTCGGTATATTGGATAAATCGCATTTGAAATATTTCGCATTATTAATATTAGTTTTAATTAGTTATACATATTTTATTCATAAAATATATCATATAGTATTAATATGATGTCTCGTGTAAGCCTCGTAGTTTATACCTTGTTTTAATCTCGGATACACTTTCGTATATTTCTTGTAAAGCGTGTTTTACGTATTTCTTTCTATATTTGTTCCATTTTAAAATTTCATAACCCCACAGTCATTTTTTTGCAAATATTTTTATTTGTGAAAATATCTTCGTTGTCCGTAAAAATGTTATTCATAACTGTAAATTTTCAAAATTCGGAAGACAGTGTACGAATAAATAGTATTTTACGCGTTTTTCGAGAAAAAACTTCTATTAGCTAAATAACATTTATACTTCATATAAACACTATTTCGTAAAATACGATATGTCAAAATGTCGAAAAGAACACTAAAAAAAATGACAAACGTTTTCTCGTAAATTGTGTCATTTTCGTCTTTTTTCCCAAAAAATTTAATTGGTTCACTGACATCTAAATCTCATATATGTTGTGAAATATAAGAAGTCCTACAGATGAAAAAAATAGTCAAATGAATGAAAAAGCGTTTCCTCATGAATAGTATTTTTCACGTTTTTCGAGGAAAACTTTTATTGACTATTACGCGTTTTCAAAGCGTGGGAAGGATGAATCTTGAAACGGAATGTCAATTTGACGTATACGTTTTGCTCGAGAGCCTAGGTTATTTCTTAGGGTTTAGACTCTACGGTTTAAGGTTTATGTTTTAACCCTTTTTCCAATTTAAGTTTTTGCCTTAAATTGACTTCTGATTTTTAATAAGTGTTAAGGTTAACTACTCGAACCAAAACACAGAATCCTACACATAGATAATGTAATATTCCGAACTTTCGAGATAGTTGTAATTCGAATTTATATGCATAAATAAATATTGTATTACATCTAATATGTGTTATGAAATTTTCATGTGTGTTTATTTTTGTGTTTCGTTTCAAGAATCCAACTTAAACAATTATTAGAAAAATAAAAGTAAAATTTTTGAAAACCTAAAACTAGGGTTTAGAGAAAACCTAAATCCTAAATTTAGAAACCTTAAGGGTTGAACCCTAAGGTTCAAACCCTAAACCCTAGAAAGTACTATTCATAAATACGCGTATAAATATGAAAATTATACGGATAGAATATGAAAATAATACGAAAATTATACGGTATAAATACGAAAAAGTCAACTGTGAATAGTAAAAGTCAACTATACTACATGTATACTTAATTAAGATTAAGGTTAATTAAAATTAAGATTAACCTAATAAGTTTAATTGATGAATTAAGAAACTAATCAACCAATCAAGTTGCTAGCTTTAGTAGAGAATTAACCAATGTTGAGTTAGTTGTTAACTCTAGTTAGTAGTTAAAGTTAAAGACTAAGCCAAGCCAAAGTCAAGCCAAACTTGGAGCCAAAGTCAAGCCAAAGTCGGAAGCCAAACTTGGAGCCAAAGCTTGGTTGTCTTAATGACCAAAATACCCTAGCTTTGAATGGCCTATAAATAGTAAGCTTAACTCACTTGTTTTCTCATTCATTTCTAAAGCAAAATCAAGAGCAAAATCACTCTCTATATCTATTACTCTTAGTTATAATTCTAGTTTTGGAAATTGCAAAGAAATAGTTAAAGCTTGCAAATATTAAAGGTACAATCTTTAAAAGTTATTATGTTCATTTTTTCTTTCATCTTTAATTTTTTAAAAGCTCAAGAACGCGAGTCGTAGCCATGTACGATTGTCGTTTTCTGTGTTCTTCACGTGTTCTCGTCTTTCTACACTTTGTAGTAGTTATAATGTCGAATTTCAATTCGTAGTTTAAAGCTCAATGAACATACGTAGTGGTCATGTACGGTTTATCCGTTTTCCGCGTTTTCGTATGTTCTTGAGCATTTTTATAAATTATTTTAATCAATTATGCAAGCCGTTATAATGACCAAATTTTGTCAATTATAAAGTGTCATAATCACTTATGTAAGCAGTTATAATGCTCAAATTATTTCAAGTACGAAAACCAAAAGCTCAAGAACATAGTCGTTACCATGTACGATTTTTCCGTTCTTCGTGTGTTCTTGAGCAAAAGTCATAAATCTCTATATATGAAGGTTTATGATTTTCTTATTTTATGTTATAAAGTGTTATTGATTGTTAGAACATGTTATCTTAGCAAATTAAAACTTAAGGTATCATGTTTTATCAATTTAGTCAAAGAGATATTGAAGCAGTTTCTGGCAGTCCCCTTATTGTCAAAAACTGTGTAAATCAGTAAGGAATTTCAAACTTTGGTCTAAATATAAATTGTAGAGACGGAAGTTACGAACGCGTGAAATTTTGAACGACTAAAAAATATTTTAAAACGAAGAAGTTATGACCGTTTAACTGAGCCAGGGTCTGACAGCCAAAGTTGCTGTCCACTTTTTATAAAGTCACTTAAAAATGAGTTTTTGAGTTTGAGAATTTCTCAACTAAAACCACCTATGGAAATAGTCTAAACAAGTTATAAAAACATTTATTAAGAAGTAAAATTCGATAAACTAACATTCGAGTGCGCGTAAACAATTATGTAGGCATTTAACGCTTTACCGGGAAAACCCTAAATTGCTTCAAGACAAGTTTTCTATCCTTAACCTTTGTTTACTTGCTTTTTATGTGATTTATACATTTTGTACGAGCAACGTGTTATAAATCTTTGATATAAGAGTTATTGCTTCTTGTTTCGGCATAACTTGCAAAATGAAATGCTTATTCGTGATATATTTCGAATCATGCTTTATTTTATTCAACCAAGTTGTCTTGGGGCGATCCTAACATGTGAAGTAAACTGAGATGAACGAATATGTACCACTGCTCATGATTAGTCCAGTGTAGTGTATGTTATGCATAACATAGGATATCGTTAGGTTGATCCCCTTTCTATATCCACTATAAATGGTTCAAAGTCGAAAGACCAAGAACAGTTCTAGGTCTAACCACCACTCAGTCTTACTATGTTAAACATTTGTAATATCAATTGTTGTACCATGAATCCTTAAAATCAATATCAGTGTGAGTTCACTTATATGCTATGTGTTAGACTTGCTGAGCTTTTATATGCTCACCCTTGCAAATAAACCTAAACTGCAGATATACCGGAATGCTCCGGTTCTAAGAAGAAGAAAGGAAAGAAGAAATGCATAGATTAGTTTACATGCTTTATTAAATTGCTTGTCTTTTTGTTTTAAAGTCTTGATGACTTATGTAATATGAACAAACAAAATGTGTAACCAACTCTATATTAATATATATTAAGTTTCATCACATGTTCTTGTTACGTCTTTACTTTGATTAAACTTAGAATTGTTAAAAATTAACATAGTATTGATAATGATCTATTTATTTGGATGAGGATCGGTAAATAACTTGTGAGTGTTGTACATCCGAGACAGGACTAAGCGATGTTGACTGGTCAAATCCATCGTTAAGGTTCATCGGACCCAGGTATAACTCGTTATTACTATTCTAAATGTCAGATAAATAGGATTATTGATATGAAGAGATATCACTATAACCAAATATGTTTCGAGTGAGGGTTTTAACTAGTTGGGTAATGTTCTGTACGGAAAGAGAATTTTGCACCGGACAAAGATACAACCATTTGTCACGGATAAAGATGCAAACATTTATCACGGGTGAAGATACAAACATTCACCGCGAGATTCTCTATTCTCAAGAGTCGTCCTAATGATTTAATGTCGTGGATATTGGAACATGTGAAGTTATAGAATATCTAAATCTTAAGAATAAAATGTCATGATTGAGTATTAAGTCTCTTGTATCGATTACAAGGACTTGATATAAAATAATGAAAGATCTTTGGGAATTAAGATGTGAACTTTGTTTATGAATAAAGGAAATCATCTATAAACCTAATGATTTAGCATTTATAGTGAGCACCAAGTCATCTATAGTAAGTATAGTGATTTATGGGCGTCACAGGTTGGTATCAAAGCTGTAAATTATAGCTCTAAGGTAACGAGTGTCTTAGGATATAATCTGATGGAAGTAGGACTAAATGGACTTATGAAAAGTCTATAGATAATTAAAAGACAAATAAATCTTAAAAATAAAATGTTATAAGACAATACGTAAATTTTAAAAATGAAATGTTATTTGAAAGAAATGTACTAATTAAAACTAAATTCTTGTGTAGGATGGCTGCTATTCCAAGTTGGGAAGAGATATTGCAAGCAAACGCACATCCTGTGGTCCTCGAAAGTGATCCTGAGGAGGATCCAATTGAAGATCCGGTAATAGAGCATGCGGGTGATCACCCCGTGATCAACTTTGTAGACATGTCTGATGATGATGATTTTGATGAAATTCTACACGACATGGATATTTTAGACGCCGAGGATGGCCATCCATAATCTGAGTTGGATGAAATCATCGAAGAAATGAATGAAGAAGAAGCGGAACAAGTGGCTTTGTTAACGATGAAAGTGAATTAAATTGAATATTGGGGACTAGCCTTACCCTCTCATGTAATACTATTTGTATTCTCAGGTGAGGCTTGAATGTTTTTTTCCTTTTTATTTCGTTAGACATGTCCTTGTAACTACTATATATTTTCGTCAATGATCCTTTCAAATTTTGAATTCTTTCTCAACTAAGTTTTTTTTTGTTTGCCAAGTTTTTACTCAACATGAATACATACTAGTAAAGAATAGAATTAATTCAATACATAACCTACATTGAGTAAATAAGGTCAGCCTCCGAGTGTCTAATTTTGTCAAATAAATTTATTCACATTACAATCATTATTTACAAGTGAAATTTTAAAGTAGAATGTGTAATATCCCAAACATTTAAAATATGATCTAACAAGATCTAATAAAGATTGTCAATTCAAAATCTAAAGAACGATTTTCTTGAGTATACATTGAGCTATCTGAAAGACAAAATACGAATTGAAACTACGATCGTACACGACTAAGAGGTTAAGAATCATTAACCTAATCTACGTGTTATGTGAATAATAAAGATTTAAGTACATGATTTAAGTGGAGGATTAAATATGTATATATTTAAATATGAAAATATATACGTTCATTTGAAAATTAAATTTAATAGTTAGTTAACTGTTAAATTAAAAGAATTGAATTTATTATGAAATGAATTGTGGAATCAAAGAAAGTTTATTAATATTAATTAATTGAGCTTAAAATTTAAATTATATTATAAAATAATATAATTTGAATAATAAGCCTTGAATGACAATATATTTATTATGAATTAAAATTTATAAACAAGATAATTAATTCGCTTAAATAAAATAGTAAATTAAGGTAGGTATTTTTATTTAACAAAAATGAGCGAGTTAATTAAACTCATTATTTTAAAATATATTAAATAAGAATGTAATATATTTATATAACGGCTTAATATATTGTTATGTCAAACGGGTATAAATTAAATAGAAATGAGGAAAATTAATTTACTAAATTGTTATTAGTAGATGAATATGTTGACTTTAAATAAAAAGAATTATTTAGTTAATGATAAATAACAATTGTATTATGTTACAATTATTAAAATTTAAACCCTAAATTTAAAGGGTAATAACTTAAACTAAGGTTTGGAAAACCTAAACTAGGATTAGGTTAAAACCAAGAAAAAATTAAACCCTAATCTAGAGTCAAACCTACTCTAGGAATTAAAATCTAAGGGTTAAACCCTAAAACCCTAGAAAAGGTTACTATTTATAAATACGTGTATAATACGAAATTTATATGGATAAAATACGAAAATTATACCCAAAATAATACGAAAATTATATGGTATAAATACGAAAAATTCAACCATTAATAGTAAAAGTCAACTATTTAATTAGTAGATTTAAATCAAAATAATGATTTAAATTAATTAAATTACTTAGTTAATTAATTAGTTATTAGCCAATCAAGTTGCTAGCATTATGAATGATTAATCTAAGCATAAATTAAGCTTAATTAATGACCAAAATACCCTCCAAATCTTAGCCATCCTTGAGCAAGAGAAATCAAATTGGAATTCTCTTACTTTATCAAAATAGTAGGCCAAATCTTGTCCATCCATTTTTGGGAGATGATGATTCACCAAACATGATGATAACTAACACTAATGGAGCATTAATGAAGCACATGGGTCGACTATAACAACTGGGGATTGTAATGATCAAAGCTTAGCTTGGAAATTTTGAATAATAACCATAAAACCCTAACCCTAGCTCTCCTATAAATAGCAAGCTCTCCCAAGGTTGAAACCCCCGAGTATAACACCCTATATCAGTCATAAGTTTCTCCAAGTATCAGTCATATCATGCCTAGATCAAAATCAAATGGCAGAAATGCAAAAATTGCTCAAGAGGTATAAAATTTATTTGTGCTTGTTGATCTTTAATCTTTCGGAAAGAACTATGTTTTGTTGTTTATTAATGACTGTTATAATGTTAATAAGTGATCTAGGTGGTTAAATTATGTTTCTATAACATCTAGATGAATAAAATGATAAGATTAAGCTCTCTGTTATGGGCAGTCAAGAACAGTCTGACAAGACTCCTTGTCAGACAATTTAATCTGAGTATGTTGGTCTTTTGAAGTGTTTTAAAGTTTGTATTTGTACCTTGCCATGTAGGGTATACACAGAATTTCATTAGACATTGTAATTATGATTATTAAATAATTAGCAATGAATTAAAAATTTTGTACTAATTAATTGTGCATTAGATAATTGAAAAAATATACTTGTGTATGTGTATATTTATTTAAAACAATGAAGCAAGATGTTATAATTAATTAAAACAAATCTAATTGGATTATATTTTTAAATTCAAATGAGTTGTTAAACTAGGTCAATTAAATTTACCTAGTAGCACAAGTAATTAATTTAAACCTTAGTCCATGTAATTAATTAAATAAGCCCAATGCTTATTTTAATTAAATGTATCATAGTTTATTAAATACTAGCCCAATGTGTTGAATAAATTGAGCCCAAACAATTTAATTGAATGAGCCCAATAGAATGTATTTTCAAGTCCAATGTGGAGCCCAAGTGAAGTCAAAGTTATATATATATATATATATATATATATATATATATATATATATATATATGCATGATTTAGCATTAAAATTTAAAGCAAAATTTGGCCATAAATAGGCCAAATGGCTGGTCAAGGGGGGGGGGGGGGGGGGGGGGGGCACTTGAGTGGTGTGTTTCTTCAATGTCGCTTCTAATTTACACAATGCCATAGTAGGTGAATGTGACGCCCCCAAATCACTATACTTACTATAGCTAACTTGACGCTCACTATAAATGCTAAATCATTAGGTTTATGGATGATTTCCTTTATTCATAAACAAAGTTCTCATCTTAATCCCCAAAGATCTTTCATTATTTTATATCAAGCCCTTGTAATCGATACAAGAGACTTAATACCCAATCATGACATTTTATCCTTAAGATTTAGATATTCTATAACTTTACATGTTCCAATATCCACGACATTAAATCATTAGGACGGCTCTTGGGAACAGAGAATCTCGCGGTGAATGTTTGTATTTTCACCCGTGATAAATGTTTGCATCTTTATCCGTGACAAATGGTTGTATCTTTGTCCGGTGCAAAATTCTCTTTCCGTACAGAACATTACCCAACTAGTTAAAACCCTCACTCGAAACATATTTGGTTATAGTGATATCTCTTCATATCAATAATCCTATTTATCTGACATTCAGAATAGTAATAACGAGTTATACCTGGGTCCGAGGAACCTTAACGATGGATTTGACCAGTCAACATCGCTTAGTCCTGTCTCGGATGTACAACACTCACAAGTTATTTACCGATCCTCATCCAGATAAATAGATAATTATCAATACTATGTTAAGTTTTAACAATTCTAAGTTTAATCAAAGTAAAGATGTAACAAGAATATGTGATGAAACTTGATATATATTAATATAGAGTTGGTTACACGGTTTGCTTGTTCATATTACATAAGTCATCAAGACTTTAAAACAAAAAGACAAGCAATTTAATAAAGCATGTAAACTAATCTATGCATTTCTTCTTTCCTTTCTTCTTCTTAGAACCGGAACTTTCGGGTATGTCTGCAATTTAGGTTTATTTGCAAATGTGAGCATACAAAAGCTCAGCAAGTCTAACACATAGCATATAAGTGAACTCATACTGATATGGATTTTAAAGATTCATGGTACAACAATTGATATTACAAATATTTAACATAGTAAGACTGAGTGGTGGTTAGACCTAGAACTGTTCTTTGTCTTTCGACTTAGAACCATTTACAGTGGATATAGGAAGGGGATCAACCTAACGACATCCTATGTTATGCATAACATACACTACACTGGACTAATCATGAACAGTGATACATATTTGTTCATCTCAGTTTACTTCACATGTCAGGATCGCCCCAAGACGACTTGGTTTGATATAATAAAGCATGATTCGAATTTATCACGGATAATTATTTCATTTTGCACGTCATGCCGAAACAAGAAGCAATAACACTCGTATCAAAGATTTATAACACGTTGCATACACAAAATGTATAAATTACATAGAAAGCAAGTAAACAAAGTTTAAGCATAGAAAACTTGCTTGAAGCAATTTAGGGTTTTCCTGGTAAAGCGTTAAATGCCTACATAATTGTTTACGCATACTCGAATGTTAGTTTATCGAATTTTACTTCTTAATAAATGTTTTTATAACTTGTTTAGACTATTTCCATAGGTGGTTTTAGTTGGAAAATTCTCAAACTCAAAAACTCATTTTTAAGTGATTTTATAAAAAGTGGACAGCAACATTGGCTGCCAGACCCCGGCTCAGTTCAACGGCCATAACTTTTTCGTTTTAAAACATTTTTGAGTCGTTCAAAATTTCACGCGTTCGTAACTTCCGTCTCTACAATTTATGTTTTGACCAAAGTTCGAAATTCCTTACTGATTTACACAGTCTTTTACAAAAAGGGGACTGCCAGAAACTGTTTCAAAACGTCTTTGACTGAATTGATAAAACATGATACCTTAAGCTTTAATTTGCTAAGATAACATGTTCTAACAATCAATAACACTTTATAACATAAAATAAGAAAATCATAAACCTTAATATATAGAGATTTATCACTTTTGCTCAAGAACACACGAAGAACACGAAGAACGGAAAAACCGTACATGGTAACGACTATGTTCTTGAGCTTTTGGTTTTCATACTTGAAATAATTTGAGCATTATAACTGCTTACATAAGTGATTATGACACTTTATAATTGACAAAATTTGGTCATTATAACGGCTTGCATAATTGATTAAAACAATTTATAAAAATGCTCAAGAACATACGAAAACGCGGAGAACGGATAAACAGTACATGACCACTACGTATGTTCATTGAGCTTTAAACTACGAATTGAAATTCGACATAACAACGACTTGCTCAAATCATAAGAAACACGGAGAACGAAAAATCGTACATGGCTACGACTTATGTTCTTGAGCTTGTCAATAAAAGAAAATTGAACATTATAACTACTATAAAATGAAGAAAATCTCAAGAACACGTGAAGAACACGGAGAACGACAATCGTACATGGCTACGACTCGCATTCTTGAGTTTTTATCGACTATAAATTGAAAGAAAAATTAAACATAACAACGACTAAGGATCGTACCTTTTGTGATTGCAAGCTTTAACTATTTCTTTGCAATTTCCAATACTTGAAATATAACTATGAATAATAGATATAGAGAGTAATTTTGCTCTTGATTTTGCTTTGAAAAAGGTGAAGAACTAATGAACAAATGACTTGGTATTTATAGGCAATCAAGGTCTAGGGTATAAAGGTCATTGTTACCAAACTTCCAAGCTAAGCTAAGCAAAGGTGCATCACCCTTTCTCCTCTTTACTTGGATGCCAATGCTGATGGTTAAAGGCCATTGAATGCTTGCAATGATCAAGTTTTGGTGACACAACAAAGCCACACATGCTAGCCTCCCATTGGTCCAACACTTAGCCTACCAAATGACTAGTGTTAGGGCTTGTTTGGTTGGGCATTTAACCATTTAATTGAGGGGTAGTCATGGTCATTTACCAAGCTTAGTCAAGGGTAGGTTAGTCCTTTTTAAGCTAGTTAACTTTCCTAGCCACTATTGTTGACTTTTACTATTCATCGGTTGACTTTCCGTATTTATACCGTATAATTTTCGTATTATACTCGTACAATTCTCGTATTATTTTCGTATTCTATCCGTATACTTTTCGTATTTATACGCGTATTTGTGAATAGTACTTTTTAGGGTTTAGGGTTTGAACCTTAGGGTTTAACCCTTAGGGTTTCTAAAATTAGGGTTTAGGTTTTCTCCAAGCCCTAGTTTTAGGTTTTCAAAAATTTTACTTTTATTTTTCTAATAATTGTTTAAGTTGGATTCTTGAAACGAAAACACAAAAATAAACACACATGAAAATTTCATAACACATATTAGATGTAATATAATATTTATTTATGCCTATAAATTCGGATTACAACTATCTCGGAAGTTCGGAATATTTCAGTGAACATGTCTAGTCAATCACCTCGTCAATCACATTGTCCATCCAACCAATAGTAATCCAAATCTAGCTACTAAATTGACTATGTTGGTGAATTAGGAGAGTTAATAATGGATTAGTGAAGTGCTATAAATAGAGTGCTTTACACTTGTGTTATGTTGGTTAGTTCATTTGTAAGTATTCTAGAGAGAAGAAAATAGAGAGCATTTGAGAGAAAATAGAGAATACACTTGGGTGTTGTGTGAAAAAGCTAGAGGAAGGCCTTGGTGAATGTCCACAAGCATCATCACATACTTTGGTAGGAGAAGAAGAAGATCACACAAGTCTCAAAGGTTTAAAAGTGCTCTAACCTTCTTAAATTCTATTTTTGTAGTCTAGATAGTTTTTGAACGGTTAAAATCTATTTTTAGTCGATCAAAACTTGTTTTGATGATCTAGAAGTCATTAACTATGTAACATATGTATATTCATAGTTTGATGTCTTTATATCATGATTTAGAATGTGTGTTAAGCATAAAAGTAGAAGAAATGTTCATAACATTCTTTACCGGTAAAACCCTAACGAAGCATGTAATGTTTAATATTGTATTTTGAAATGTACAAGTTGGAAAATGGATTTTTATGGCTAGAAAGTTAGATATATGAGTTTTAAAGAAAACCCAACTTGAAGCTTTCAAAAATATTAAAAAACAAAGAAGTTATAACTTTTACTGCAAAGTAGGTCGTTTTTAAACCCTAAGTGGTTCGATCTTTAAATTTCGTGTCAAACGTTTTCAAAAATGTGATCAAACCATGAAATGTTGTAAAACAAGAAGTTAGAAACACATCAACACTGATTTTATGTCATTTGGATATGTAGATTTTATTTTATCAAAGTTTGAATCAAAAGTGTTAAAACTGTCAAAAATTAGAAAATTGAAATTTGTTTCTGCAGTATAGCGCTGGGGCACCGTGTTGCAGTACAAATCACTGCGCCGGGGCGCTGTACACTGTTCTGGGAAAAAAAAAATTCCGAACCGGGTCGGGCCGGGCCAGGTCGGTTCGGGTCAGAAAATAAAAAATGTTCCAAAAATCATTTTAGTATTTTTTGACTTAATAAATATATTTTTAAAGTTGTAAATAATTAATTTAGTAATTAAAAGTGTATAAATATTATTATTGAATTAATAATATAATAAAGTTAATAAAATATTATTAAATAAATAATAATATTAGAAAATTATTAAAATATTATTAAATGTATAATAATATTACAAAGTCAATAAAATATTATTAAAAGATTAATAATATTAGATAATTAATAAAATATTATTAAATAGTTAATAATATTAGATAATGATTAAAATATTATTAAATGATTAATAATATTAGATAATTAATAAAATATTATTAAATAAATAATAATATTAGAATATGAATAAAATATTATTAAATGATTAATAAAATTAGATAATTAATAAAATATTATTAAATAGTTAATAATATTAGATAATGATTAAAATATTATTAAATGATTAATAATATTAGATAATTAATAAAATATTATTAAATGAGTAATAATATTAGAATATGAATAAAATATTATTAAATGATTAATAATATTAGATAATTAGTAAAATATTATTAAATGAATAATAATATTAGAATATAAATAAAATATTATTAAATGATTAATAATATTAGATAATTAATAAAATATTATTAAATGATTAATAATATTAGATAAGCCAATAAAATATTATTAAATGATTAATAATATTAGTTAATGAAATCTTATGATTAATAATATTAAAAGATTTATAAGGTATTATTAAATGATGAATAATACTACAAGGCTAATAAAATATTATTAAATTATCAATAATATTAGATAAGTGGTTGAACTATATTAAATAATTAATATAGGTTCTTTCTATATGAAAGATTATCAAGTTGTAATAATATTTTCTAAGTGTTTAAATACCCGTAATTATTCGATTATGTGGTTTGTAAGAGTTATAAAGGTCATCATACCTATGAGTATATGATACTAATTTAAGATCAAACTGATTTAATTGTTAGGTCCGTTCAAGAATTATTAAATTAAGTTGGTTAGTCGTGGACGACACACGAGACAAGTTTTCTTGAACTAACTTATATTTATTGTTGCAAGATTTCTTCAGCTTTATTTATATTGAGCAATTCAATTATTTTTGAGCAAGTATCGACACTCGTAGTTACTTGACAGAGCTTTGAGTGGATTAATTATTTAAAATTATTCCACATCATTATTGTTATTATATTCGCACATAGTGCTTTTGTAAATGTTATAGTTCATTAATTCAAGAACTGTTTAAGAATGTCTAAGCTAATTGTTTCAGCTAGATAATGCATGTCTAAATTCATCAAAGTGAATATTTTAAAAGCTTATCCAAACTATTGGTTGGTGCGGATTCTTATAGTAAGACTGAGAATGAACAGCCCTAAATAAGAGGGATTTTTACTTGTCGAAAAACTGAATTTGTGCAAGATGTCTGAATGTTATGCATATAACATGGTACAAGAGGCTAATCCCCTTGAGTACTAGTTTTTCGAGGAGTCAGATATATACAAATGTCTGTTCTACCTTAGTAGCAGTTCATGGTTATTAAAGACCACTCAGCAGAAAAGAGTCAATCCATTCTTTTATTGAAAATTGATTCTTGATATTTTTCACAATTGTTATCTATTGTTGAAAACCTTTACATTAATTTCCCTTTCATCATGATATATCTTATGCTATTGTTTATAAACTTGTTGAGCCATTTAGTTGCTCATTCTTGCTATATCATGACTTATTTCAGCTAAGCCAGAGTGTTCTAAACATGATAAAGGCAAGGGAAAAATCAATACTTAGATTAGCTTGATACATGCTAAATTAATTACTTTTATGTAATTTCTTTTGTAAATCTTTTGTATTCCCTTAAGATATGTAATGCTATGTTAAGGTTAATCGACCTTGGGAAGTATAGCCTTTTTATAAGGAATCTTTTGTATTATTCCGCGAAGTTTAAATGCAATGTATGTGTTTAATTGTTGATTAAGTATTGTACAGTGAGAACCTAACCCGAGGTTGTGGAACCCGAATTTGGGGTCGTCACATATTCTATTTGGAAAGTGGCTGGTCGACCACGAATTCTGGAATTTTCAGAATTCTGGGTAACCCAAAAAATAGAAAAACAGCCTGACATGACTGTTTGACCGGCTTGAATCTTTTAAGTTTGATGTTTTTAATGTTCAAATTTAGTATTTTGTTGTATTATTCCATGTATAGTACACCTAGAAATAAATTTTAAGTCCAAACAGTACATGATCTAAGAGATATTTCAAACCAAAAGTGTCATATCGACCATGACCGTCTGTTTTTGGGCAGATAAAGACAGTCTGCTTCCGGTAAAACTAAGAACACCTACAACGACAGTTATAGCGACAGTTTTGTCTGTCGCTATAGCTTTCAGCAACAGACAAACTCAGAACACTTAGAATACTGCATTTAGCGACGGATCTGGGGACAGATTCAATTAGGATTTATTATATACTGCATTTAGCAACAGACTTATCTGTCGCAGTAGCTTTTAGCCACAGATTGGGATAAATTAATTAAAACTTAATTTAAAACAGCTTTTAGCGACAGGCTTAGTGACATATTTTTAAATTAAGTTTAAATTCAATTTAAAAACACTTTTAGCGTCGGATTTGATCCGTGACAATAAATATATATTACATAATTAAATTAAACTTAATTTAAACTATCTTTAACGATGGATTTAATTAAAAATTCGTCGAGGTAGCTTCTAAATTAGTTCAATTAACATATTAAACTATATTTAATGAAGGATTAATCTACAAATATATTTAATTAACATAATTAATTATACAATGAAGTGATTTAAGCGATGAACGTGAATAATTAACTTAGTTAATTATTTAATCAAACGATTAAAATTACGAATTGACATTAAATCTCAAACGTACATTATTAATTAGATTAAATACATATTCTTATGTATACTAACGACTGTTACTAATATGTTAAACATATTTGGAGTACAAATCAAGTTTAAATCAGCGTGAACTAAATCGTACACCATACAGGCAAGTCTTTTAACTGTTTTATGACATGTTTAGAAGGTATAAAAATAAATATAAGCTTTATATGACAACAAGATATGAATTATCAACATAAAAGTTATGTGTGATATTAAATTGATATTTATGATATGTTAAAAGTATGTTAAAGTATTTATGAAAGCATAAACTGTGTACATACTATATGTTAGACTTGCTGAGCCGTCGTGCTCATTCTTACGAATAAAACTTTATTTGCGGTTAATGAAGAATGTAAGAACCAAGAATTTTGAGTTACATTATAAACAAAATTAGAAATTTAATTTCTAATTAATTACATTATGGTGTGAATTAATTTAAACCCTAATAAGATGGTTTAATTTTTGTTTGATAATATTTGACTATATGACTATTTGGTTAATATTGAATATGACAAGTCTAATTGGATTATATAAATTAAATTAAATTCGATTATTAATGGTTCCTTAATTATTTAGACAAGCCCAATTAATTGAATTAGGTGATGGACTTGTGAAAATTTCTATGTGATTGGGTATTTTATTAATTTAGCCCAATATTTTAATTAGGAGCCTAGTAAATTAATTTAGTAGCCCAAATTATTAAGAAGTTAGTGAATTATTTTAGTAGTCTAATGTTGATGGATCCAAAGAGTATAAAGGCCCAAACAAATTAAATTCTAAGCCCAAACTTTGATCCAATAAGCCTAGCTTCTAGAAGATCAATTATTTATCAATTTGGCTATAAAAATAAATCAAAAATGAGGCAAATTAGAGAGCATGACTGGTGGGTATGTAGGGAGTACTATGGACTCCGATTTTTTTTTTTATCCAATTTGTTGTTGGAGTTAGTGTATGGAACACTCAATTTAATTGCTAACATTTTTGAAAAAATGTTGAAGTTCAATCTATACATATATATGTTATATGTATAGATTTATACTTCTATAAATAGAAGCCTTAGTACTTTTGGTTGAGAGTTTGCAAGATTTCTAGAGAGTTTCTATGTTATGTGCTAGTGAGTTAATGAGTTAACTCGGTGAGTTAAAGAAAAAGAAAGTGAGTTAGTGAGTTATTTTAATGAGTCACTAACGAGTACTCAAGCTAGATTATTTAAAGGAGTGTTCTTGGATGTCATCTAACTCCATCATCTATTTTGGAAAGAAGAAAAAAGTAGCTCACAATTCAAAAAAGTATAAAAAAAATCCCTTAAAAACCCTAATCTTGGTTTTCTTTTAATTTTTACGGTAAAAATGTTATCTTGGAGCTTTTTGTGCTTAGAATCATGCTAGACATGTTTATATAGAATGCCATGTGGTTTAAATGTGTAATGGTATGAGTTTATATAGAAAAATCTAGCAAAATGCTTGAAAACATTTTTACTGACAAACAAAACATAGTTTGTTCGAATAAATGACACATTTTAAAATCTACAAATTATTTTTGTGGTTTTATATTTTTTGGGAATATATGGGTAAGTTAAGAACAAAATCCTTTTGGAATCATCCAAAAATGTGTTAAAATGAGAAAAATATGAATTATTGAACCAAAGGACCTCACTGTCGAAGGGCTGTGCAAAACGGTCCACTTCACGATCATTTTCAGTAATCAAATTGTATCCAAATTTGTTGTTTGATGATGGAAAAAATACGATTCTAAAAATTCCAATTTGAGGTCAATCGGACTTGTAGATTTCATTTTATTCAAGTTTTAGTGAATGAGGCAAAATAAAAAAAAATGATAAGAATATTCTGCTCGCTTTTTTTTCTATGAACCGGTCGAAACTTTCAGGCGACCGGTACACCGGAATTACGACCGGTTCCGGCAACGTGTCCTTGACAGAAGTTTCTTAGTTTTGCGTGTACTATTTTATAAAATGTGTTTGTATTTTTAGCATGTCATTTGATAATTTTCATAATTAAAATTTGATTAAACCTTAATAATTAAAGAAAAAATGATAAATTAATATTTTTAATTTTTGAAAAATCATAAAACTGCTAATTACTTATTATTTAAGTAATATTAAATAATATGTAAGATTAATTAAGAAACATTATTTTTAATAGTAATTGAGGTGTAAAGAGTACACTAATTAACTATTAATTAGTTAATAATTAGATAAAATTACTAATAAATTATTATTAACCATTAAATATGTGATTTAAGTATTTAATAATAATATAAGAATGATAAAGTAAATAAATTTATTATTTATTATTTAATTGAGCCATAAATAGTAAATAAAGATAAGTAATTAACTAATTATTATTTAATTAATATTAAATAATAATTAAAGAGAGATAAAATTTATAAATTAATTTTTTTTATTTAAATAATAAATAAATATAATTAAGAAATTAATTATTATTTAATCAACATTAAATAATAATTAAAGGAGGATTAAATTAAAAGATTAATTATTTAATTAAGATTAAATAATGAGTAAGGGTAATTGATTAATTAATTATTATTTAATTAACATTAAATAATAATTAAATGAGGATTAAATTAATAAATTATTTATTTATTATTTAATTAAGATTACATAATAGGTAAGAATAATTAATTAATTTATTATTGTTTAATTGATGTTAAATAATAATTAAAGAAGATTAAAATTAGTAAGTTTATTATTTATCAATTAATTGAGGATTAATGATAAATAAGAATGATTATCGGCGCATGAATAATTAATTATGGCGCAACGATAATTAAGGAGGGTTATTAGTTATTATAATAATAATAATAATAAATGAAGTACCAAAACAATTATAATAAATTGTTAAACAATTATACGAAGGATGTTTGAAATTTATATTTATTAGAGAAAGGTTATATTTGTCAGTTAAGTAATTACTTGGAATCAAGTAAGCATTGGGTACAGTTAAACAACAAGTTGTACTATGTGATAATTCTGGGTAATTAGATGATAATAAACTTAATTGTTTAAATAAGTAATTATGTGTCGTACTAATCAATAGGCCAACATATCAATGTTAGGTCTTTCGAAAGAGAATTTATTACACAAGATAACAATAATTCGACTATCAGGCAAGTTCCTCTTAACTCAAACTTGAGTTGCTATGTTTCAAGCATGCTAGTGGTTTAATTCTTTATAATTATTCCACATCTTTAAATTATTGATTCACACATAGTGCATGTTGCATATGTTTATTAGGTATGAAAGGCTGATCACCTTTATTACCATAAGGTTCAGTTAAATTTGTTCATGGTTATTATTGACACTTAACATTAATTAATTATTGAAATTATGATTCGTACTCGTTCACAATTATTATATTGTTGAAAATCTGAAAGCTTGTTCTTTCTTTCAATCATGATATATCTTTATTGTATTTAAACTTGTTGAGCAAAGTCGTTGCTCACCCTTGCTATATTATGATAACAAATTTTAGATTAATCCGAAAATTAGAGGAAAGATAAAGACAAAAGCAAAGGACAAGTTTATAGTGTTATGCATGATAACTAATTAGTTATTTGATGTAAGTTAACTGTGTAAACCTTTTTGTGAATCTAAAGATATATATTGAAGTTAAGGTTAGAAACCTTGAGAAATGTTATAGAATATTCTAAAATAAATAATTTATGTTTATATATTCCGCATTAGTTATAGAACATGTATGAAGATGAAGTATCATGGCGTACCAAGTCTAAGGTTCAAGGTACTCGGATTTGGGGGTGTTACAAAGAACGTTAAGAGGATCACGAACATAACGAAGAAAACTAAATTAGGGTTACTTTTTTAATTGATTGTATTTATTTTAAGTCTTAATGACTGTTGTAATACGAACAAAGCAAACATGTAACCGAATATTAACTGAATGATATAAATTATTATCATCAGAATGTTATTATGTCTTTATTTTGATATAACTTAGAATTGTTAAAACTTAACATAGTATTGATAATGATCCATTTATTTGGATGAGGATCTGTGACACCCCCAAATCACTATACTTACTATAGATGATTTGGTGCTCACTATAAATGCTAAATCATTAGGTTTATGGATGATTTTCTTTATTCAAAAACAAAGTTTACATCTTAATTCCCAAAGATCTTTCATTATTTTATATCAAGTCCTTGTAATCGATACAAGAGACTTAATACTCAATCATGACATTTTATCCTTAAGATTTAGATATTCTATAACTTCATATGTTCCAATATCCCCGACATTAAATCATTAGGACGGCTCTTGAGAACAGAGAATCTCGCGATGAATGTTTGTATCTTCACCCGTGATAAATGTTTGCATCTTTATCCGTGACAAATGGTTGTATCTTTATCCGGTGCAAAATTCTCTTTCTGTACAGAACATTACCTAAATAGTTAAAACCCTCACTCGAAACATATTTGGCTATAGTGATATCTCTTCATATCAATAATCCTATTTATCTGACATTCAGAATAGTAATAACGAGTTATATCTGGGTCCGAGGAACCTTAACGATGAATTTGACCAGTCAACATCGCTTAGTCCTGTCTCGGATGTACAACACTTACAAGTTATTTACCGATCTTCATCCAGACAAATAGATCATTATTAATACTATGTTAAGTTTTAACAATTCTAAGTTAAACCAAAGTAAAGACGTAACAAGAATATGTGATGAAACTTGATATATATTAATATAGAGTCGGTTACACAGTTTGCTTGTTCATATTACATAAGTCATCAAGACTTTAAAACAAAAAGACAAGCAATTTAATAAAGCATGTAAACTAGTCTATGCATTTCTTCTTTCATTTCTTCTTCTTAGAGCCGGAGCTCTCGGGTTTGTCTGCAATTTAGGTTTATTTGCAAGGGTGAGCATACAAAAGCTCAGTAAGTCTAACACATACCATATAAGTGAACTCACACCGATATGGATTTTAAGGATTCATGACACAATAATTGATATTACAAATGTTTTAACTTAGTAAGACTGAGTGGTGGTTAGACCTAGAACTGTTCTTGGTTCCTTCGACTTAAAACCATTTATAATGGCTATAGAAAGGGGATCAACCTAACGACATCCTATGTTATGCATAACATACACTACACTGGACTAATCATGAAAAATGGTACGTATTTGTTCATCTCAGTTTACTTCACATGTCAGGATCGCCCCAAGACAACTTGGTTTCATAAAATAAAGCATGATTCGAAATATATCACGAATAAGCATTTTATTTTGCAAGTTATGCCGAAACAAGAAGCAATAACTCTCATATCAAAGATTTATATCACGTTGCTTGTACAAAATGTATAAATCATATAGAAAACAAGTAAACAAAGGTTAAGGATAGAAAATTTGCCTTGAAGCAATTTAGGATTTTCCCGGTAAAGCGTTAAATGCCTACATAATTGTTTACACGTACTCGAATGTTAGTTTATCGAATTTTACTTCTTAACAAATGTTTTTATAACTTCTTTAGACTATTTCCATAGGTGGTTTTAGTTGAAAAATTCTCAAAATCAAAAACTCATTTTTAAGTGACTTTATAAAAAGTGGACAGCAACATTGGCTGTCAGACCCTGACTCAGTTAAATGGCCATAACTTCTTCGTTTTAAAACATTTTTAAGTCATCCAAAATTTCGCGCGTTCGTAACTTCTGTCTCCACAATTTATGTTGAGACCAAAGTTCAAAATTCCTTACTGATTTACACAGATTTTTACAGTAAGGGGACTGCCATAAACTGTTTCAATATTTTACTGATTGAATTGATAAAACATGATACCTTAAGCTTTAATTTGCTAAGATAACATGTTCTAACAATCAATAACACTTTATAAAATAAAATAAGAAAATCATAAATATTCTTATATAGAGATTTATGACTTTTGCTCAAGAACACACGAAGAACGGAAAAATCGTACATGGTAACAACTTATGTTCTTGAGCTTTTGGATTTATATATGGTAACATTTATATATGAAATAATTTGGTCATTATAACGGCTTGCTTACTTGATTTTAACAGTTTATAACTATTGCTCAAGAACACATGAAGAACACGGAGAACGAAAAATCGTATATGGCTACGACTCGTGTTCATTGAGCTTTAGTTATATACTATGAAATGAAATTGGCATAACAACGACTTGCTCAAGTCATAAGGAACACGTAGAACAGAAAATTGTACATGGCTACGACTTATGTTCTTGAGCTTGTCAATAAAAGAAAATTGAACATTATAATTACTATAAACTGAAGAAAATCTCAAGAAAACGTGAAGAACACAGAGAACGATAATCGTACATGGCTACGGCTCGCGGTCTTGAGCTTTTGAAAATTAAAGACGAAAGAAAAATCGAACATAATAACTTTTAGAGATTGTACCTTTTGAATTTGCAAGCTTTAACTATTTCTTTGCAATTTCTAAAGTAGTAACTCACAAGAACTCTCTCACAATATATGTATAGTTTTGATACTAGATTTTGTGCTTTGAAAATGAACGATGAAACAAGTGCACAATGCTTGCTATTTATAGGCCATGCAAAGCTAGGGTATTATGGTCATTAAGACAACTAAGCTTTGGCTCCAAGTTTGGCTTGGCTTTAACTTTGGCTTCAAGTTTGGCTCCGACTTTGGCTCCAAGTTTGGCTTGACTTTGGCTTGTCTTGGCTTAGGCTTTAACTTTAACTACTAACTAGATTTAACAACTAACTCAACATTGGTTAATTCTCTACTAAAGCTGACAACTTGATTGGTTGATTAATTTCTTAATTCACCAATTAAACTTATTGGGTTAATCTTAATTTTAATTAACCTTAATCTTAATCAAGTATACATGTAGTATAGTTGACTTTTACTATTCACAGTTGACTTTTTCGTATTTATACCGTATAATTTTCGTATTATTTTCGTATTCTATCCGTATAATTTTTGTATTTATATGCGTATTTATGAATAGTACTTTCTAGGGTTTGAACCTTAGGGTTCAACCCTTAGGGTTTCTAAAATTAGGATTTAAGTTTTCTTCAAACCCTAGTTTTAGGTTTTCAAAAATTTTACTTTTATTTTTCTAATAATTGTTTATGTTGGATTCTTGAAACGAAACACAAAAATAAACACACATGAAAATTTTATAACACATATTAGATGTAATACAATATTTATTTATGCCTATAAATTCGGATTACAACTATCTCGAAAGTTCAGAATATTACAGGATCGGTAAATGATTTGTGAGTATTGTACATCCAAGACAAGACTAATCGATGTTGACTAGTCAAATCCATCGTTAGGTTCCTCGAACCCAGGTATAACTTGTGAATACTATTTTGAATGTCAGATAAGTAGGATTATTGATATGAATAGATATCACTATAACCAAATGTGTTTCGAGTAAGGGTTTTAACTAGTTGGATATGTTCTATACGGACAAAGAGAATTTTGTACCGGACAAAGATACAACCATTTGTCACACATAAAGATTCAAACATTTATCATGGGTGAAGGTACATGTAAGACCCCGAATTTTATGAAATACAAAATTTAATTTTTCTTCATATATTTTTTTTTTTTTTAAACAGTAAGTGGTTAAATTAACAAAATTGAAAGTTAAGGATGTTATGTGCAAATTTTATTTTGTCGGACAATATTCGCTTTGTCGGGGAATATTCGTTTGGTCGGGGAATATTCGTGCCGTACGACGGCGCCGAAATAATAAATTATTGGTGGACCCCACAACGGAATATTTGTCGGATATAGAAAACGACAGAAATAACCTTTTTAAATAAAAATAGTCAACGGAACTGTTAAAATACCGGTGATAAAAGAATAGTAGCATACGGTAGTTTATGGTATTTTCTGTAGCACACGGTACTCTACAGTAACACACGGTATTGCATAGTGTCTCATATTATTGGTCTGATAATTGACACTGTAACTGTTACGCATCATTTCATCGATAATTGTCACTGCATAATATTTTATATTATCAATTCAATAATTGTTGTTACACAGTATTTTGCATTATTGATTTAATAATTGTCATTACACTGTATTTTATATCATTGAGTCAATAATTGTTGTTGCACTGTTTTTAAAATTATTGAACCTAATAATTGTCACAGTAACATATGCACAGTAATTCACATTATTGAATCAATAATTGTCATTACACAGTAACGTATGCTTTATTTTACATTATTGTTATCTCTATTATGATGTTATTTAAACAGTTGTATTTCATTAATTTATTGACTTGATATCTAAGAGCTAACTATACTGTATTTATAACAATTAGTCATAATAATTGAATTGATAAAGTTATTTGTTTATAATATAAAGTTAGGTGATTATTAGGTGATATGAAATGAATGGTGTAGATTAAAGTGTGAATTATTGTTGAATAATTGAATTGATTTGTTTATAATATAAAGTTAGGTGATTATTAGGTGATATGAAATGAATGGTGTAGATTAAAGTGTGAATTATTGTTGAATAATTGAATTAATTTGTTTATAATATAAAGTTAGGTGATTATTAGGTGATATGAAATGAATGGTGTAGATTAAAGTGTGAATTATTGTTGAATAATTAAATTGATTTGTTTATAATATAAAGTTAGGTGATTATTAGGTGATATGAAATGAATGGTGTAGATTAAAGATAATATAATATTTGAAATGGATGGTGTAGATTAAAAGATGATCTTTAAATGAATGGTTTAGATTAAATGAATGATAAGATTTTTGGCTATAAATAGAAGCCTTAACTTAAGGATTTTTCATAAACTTCCTTACTTGTTCTTTCTTTCTCTCTCTAAATACTTCTTGTGAAAGTTCTCTCTAAGTGTGCTTAAGTCATCTTGAGTATTTGTGAAGATCTATAAGTATACGTGTACTGTTCAAGTTAATCAACCTCATTTAAATCAATATCCAGTCACGTGCTACGGTAAGGGATACCATCTTTTTCATCTTCCATTATTCAAACATACTATGGTAAGGGATTATCATTATTTGATTCTCGATAATAATATTGTTTCTTCCTTACTCATAAGACGTGCCTCTTATTTCCATGTATTAAATTGTGGGAATAACCTTACGGAGCGGATTGCCGCCTGTTGGTGAATAACCTTTCGTATTCATTCATTATTAATCTCTGAGAATAACCTTACGGAGCGGATTGCCGCCTGTTTGGTGAATAACTCTTTGTACTCATATTCTATTAAATTGTGGGAATAACCTTACGGAGCGGATTGCCGCCTGTTGGTGAATAACCTTTCGTATTCATTCATTATTAATCTCTGAGAATAACCTTACGGAGCGGATTGCCGCCTGTTTGGTGAATAACTCTTTGTACTCAAATTCTATTAAATTGTGGGAATAACCTTACGGAGCGGATTGCCGCCTGTTGGTGAATAACCCTTTGTATTAATTTCCTTCACCTTTTGTTAATCAAACCTGCTACGGTAAGGGATATTATTTTCTTTCATACTCCTAAATCGAAATTTATTATGGAACTATTGCTTCTATAATTCCTGAAAATATTATATGTTCCATAATAGTTGAACTTCATTATTTCAACTGAACCTTCCTATTTACGTGAACCTTTCTATTGAATTGTAACCGTTATTCTGAACTGTGGATCTTGAATTTCACTCCACATCATGTTGACAATTTGGACATTATTTGAATCTGTACAAAGTAAACTTCCGATACTTATTGTTATCCTATTTCTTCTGTTCATCATTTATATCATTCTAATCATCCAAAAATCAAGCTGTTGTGAATATCTGTGGCCGGGGGCACAGATGTGATATATTTGTTGAACAGATGATAGGTTAAAGGCGATATAATAGGTTAAAGGCGATACATCTGTTCGGTGTCTTTTATGGCACGTGGTGAATGTTCTCTTTGGCCCGTAGTGCAAAGATGAACTGTTGTTTGGTATGATTATGACCAAAGGCTGAATCTGGTATAATCATGACCGTTGGTGCTATATTGAATATCTTTGGCCCGTAGTACAAAGATGAACTGTTGATGTGCATGATTATGATCAGGAACTGTGAATTTGTATTATCTTGACTAATGATATTTCAGATGATAAAAGTTGATGATGTTTTTCCTAAAAAGAGAACCGAGTGGACATTATAGTCTGCATTATTCTTCTAATAGATTACTCATTCCGCTGCTATTATTGATCTGAACGTTGTTTAAGAATTTAACTGCAGTTTTTGATATAAACCTTGTAGTCTATTGTATTCTATCAAGAACTCAACTGTTGAAGACTAATGATAATTTATTCGTCATTATCTTAGTCATGATATTCTTTACTGGGCTATTTGAGCTCACCCTTTCTTTTGTTCCATTGTTTTTCAACAGGAGATGAAAACATAACAGGGTCTAGCCGGGGAATGGAGTGAGGGTCCGAGGAATAGTTATCATAGTCTTCACGTTTTGTAAAATAGTGTGGCAATAATAGTGAAGACTTAGTTTTGTATTATTATACACTGTATTGTTGTACGTTGTGCTTTGTTGTAATAATTTTGTTGTAGTCTTTTGACGACTCAAGTTTGGGCTGTGTGGGCCCAGATTTGGGGGCGTCACAGTTGGTATCAGAGCCATATAACGAAGAGCCCCGAGCCTCTCGCTGATGACTTCCTAGGGAAAAGGGGATGCACCGAAGCCAGACTCTCCGTAGGGGACGCCTATAGTACAGGTGGCAAACTGATAGGTACCATTGTGAGGTGCTGTCCCTATGGTGGGATGAGAGTCACAGTTGGCTTCAGAGCTTAGGGATATGGTCTTTAATGGAGATCTGGGGTAGAACTAGGAGGGGAGAGACGAATAGAATCAGTCACTAGTGTGTCCTACCTAAAATAGATTTTATTATCTAATGAGTCGATTTGAATGTAGGAAAATGAAGAGATGAGTCAGTTTATTTGAACTAACATTTATTTTGTGACCACAGTTAATTATGGCATCTGGAAATCAGGAGGTTAACTATGAAATTACCGAAACAAATGTAGCTGCAAAACAAGAGGCGACGAATAATCTTCTTACAAACTCAGAGTTGAATCATTTGTCTAAGGCAAAAATTATGCGTGTTCGATCCAGTAAGGATGAAGGTGAAAGCTCTGCTACAGTCGTTCCAGATCCATTCTTAGAAGCAATTAAAGGAAGTAACGAACTTGCGGAAATTATTGCCTTTAATTTACTCACTAATTGGGAGAGTGATATCACCTGGTTATGCTCTATAACAAAGGATCAAAATATATGGACTTTTCATATTAGTCTTTGGGATTTATGGTGTTCCAGCTATGATTTTCAAGATTATTTAAAAATGATGTTTCTATACTTTTGGGCGTTACAATTTAGAGGAATTCAGGTTAAGTTAGTCACTATCGTGGAAACTGCAGTCTATCGAAAATACTATTTTAATGGAAATCATTGGTACCTTACTACTGATGAAGTTGATGAACCCGAGAAACAGTTTGCTAGAAAATTATTCAGTGGTATTCCCATGGTTGAAATACGTGAAGATCCGAATGAAGTATTCGGGATTCAATTTAACGATAACAGTCAAGAAACCGAATGAGGTGATAACCGGTAAGCTATTCATAAATTCTCGTGAAGTCTATGCCATATTAGATACTGGCTCTATCCACTCTTTTATCTCACCTATATGTACTCAACGTTTAAATTTGACTATTGAAAACTTAAATCTTGTCTTATCAGTTGAAACCTCATTGGGAGAAATACCTATTACATTTACTATCTATAAATCTTGCCTAGTTCAAATCAACAACCTCACATTACCTGTTGACCTTATTTCTTTGGAGATGTGTGAATTTGATGTGATTTTAGGAATTGATTGGTTGACTACCCATCATGCTAAAATTGATTGTTTTCATAAGATTATTAGTTTTCATATTCCTAATCAACCTGTCATGCAAATTCAAGCAACTAAACCATTGAAATCTATAACTGTTATTTCTAGCCATAAAGCCATTCGTTTATTGAAAAACGGATGTCAAGCCTTTTTAGCTCATGTCACTGATTTGAACAAAAATACGTCAAAATTGAATGATATCCTCATTGTTAATGAGTTTTCTGACGTTTTTCCTGAGGAACTTCCTAGCTTACCCAAAACTGTGAAATTGAATTTTGTATTGATCTTGAACTCGGTACCAAGCCCATTTTCAAAGCCCCATACCGAATGGCTCCAATAGAACACCAAGAGTTGAAAGTTTAATTACTAGATATCGGTATCATTCGTTCTAGTACAAAACTTATATCGAGCGAGGAATGCGAGAAAAGTTTCCAAGAACTCAAGAAGAGACTGGTTTCAGCTCCTGTTCTGACCATACCATCAGGATCAGGAGAATTTGTTATCTACAGCGATGCTTCTGGCAAAGGTCTAGGCTGTGTCCTTATGCAACATGGAAAGGTTATAGCCTACGCCTCTCGACAACTCAAAGATTATGAGAAAAATTATCCTACTCATGATCTAGAGTTGGCAGCAGTCGTTTTCGCGTTGAAGATCTGGAGACACTACTTGTACGGAGAAAAAGTGGATATCTATACGGATCATAAAAGTCTCAAGTATTTCTTCACCCAGAAGGAACTCAACATGCGACAACGACGTTGGCTTGAGCTGTTAAAGGATTATGACCACACAATCCAGTATCACCCAGGAAAGGCGAACGTTGTAGCTGACGCTTTGAGCAGAAAATCTTATGCAAGTACAAGTGCACTGCTGACAACACAAAAATGTATTTTGTACGACTTGCAAAAGATGGAGATAGAGCTAAAGCCACCAGGGACCCACTCGAAGATTGCTCACGTGCGAGTAGAACCAACTTTAATCGATAAAATTAAAGCTGCTCAAGCTACCGATCCGGAACTGATAAACATGATAAAGAAAGTACAAGAAGGTGTCATTCCCGAAGCAAGAATCGACGAGAAAGGAATACTTCGAGTCAACTCTCGACTCTGTGTTCCTAACGATCCTGAATTAAAGCATAAAATCATGATGGAGGCACACAACACGCCGTTTGCAATCCACCCAGGAGGTACCAAGATGTATCGAGATCTTCGACATACATTTTGGTGGAACAATATGAAAAGAGAGATTGCGGAGTTTATCTCAAGGTGCCTAACTTGTCAACGTGTCAAGGCAGAACATCAAGTTCCTAAAGGTCCATTACAATCACTTGAAGTTCCCGAATGGAAGTGGGAACACATCAAAATGGACTTCGTGACGGGTCTTCCAAAAGTTTCTCAAGGCTTAGATGCAATTTGGGTGATCGTAGATAGATTGACCAAATCTGCTCATTTCTTGCCTATACGAGAAAACTTTTCACTTGAACGTCTTGCCGGTATGTACATAAATGAGATCGTGAGATTGCATGGCATGCCAGTTTCCATAGTTTCTGATCGAGATCCTAGATTCACTTCACGCTTTTGGATCAGTCTACAAAAAGCTATGGGCACTGAACTACGTTTTAGTTCTGCATACCATCCTCAAACGGACGGACAATCGGAAAGGACGATCCAGACCCTCGAAGATCTTTTGAGACTTTGTGTATTAGACTTCAAAGGAAGTTGGGATAAGTACTTGCCGTTGGTGGAATTTTCTTACAACAACAGTTACCAAGCAAGCATAGGCATGGCTCCATTCGAGGCATTGTATGGAAGGAAGTGTCGCTCTCCAATATGTTGGAATGAGGTAGGAGAAGCAAAATTGTTGGGACCCGAGTTGGTACGCTTGACGACCGAAAAGATCCAAATGATCCGACAACGAATACAGACCGCACAAGAACGACAAAAGAGTTATGCTGATCTTCATCGGAGAGACGAAAGTTTCAACGTCGGAGATCATGTATTCTTACGTGTTTCTCCATGGAAAGGGGTTACGAGATTCGGAAAGAGAGGAAAGCTTAACCCTCGATTTATTGGCCCATTTGAAATCCTCGATCGAATAAGAACCGTAGCCTACAGACTAGCCCTACCACCAAGTATGTCTCGCATCCATAACGTTTTTCACATATCTATGTTACGTAAATATGTGAAGGACCCAAACCACGTCATTGAGTTAGAACCAGACGTTATAGCAGAGGATTTAACATACGAGGAGGTACCTGTTAAGATCCTGGATAAGAAGGAGCAGATCCTACGCTCAAAGGTTATACCTCAAGTTAAGGTTTTATGGAGGAACCAAGATACTGAGGAAATGACCTGGGAGCTAGAATCTGAGATGAAATCTAAGTATCCTTACCTCTTCGATATGTCAGGTACGTCAATTTCGGGGACGAAATTTCATAAGGAGGGGAGGTTGTAAGACCCCGAATTTTATGAAATACAAAATTTAATTTTTCTTCATATATTTTTTTTTTTTAAACAGTAAGTGGTTAAATTAACAAAATTGAAAGTTAAGGATGTTATGTGCAAATTTTATTTTGTCGGACAATATTCGCTTTGTCGGGGAATATTCGTTTGGTCGGGGAATATTCGTGCCGTACGACGGCGCCGAAATAATAAATTATTGGTGGACCCCACAACGGAATATTTGTCGGATATAGAAAACGACAGAAATAACCTTTTTAAATAAAAATAGTCAACGGAACTGTTAAAATACCGGTGATAAAAGAATAGTAGCATACGGTAGTTTATGGTATTTTCTGTAGCACACGGTACTCTACAGTAACACACGGTATTGCATAGTGTCTCATATTATTGGTCTGATAATTGACACTGTAACTGTTACGCATCATTTCATCGATAATTGTCACTGCATAATATTTTATATTATCAATTCAATAATTGTTGTTACACAGTATTTTGCATTATTGATTTAATAATTGTCATTACACTGTATTTTATATCATTGAGTCAATAATTGTTGTTGCACTGTTTTTAAAATTATTGAACCTAATAATTGTCACAGTAACATATGCACAGTAATTCACATTATTGAATCAATAATTGTCATTACACAGTAACGTATGCTTTATTTTACATTATTGTTATCTCTATTATGATGTTATTTAAACAGTTGTATTTCATTAATTTATTGACTTGATATCTAAGAGCTAACTATACTGTATTTATAACAATTAGTCATAATAATTGAATTGATAAAGTTATTTGTTTATAATATAAAGTTAGGTGATTATTAGGTGATATGAAATGAATGGTGTAGATTAAAGTGTGAATTATTGTTGAATAATTGAATTGATTTGTTTATAATATAAAGTTAGGTGATTATTAGGTGATATGAAATGAATGGTGTAGATTAAAGTGTGAATTATTGTTGAATAATTGAATTAATTTGTTTATAATATAAAGTTAGGTGATTATTAGGTGATATGAAATGAATGGTGTAGATTAAAGTGTGAATTATTGTTGAATAATTAAATTGATTTGTTTATAATATAAAGTTAGGTGATTATTAGGTGATATGAAATGAATGGTGTAGATTAAAGATAATATAATATTTGAAATGGATGGTGTAGATTAAAAGATGATCTTTAAATGAATGGTTTAGATTAAATGAATGATAAGATTTTTGGCTATAAATAGAAGCCTTAACTTAAGGATTTTTCATAAACTTCCTTACTTGTTCTTTCTTTCTCTCTCTAAATACTTCTTGTGAAAGTTCTCTCTAAGTGTGCTTAAGTCATCTTGAGTATTTGTGAAGATCTATAAGTATACGTGTACTGTTCAAGTTAATCAACCTCATTTAAATCAATATCCAGTCACGTGCTACGGTAAGGGATACCATCTTTTTCATCTTCCATTATTCAAACATACTATGGTAAGGGATTATCATTATTTGATTCTCGATAATAATATTGTTTCTTCCTTACTCATAAGACGTGCCTCTTATTTCCATGTATTAAATTGTGGGAATAACCTTACGGAGCGGATTGCCGCCTGTTGGTGAATAACCTTTCGTATTCATTCATTATTAATCTCTGAGAATAACCTTACGGAGCGGATTGCCGCCTGTTTGGTGAATAACTCTTTGTACTCATATTCTATTAAATTGTGGGAATAACCTTACGGAGCGGATTGCCGCCTGTTGGTGAATAACCTTTCGTATTCATTCATTATTAATCTCTGAGAATAACCTTACGGAGCGGATTGCCGCCTGTTTGGTGAATAACTCTTTGTACTCAAATTCTATTAAATTGTGGGAATAACCTTACGGAGCGGATTGCCGCCTGTTGGTGAATAACCCTTTGTATTAATTTCCTTCACCTTTTGTTAATCAAACCTGCTACGGTAAGGGATATTATTTTCTTTCATACTCCTAAATCGAAATTTATTATGGAACTATTGCTTCTATAATTCCTGAAAATATTATATGTTCCATAATAGTTGAACTTCATTATTTCAACTGAACCTTCCTATTTACGTGAACCTTTCTATTGAATTGTAACCGTTATTCTGAACTGTGGATCTTGAATTTCACTCCACATCATGTTGACAATTTGGACATTATTTGAATCTGTACAAAGTAAACTTCCGATACTTATTGTTATCCTATTTCTTCTGTTCATCATTTATATCATTCTAATCATCCAAAAATCAAGCTGTTGTGAATATCTGTGGCCGGGGGCACAGATGTGATATATTTGTTGAACAGATGATAGGTTAAAGGCGATATAATAGGTTAAAGGCGATACATCTGTTCGGTGTCTTTTATGGCACGTGGTGAATGTTCTCTTTGGCCCGTAGTGCAAAGATGAACTGTTGTTTGGTATGATTATGACCAAAGGCTGAATCTGGTATAATCATGACCGTTGGTGCTATATTGAATATCTTTGGCCCGTAGTACAAAGATGAACTGTTGATGTGCATGATTATGATCAGGAACTGTGAATTTGTATTATCTTGACTAATGATATTTCAGATGATAAAAGTTGATGATGTTTTTCCTAAAAAGAGAACCGAGTGGACATTATAGTCTGCATTATTCTTCTAATAGATTACTCATTCCGCTGCTATTATTGATCTGAACGTTGTTTAAGAATTTAACTGCAGTTTTTGATATAAACCTTGTAGTCTATTGTATTCTATCAAGAACTCAACTGTTGAAGACTAATGATAATTTATTCGTCATTATCTTAGTCATGATATTCTTTACTGGGCTATTTGAGCTCACCCTTTCTTTTGTTCCATTGTTTTTCAACAGGAGATGAAAACATAACAGGGTCTAGCCGGGGAATGGAGTGAGGGTCCGAGGAATAGTTATCATAGTCTTCACGTTTTGTAAAATAGTGTGGCAATAATAGTGAAGACTTAGTTTTGTATTATTATACACTGTATTGTTGTACGTTGTGCTTTGTTGTAATAATTTTGTTGTAGTCTTTTGACGACTCAAGTTTGGGCTGTGTGGGCCCAGATTTGGGGGCGTCACAGTTGGTATCAGAGCCATATAACGAAGAGCCCCGAGCCTCTCGCTGATGACTTCCTAGGGAAAAGGGGATGCACCGAAGCCAGACTCTCCGTAGGGGACGCCTATAGTACAGGTGGCAAACTGATAGGTACCATTGTGAGGTGCTGTCCCTATGGTGGGATGAGAGTCACAGTTGGCATCAGAGCTTAGGGATATGGTCTTTAATGGAGATCTGGGGTAGAACTAGGAGGGGAGAGACGAATAGAATCAGTCACTAGTGTGTCCTACCTAAAATAGATTTTATTATCTAATGAGTCGATTTGAATGTAGGAAAATGAAGAGATGAGTCAGTTTATTTGAACTAACATTTATTTTGTGACCACAGTTAATTATGGCATCTGGAAATCAGGAGGTTAACTATGAAATTACCGAAACAAATGTAGCTGCAAAACAAGAGGCGACGAATAATCTTCTTACAAACTCAGAGTTGAATCATTTGTCTAAGGCAAAAATTATGCGTGTTCGATCCAGTAAGGATGAAGGTGAAAGCTCTGCTACAGTCGTTCCAGATCCATTCTTAGAAGCAATTAAAGGAAGTAACGAACTTGCGGAAATTATTGCCTTTAATTTACTCACTAATTGGGAGAGTGATATCACCTGGTTATGCTCTATAACAAAGGATCAAAATATATGGACTTTTCATATTAGTCTTTGGGATTTATGGTGTTCCAGCTATGATTTTCAAGATTATTTAAAAATGATGTTTCTATACTTTTGGGCGTTACAATTTAGAGGAATTCAGGTTAAGTTAGTCACTATCGTGGAAACTGCAGTCTATCGAAAATACTATTTTAATGGAAATCATTGGTACCTTACTACTGATGAAGTTGATGAACCCGAGAAACAGTTTGCTAGAAAATTATTCAGTGGTATTCCCATGGTTGAAATACGTGAAGATCCGAATGAAGTATTCGGGATTCAATTTAACGATAACAGTCAAGAAACCGAATGAGGTGATAACCGGTAAGCTATTCATAAATTCTCGTGAAGTCTATGCCATATTAGATACTGGCTCTATCCACTCTTTTATCTCACCTATATGTACTCAACGTTTAAATTTGACTATTGAAAACTTAAATCTTGTCTTATCAGTTGAAACCTCATTGGGAGAAATACCTATTACATTTACTATCTATAAATCTTGCCTAGTTCAAATCAACAACCTCACATTACCTGTTGACCTTATTTCTTTGGAGATGTGTGAATTTGATGTGATTTTAGGAATTGATTGGTTGACTACCCATCATGCTAAAATTGATTGTTTTCATAAGATTATTAGTTTTCATATTCCTAATCAACCTGTCATGCAAATTCAAGCAACTAAACCATTGAAATCTATAACTGTTATTTCTAGCCATAAAGCCATTCGTTTATTGAAAAACGGATGTCAAGCCTTTTTAGCTCATGTCACTGATTTGAACAAAAATACGTCAAACTTGAATGATATCCTCATTGTTAATGAGTTTTCTGACGTTTTTCCTGAGGAACTTCCTAGCTTACCCAAAACTGTGAAATTGAATTTTGTATTGATCTTGAACTCGGTACCAAGCCCATTTTCAAAGCCCCATACCGAATGGCTCCAATAGAACACTAAGAGTTGAAAGTTTAATTACTAGATATCGGTATCATTCGTTCTAGTACAAAACTTATATCGAGCGAGGAATGCGAGAAAAGTTTCCAAGAACTCAAGAAGAGACTGGTTTCAGCTCCTGTTCTGACCATACCATCAGGATCAGGAGAATTTGTTATCTACAGCGATGCTTCTGGCAAAGGTCTAGGCTGTGTCCTTATGCAACATGGAAAGGTTATAGCCTACGCCTCTCGACAACTCAAAGATTATGAGAAAAATTATCCTACTCATGATCTAGAGTTGGCAGCAGTCGTTTTCGCGTTGAAGATCTGGAGACACTACTTGTACGGAGAAAAAGTGGATATCTATACGGATCATAAAAGTCTCAAGTATTTCTTCACCCAGAAGGAACTCAACATGCGACAACGACGTTGGCTTGAGCTGTTAAAGGATTATGACCACACAATCCAGTATCACCCAGGAAAGGCGAACGTTGTAGCTGACGCTTTGAGCAGAAAATCTTATGCAAGTACAAGTGCACTGCTGACAACACAAAAATGTATTTTGTACGACTTGCAAAAGATGGAGATAGAGCTAAAGCCACCAGGGACCCACTCGAAGATTGCTCACGTGCGAGTAGAACCAACTTTAATCGATAAAATTAAAGCTGCTCAAGCTACCGATCCGGAACTGATAAACATGATAAAGAAAGTACAAGAAGGTGTCATTCCCGAAGCAAGAATCGACGAGAAAGGAATACTTCGAGTCAACTCTCGACTCTGTGTTCCTAACGATCCTGAATTAAAGCATAAAATCATGATGGAGGCACACAACACGCCGTTTGCAATCCACCCAGGAGGTACCAAGATGTATCGAGATCTTCGACATACATTTTGGTGGAACAATATGAAAAGAGAGATTGCGGAGTTTATCTCAAGGTGCCTAACTTGTCAACGTGTCAAGGCAGAACATCAAGTTCCTAAAGGTCCATTACAATCACTTGAAGTTCCCGAATGGAAGTGGGAACACATCAAAATGGACTTCGTGACGGGTCTTCCAAAAGTTTCTCAAGGCTTAGATGCAATTTGGGTGATCGTAGATAGATTGACCAAATCTGCTCATTTCTTGCCTATACGAGAAAACTTTTCACTTGAACGTCTTGCCGGTATGTACATAAATGAGATCGTGAGATTGCATGGCATGCCAGTTTCCATAGTTTCTGATCGAGATCCTAGATTCACTTCACGCTTTTGGATCAGTCTACAAAAAGCTATGGGCACTGAACTACGTTTTAGTTCTGCATACCATCCTCAAACGGACGGACAATCGGAAAGGACGATCCAGACCCTCGAAGATCTTTTGAGACTTTGTGTATTAGACTTCAAAGGAAGTTGGGATAAGTACTTGCCGTTGGTGGAATTTTTTTACAACAACAGTTACCAAGCAAGCATAGGCATGGCTCCATTCGAGGCATTGTATGGAAGGAAGTGTCGCTCTCCAATATGTTGGAATGAGGTAGGAGAAGCAAAATTGTTGGGACCCGAGTTGGTACGCTTGACGACCGAAAAGATCCAAATGATCCGACAACGAATACAGACCGCACAAGAACGACAAAAGAGTTATGCTGATCTTCATCGGAGAGACGAAAGTTTCAACGTCGGAGATCATGTATTCTTACGTGTTTCTCCATGGAAAGGGGTTACGAGATTCGGAAAGAGAGGAAAGCTTAACCCTCGATTTATTGGCCCATTTGAAATCCTCGATCGAATAAGAACCGTAGCCTACAGACTAGCCCTACCACCAAGTATGTCTCGCATCCATAACGTTTTTCACATATCTATGTTACGTAAATATGTGAAGGACCCAAACCACGTCATTGAGTTAGAACCAGACGTTATAGCAGAGGATTTAACATACGAGGAGGTACCTGTTAAGATCCTGGATAAGAAGGAGCAGATCCTACGCTCAAAGGTTATACCTCAAGTTAAGGTTTTATGGAGGAACCAAGATACTGAGGAAATGACCTGGGAGCTAGAATCTGAGATGAAATCTAAGTATCCTTACCTCTTCGATATGTCAGGTACTTCAATTTCGGGGACGAAATTTCATAAGGAGGGGAGGTTGTAAGACCCCGAATTTTATGAAATACAAAATTTAATTTTTCTTCATATATTTTTTTTTTTTAAACAGTAAGTGGTTAAATTAACAAAATTGAAAGTTAAGGATGTTATGTGCAAATTTTATTTTGTCGGACAATATTCGCTTTGTCGGGGAATATTCGTTTGGTCGGGGAATATTCGTGCCGTACGACGGCGCCGAAATAATAAATTATTGGTGGACCCCACAACGGAATATTTGTCGGATATAGAAAACGACAGAAATAACCTTTTTAAATAAAAATAGTCAACGGAACTGTTAAAATACCGGTGATAAAAGAATAGTAGCATACGGTAGTTTATGGTATTTTCTGTAGCACACGGTACTCTACAGTAACACACGGTATTGCATAGTGTCTCATATTATTGGTCTGATAATTGACACTGTAACTGTTACGCATCATTTCATCGATAATTGTCACTGCATAATATTTTATATTATCAATTCAATAATTGTTGTTACACAGTATTTTGCATTATTGATTTAATAATTGTCATTACACTGTATTTTATATCATTGAGTCAATAATTGTTGTTGCACTGTTTTTAAAATTATTGAACCTAATAATTGTCACAGTAACATATGCACAGTAATTCACATTATTGAATCAATAATTGTCATTACACAGTAACGTATGCTTTATTTTACATTATTGTTATCTCTATTATGATGTTATTTAAACAGTTGTATTTCATTAATTTATTGACTTGATATCTAAGAGCTAACTATACTGTATTTATAACAATTAGTCATAATAATTGAATTGATAAAGTTATTTGTTTATAATATAAAGTTAGGTGATTATTAGGTGATATGAAATGAATGGTGTAGATTAAAGTGTGAATTATTGTTGAATAATTGAATTGATTTGTTTATAATATAAAGTTAGGTGATTATTAGGTGATATGAAATGAATGGTGTAGATTAAAGTGTGAATTATTGTTGAATAATTGAATTAATTTGTTTATAATATAAAGTTAGGTGATTATTAGGTGATATGAAATGAATGGTGTAGATTAAAGTGTGAATTATTGTTGAATAATTAAATTGATTTGTTTATAATATAAAGTTAGGTGATTATTAGGTGATATGAAATGAATGGTGTAGATTAAAGATAATATAATATTTGAAATGGATGGTGTAGATTAAAAGATGATCTTTAAATGAATGGTTTAGATTAAATGAATGATAAGATTTTTGGCTATAAATAGAAGCCTTAACTTAAGGATTTTTCATAAACTTCCTTACTTGTTCTTTCTTTCTCTCTCTAAATACTTCTTGTGAAAGTTCTCTCTAAGTGTGCTTAAGTCATCTTGAGTATTTGTGAAGATCTATAAGTATACGTGTACTGTTCAAGTTAATCAACCTCATTTAAATCAATATCCAGTCACGTGCTACGGTAAGGGATACCATCTTTTTCATCTTCCATTATTCAAACATACTATGGTAAGGGATTATCATTATTTGATTCTCGATAATAATATTGTTTCTTCCTTACTCATAAGACGTGCCTCTTATTTCCATGTATTAAATTGTGGGAATAACCTTACGGAGCGGATTGCCGCCTGTTGGTGAATAACCTTTCGTATTCATTCATTATTAATCTCTGAGAATAACCTTACGGAGCGGATTGCCGCCTGTTTGGTGAATAACTCTTTGTACTCATATTCTATTAAATTGTGGGAATAACCTTACGGAGCGGATTGCCGCCTGTTGGTGAATAACCTTTCGTATTCATTCATTATTAATCTCTGAGAATAACCTTACGGAGCGGATTGCCGCCTGTTTGGTGAATAACTCTTTGTACTCAAATTCTATTAAATTGTGGGAATAACCTTACGGAGCGGATTGCCGCCTGTTGGTGAATAACCCTTTGTATTAATTTCCTTCACCTTTTGTTAATCAAACCTGCTACGGTAAGGGATATTATTTTCTTTCATACTCCTAAATCGAAATTTATTATGGAACTATTGCTTCTATAATTCCTGAAAATATTATATGTTCCATAATAGTTGAACTTCATTATTTCAACTGAACCTTCCTATTTACGTGAACCTTTCTATTGAATTGTAACCGTTATTCTGAACTGTGGATCTTGAATTTCACTCCACATCATGTTGACAATTTGGACATTATTTGAATCTGTACAAAGTAAACTTCCGATACTTATTGTTATCCTATTTCTTCTGTTCATCATTTATATCATTCTAATCATCCAAAAATCAAGCTGTTGTGAATATCTGTGGCCGGGGGCACAGATGTGATATATTTGTTGAACAGATGATAGGTTAAAGGCGATATAATAGGTTAAAGGCGATACATCTGTTCGGTGTCTTTTATGGCACGTGGTGAATGTTCTCTTTGGCCCGTAGTGCAAAGATGAACTGTTGTTTGGTATGATTATGACCAAAGGCTGAATCTGGTATAATCATGACCGTTGGTGCTATATTGAATATCTTTGGCCCGTAGTACAAAGATGAACTGTTGATGTGCATGATTATGATCAGGAACTGTGAATTTGTATTATCTTGACTAATGATATTTCAGATGATAAAAGTTGATGATGTTTTTCCTAAAAAGAGAACCGAGTGGACATTATAGTCTGCATTATTCTTCTAATAGATTACTCATTCCGCTGCTATTATTGATCTGAACGTTGTTTAAGAATTTAAGTGCAGTTTTTGATATAAACCTTGTAGTCTATTGTATTCTATCAAGAACTCAACTGTTGAAGACTAATGATAATTTATTCGTCATTATCTTAGTCATGATATTCTTTACTGGGCTATTTGAGCTCACCCTTTCTTTTGTTCCATTGTTTTTCAACAGGAGATGAAAACATAACAGGGTCTAGCCGGGGAATGGAGTGAGGGTCCGAGGAATAGTTATCATAGTCTTCACGTTTTGTAAAATAGTGTGGCAATAATAGTGAAGACTTAGTTGTGTATTATTATACACTGTATTGTTGTACGTTGTGCTTTGTTGTAATAATTTTGTTGTAATAATAGTGTGGCAAACATTCACCGTGAGATTCTCTGTTCCCAAGAATCGTTCTAATGACTTAATGCCATGAATCTTTGAATATGTAAAGTTATAGAATATTTAAATCTTAAGGTTACAATTGGACCGTTATATACGGTGTTATCCATTTATACGGATGAAATACAAGTTGATACTTGTATAAATAATGAGACCGAGATTAAGTTAAGATGCAGGGACAAAGTTACGAGAAATTTTTAATGTATAGTCTAAAATAAGACTAATTCAACCAATATGATTATCATTGGTTAAGTTGGTAAAGGAATGGAGTTTAATGCATAAGGTCTGTTGTAGCTAGTGCGGGGATTTTAGGGGCATTACAGAATGTGTCCAACCCATGGGTAAGGATCAGTATGTATTATACTTTTTCAATTCATTACATTTTTTTTTATTTTTTTGTGTGTGTGCTAATTTGTGTTTTTATAAAGAACAAAGAGAGATACAATTCTAGGGGCATACCCCACAGTAGAAATCAAGCAGACACATCATAAACATTTTAACGAAACCTATACTAAGGCAACCTGCAACAACACTCTAAAAACAATTACATTTGTCAAACCTGCAGGTGAGGATGAATAATAAATGTGCCCTCAAACTTCATTACAGTGTAAAATCTACATTTAACTAATCTAATGCAATTCTTGGCAAGGAAGTCAACAGCAGTAGCATTTTCTCCATGTTGCCTTCTATTTCTCTTATTCCACAATTTGTAAACTACTATTGCAAGACACATTTTAACAATAGATGATGTCATATTATCAAGCTTAGAGTTTTGAATCAACTGAATAAGCGAGTCCCAATAAGTTGGAACACCAAACCAGTCATGATAGGTGAAAACTTTTCTCAATATCATATTAGAATAAGGATAGTCAAAGAATAGGTGATGACAAGATTCTAAATTCTGATCACACAGAACACAAGTAGATTGAAACCAGACAACCAACCTCTTATGCATAGCAAGCCCGAGAAAGAAAGAGAATATGGGAGTGAATTATTTAAACCAAACAAGTTTGCACCAACTTACACAAGGTCGAATTTGTCTGATGGATTTTCAAATTGTATTAGCATTGATTTGACTATGGCCAGCCCAGAAAACTCTATCGGGTTTAGCAGAAGGCAAGGAAGAATTATGCAGCAAATTCTTCAATTGCAAAATAGATGAATGGGAAGAGTCAGGGGGTTTACAGCAAAAACCAGAGATGATATATTTTACATTAGCTGACGAAGGGAGCCTAGAAAGTGTGAAGATGGGGCCATTGAGTTGAGTCACAAAAGGCTTCCCCTGCAACCAAGGATCATGCCATAAATTTATATGGTGCCCATTTCCAATCTTGTAAGAAATAAAATTGATGGCCAGGTTTCTCAACTTCAAAACTTTTCTCCATATCCAAGAAGCATCAGAAGGAATCATCATAGACCAGAAATTATTCTTAAGCACAATTGTCTTTTTTATCCAATCAACCCAAAACGAGGATGAGTTGAAATCAATAACTTGCCACAAATAAAACAGAATCTGGGCTTTGTTCCAGTCTTCAACATTCTTAATATCCAGTCCACCTTCATTACGAAATTTGGATCAATATGTGTTATACTTTTTCCACATATTATGATTCGTCAACAACATATTTTAGACATAATTTTCCATTATATATTATGCTATAAATATTGAATTATAACATAATAAATATCGTAATTGAGAATAAAACTATTGAAACAATAAATCCCTCATTTATGATGATATAGAGTCAAAATTAAGCTTGATTTAGGCTTATAGTAGCAACACTAACTAGAGTTAAAATTTAGCTTTGCATGAAGAGAGGAGGAGACTCTTGGACGAGTAAAAACCCTAATGTGACTTACTCGATAATTTCTTTATTCTAAAATATAATATTTGAAATCATTTTAGAATATTATAAAACTTATTATTCCGTAATTTAGAACGAGGAGCAAAAAAATGACAACTAGAACGGACTTGGGACATAATTATTGAATCACTATATCGATCTCTTTTATTAATTCTTCGAATAATATTTACACAAAGATAAGATCCTCTTATTCAAAATACAATCAACATGCTATATAGAATGAGAAAATTAAGTCCCAGGCTAGGGGGATTAAAGAATGAAAGGAAAACAAAAGGAGTACTTAAAATTTGAAGAAAATCCACTTGGTTTACTCTTATTTTAATTTGGTCATATTGTTTAATTAGGGTAATTAATTAAGTAGCAACACCAAATTGATTAGCCATGAGTTGTGAGTACGCCGGAGAATTAGGAAGAGGAGGAGCCACAGCACGTCCGGCAAAGGCCATCTGGTTGAGCTTGCAAGGTGGACCACCCCGCCGGGAATGTTGCTGCACGAATTGGGTGAAGGAGGGCCCACTGGACGTCCCTTCTGCAGAGATTGTAGATGAAGATTTTTATTAATAATATTTTTTATTGGCATCGATAAGTTAACTTCTTCATCTTGGAGCTGTCTACAGGCTTCATGTGGCTTGATCATGGTTAGAACAAAAATTAAAACAGCTGGAATGGCCGAAACAAGGCATATATATGTCTCATCTTGTTAAGCAAGCAAAGAATACTTGAGAAAATTATGAAGGATAAATGAAGAGATATGGGATATTTATATATATGGACCAAGCCATGGATTAGTATATATGACTTGATTTTTTTTTCTTACGTAGCATTTTTAGTTAATCCAATGCATGGGGTCTGACTGCTGACTAGTAGCTAGGGTTTGATCCATGGGAATAAAATACAAGAAGAATTAGTCATATACACGATAGATATATAAAAGTAGGGTTAATTATAACTTAACACAAACTTCCAACAGAGGCCTCATATGTTCCCATGCATACACAAGCTAGAGATACCTTACGATTCACGTACGTATGGATTAATGTATATATATATATATATATACTTCAAAAAAAATTTAGATCAGCTAAAAGAATTTTTTTTAATACCCACAAATAGTACAAAAGTGGCCAATCCAAAAGAGTTGGTTAAGGCCACAAAAGAATTACAAATCAATATATTTCTCATAAAATTCACCAATAATTTTTAGAAAAAACAAAAGGGGGGCTTGGTCTCCTCTCTCATACATACAGGAAAGTGGTACGTGAGAGAATATACAATTTGAATAATTTGTATTCTTGCTGAATGGTTGAATATGTATAATATTTAGCTGTTGAATTGAATGAATCTTTGCAAATTAATAAATTTTTCCGCCACGGCCATTGTTAATTTGTTTAGGTTTTACGCGGCATGCTTCAAAACTGGACAATATGACTACAGTCCAATATGTAGTAGTAGTATACTACATTCCTTCAAATAAAGAAAATGGACAATGCCAAAAATTAGAAAGAAAAAGAAAAAAAAAATATTAAAAGTTTATCCATCTTTCAATATTACGCTACACATACTATAACTTTTCAAAAATTTGAGACCTTTTTAAATTTACAATTATTTTGAAGTTATTTTAAAATTTAAATTTGATTTTAAATTTTAAAATAGAGAGAGTGGTACATTTTACATGGTTAACCATTTTATAATTATATATATATTGATTAAATATTAAATGAGTTCATAATGATTTTAAATTTTAAAAAGTTTCCAATTGACTTCAAAAGGTTAAAATGACTCTGATAACATTTTTTTTATTTTAAAAAAAGTAAATTTATTAAAGTAATTCTTTTGTACATACAATCATCTTTATATATTTATTTTATATTTATATTTTTTTAGGTTCCAAACATATTCTAAAAGAATAGAATTGTGATATAATGCAGTATTCTATGTAATATAATAGAGATGTAATGCAATGATAATAAGTTATTACGACATATTTGTTTAGTTCATTCATGATATTTGTGTAGTAGTTATAACGTTATTACATTACTTTCAAAATTGTGTTTAGTTCACTAAATTATATAATTGTATGTAATTAATAAAGTTAATCGCAAGTCAAATCAATTGTAATAATTACTGTTTTGTCTTTTATGACTTGTTAGATTGAAACTAAGGACAATTATACATACATTATATCCGGATACAACATTAATCTCAATAATTAAAAAGTGGGGTTTGGCACGAATTTTCGTGTCAGGTCATATTTTTTAATGGTTGAGATCAATGTTTTGTCCAATTATTGTATCCGGTTATAGTATACTTAGACTTATTCTAAAACTAATAAATCCATTGGTAGGTATAACAAAAAACGTTCAAATTATCGTACCCGTATAACGTCTTGATGAGCTAATGAATATAATGAGTTAAACCAAACAAGAAATACATCACACCAATGTAATAGAGATTGCATTATGAAGTTATTATATTGATTTAACGTGAACCAAATAATCTTATATTTTACCGCTAGTTGTATTTCATAGTTTGAATTAATAATATTGTCAGTCGACTGACTATTTCTTCTAAAAAATATCTATAAATTTTTTGGACAAGGGAAGTAGCAAAAGCAAGTAAAAACAAAAATGCTTTAATCCAAAACTTGTTCTCACCCGCCTTCAAATTATTAAAAAATCTAGGTAATCTCTGTTTCTATGTTATATTTGTTCTTTTTTGTATAGGTGCAGTTTTTGAGGAAGTTGAATTAAATTTGGACTAATGCCCAGGAAAATAAATCCGTGATAGGCTTTGCTTCTAACTAAATCACACATAAAAGATGTTATAGATATATTTATATATTGTACAAAACATCGTTTGCCAAAGAGGTTGTTATTATTAAAATTTGAATTGTAATTATGTATATTGTAGGCATATTTTGCCCTTACTGTGATCCTGAAGTATGACCATGCTTGCACTTTAGTCACTCTTATTCTATTCAAGTGAATTTGGTCCTCAATGTTTATTCACTTATGCATTATACTCCAAAGTTTCACGTTTGATCATGTAAGGCATGTGTTAGAGACCAAGTGTTAGTTTCCTCTCCTAGGCGTCCCTTTCCAAGGTTCTCTTAAGACTATAGGATGAAATGTATCTTTAGATTTGAATTATAATGGAATAGGTTTTTTAAAAAAATAAAAGAAATGAAAGGCATGTGTTTAATCTTGTAGGTAGGATGCATTGTTTCTGTATTCTTCTTTTACCCTTGTGTCAAAAAAACTGTAACACTAACAATGTACCAATAGTGTAATCTCCATTAGTATGAATTTTATTAACCTAGTTATTGTGTTATTTTGTACTAAAAGAACAAACAAACGAGGAACAACAACAATAGCAATTACAAGCCAGAGAAGTCGAATTGTTTTCTATATGGGTCTTTCATTCTTCAATTAATCTTGAGTATACAAAATACAAATTTAAGAATGCAATAAAAAAATAAAAATCAGAAGGGAGATCCAATTTCTCTCCTATTTTTATTTAATTAGGCTAATTAAGTAGCAACACCAATCAAATTAACTAGTCAAGAACTGCGGGTACTTCTGAGGAGGAGGAGGAGGAGCTGCAGCATGTCCGGCAAAACCCTTTTGGTTGAGCTTGCAGTTACCTGTACCACCGCCGATGTGGGAGCACGGATTGGGTGCAGGAGGGCCCACCGGACGTGTCTTCTGCAGAGATTGTAGATGAAGATTATTATTAATAATAATATTCTTTCTTTTCATCCAAATTTTTTCTTCCTTTTGATCGTCAAGGACCCTGCAGGCTTCATGTGGTTTGATCATGGTAATTAGAAAAAGAACTAATAGTGCTACACTAGCCAAGACTTTGCTTAGAGATCTCATCCTGTTAAACAATTTAGTAAATTAATAGTTGAGAAAATTATGAAGAATAAATGAAAAGGGGGATGGGGTATTTATATGGATTTATTTGGTGCGACTTGGAACTTTTTCGTAAGTAGTACGTAGTAGCATTTTTCTGTCCGATGCATGGGGTGGGTTTGAACGTTGACTAGAAAGGGTTTGATGAGAATAAAGATTTATATAAGAAACTGAATAGGTGATAGAATTGGAAAAAAGTATAGGTTAAATATTTAACTTGTCAACCAAATTGTCTAAGGCGCGGATATATGTTCCCATGCATGTCGATGACTCCTACCTTAAAATTTAGGCTCGTCCGAATACTTCAAAATTTCACTCGTTTTCTATAATTTGGACATTATTTGAATCTGTACAAAGTAAAATCATAAACTTTCAATATTTATTGATCATCCTGTTTCTTCTGTTCATCATTTATATCACTGTTGTTATTTTAATAATCAAGAATCATTTTGTTGTGAATATATGTGGTCTGGGACACAAATGATAGGATAAAGACGATATAATTGTTGTGTGTGTTTTAGGGCACATGGTGAATGTTCTCTTTGGTCGTGGGCAAAGAAGAACTGTTGTTTGGTATGATTATGACCAAAGGTTGAATACTGGTATAATCATGACCGTTGGTGATATTTGAATATCTTTGGCCCGTAGTACAAAGATAAACTATTGTTTGGTATGATTATGACCAAAGGCTGAATACTGGTATAATCATGACCGTTAGTGGTGCACATCGGGCCGGCCTGGTCCGTCCGGTCCGGCCTGAGCCTGCCAGGCTTTGACCGTTGACCAGGCCAGGCCAGGCTTCACTTTTTAACTAACCAAGCCGGGCCAGGCCAAATTTAGCTCTAAAATATAAGGCCTGTTAAGGCCCGCAGGCCAGGCCATACCAGGCTCCACTATATGAAAAAACTTGAGCTCAACTAAATTAAAATAGGAGCCCAAGCTAAACCACTATGGCCACCTTTAAGCAAGTAACCCAAAGTGGCTATAAATGCTAGTCAGTGGCCATTGCCTTATTTATAGCCTATTGGTGTAGATAATTCTCCTCTGATTTTCAATGTGAGACTAAGGGATGTTGTGCAATGTGCAAAGAACATAGAGCCTGAATACCGATGTGCTCCTTAGGGACTTGTAAATCTTTCTATTTTTTAGTACGCGGGGGACACCACCAAAAGCATTATCCCAGATGTTGTGCAAACCCTACATACACGCCTGTTCGGTCATTGTAGGTTAGATAGTAAAGTAGTGCAATTCTTTACTTATACTAGTGCAATTCTTTACTTATACTAACTGTTGTGATATTTTGCAACCGATGTGGGATAAAACCCTTTTTGTTATTAGCAACTAGCAAGCAAAGGGAATCTCTAAGCAGCTGCCTTTGTTTTGTTGTGCAAACCAATTATCTGAGATGTCATGTGATTGTAGAATGAGAAGTGCAATTCTTTACTTATATCAACTGTTGTGATATTTTGCAACCGATGTGGGATAAACCCTTTTTGTTATTAGCAAGCAAAAGGAATCTTAAGCAGCTGACTTTGTTTTTGTTGTACAGACCAGTTATCTGCGATGTCATGTGAACGTAAAATGAGGAGTACAATTCCTTATTTATACTAATTGTTATGCTACTTTGCAATCGATGTGGGATTAACTGTAAAGATATTAGTTGGATGACCCACATTTTAGTCCCATGCATTACTTCCAGTTGATTACAGGCTACATAGTTGCTTACATTCCCAACTGTCCCACATCGCCAAAGTTCCCAAAAATGAAGGTAACCCTTGGAAATTCTAGTCCCGCATAGCTAAGTTGAGGTTCTCCTACCAATCTCTCATCTATAAATAGCTGAGAGGGTCTCATGCCTAATTTCCATAATCTTGCTTATTTGTCTAACATATATTTGCTAGACTTCAAGATGGTGGGCTGTAGCCTGTATGATCGGATCAGGCCCTAAGGCCGAACCAGGCCCTCAGATCGGGCCGCAGGCCGGACCGGTTTTTTTGACAGGTTGGGCCGGGCCGAATATGCAACTCAAAAACATGGTCTGTCAAGGGTCTGACAGGCTGGCCTAGCCTGGATCAGGCTTTGACCAAGCCGGTCTTTGACCAGGCCAGGTCTAGGCCGGATCAAGGCCGGGCCTCAAGCCACAGGCCGAATGTGCATGCCTAATGACCGTTGGTGATATTTTGAATATCTTTGGCCCGTAGTGCAAAGATGAACTATTGTTTGTTATGATTATGACCAAATGTTGAATACTGTTATAATCATGACCGTTGGTGATATTTTGAATATCTTTGACCCATAGTGCAAAGATGAACTGTTGTTTGGTATGATTATGACCAAAGGCTAAATACTGGTATAATCATGACCGTTGATGATATATTGAATATCTTTGGCCCGTAGTGCAAAGATGAACTGTTGACTTGCATGATTATGACAAAGAACTGTGAAATTGTATTAGCATGACCAGTGGTGTTTCAGGTGATAAAAGTTGATGACATTTTTCTTAAAAAGAGAAGCGAGTGGACATCATAGTCTACATTATTTTTCTAATGGATTGCTCATTCCGCTGCTACCATTGATCTGAACTTTATTCAAGAATTTAACTACAGTTCTTGATATAAAGCTTATTGTCTATTATATTCAATTAAGAACTCAACTGTTAAAGGCTAACGATAATTTATTTGTCATTATCTTAGTCATGATATTTTCTTACTGGGATATTTGAGCTTACCCTTTTCTTTTGTTCTATTATTTTTCAATAGAAGATGAGAGAGTAGCTGGGTCTAGCTGGGGAATTGAGTGAAGGTCCGATAGATAGTTATAGTAGCCTTCACATATTGTAAATAGTGTGGCAATAATAGTGAAGACTTAATTGTGTTTTATTGAGTTCTATATTTATGTTCTATGTACTGTTTGTATTAGAAATCATGTATTTTATGGCGTCTCAAATTGGGCTATATAGGCCTAGATTTGGGGGTATCACATGAATGCTATTGTTTTTTAGCGAATTTAGGAGGTCATAATCTGTTGGTCACTCATTTTGGCAATGGTTCAAATATTTGAAGTACAATAGGTGGATATTCTGATTTTATAAGTACCATTACTTATAAAAAAAAATGGTACCTTTAGTATTCTAGTTCTTTTTTACTCCATTTAATTGTCGATACCTTTTGAGCAGAACATGCTCGAGTATTTAGCAAAATGTGTAGGCTTACAATACTTATGTGAAAAATATGTTTGAAAATACTATGTCCTAAATTGAGTGAGTTAGTTTGACTGCCATATAGTTTTAAGAGGATAGTGTAATTTTTTAATTACAACCCTTGTATAGAAAGAGTAAACTTGGATAAATGAGCTTACTAAAAAGTTGGTTAAGAAGAATAAGAGTGATTTGTATCTTCAGGTTTATTTGTTATTGAAATTGGCTTTGATTTTGCTGGTTGCTACTGTCACAGTGGGGAGAATATTTTCAGAATGAATATTATTAAAACTACTCTCCAAAACTAAATGGACGACAAATGGTTGAGTCATTATTTGATTCCTTACATTGAAAATGATATATTTGAAACTATTGATAACGAAGTTATCTTTGAACATTTTCAAGCTATGGGTCTAGGAAGATAGCATTGTAATTTGTAAACGTTATTATGATTAGTTCAAGTTTTTTTTTATTTAATTTCAACAACAAAAATTAGTTAAAATCCGCCTTTGCTGAAAAAAATTCATGAATCCGCCCCTATATAAATATATATTTTTTAAATTCTTCCTCGACCACAGTGATTTTTTATTTATTCATAAATCTTTTGCCAAGTTGTTCCACAACATGAGAACTTGTAAGGAATGGAACTCAAATAATCTATCCCTAGATAGGATTGAGGTCCAATAATCCCACATGCATCACCTACATTGAGTCAACACCCTCAACTACGGAGTGTCTAATTTTGGCAATTAAAATAATCCATACTACAATCTTGATTTACATGTGGAATTTTAAAAAGAATGTCGAGCCAGCCGTGGATAAGAAGTATGTATATAATTTTCGAAAAAAAAACTAATAAACTTTTGTTAAGATATCATAAAAACATACAAACAACTTTTTAAATGTTAAGAACTAAATACATTTCTGTTACATTAAGTTTCATTAAATTTGTAATTTGGCTTCTAAAATAATCGGGTTTATTAACTATTAAATGAACTACCGAATTGTATATAATGCCCCCCGGGTCAATTCATTTTTCAGTTGAAATATGCCATTTGGTTTTATATAGTTTGACCGTATTCAGATACGGTTAAAAAATTAAAATAAATATAATTAATCTCAAATTAAAATATTTCTAAATATAATTAATCCTAAATTAAAATACTTCTAAAAAAGACTCACCTTAAAAAAAACTTCAAATGTCATATCTCTCTTTCTCTCTCTAGAGTCTTATCCTTTTTCTAGTTTTCTCCCACCAGATCTCTCTCAGCCAAGCCTTGGAGATGCATGCTCGTTAAGTATTGCCAGCAAATGATCTTTTACACATTCACATATAGTATGTACATTTGTGTTTATGTAATTGTATATTAAGCTAATTTATGGTGTACCCTATTTATTTTTTAGCTAATTTATTGAGTATTATGTTTTTTTTAAAGTAATTTATTGAGTATTATGTTTTTTTTAAAGTAATTTATAGAGTATTATGTTCTTTTTTTTATATAGCTAATTTATGGATTATTATGTTTGATTATCAGGAGCTATAAGAAACGATTTATTTTTTTTTGAAGTATATTAAAGAAAGTAGGAATAATACATAGGAGAAGGTTCCCAACCTAAGGTGTAGCAAGGTCATCTTAGGACAAATCTTATGATGGCGAAACTAAACCCACAAAAGAGAAGAGGCCCCGGGCATACCCAAGATCTCCTCAAAAATCAAACAAAGAAGGTCGTCAAGCCAAATTAAGGTAAATTATACAAATTCAAGTGCCTTAAAACTACAAAAGGCCCTTTTTATATATATAAAGGTTTTAGAGCTATGAAGCCTACATTTAAGAATATGAGCAAAATTGTTCATATATATCATCATGGAGCTAAAGATTTCTTTCTCTCCAAAGGAAGTAAACAACTGCAGAGATCCCCAAGAAAAGGATTTTGTGAGTAATTTTAGAGTTGTCCAAAGTAAAAAAGTGAAAAAGGATTTGTTTGGCATGATTTGGGGGAAAATGATTTCATTTATGCAGCTCACAGCCAACCAGGAATATGTTCTTAAAGGATCGAAGATTCTCAAAGGCACATTGTTCTCTAAAACTGACGAAATTATGAATTTGACCTCAAAACAGCAGCCATTGCTGGAAACTTCTAAATTCGGCGACGTTACCGATTTCCCAGTGGTTACGCGGTGAAGCGAAGAAATCAATCATGGAGGGTAGTGATCTCCCTGAATGCAAGATAATGTACAAGGCCAAATCTAGTTGTGAGCTAGCCGAAAGAGCCGCTGCTGAAACATCCTCTCAGATCGACGAGAAATGACTCTTGCGACGAGCAGGAAATAAAATAGGAGTGATAAGAACATTTTCTAGCAAACCAAACTAATCAGTCTACAGAGTTGAGCCTCGCCCCTAAATCACTATACTTACTATAGATGACTTGGTGCTCACTATAAATCTTAAATCATTAGGTTTATGGATGATTTACTTTATTCATAAACAAAGTTCTCATCTTAATTTTCAAAGATCTTTCATTAATTTATATCAAGTCCTTGTAATCGATACAAGAGACTTAATACTCAGTCATGACATTTTATCCTTAAGATTTAGATATTCTATAATTTTACATGTTCCAATATCCACGGCATTAAATCATTAGGATGACTCTTGGGAACAGAGAATCTCGCGGTGAATGTTTGTATATTCACCCGTGATAAATGTTTGCATCTTTATCCGTGACAAATGATTGTATCTTTGTTCGGTGAAAAATTCTCTTTTCGTACAGAACATTACCCAACTAGTTAAAACCCTCACTCGAAACATATTTGGTTATAGTGATATCTCTTTATATCAATAATCCTACTTATCTGACATTCAGAATAGTAATAACGAGTTATACCTGGGTCCGAGGAACCTTAGTGATGGATTTGACCAGTCAACATTACTTAGTTCTGTCTCGGATGTACAACACTCACAAGTTATTTACCAATCCTCATCCAGATAAATAGATCATTATCAATACTATATTAAATTTTAGCAATTCTAAATTTAATCAAAGTAAAGACGTAACAAGAATATGTGATGAAATTTGATATATATTAATATATAGTTGGTTACACAGTTTGATTGTTCATATTACATAAGTCATCAAGACTTTAAAACAAAAATACAAGCAATTTAACAAAGCATGTAAACTAATATATGCATTTCTTCTTTACTTTCTTCTTCTTAGAGATGGAGCTCTGGGGTTTGTCTACAGTTTAGGTTTATTTACAAGGGTGAGCATACAAAAGCTCAGAAAGTCTAACACAAAGCATATAAGTGAACTCACACTGATATGAATTTTTAGAATTCATGGTACAACAATTGATATTACAAATGTTTAACATAATAAGACTGAGTGGTGGTTAGACCTAGAACTGTTTTTTGTCTTTCGACTTAGAACCATTTACAATAGATATAGAAAGGGGATCAACCTAACGACATCTTATGTTCTGCATAACATACACTACACTGGACTAATCATGAACAGTAGTACATATTCGTTCATCTCAGTTTACTTCACATGTCAGGATTGTCCCAAGACAACTTGGTTTGATAAAATAAAGCATGATTCGAAATATATCACGAATAAGCATTTCATTTTGCAAGTTATGCCAAAACAAGAAGCAATAACTCTCGTATCAAAGATTTATAACACGTTGCATGTACAAAATGTATAAATCACATAAAAAACAAGTAAACAAAGGTTAAGGATAGAAAACTTGCCTTGAAGCAATTTAGAGTTTTTCCGGTAAAGCGTTAAATGCCTACATAATTGTTTACGCGTACTCGAATGTTAGTTTATCGAATTTTACTTCTTAATAAATGTTTTTATAACTTGTTTAGACTATTTCCATAGGTGATTTTAGTTGGAAACTTCTCAAACTCAAAAACTCATTTTTAAGTGACTTTATAAAAAGTGGACCCCGGCTCAGTTAAACGGTCATAACTTCTTCGTTTTAAAATATTTTTGAGTCATTCAAAATTTTACGCATTTGTAACTGCCGTCTCTACAATTTATGTTCATACCAAAGTTCTAAATTCCTTACTAATTTTCACAGATTTTGACAGTAAAGGGACTGCCAAAAACTGTTTTAATATTTCTTTGACTTAATTGATAAAACATGACACCTTAAGCTTTAATTTGCTAAGATAACATGTTCTAACAATCAATAACATTTTATAACATAAAATAAGAAAATCATAAACCTTCTTATATAGAGATTTATGACTTTTGCTCAAGAACACACGAAGAACGAAAAAACCGTACATGGTAACAACTTATGTTCTTGAACTTTTAGATTTCATACTTGAAATAATTTGAGCATTATAACTGCTTGTATAAGTGATTATAACATTTATATATGAAATAATTTGGTCATTATAACGGCTTGTTTACTTGATTTTAACCGTTTATAACTATTTCTCGAGAACACATGAAGAACACGAAGAACGAAAAATCGTACATGGCTACGACTTGCGTTCATTGAGCTTTAGTTATATACTATGAAATAAAATTGACATAACAACAACTTGCTCAAGTCATAAGGAACACAGAGAACGAAAATTCGTACATGGCTACGACTTATGTTATTGTGTTTGTCAATAAAAGAAAATTGAACATTATAACTACTATAAAATGTAGAAAATCTCAAGAACGCGTGAAGAACACAGAGAACGACAATCGTACATGGCTACCATTAATGCTTGCAATCAACATGTTTTAATGACACAACAAATCCATACTTATTAGCTTTTGATTGGTCCACCACTTAGCCTACCAAAGGAATATTTCTAGGCCTTGTTTAGTTGGTTAAATAACCCATTATTTGAGGGGCATTGATGGTCTTTTACTAAGCTTAGTTCAAGGGTAGTTTAGTCCTTTATATGCTAGCATTTGATTGGTTGATTAATGATTCATTTAACTAATCAAACTTACTTAGTTTAGACTTAATCTTAATTAAATATATTAATTTGTATAGTTGACTTTTACTATTCATAGTTGACTTTTTCGTATTTATACCGTATAATTTTTGTATTATTATCGTATTATTTTTGTATTATATCTGTATAATTTTCGTATTTATACGCGTATTTATGAATAGTACTTTCCAGGGTTTAAACCTTAGGGTTCAACTCTTAGGGTTTTTAAAATTAGGGTTTAGGTTTTCTCTAAACTCTAGTTTTAGGATTTCAAAAATTTTATTTTTATTTTTCTTATAATTGTTTATGTTGGATTCTTGAAACTAAACACAAAAATAAACACACATGAAAATTACTTAACACATATAAGATGTAATTCAATATTTATTTATGCATATAAATTCAGATTACAACTATCTCAGAAGTTTGGAATATTACAGAGCCAACACGAAATTTCACTAGCACCATCTGATTCGAGCCTGAAAACACTAAAGTCGTTGTTGATCAGACATGTTGACGGCATTGGTTCATTATTCATTTGTTATTAGTTGTCTTCTTCATTAGAAGTATTTTAAATTTTTAATTACGTCAAACCGTATTTGAGTACAGTCAAAATGTATAAAATTAAATAAATTTTCAGTAAATTGGGTATTTTAGTCAATTTTTGTCGAAAATTAATTTTTGGTTCAATATTGTATATAATTCGGTACTCTATATAGCAATTTGTAAACTCATTTACTTTAGAGACCAAATTATGAATTTAATAAAATTTGGTATAATAGTAGGGTATTTAACCTTAACATCAATAACATTGAATTTTCAAACAATTGTCCAAAGTACTTAAATTTTAACTAAACCTCCAACTACGGTTAACTAAAGATTATAGACACCCAAGATTTATATTTAACAATAAAAAAGAACTAAAATCTTAAATTAAAGGCAAAATTACCAAATCTCATAATTTTAAGATTTAATTGGAAGAATAGGAGTACCTTAGGGGGATAGAGTAGAAAATCTAACCTAGAACTCTCATGTACCGACCTTAGGATCCAGTCATGGTGGAGGCTTTGCCAAAACCACTAGCATGATATCAAGAATATGCATATATAACCCCCGGAAGTGTTTTGACAGTACCACCATGTATCATGACTTTCACTTTTTCATGATCAATAATCTTTACCGAAGTGTCGTTATCCATCATGACATTGTCTCCATTGAAAGTTTTATACTAATAGAACAATCTCTTAGACTTGGCAAAATTGTCCCGGGCCCGCGGGTCGGGCCAGCCCGCCCGCCAAAAAGTCAGGCTTTGGATTGTCAAAATATAACCCAGTGAAAATTAGGTCGTTTTGACCCGGCTCGTTTTGGCCCAACCCGCTGTCTAATTTTTTATTTTTTTATTATTGTTTGATATTGTTGACAAAAAAAATATGTTAACATAAAAAATATGTTTGATATTGTTTTATTTCATTTACTATTAAATGATTATGTATAAATTATGCGTCATAATTATAAATAATTAAAGTTACTGTTTATTTCAAATTATATGTTATAGTTGTAAATATATTATATATAAAAAATTATAAAATACTAAATAGCCTTTAGCTGGCTCGACCCGAGCTGGCCACAAGCTTCATTCTCTCAGCCAGCAAAAAACGGGGTCGTTTTGGCCTAGCCCGCCAACGATCAGTTGGCTGATGGCCCAACCCGTTTGTCACCTCTACCCGTGAGGTGTCATATGATATGAAACTCTTGTATGATCAATGACCCGACTATCATCATTAGTTTGGGCTACACAATAAGTTGCCATATACAAATCTCAAGTGGCTTTATCCTTACTCGCCCAATAATTATTCTCATTCACAGATATGATTTACCACCGTTGTTCTTTTAATTCTTCTTTGTGAGCCCAAATTCATTACACTTCCAGCATTTGATTTTTAACATTTCTATACTTTTAGATATAGCTCTTGACTGTGACATATTCTCAGACCTCTTTGAATTCCCCTCCGAATTTCGTCGTCAAATTAACAGAGTCTCCTTGGTTGAACTTTTCATACTCCGCATCATATATATTTTTTGACAATAAAGTAGAAACAACTTCCTCAAATAACAATTTTGTAGTACTACTACCAATTACAATCATCAGATTATTTCACGAATTAGGCAGTGAACAGAGTAAAGTATTATATAGCTTTATCATCATCATTGATATCATAACTTATTAATGTTGTAGGTGCAATTAAAGATGATGCTTATGTCCCTTCTGCCTCTAGTTCTACAAAAATATCTGAAGAGAATGACAAACCAAGTCTGCTTTTCTAGAACTGGAGGATGAAAAGATGTACATTACATAATGTTTGAAGAATATCGAAAGTAAGCTTCGTCAAGTTTCTAGTGATCGGTCCTCCAGTGGCATGCCTAATGGCGTATGTTCTGAAAGATTACAAATGGAGTAGAAAATCAGAAAGGTATTTTTACTGATAGAGGGACTCAAATAGATAATCAGAATGAAAATAATGCTTTGTCACGGCAAATAGATGCATCTACATCAAATGGAAGCCCTCCTGCACATGACGGGACTGTTGCTTCGATTCTGGACAATCATTGTGTTAGTGAAGAAAAGAATAATAATATTGAACCTGATCGACAAAAATCCTCTATACACACTAATGACCATTCTTGAAAATGAAATCTCTGCATTGACTTTTAGTAACCTCTTTGGGCCTCTACCCGTGGAAATATTATAAGCTAAAAGGTCCAGAACATTGTACTAACAAAAAGTTTTAGATTTTTTTCTATTGTACAATCTCGGCCAAGGCTTGAAGAATGGCCCAAAGAGGTTACAAAAAGTCAATGCAGAGTGTTTTGACATGGCCATTGTAATTGTTATTTTCGCACTATAAAATTTATATTTTTATAAATTTTAGCTCATATAAATATAAGTCTAATTTACTATTTAAAGATTCTTACGAAAATATTAATTTTTTTTTGATAAAAATATCATTTCGTTTGGATATACTGCGGTGGAATGCCGCCCATGAAATTGTTTGTGGAAACATAAACCCATTTGAGTTTTGAAAATCCTCTACACCCTTGAATTTTTTCTCTCTTCTCTTGTTGTTGATTTTGTTGAAGCTTGTGAATGGCTAGAAAAGGGACATCTTTCCGGCTGATGTTACAGACCGGACATATTATGCTGATTTGGTTTCTCACATGGGCAACTATGTAGGGGAAATGAAAAGAATTAGAGCATTCTGTTGTGAATGTATCCATTTTTTGTCTTGATTTCACCCTTCATCGAATTGATACATGACGCAATTTCTTAGTTTTGGTACCCAAATTATCTGTAAGCTCAAACAAATATTGGAACTTTCTCTCTCCTCTTACCATACATAGTATAATACTGCGGATGGCAAGAGGAGAGAGAAAGTATTATCTTATGTTTAGGCTTTACATAAAATAAATAAATTAGCGTCGGCAGTTTAATACTGCAGACGGTACTACTCTTTTAAAAAAAAAAATCTAGCGTCCGTAGTTTAATACTGTGGACGATGCAACTTTATTTTTTTTTTCTAGCGTTCCCAGTTTAATATTACGGACAGTACCACTTTTATAAAAAAAAATGTTATCGTCCACAGCATTATACTGCGGACGATGAGTTTGTTCATTTAAATGTTATGGGATTTTGGACAATATCATTCGTCCGCAATATAATACTACGAATACCTGTATATTATACTGCAGACGAGAATAGTATAAAACGTCAGATCTAAGACTAGAAGACTGAGATCTATTGTAATGATTAAATTGGTACTGAGTGAGTATTTAATTGGTGGGTGCATAATTAATGTTAATGTATTTTTTTTATGTATGTATATGGGAGTGGGGAGAAATAGCCGGAGTACATGTGCGGAGGTGATAGGATTTAATGGAGAGGTGGCAGTAGGGATCATCGCCGGACAAAATCCAAAGCTACATGTTGATGTGGAAGAAGGAATGGCGGTCACTTCTAATCTCCGTCCTAACAGCGTTCGAATTTGGGTTGATAAGAACGGGATTGTCAAGCAGGTTCAAATTGGTTAATTAATTCATGTATGGATCGAGCAACAATATATATATAGATACATATGTATTCTGTGATCATTCCATATATTATTATTGGAGTAAAAATAAAATAAGATCGAAAAAGATGTTTGATCATGTGTAGTTGTGTAATCACATGTCTTTTTCAATGAAATCATTATGTTGTTTGGTACAATCTCTCCCTCTCAAATCTTTGTCTTAATTATGATCTACTGCCCCTGTCCACAGTTTATATATTATTTAAATTTATAATTCAATATAAATGATATGAGGGGAAATAGTGAATGAGATCGAAAATGAAACATATAAATTTATTAAAATTGTGAAAACTCTATGTTTTTAAGCAACTGAATAGCTGATATATAGATTCACAGAGTATCATATTTATTACTACTAGTTTATTTTATTTTTAATTTCTTTAGTGATTTAATATGCAATCGGAAAATATCATCATATATAATTATTTTTATACTTCAAAGTTGTAACTTTTTAAGATATTCAAAAATGAAGGAAGTAAAGTATTTGTTGAGCATTACAATTAGTTGCAGAAGTTGGCTGGTTAGATTATGCAGGATCCGCATTGATTACAGTATGGTCAAACATGGAATTTGATATTATTATTATTATTATTATTATTATTATTATTATTATTATTATTATAATTATTATTATTATTATTATTATTACTACTACTACTACTACTACTACTACTACTACTACTACTACTACTACTATTATTATTATTATTATGTCTGACCCTAAATGAGTTTTAGGGTCAGGCATAACATAAAAAATGTCGTATATGATCACTTGATTCAAGTTAGAAGAACTGTATGTACAGTCCAGGAAAAGAAAACCCCCATTTTTTAAGCATTAGCAATTTTAAAGACCAACAAATTCTGTGGAGGATGTAATATCTCAAATATTTCAAAAGTGATCTAACAAGATCTAAGTAAGGTTGTCAATTCAAAACGTAAGATCGATTGCTCAAGCATACCTTGAGCTATCTTAAAGAATATATACGACTTAAATCTACGATCGTATACAACTAAGAGGTTAAAATCTTTAACCTAAACTATGTGTTATGTGATTAGTAAAGCTTGATTGAGCTTTTAAATGTGCTATGCGAATTATTTATGTGTAGGATTTTGTGTTTTGGTTTGAGTAGTTAACCTTAACACTTATTAAAAATTAGAAGTCAATTTAAGGCAAAAACCTAAATTAGAAAAAGAGTTAAAACCTAAATCCTAACCCTAGGGTCTAAACCTTAGGAAATAACCTAGGCCCTTGAGCAAAATGTGAAGGTCAAATTGACATTCCGTTTAAGGATTCAACCTTCCCACGATTTGAAAACACATAACAATCAGTAAAAGTTTTTTTTCGAAAAACGTGTAAAAATACTATTCATGAAAAAACGTTTTTCATTCGTTTGATCGTTTCTTTCATCTATAGGACTTCTTGTATTTCACGATATAGTGTTAATATGAGGTTTAGATGTCAGGAAACCAATAAAATTTTTCGGAGAAAAAGACGAAAAAGACACGATTTACGAAAAAACGTTTGTCGTCTTTTTGAACGTTCTTTTCAACGTTTGGACTTTTTCCATTTCACGATATAGCATTTTTACGGGGAATAGATACCAGGGAGCCACTGATATTTTTTCCAAAATAAAACGTAAAACGCTCTTCAAACGGAAACTTTTTTCCATTTTTGAACGTTCCGCTGAAGGATATAGTGTTTGTATGCAACAACGATGCGTAATATGCAATAAAAGTTTTTCTCGAAAAGCGCGTCGGGAATAAGACGAAATAGGAAAAAGACGAAAAATATGTTTTTTGACTTTTTGGTCGTCTAACCATTTACTGAGAATGGTCGCCAAGAACACTATTCACCGACAAACGTGCCAAGTCTTTTGGACTTTTCACTTTACAGAAAAGTGTTCATTCGGAACAAAACTCAGTAATATCAAAATTTTAAATCAGTAGAAGTAAACCATTTAGTTGGAATCAGACTGTTATATAATTAATTACTAATTCATCCGTATTGTTTTCATCAAACGGAACACGAGATAGGTTAGCATTAAATTTGAATAATCAAATTTATCAGATTAATACCTAATTATATTATTCAATCATAAGTTATGTCTAGAATGAAAGAAATTTATCAATTGTGTCGCCCGGTAGGTATATTTGAGAAAAATACACGGAAGATTATCCGAGATTAATTCAAGAAAAACTTTGAGGGACAGACGAGACATCATATTAATACTGTATGATGTATTTTATTAATAAAATACGTATAAGAAATTAAAACTTATATTACTAATGTGAAATATTTTAAATTAATCGCACGCGATTTATCCGATATACCGAAATTGGAAAAAATAATGACAAAACAACTCGGGAATCTTCTAGAAGCTAGTGGGCGGTTTTGGCTTGGAAAATATCTAGATATTATTTTAGTTTTATTAATTAAATAATGTGTAAAAAGACTAAAATACCCTTGGCTTTTAAACTAATGACCAAACTACCCCGACCCTTGGTTTTCCTATAAATAGAGAGCTAACCTCATTCATTATTCTCAATAATTTTCAAAGCAAAATTCCTATAATCAAGAGATTGCAAAGAAATAGTTAAAGCTTGCAATAATAAAAGGTACGATTCTTAATCGTTATTATGCTTAAAGTTTTATTTTATCGATGAGGCTCACGAACATAAGTCGTAGCCATGCACGATTTTTCGTTCTCCGTATTCCTTATGACTTGAGCAAGTCGTTGTTATGTCAAATTTCATTTCATAGTTTAAAGCTCAAGAACATATGTCGTAGCCATGTACGGTTTATCCGTTCTCCGTGTTCTTCGTATGTTCTGGAACATTATTATAAATTGTTATAACTAAGTAAACAAGTCGTTATAATGACCAAATTTTGTCAATTATAAAGTGTTATAATCACATATGTAAGCAGTTATAATGCTCAAATTATTTCAAGTATGAAATCCAAAAGCTCAAGAACATAAGTCGTTACCATGTACGATTTTTCGTTTTTCGTGTTCGTCGTGTGTTCTTGAGCGAAAGTCATAATTTCTACATAAGTAGGTTTATGATTTGGTAATTTAGTGTTATGAGACGATGAAACATGATGGTCTTGCTATATAATGCTTGTGGCATCAAGTTTTAGTAGTCGAAACGAAAAACGATGAAACTTTGTTCTTCGTGTTCTTCGATTCGTTCTTCGTGTTCTTGAGAAAAAGTCATGAAATCTTATATAAGTAGGTTTATTATTTTGTTATTTTTATGTTATGAAATGATATGGAGTGTTAGAACATGTTATCTTAGCAAATTAATGCTTGAGGTATCATGTTTTACCAATCGGATCAAAGAAAGATAAGTTTAATATACTCGCAGAGTATTTTTGCAAATCTCCAAAAATTTAAAGTCTGAATCTGCCTTAGTAACCTAAATAAAAGTTGTAGATCATGAAATTCTAAGAAATTTAGACTCAAGAATCACTTACAAATGTTTTCGTATGACAAAGTTATGGTTGTTACTATAAAAGAGGTCGATCAAAAATATGAATCAGTTTTAGATCAGTCCTATTCCTGGCGAAATATGTGTAAATCAGTAAGGAATCTCGAACTTTGGTCTGAATGAAAGTTGTAGATACGGAAGTTACGAATGTGTGAAATTTTCAACGACTCAAAAATGTTTTAAAACAAAGAAGTTGTGGCCATTTAATCAAGTCTGGGTCTAGCAGCCAAACATGCTGCCTATTTTTTAAAAAGTGGCTTAAAAATGAGTTTTTGAGTTGGACAATATTCCAATTAATTTCACCTATGGAAATAGTCTAGTTAAGTTATTCTAAGACTTATTCAAAAGGAAAATTTGATGAACTAACATTCGGGTACACGTAACCCTTTGTATGGGCGCTTTGAACGATTACCGGGAAACCCTAATTGTGCAAAAAGGCAAGTCTTATAACTCTTGCTATGTGCTACTTGTTTAGTATTGTTAAAATGATAAATAAGATGTATAATGTCATGTTATTATGCAATAGATGATATGTGAAGTCTTTAACTGATGTTTACAAGCCTTCTAACTGTTATGCGTTATGTTTACGATGTATGAACATGATTTATACACTTTGTGTGTCAATGTGTTATAAATTATTGGAACGTGAGTTATATGTGATATTAAATGGAGAATTATGTTCAGTCAATGCATGTTAAAGTTTATATGAAAGCATAAACTGCGTATGTGCTGTATGTTAGACTTGCTGAGCCATTGTGCTCATTCTTGCGAATAAAACCTTATTTGCAGATTAAATATGAACGTTAAGAAGATCATGAATGTAAAGATGAAGCATAGATTAGATTTTCATGTTTATTACTTGTATTTGTATAAGTCATAATGACTGTTGTAATACGAACAAATAAACATGTAACCGAATATTGAATGAATGATATAAATTATTATCATCAGAATGTTGTTATGTCTTTATTTTGATATAACTTAGAATTGTTAAGACTTAACATAGTATTGATAATGATCTACTTATCTGGATGAGGATCGGTAAATAACTTGTGAGTGTTGTACATCCGAGACAGGACTAAGCGATGTTGACTGGTCAAATCCATCGTTAAGGTTCCTCGGACCCAGGTATAACTCGTTATTACTATTCTGAATACCATATAAGTAGGATTATTGATATTAAGAGATGTCACTATAAACAAATATGTTTTGAATGAGGGTTTGAACTAGTTGGGTAATGTTCTGTACGGAAAGAGGATTTTGTACCGGACAAAGATACAACCATTTATCACGGATAAAGATGCAAACATTTATCACGGGTAAAGATACAAACATTCACCGCGAGATTCTCTGTTCCCAAGAGTCGTCCTAATGATTTAATACCGTGGATGTTGGAACATGTAAAGTTATAGAATATTTAAATCTTAAGGTTAAAATTAGCCCGTTATATATGGTTTTATCCATTTGTACGGATGAAATACAAGTTGATACTTGTATATTTTTGAGACCGAGATCAAGTTAAGATCCAGGGACAAAGTTAAGAGAAAATTTTAATGTATAGTCTAAAATAAAACTAATTCAACCAATATGATTATGGGATCATTGGTTAAGTCGATAGACGTACGAAATTAACGCACAAGGTCCGCCGCATTAAAGCGTAGGGATTTTGGGGGCGTTACAGAGGAAAGTCTAATTTTACTTATACTATACAAGTAGTATCGATGTATAAAAATGAAATTTGATATTATTATAAGAAAAATTGATATTTTTATAAAATTATCCTCGTATCTATACAGTTCATTTGATAATTGTACCTCCGAACTCCAGAAAAGAGATGTTGGCTAGAAGTTTTTCTTCATAAGCAGCAGTATAATTAATATAAGACTCACGTAAATAAGTGTGGTTATAATGTCAAAACTATCATTAATGAAATTAAAATATTTAAACTATCATAATAAAATTTATGTAATTTTTCGCCCTGAATATTGGTATATGTAATGATTTATACAATGATCCTTTATAAAATAGTAGGTCCTATATTTTAATTGCTTTATTGTAAAGCTACTTAATTTCAATTTTTTTCATTTAAGTTGAGTTAGCTAGGAGGAGGTGAATGATTATTGTTATGACAGGAGAAGCCTGGGAGAAACAATAATGACAATAATTAGAAGCATGAGAAATTAATAGTAATTGAGTTCACAATATTTTTTAGGTTCTAAATATATTTTAAAAGAATATAAATTTGATATAATGCAATATTCTATATAATGCAATAGAGTTGTAATATAATGATCATAAGTTATTACGATATATTTGTTAGTTAAGAAAGCAAAGAGAACTTGATAAAATTATGAAGAATAAGTGAAGAGAGATGGGATATTTATACTGATGAATAATAATTAGCCATGCATTGATAAGTATGAGTTGAACTTTTCCATAAGCTGTAAGAGTGTATAGAATTTTTAATCTGATCGATGAATGGGATTTGAATATTGACTAGTAGGATTTAAAGATGAGAATGAGATAGAATTAAGAAGAATATATGGGTCATACAATTGGATAAAATTAGGTTTAACTTGTCACCCAAACACTGTTCCCATGCACATATATAGAAATATATACCTACCCTTCTATTTTCGCACTAGCGAATACTTCATAGTTGTCAATAGTTTTAATTTAATTTCTACAATTTTACGTTGTAAATTAATGAATAATGTTTAGAAAACACAAAATGGGGGACTTGGTATGTTGGTCATGTAATAGTAATTTGCATTTTTAATTTGTGGGCAATGGGAATGTGTAGGAAATTAAGTGCTAGGTAAGTTGCTTTTGAATTGGTTGAATGTAATTTTTTTGGCCTTCGAATTGAATTCAAAATGAATTTTCCTCCACGTATTTTGTTTGTTCAGGTACGGTTTTACGAGACATGTGTTTCTAAAGTGGACTTTTTTTTTTCTTTTTTTTTTAATTTTAACTAGTTAAGTGTCAAGCGGGAAGCACATATATTTATTTTTTAAATAACATGATTTGTAAATTTTTTTGTTCATTTTATATATAATGATTATAAAATATTTTTAAAATTTTCACAAATTAACTTACTACTTCTATTAAAATGATTACATATTAAACCTTGCTTGAAAAGACAAATGAATGTAGACCTGATACAATTTTATTTTTATTTTTTTGCTAAATTTAATTTGTATTAAAAAGGAAAAGGATACAAGGGGACCCCATACAAGATTACAAATCCAGATGACTAAATCGAGATCTAGTCTTGTCTTTCAAGTATTTCCTATATGAGCACAGTTTACATTTTATAATGTTTAAAATATTCTTCACAGTAGTTCTAACAGGTATTGAATGATTTTTATGCATTCGAGAATTTCTTTCCTGCCATAGATAATACACAACTGTACCAAAGCCAAGTTTCATAAGGATATCACGAAGACTAGAGGATGAATTAGAAATAAGAAAGCCTGTGATGTGAGACCAGCTTCTACTAAAACCCCGCCAACCACATTGCCTCATTACTTGCACTAGAACTTGGAAAGAATAATGGCAATTGAAATATAAATGACTGAAGTTTTCCATTTCCGAGTTGCATAAAGTGCACACTGCATTGATGTTTATGCCATAATCAATAAGTCTATCCATAGTTCGCAATCCCTTGTGAAAGGCAAGCCATAGAATAAAAGATATCCTAGGAGAAAAGATTTTATGCCATACTAATTTATGCCATTACTCTACCTGGCCTCGCTTCCTGATTGAATCCCAAATAGTAGCTGCTTTCACATCATTGCCATCAATGGATTCCCAACAAACAATATCAGGAGCAGAAGAGTCGCAGCAACGAGAGAAGTCAAATGAATTCTTAAATGCCACAATATCACTATGAGTAGAAGATGGCAGGATCCAAGAAGAATTAAGAATAATACTACTAACCGTGGCTTTAAAACTAAGACCTGAGTTACAAATCAAAGGGGAATGCATAGATGTGGCAAGTGGTTTTTCCGAAACCCAAGGATCAAACCAGAGGCTAATAGAAGTACCATTCCCGATCTTGTATTTGATATGCTTTGAGGCCACACTTCGAGCTTGAAGCACCTTCCTCCATATCCAAAAGCAATCATTTGGGATAATAATAGTCCAAAAGAAGTTGTCCTTCAGATGGAAAATCTTGACCCAGATAGACCATAAAGAAGTTGAAGAAGGATTAACAATCTGCCAAAGTTTCATCAAAATCATAGATTGGTTCCAGTCCTCCAAATTCTTAAGACCCAACCCTCCTTCACTACAAGGTAATGTGATTTTATCCCAGGAGACTTTGGCACCATGCTTGGCATATAAGTTTCCTTTTCCAAAGAAATCTACTAAGAGATCTTCTAATGCCTTCATAACAGCAGCTGGAAGCATAAAATGGCTAGACCAATATGATTGAATAGAAAACAGGACCGACTTAATTAATTGCAACCTTCCAGCATAAGATAAAAATCTGTTAGTCCATGAGTTAGTTCTATTTTTAATCCTCTCTAATAGAGAATAGCAGTCTGCCAAAGTAAGCTTTGTTGAAATGAGAGGAAGGCCAAGAAATTTTGCAGGGAATGAGCTTAACTGAAAGCCAAGGCTACTCAAAATAGCATTGGTTTGATCTGTAGGGACCTGAGAAAGATAGCATAAACTTTTACCTACATTGATATGAAGTCCTGAAGAAGTTGAGAATTTATCAAGGCAAGACTTCAGAATACTGACAGATAATACATCCCCATGACAAAATAAAATAAGATCATCAGCAAAACTAAGATGTGTGAGACCCATCTGTTTAGTTCTCCAATGATACTTGAATCCAGAAGTTTTGGTACCTTTTTGAAGGATTAAAGAAAGCACTTCCATAGCAATTACAAAGAGGTATGGGGATAGTGGGTCACCCTGCCTTAAACCTTTGCCCCCCTTAAAGTAACCACAAAGAGCTCCATTAACCTTCACAGAGAATCTACTTGTAGTTATACAAGACTTGATCCAATATATGAATTTGGGAGGAAATTGAAACTTCCGCAAAGCATATAAAATGAAATCCCATGAGATGGAGTCAAAAGCCTTCCTCAAATCAATCTTTAAGGCACATCGGGAGGGGCCTGATGCTCGATGATAGTTCCGAAAAAGTTCTTAAGCGATCAAAATATTATCACCAATATTTCTACCTTGAACAAAAGCTACTTGCCAAGGGGAAATGAGGCTAGGAAGAACAAGTTTTAATCTCAAGGCAATAATCTTATATATGCATTTGTATGTTGTAATATCCCAAATATTTCAAAAGTGATCTAACAAGATCTAAGTAAGGTTGTCAATTCAAAACCTAAGAAGGATTGCTCAAGCAAACCTTGAGCTATCTGAAAGAATATATACGACTCGAAACTACGATCGTATACAACTAAGAGGTTAAATTCTTTAACCTAAACTTTGTGTTATGTGATTAGTAAAGCTTGAATTGAGCTTTTAAATGTGCTGTATAAATTATCTATGTGTAGGATTTTGTTTTTTGGTTCAAGTAGTTAACCTTAACACTTATTAAAAATCAGAAGTCAATTTAGGGCAAAAACCTAAATTAGAAAAAGAGTTAAAACCTAAACCCTAACATTAGGGTCTAAAACCTAGAAAATAACCTAGGCCCTTAAGCAAAATATAAAGGTCAAATTGACATTCCGTTTCAAGATTCAATCTTCCCATGATTTGAAAACACGTAACAGTCAATAAAAGTTTTTCTCGAAAAACGTGTACAAGCACTATTCACGAGTTGACATTTTTCATTCGTTTGACTGTTTCTTTCATCTATAGGACTTCTTACATTTCACAACATAGTGATAATATGAGGTTTAGATGTCAGGGAATCAATAAAAATTTTCGGGGAAAAAGACACGATTTACGAGAAAACGTTTGTCGTCTTTTTGAACGTTCTTTTCAACGTTTGGACTTTTTCCATTTCACGATATAGCATTTATACGGGGAATAGATACCAGGGAGCCACTGATATTTTTCCCAAATTAAAACGTAAAACGTTCTTCAAACGGAAACGCTTTCTATTTTTGATCAAACCGTTGATGGATACAGTGTTTGTATCAACAGCGATGCGTAATAAGCAATAAAAGTTTTTCTCGAAAAGCGCATCAGGAATAAGACGAAATAGGGAAAAGACGAAAATAAATATTATTTTTGACTTTTTGGTCTTCTAACCATTTTTTGAGAAATGGTCGCCAAAAACACTATTCACTGAAAAACGTGCCAAGTCTTTTGGACTTTTCATTTTACAAAATAGTGTTTATTCGGAACAAAACTCAGTAATATTAAATTTTTAAATCAGTATAAGTTAACCATTTAGTTGGAATCAGACTGTTATATAATTAAATTGTTAATTCATCCGTGTTGTTTTCTTCAAATGCAACATGAGACAGGTTAACATAAAATTTGAATAATCAAATTTATGAGATTAATACCTAATTATATTATTCCATCATAATTAGTGTCTAGAATGAAAGAAATTTATTAATCGCGTCGCCCGGTAGGTGTATTTGAGAAAAATATACGGAAGATTATCCGAGATTAATTCAAGGGAAACTTCGAGGGTCAGACGAGACATCATATTAATACTGTATGATGTATTTTATTAATAAAATACGTATAAGTAATTAAAACTTATATTACTAATGCGAAATATTTTAAATTAATTGCACGCGATTTATCCGATATACTGAAATCAGAAGAAATAATGACAAAACAGCTCGGGAAGCTTCTAGAAGCTAGTTTGGAAAATATCTAGATATTATTCTAGTTTTATTAATTAAATAATGTGCGAAATGACTAAAATGCCCTTGGCTTTTAAACTAATGACTAAACTACCCCGACCCTTGGTTTTTCTATAAATAGAGAGCTAACCTCATTCATTTCTTCAATAATTTTCAAAGCAAAATTCCTATAATCAAGAGATTGCAAAGAAATAGTTAAAGCTTGCAATAATAAAAGGTACGATTCTTAATCGTTATTATGCTTAAAGTTTTATTTTATCGATGAGGCTCAAGAACATAAGTCGTAGCCATGTACGATTTTTCGTTCTCCGTGTTCCTTATAACTTGAGCAAGTCGTTGTTATGTCAAATTTTATTTCATAGTTTAAAGCTCAAGAACATACGTCGTAGCCATGTACGGTTTATTCGTTCTCCGTGTTCTTCGTATGTTCTGGAGTATTATTATAAATTGTTATAATTAAGTAAACAAGTCGTTATAATGACCAAATTTTGTCAATTATAAAGTGTTATAATCACATATGTAAGCAGTTATAATGCTCAAATTATTTCAAGTATGAAATCCAAAAGCTCAAGAACATAAGTCATTACCATGTACGATTTTTCGTTCTTCGTGTGTTCTTGAGCAAAAATCATAATTTCTACATAAGTAGGTTTATGATTTGGTAATTTAGTGTTATGGGGTGATGAAACATGATGGCCTTGCTAAATAATGCTTGTGGCATCAAGTTTTAGTAGTCGAAACGAAGAACGATGAAACTTTGTTCTTCGTGTTCTTTGTGTTCTTCGATTCGTTCTTCGTGTTCTTGAGAAAAAGTCATGAAAATCTTATATAAGTAGGTTTATGATTTTGTTATTTTTATGTTATGAAGTGATATGGAGTGTTAGAACATGTTATCTTAGCAAATTAATGCTTGAGGTATCATGTTTTACCAATCGGATCAAAGAAAGTTAAGTCTAATATAGTCGCAGAATATTTTTGCAAATTTCTGAAATTTTAAAGTCTGAATCTGCCTAAGCAACCTAAATTAAAGTTGTAGATCATGAAATTCTAAGCAATTTAGACTCAATAATCACTCAAAAATATTTTCGTATGACAAAGTTATGGCTGTTAATATCAAAGAGGTCAGATATATGAATCAGTTTTAGATCAGTCCCATTACTGGCGAAATATGTGTAAATCAGTAGGGAATCTCGAACTTTGGTCTGAATTAAAGTTGTAGATACGGAAGTTACGAACGCGTGAAATTTTGAACGACTCAAAAATGTTTTAAAACGAAGAAGTTGTGGCCGTTTGATCAAGCTGGGGTCTAGCAGCCATACATGCTGCCTATTTTTTTAAAAGTGACTTAAAAGTGAGTTTTTGAGTTGGACAATTTTTCAATTAATTCCACCAATGAAAATAGTCTAGTTAAGTTATTCTAAGACTTATTCAAAAGAAAATTTTGATAAACTAACATTCGGGGTCGCGTAACCCTTTTTGTAGGCGTTTAACGATTTTCCGGGAAACCCTGACATGGTTTTAAGGCAAGTCTTCTAACTCTTGCTATGTGCTACTTGTTTAGTATTGTTAAAATGATAAATGAGATGTATAATGTCATGTTATTATGCAATAGATGATATGTGAAGTCATTAACTGATGTTTACAAGCCTTCTAACTGTTATGCGTTATGTTTATGATGTATGAACATGATTTATACACTTTGTGTGTCAATGTGATATAAATTATTGGAACGTGAGTTATATGTGATATTAAATGGAGAATTATGTTCAGTCAATGCATGTTAAAGTTTATATGAAAGCATAAACTGCGTATGTGCTGTATGTTAGACTTGCTGAGCCGTCGTGCTCATTCTTGCGAATAAAACCTTATTTGCAGATTAAAGATGAATGTTAAGAAGATCATGAACGTAAAGATGAAGCATAGATTAGGTTTTTATGTTTATTACTTGTATTTGTATAAGTCATAATGACTGTTGTAATACGAACAAACAAACATGTAACCGAATATTGAATGAATGATATAAATTATTATCATCAGAATGTTGTTGTGTCTTTATTTTGATATAACCTAGAATTGTTAAGACTTAACATAGTATTGATAATGATCTACTTATCTGGATGAGGATCGGTAAATAACTTGTGAGTGTTGTACATCCGAGACGGGACTAAGCGATGTTGACTGGTCAAATTCATCGTTAAGGTTCCTCGGACCCAGGTATAACTCGTTATTACTATTCTGAATACCATATAAGTAGGATTATTGATATGAAGAGATATCACTATAAACAAATATGTTTCGAATGAGGGTTTTAACTAGTTGGGTAATGTTCTGTACGGAAAGAGAATTTTGCACCCGACAAAGATACAACCATTTGTCACGGATAAAGATGCAAACATTTATCACGGGTGAAGATACAAACATTCATCGCGAGATTCTCTGTTCCCAAGAGCCGTCCTAATGATTTAATACCGTGGATGTTGGAACATGTAAAGTTATAGAATATTTAAATGCTAAGGTTAAAATTAGACCGTTATATATGGTTTTATCCATTTATACGGATGAAATACAAGTTGATACTTGTATACTTATGAGACTGAGATCAAGTTAAGATCTAGGGACAAAGTTAAGAGAAATTTTTATTTTAATGTATAATCTAAAAAAAAGACTAATTCAACCAATATGATAATGGGATCATTGGTTAAGTCGATAGATGTACGAAATTAACGCACAAGGTCCGCCGCAGGTAAAAGTGCGGGGATTTTGGGGGCGTTACATATGTAGTATTGCAGCAAGAGCTGGGCCTGTAGTCATTCATAGTAGAAGGATTTGGAATTTTAGGAATCAAAGCAATAGCAGTAGAGTTTGTACCTCTTAACAAACACCCATGCTGAAAGAAGGATTTGATAGCAGCTGTAAAGTCATTTCCAACAATGTCCCATGTCTGGAGAAAGAAATTTACATTGAATCCATCAGGACCTGGACTTTTATTTTTCTTCATTGATTTTAAGATACTCAAGATCTCAGCATCTGTGACTTCTCTATCAAGAACTATGGCATCCTGAGCAAAGATAGAGCGCTCAAAAGAGAGAGACATGGAAATTAATTCAGTGAAATCAGTTTGGCAAGAGATGCCCAAAAGGTTTTTGTAATACTGGACTGCAATACTTTGCACTTCATTATGTCCATATTTCAAGGTACCATCATCCCCTTCAATGGAAAGAATTTTATTTTGGTTCCATCTGTGCTTGATTTGGTTGTAAAAAAAAACCAGAATTTCTATCACCTTCCTTAAGCCACTGAATTCTGGACTTCTGCTTTAGAAGCTTCTCCTCAGCCAGAATAGCAGCCCAAAGATTGTCTGTTTGTGATCTTTGTAAATCAAGAAGATTTGCATCAATTGGATTAAGAGATAGAGCATTTTGTGTCTCATGAAGGAGAGTTCTGGCCCTACTAACATTGGAGGACAAATTGCCAACAGATTTGTTAAGATTAATAAGAGCACCTTTGATAGACTTCAACTTACCAGCCAAAATTTGAAGAGGATCGCCAAAGATTTGAATGTCCCAAGCAGATTGCACAGTTTCATGAAAGTTATCAAGATCAGACATGAAGTTAAAGAATTGAAATGGCTTAGGAATATGAGGGAATTGCAGACCTGTTTGCAGAATGGTTGGGCAGTGATCAGATACGTCCCTAGGTGCAAATAGAACCTGGGAGTTAACATAAGTATGCAGCCAAAGTTGATTAACCAAAATCCTATCCAGTTTCTTATAAGTTGGATCATATTTATGAGAGTCCCACCATGTGTGAAGAGGTCCCAAAGCTCTTAAATCAGAAACAGAAATATCCTCCATGCAGTCCTTGAGATCTTGCATTCCCCCATTCCAAGTGACACCGCTACCAAGGATTTCAGAAAGGGATTGAACTTCATTAAAGTCACCCATGATAGCCCAAGGTTTATCAATAGAAACTGCAATGGATCTAAGATCCCTCCAAAGAGGTCTCCTATCAGTAGGAGTGTAAAGCCCATAAATAACAGTGACAAAAATGTGCTCTTTTTTATCAACAGAAGAAACCAAACAATGAACATACTGTGAAGATTTTGAAACTATGAAAACATCCCAAAAAGTGGGGTCGCATCCAATCCATATCCTACCATTGTAATGATGCTCATAATTAAAAAGCCATTTCCATTTTTTATTTATAGCATTAGCAACAGAGCTAGCTTTGGCAGCATTGACTCTAGTCTCAACTAGGCCAACAAAAGATAAGAGGTGATTACTAATCATACTCTTGACATAATCCTGCTTCGATTTCTTATTAGCACCTCTAAGATTCATAGAACAAAAATTTACCATGGAGATTAGAATAGTTAAATTGGGGTTTTGAAAACAACCCCCCCACCCTTACTCTTTTTCTTGGATTTCTGACCTTGATCAATAGAGCTTTTTGCTTTATTCTTCAAGTTCCTGCCTTCTTTCTTGTCAATGATTTTTAACTTGTCAACGAGTGGGATAGGCCTGGGAGTAGACTCAACAGTAGGAGAAAAACAGTCTGTGAGATCCACATGAAAAGAGATAGGAGTGAATGGATTGCAGGAAGTATGAGCACCATCAGCAGAAACCTTCAGATCAGTGCTGGAATTAGGCAACAATTTAGGACCCTTAGAGACAGTAATCCAGTTATCCTTAGGATTCATATCCAGGTCAGAATTGTGATTAGGAAGCAAAGAGCTTTCTTGAGGATCATGACTAGTGGCATGTGGGGGAATAATTGCTACCAGATTTGCATCCTGTGGTATATCAACCAGGTTAGGCTCCTTATAAGAATTTTTGGGAACCCATCTGTAATTGGCTCTTGGACATTTTATAACTGAGTGACCAAAAGATTTGCAATGAGAACATAGTTGCGGCCTGTTTTGATATTCAACATCCACCACTACAGTTTTTTCAGTGTTAGCTTCCTCATCCAAGACTACCACATCCAACTTGTTAGGCAAAATGAAAGCAGTGGTGATCTCTATACATATCCTAGCATAACTCATAGGCTCCATCTTTTCTGTCTGCTTGTCAACCAAGAGAGGTTTCCCTACTCCACTTGCTAAGAAACTTAATCCTTTTGGAGTCCAATACGACATTGGAACATGATGAAACTTCACCCAAACAGGCGCTTTAGTGCAAGCTTCAGATTGGAAGTCTATGCCCTCCTTCCAGTGTTTAAGAATAAGAAGTTTGTTGGATATGTACCATGGACCTAAAGCCATAACATTTTCACGATCTTCAGGTCGAGCGAATTTAAAGACAAAGTATCCCTTATCCTGCAAAAAAAACTTTCTGCAGGCCATACTTGTCCCAAAGCTTGCGGAAACTCTCTTCCACAAATTTAAAGGGGAGCCTAGAATGAATGAAACCACCCACCAAACAAGTATTCCATAAATTATTACCTTCCTTAAGCACTTCAGGAGGAGGCCTGATAATAATAAAGCCATCCTCAGAGGTAGCAGGAGAGGGGGGGAAATATTCCAGGTTGAAAGAGGGCTTAGGAGCATTTTGTGTTACAACAGAACACCATGTTTTATTAGGAGGCAGAGAAGGAATGGAAGCCCCAACAAGGTTAGAAAGATTACCTGGGGCAGAGTTCCCATTTCCATCAATAGGATTACCAGCAGCCTCCACATTCAGTCCCAATGAAGAGACGGGGATTTCTCCATCTTCCAGATTGCAATTAGAGGATAAACCAATCTCAGAGCGTCTGGGAATAACACTCGAGGAAGCCCCAAACTTAGACCTAATGTTACGTTTAGATTAAAGAAATGAAATGAATGAATGAATGAAATAAAGAAAAGAATGAAATTTAAACTGAAATGATTTATTGTATTCTAGCTGCATAGGAATGGTTCATTACATTCTAATGGAGTAATCAAACACAATTTTTTTTTATTTTATAAAAATAAATTATTTTATTCCCACTTTCATTTTTTCAATTCATATAACACATAAATGTTTAGTAATGTGATTAGTTAAGTTCAAGGTAAGTTGCCTGTGAATTGGTTGAATGTGATTTTTTTGGCTTTTGAATTGAATTCAAAATGAATATTCCTCCACCTGTTTTGTTTGTTCAGTCGGGACGTGTTTCTGGAGTGGACTTTTTTCTTTGCTATAAGCGTTCCAATTGGCGAAAGTAGGTTTAATAACTTGTCACCCAAACTTCCAACACGTACGAGCATTCCAATTGGTGATACCTTATACGAACAAATTAATATATTCCTCAAACTTGTATAGTTTTCTACAATTTTACTTGGAAAACTATATTTATTTATTTTTAATTTATAAAACGGTGGCTTACCCTCTCATGTAATACTATTTTACTATTGCTATTAAAATAACTAGCTACAAATTAAACTTTGCATGAAAAGAAAAATTAATATAGACCGGATATAATTGTTGGAGACTCGTACCTAATGCTACGTTTGAATTAAAGAAATGGAATGAGTGAATAAATAAAATAGAAAAAAGAATAAAATGAAGAGTGAAATGATTCATTTTATTCTAGCTGCATAAGAATAGATCATTCCATTCTAATGGAGTAATTAAACACAATTTTTTAATTTATTTTATAAGAATAAATTATTTTATTCTCACCTTCATTCCTCCGATCTGTATATAACATAAATGTTTAGTAATGTGATTAGTTAAGTGTTTGGTAAGTTGGCTTTTAATTGGTTGAATGTGAATTATTTGGCCTTTGAATTGAAGTCAAAATGAATATTCCTCCACCTATTTTGTTTGTTCAGTCAGGACGTGTTTCTAAAGTGAACTTTTTTCTTTGCTATAAGCGTTCCAATTGGTGATCTGCCACTATATCATGTGGTACATCATCTCGATAAATTTCATGAATTTTCTGTCTTTTAATATTAGTGAAGGTGATCTGCAATATCAATAAATCAAATGGAACTTTTGTTTCTCACAGATGTGGGACTTTCTTGCAACCATTAAATAATAATATTCATTTGCATTTTCACTTCAACACAATCCCTAACCCTCTCATGTAAATGCCAAATATTATGTCAATACCAAATATTCATATATGCAGTTATGCATACAAGAACGTATCTTTTGATTTACGTATATCGATTAATATAAAGATTATATCGATATAGATATCACTTAAGCTTAAATTATGACTTCTTTATCTTAGATACAAAAATATTGTCTATGATTCCTACCAAAAAATTTAGGCACGTTCTAATACTTCAAAGTTTCACTAATTTTCTACCATATTACTTTGTTTTAACGATGAAAGTGAATTAAATTTAATATTGGGGACTAGCCTTACCCTCTCATGTAATACTATTTGTATTCTCAGGCGAGGCTTGAATGTTTTTTTTTCCTTTTTATTTCGTTAGACATGTCCTTGTAACTACTATATATTTTCATCAATGATCCTTGGAAATTTTGAATTCTTTCTCAACTAAGTTTTTTTTTGTTTGCCAAATTTTTACTCAACATGAATACATACTAGTAAAGAATAGAATTACTTCAATATATAACCTACATTGAGTCAATAAGGTCAGCCTCCGAGTGTCTAATTTTGTCAAATAAATTTATTCATATTACAATCATTATTTACAAGTGGAATTTTAAAGTAGAATGTGTCAAACCCATGGGTAAAGATCAGTATGTATTATACTTTTTCAATTCATTACGAAATTTGAATCGGTATGTATTATACTTTTTTCACATACTATGATTTGTCAATAACATATTTTAGACATAATTTACCATTATATATTATGCTATAAATATTAAATTTTAACATAATAAATATCGTAATTGAGAATAAAACTATTGAAACAATAAATCCCTCATTTATGATGGTATGGAGTCAAAATTAAGCTTTATTTAGACTTATAGTAGCAACACTAACTGGAGTTTAAATTAAGCTTTGCATGAAGAGAGGAGGAGACTCTTGGACGAGTAAAAACCCTAATTGATAATTTCTTTATTCTAAAATATAAGATTTGAAATCAATTTAGAATATTATAAAACTTATTTTTTTTGTAATTTAGAATGAGGAGCAAAAAATGACAACTAGAACAAGCTTGAGACATAATTATTGAATCACTATATCGATCTCTTTTATTAATTCTTCAAATAATATTTACTTATTAAAAATACGATCAACATGCTAAGTAGAATGAGAAAATTAAGTCCCAGGCTAGGGGGATTAAAGAATGAAAGGAAAACAAAAAAAATACTTAAAATTTGAAGAAACTCCATTTGGTTTCCTCTTATTTTAATTTGGTCATATTGTTTAATTAGGGTAATTAATTAAGTAGCAACACCAAATTGATTAGCCATGAGTTGTGAATACGCCGGAGAATTAGGAAGAGGAGGAGCCACAGCACGTCCGGCAAAGGCCATCTGGTTGCAAGGTGGACCACCCCCACCGGGAATGTTGCTGCACGAATTGGGGGAAGGATGACCCACTGGACGTCCCTTCTGCAGAGATTGTAGATGAAGATTTTTATTAATAATAATATTTATTATTGGCATCGACAAGTTAACTTCTTCATCTTGGAGCTGTCTACAGGCTTCATGTGGCTTGATCATGGTTAAAACAAAAATTAAAACAGCTGGAATGGCGGAAACAAGGCATATATGTCTCATCTTGTTAAGTAAGCAAAGAGTACTTGAGGAAATTATGAAGGATAAATGAAGAGATATGGGATATTTATATATATAGACCAAGCCATGGATTAGTATATATGACTTGATAGCATTTTTAGTTAATCCAATGCATGGGGTCTGACTGCTGACTAATAGCTAGGGTTTGATCCATGGGAATAAAATACAAGAAGAATGAGTCATATACACGATAGATATATAAAAGTAGGGTTAATTATAACTTAACACAAACTTCCAACCGAGACCTCATATATTCCCATGCATACACAAGCCAGAGATACCTTACGATTCACGCACGTACGGATTAATGTATATATATATATATATACTTCAAAAAAAAATTAGATCAGAGAAAAGAATTTTTTTTAATACTCACAAATAGTACAAAAGTGGCCTATCCAAAAGAGTTGGTTAAGGTCACAAAAGAATTACAAATCAATATATTTCTCATTAAATTCACCAATAATTTTTCGAAAAACAAAAAGGAGGCTTGGTCTCCTCTCTCATACATACAGGAAAATGCTACGTGAGAGAGTATACAATTTGAATAATTTGTATTCTTGCTGAATGGTTGAATATGTATAATATTTAGCTGTTGAATTGAATGAATCATTTCAAATTAATGAATTTTTCCGCCACGGCAATTGTTAATTTGTTTAGGTTTTACGCGGCATGCTTCAAAAGTTGACAATATGACTGAAGTCCAATATGTAGTTGTATGTTACATTCCTTCAAATAAAGAAAATAGTCAATGCCAAAAGTTAGAAAGAAAAAGAAAATATTAAAAGTTTATCCATCTTTCAATATTTCGCTACACATACTTTATCATTATATTTCGTTTTACAATATAAGACTTACTATAACTTTTCAAAAGTTTGAGACCTTTTTAAATTTACAATTATTTTTTGAAATTATTTAAAATTTTAAATTTGATTTTATATTTTGAAATAGAGAGAGTGGCACATTTTACATGGTTTACCATTTTATAATTATATATATTGACTAAATATTAAATGAGTTCATGATGATTTTAAATTTTAAAAAGTTTCCAATTGACTTCCAAAGGATAAAATGGCTCTGATAACATTTTGTTTAAAAAAATTTAAAGTTTATTAAAGTAATTATTTTCTACATACAATCATCTTTATATATTTATTTTATGTTTATATTTTTTAGGTTCCAAACATATTCTAAAAGAATAGAAATTTGATATAATGCAATATTCTATGTAATGCAATAAAGTTGTAATGCAGTGATAATAAGTTATTACAACATATTTGTTTAGTTCATTCATGATATTTATGTTGTAATTATAACGTGATTACATTACTTTTAAAATTGTGTTTAGTTCACTAAATTATATAATCATATGTAATTAATAAAGTAAATTGCAAGTCAAATCAATTGTAATAATTACTGTTTTGTCTTTTATGACTTATTGCATTAAAACTAAGGACAAGTATGCATACACTACATCCGGATCCGTGTCAGACTACACTTTTTAACAGTGTTCTAAAAATTTCTGTCTAGGTACAATTAATCCCCGCCTAGGCGTTAGGCCCCTCCACCCCCGCCGCCCGATGCCTCGCTTAGGCCTAGGACGGAAAAAAATCTTTCCAGAAAATTAGACAAGACTAGACGAACAAAGCGGAGAAATTAGGTAGGGCCTAGGTGGAGAAATTTGGGATTGTTTTTTTCTTTTTCTTTTAATTTTAGTAACTAAGCTACAAAACGACGTCGTGAGTGAATGATGAAGTTGAGGGTTGTTCGGGCTTTACTTGAGAGGTGGTTAGCGGAGCATCCGAAGCAGATAGCGTGCTAAAATCTAGGAGAAATAGTAGAAATGTTGGAGTAAGAGAACTCCATGAAGAATATTTTTTATCTGATGATGACACGGAGGAAAAGGAGATTAGAAGTATGAGTGTGAGTCTTATGGGGACATTATCTTGGAGGGATATGAAGAAGAAGAGTTGGTTGAGATCAATATTGTATCAAATTGTTGTGTTCTGTTGGAGTGTACTTACACTTATTCTAAAATTAATACATCTATTGGTAGGCATAACAAAAAACATTAAAATTTACGTACTCATACTATGTCTTGATGAACTAATGAATATAATGAGTTAAACCAAACAAAAAAAACATCACACCAATGTAATAGTCATTGCATTATGAAGTTATTATATTGATTTAATGTGAATCAAACAATCTAATATTTTACCCCTAGTTGTATTTCATAGTTTGAATTAATAATATTGTCAGTCGACTGACTATTTCTTCAAAAAATATCTATAAATTTTTTGGACAAGGGAAGTAGCAAAAGCAAGTAAAAACAAAAATGCTTTAATCCAAAACTTGTTCTCACCCGCCTTCAAATTATTAAAAAAACCTAGGTAAGATCATCTCTGTTTCTATGTTATATTTGTTCTTTTTTTGTATAGGTGCAGTTTTGAGGAAGTTGAATTAAATTTGGACTAATGCCCAGGAAAATAAATCCGTGATAGGCTTTGCTTATAACTAAATCACACTTAAAAGATGTTATAGATATATTTCTATATTGTACAAAACATCGTTTACCAAAGAGGTGGTTATTATTAAAATTTGAATTGTAATTATGTAATAGTAGGCATATTTTGCCCTTATCCTGAAGTATGACCATGCTTGCACTTTAGTCACTCTTATTCTATTCAAGTGAATTTGGTCCTCAACGTTTATTCACTTATGCATTATACTCCAAAGTTTCCCGTTTGATCATGTAAGGCATGTGTTAGAGACCAAGTGTGATAGCCTAGACCAAAATGCTACATGAAGAAGATAAGTTTTTTCTAAATTCTTCTTAGTTTCACCTCCTCGACGTCCCTTTCCAAGGTTCTCCTAGGACTATAGGATGAAATGTGTCTTTAGATTTGAATTATAATGGAATAGGTTTTCAAAAAAAATAAAAGAAATGAAAGGCATGTGTTTAATCTTGTAGGTAGGATGCATTGTTTCTGTATTCTTCTTTTACCCTTGTGTCAAAAAAACTGTAACACTAACAATGTACCAATAGTGTAATCTCCATTAGTATGAATTTTATTAACCTAGTTATTGTGTTATTTTGTACTAAAAGAACAAACAAACGAGGAGCAACAACAATAGCAATTAGAAGTCAGAGAAGTCGGATTGTTTTCTATATGGGTCTTTCATTCTTCAATTAATCTTGAGTATACAAAAAAAAAATTTAAGAATGCAATAAAAAAATAAAATAAATCAGAAGCGAAATCCAATTTCTCTCCTATTTTTATTTAATTAGGCTAATTAAGTAGCAACACCAATCAAATTAACTAGTCAAGAGCTGCGGGTACTTTTGAGGAGGCGGAGGAGGAGCTGCAGCATGTCCGGCAAAACCCTTTTGGTTGAGCTTACAGTTACCTGTACCACCGCCGATGTGGGAGCACGGATTGGGCGCAGGAGGGCCCACCGGACGTGTCTTCTGCAGAGATTGTAAATGAAGATTATTATTAATAATAATATTCTTTCTTTTCATCCAAAAATTTTCTTCCTTTTGATCGTCCAGGACCCTGCAGACTTCATGTGGTTTGATCATGGTAATTAGAAAAAGAACTAATAGTGCTACACTAGCCAAGACTTTGCTTGGAGATCTCATCTTGTTAAACAATTTAGTAAATTAATAGTTGAGAAAATTATGAAGAATAAATGTAGAGGGATGGGGTATTTATATGGATTTATTTGGTGCGACTTGGAACTTTTTCGTAAGTAGTACGTAGTAGCATTTTTCTGTCCGATGCATGGAGTGAGTTTGAACGTTGACTAGAAGGGGTTTGATGAGAAGAAAGATATATATAAGAAACTGAATAGGTGATAGAATTGAAAAAAAGTATAGGTTAAATATTTAACTTGTCAACCAAATTGTCCAAGGCGCGGATATATGTTCCCATGCATGTCCATGACTCCTACCTTAAAATTTAGGCTCGTCCAAATACTTCAAAATTTCACTCGTTTTCTACCATTTTGTTTCGTATCTAGTGAGTTTAAACTAAATGTTCCGGGCTATGCCTTTCCTCTCGCGTAATACGACATCGGTTTTAAAAGATAAGACTATTTTTTATTTTTAAAGTTAATTTAAAATATGTATATTTTGACTCTTAGGTGAGCTTTGAATTGTTTTTCCTTTTTTTATTTTTTTTGTTTCTATTTTTGGATATGTTGGATCCTTTAAGTGGTTTGGTAACTATTTTCTAACATTCCATCAATGATCTTTTAAAATTTTAAATTGAATATATTTATGTACACATCGAAAGTGTACATATAAAAACTCGCCCAAAGATACAAAAAATAATAATAAAATATTTCTCTTCTCTTTACAATATTTTCTTTTTTATTTTTTATTATTATTTTACTTTTGTGAACGTACATTTCGAGTGTGTACATAGATATATTTTTTTAAATTCTTCCTCAGCCACAGTGATTTTATTTTTTAATCTTTTGTCAAGTTTTTCCACAACATGAGTATTTGTAAGAAATGGAATTCAAATAATCTATCCGATTATCCGACCTAAGCAGTGTTTTCAAACTCAGACGAAAAATCGAATCATAAAAGTTATCAGGTGAATGAATCACTAATTCAACCAGTTGTCGAACTGTGTTTTAAACCTCTGATGTCATAAATATATAAAAATATATATTATTAATAAATTTTTAAAACATATCTAATTTTTTGTAAGCTAAAATATAGTGAAATTTTAAATTGATTATATCTATATACACATTGAAAGTGTACACCTAAAAACACACCCAAATATACAAAAAATAATAGTAAAATATTTCTCTTCCCTCTCTTTACAATATTTTCTCTCTCCTCTTTTACAATTATTTTTAATTTTGCGTGTATTTTTAAATATACATTTTGAGTGTGTATATAAATATATTCTTTTAAACTCTTCCTCGACCTCAGTGACTTTTTTTTTAATCTTTTGCCAACTTGTTCCACAACATGAGAATTTTTAAGGAATGGAATTCAAATAATCTATCCGCAGATATGATTGAGGTCCGATTATCCCACCAAGTACATCACCTACATTGAGTCAATACCCTTAATTACGGATAGTCATGCACAACAGGTCGGCCTGACCTGGGCTTGTCAGGCCTTGTTCGTTAACCAGGTCGGGTCGGACCTTTGACTTTTGGCCTGCAGACCAGACCAAGCTGGGCTTAGTGCTTGAAAAAAGGGCCTGTTGAGACCTGCATGACAGGTCAGGCCAAGCCTTGGGTCAGGTCAGGCCAAGCCTTGGATCAGGCCGGTCCGATCCGGTCCATTCAATTTTTTTTTAGTAATTTTAAATATTATAAAAACACCAATTAAAATTTAAACTTAATTGATGTATTAATTAAAAGTAATATATTACAAGTTACAAATTACAATAATGAATTAAAATATTGTATAATTTTAAAGATATTGTATTATTTTATATTATCATTAATAAAAAAAATTATTTATAAAAAGTATCTTTATTATTATTATTATTATTATTATTTTACAAATTACTTTCTAGTTTTTATGCTAAGTACTTATTAAAATGAAGATGCAATAAAAGGTCTACAAAAAGTGTAGGTTGTTAACTAGGTAAGAAAAATCCTTATATATTACACTACTCAATGTGTTTTCATGGATTTTTTTATTTGTATATAAACAAACATACATGAATGAACGTATTGAAAGACGTCAATTTTATTTTGTTTATTGAATGAGTTGTCACAAAAAGAAAGTTTTCGTCTATAGTGAAAGAATTGAAGTGACAAAGAAAGAAAATTGGCAGGCCGGGCCGTGCTTCGGGTGAATCAAGCCTGGCCTCAGGTCAAGCTAGGCCTCATATCAAGCCGGGCTTGTTGGCAGGCCAGGCTATGCTGGATCTAAGCTAAAAAAATGTGACATGTTCGTGGCCTCCAGGCCGGACCGAGCCGGACCAGGCCAGGCTTTGACTAGGCCAGACTCAGGCCGCGGGCCATTTGTGCACCATTAACTACGGAGTGTCTAATTTTGGGAATAAAATTAATCCATATTACAAGCTTGATTTACATGTGGAATTTTAAAAAGAATGTCGAGCCAGCCGTGGATAAGATGTATGTATATACTTTTTCAATTTCATTAGACTTAATTTCCAAAAAAAATAAATAAAGAATTGTTAAGATATCATAAAAACATACAAATAACCATTTTAATGTTAAGAGCTAAATACATTTTTGTTACATCAAATTTTATTAAATTCGTCATTTGGCTTCTAAAATAATCGGGTTTATTAACTGCTACATGAACTACCGAAGTGTATGCAATACCCCCCCCCCCCCCCCCCCCCCCCCCACAAATTCATTTTTCAGTTGAAATATGCCACAATACTCAACTCTGTCGGCAACCCATTTGGTTTTATACAGTTTGACCGTATTCAGATACGGTTAAACTTTGTTAAAAAATTAAAATACATATAATTAATCTCAAATTAAAATACTTTTAAATATAATTAATTCTAAATTAAAATACTTCTAAATAAAATTCACCTTAAAAAAACTTCAAATGTCATCGTTCTCTCTCTAGAGTCTTGTCCTTTTTCTAGTTGTCTCCCCCCAGATCTCTCTCAGCCAAGCCTTGGAGATGCATGCTCGTTAAGTACTGCCAACAAATGATCTTTTACGCATTCATATATAGTATGTTTGTGTTTATGTAATTGTATTTTAAGCTAATTTATGGTGTACTATGTTTATTTTTTAGCTAATTTATTAAGTATACTGTTTTTTTTAAACGTAATTTATGAGTATTATGTTCTTTTTTTTTTAGCTAATCTATGGATTATTATGTTAGATTATCAAGAGCTATAAGAAAGGATTTTATTTTAAAAGTATATTAAAGGTAAGTAGGAATAATACATGAGGGAAGGTTCCCAACCTAAGGTGTAGAAAGGTCATCATAGGACAGATACTATGATGGTGAAACTAAACCCATAAAAGAGGAGGCCTCGGGCATACCCGAGATCTCCCCAAAAATCAAACAAAGAAGGCAGTTAAGCCAAATAAGATAAATTGTACAAATTCAAGTGCCTTAAACTACAAAAGGCTCTTTTTCTAAAGCTTTAAGAGCTATGAAGCCTACATTTAAGAATATGAGCAAAATAGCTCATATCATCATGGAGCCGAAGATTTCTTTCTCTCCAAAAGAAGTAAATAACTGCAGAGATCCCCAAGAAAAGGATTTTGTGAGTAATTTTAGAGTTGTCCAAGGTAGAAAAGTGAAAAAGGATTTGTTTGGCATGATTTGGGGGGAAATGATTTCATTTATCTAGCTCGCGGCCAACCAAGAATATGTTCTTAAAGGATTGAAGCTTCTCAAAGGCACATTGTTCTCTAAAACTAACGAAATTATGAATTTGACCTCAAAACAATAGCCACTGTAGAAAACTGCTAAATCCAGCGACGTTATGGATTTTCCAGTGGTTATGCGGCGAAGAAATCAATCATGGAGGGTAGTGATCTCCCTGAATGCAAGATAATGTACAAGATTGATTTCAGTTGTTAGCTAGCTGGAAGGGCTGCCACCGAAACATCTTCTCAAACCGACGAGAAACGACTCTTGCGACGTGCAAGAAATAAAATAGGAGTGATAAGAAAATTTGCTAGTAAACCAAACAAATTAGTCTACAGAGTTGAGCCGACATGAGATTTCACTAGCACCATCCGATTCGAGCCTGAAAACACTAAAGTCATTGCTGATCAGACATGTTAACGATATTGGTTCATTATTCATTTGTTATTGGTTGTCTTCTTCATTAGAAGTATTTTAACTTTTTAATTAAGTCAAACAGTATTTGATTACGGTCAAACTGTATAAAATTAAATAAATTATCAATAAATTGGGTATTCCAGTCAATTTTTGCCAAAAATTAATTTTGGATTTGATATTGTATATAATTTGGTATTCTATATAGAAATTTGTAAACCCATTTACTTTAGAGACCAAATTATGAATTTAATAAAATTTGGTACAATAGTTGCGTATTTAACCCTAACATCAATAACATTGAATTTTCAAACAATTGTCCAAAGTACTCAAATTTTGACTAAACCTCCAACTACGTTTAACTAAAGATTATAAACACCCAAGATTTGTATTTAAAAAAAAAAAACTAAAATCTTAAATTAAAGGCAAAATTACAATGTCTCATAATTTCAAGATTTAATTAAAAGAATAGGAGGACTTTAGGGGGACAGGGTGGAAAAATCTAACCTAGAACTCCCATGGACCGACCTTAGGATCCAGACCCAAAAGTCACTAATAATACGGTAACGGATTATCATTCTTTGATTCTTAAAAATAATATCGTTTCTCTATTACTCATAAGATGTGTCATTTATTTCCATGTATTAAATTGTGGGAATAATCTTACGGCGCGGATTACCGCCTGTTGGTGAACAACCTTTCGTATTCATTCCTTATTAATCTCTGAGAATAACTTTACTGCGCAGATTACCGCCTGTTTAGTGAATAACTCTTCGTATTCAATTTTTTATTAAATTGTGGGAATAACCTTACAGTGCGGATTACCGCATGTTGGTGAATAACTTTTCGTATTCATTCCTTATTAATCTCTGAGAATAACCTTACTACGCGGATTACCGCATGTTTAGTGAATTATTCTTTTTATTCATTTCCTATTTTTCTAAACATTTCTATTGAACTGTAACCGTTATTCTGAACTGTGGATCTTGAATATTATTTTTGAATTTTACTCCACATCATGTTGATAATTTGGACATTATTTAAGTCTGCACAAAGTAAACTTTCTGTAATGATCGCAAAATTTCAAATTTTCATTATAAATAAATTTTGAATTTATTAATGAAATAAATATTTATGAACGAAATAAATATTTATGAACGAATTTAAATCTTGGTGCGACTAAGTAGTAAATTAAATTTGAAGGAAGTCCAACTAATGAGTTAAATTAAATTAGTGGACTAACATAATATTATTTATATCAAGAAATTGATAAGATTTCTAGATAATTAAATATTCAACTAAAATTGAATATACTAAGTAAGTTAATTAATAAATTTATTAGTTAATGTTATTAGACATTTTAAATTGACCCAAATAAATTGTGTAGCAACCCAACCAAGCTAAATTGCCAATTAACAAACCAATTGGACCATTTATTTGTTCCAAAAACCAAATAAAAGCTACCCAATCCAAGCTTAATTAAATTCCATCTGGGCCATCAAATGAAACAAGGTAAAACAAGAACTAGCCCAGCCTTATTACCCAATCCAACAGCCCAACCCAAGCACAAGGATAACCCGGTAGCAAAATGGGAGTGTCAACCTTTTCGGGACAGCAGCAGAAAGAAAGCAGCGCATGCTCTGGTTTTTTTGGCAAGCTCAAGGACTGCAGCTGCCGAGAAAAAGAGGGACAAGGCAGACATTAGGGGGGGGGGGGCTGTAGAGTCGACTTTTCACAGAGCTTGTCCATGACTGGGGGAGTATAAGCGGTGCATTCCGTTCCTTCTTCTTCCCGTCCATTTGGTTGAGTGAGGAACCGAAAGCAAGGAGAGATAAAACAGAGAGAGAAAGGAACCGAGAGCAAGGAGGAGGGAACCAAAAATTTTAGCAGCCAAGAAGGAAGAGCTCAGCATATAAACCAGATTCCAGCATAGCAAAGGGTAAATTATATAAAGTATTTATTTCTATTGCTATTTCATTTCCTTTTTGTTTCGGTCGGATCACTAGTTGGTCGTTTCCTTGTTATTTTGTTCCTTCTTTGATTATGGGTAGGTTTTGTAATAATTAAGAACCATCAATTGCTGCGTCTGGGGTTAGCTTAGCAGGTTTTGTGAGCATAGAAACCCACTTGGGTGGATTAGGACTAATTAAACCAAACATACGTTCTGCGTTTTTGGTCATGCTTAATAGGTATATGATTGTATGCCTATGTGAGACCTCTTTCTTATGTTTCTTGGGTGAGGTCGTGCGGTTGTTTGAGGGTTTTCTACTGCACTAAAACACAGCTGTGTGTGTGTGTTGTTGCTGCCGTGTGTGGCCGTGTGTGTTGTTACTACTGCTGTGTGTGTGTGTTGCTGCTGCCGTGTGGGTGTGTTACTGCTGCCGTGTGGGTGTGTTACTACTGCTGTGGGTGTGTGTTACTACTGCTGTGTGTGTGTGTTACTACTTCTGCGTGTGTGTGGCGTGTATGTGGTTGTTTGCTGTTGCTGCAACTGATTTTCGTTAGCAACAGGGGGGGGGGGGGCTGAGTCGGTCATGCAGCTAGCAGTTTGGCTATTGGAGTAGTGTCGTGTTCTGTTGCTGCTACTAATTTGCTGATTTGGGGCTAGGTCGGTAGTGCTGTAGCATTTTGATTCATAGTGCTGTAATGTTTTGCTTCATGGTGTAATAATGTGTTAATTAGACCATATACTTAACTACTAATTAGTTAAAATAATAAATAAGCCAAATGGAATTTTTGGGAGTAATAATGTATTATTTAAATTATTTAAGCAACATGGGATGACAAATTATGGGTCATTAAGTAATGAACCCAAATTGGAAAAGGAAATTTAAAATGGTAAATTAAACCATTTAGTTGCTAACCAAGTTTTATATAGCCACCTTGTTGGTAATTTAGGTACTATTACAACAAGTTATTTAATTATTATAATAACTTTAAATAATAAGGGTAATATATTAATGATTTATTTAAGATTAAATGATAAATCAAGGTAACAAATTTATTTATATTTAATCATGAATAAATATTAATTAAGGGATAATAATTAGTTACTCATTATTTAATGGGGATTAAATAATAAGGTAAAGTTATTATTTATTAAGATACTAAATAATGATTGAGGGCTATTAAACTAGTTGTTTAAATTTTTAACACTAAGTGATGTTTAATTAATAAATCATTATCAATATAATAATAATTTAAGAAAATAAGTTATTATTTATTAATATTAAATGATAAATAAGGATGTTTAAAATTTAACTATAATTTCCCATGAGTTGGAAAGTTAATTATTTCATGGATATTAAATAAAGGTAGTACATTTATTAATTAGTGGTCACGAAATGATAAATAAGAATAGTTAAGTAATTAGATTTTTGTTCAAAGGATATTAAATAATAATTACAGAGAAATAAAGTTAATAGCAGAATTACTTATTATTTAATTAACATTAAATAATGAGTAAAGGTAACTAATAAATTATTATTTAACTAACATTAAATAATAATAGATTAAAGTAATAAAGTAATTAATTACTGGGAATAAATAATGAATAAATGGTAGTCAAAGAAATTAATCTTTATTCAACATTAAATAGTGATTAAAGAGTAATAGAAGTAATTAATTAATTATTATTTGATTAAATAATAATTAAAGAAAGATAAGATAAAATAATGTAATTACCTATTATTTAACTTATAATAGGTAAGGATAATTAACTACTTGTTATTTAATTCGTAGTTACTTAGTATTTAATTAATAAAAATAGTGGACGATTAAATTATCAATTGACTTATAATAATAGTTAGTGATTAAATTATTACTAAATAATTAATAATAATAGTAATGGATTAAAATATTATTAATAATTAATAATATTAGTTGACAATTAGAGTTTTATTTAAGGATTAATAATAATGATTAAGAAATAAAATATTATTAACAGGGTTAATAATATTTAGAAAGAAATTTTAAATATTATTAAGGGAATTGATAATATTGGTAACCAATTATGATATTATTAATTAACATCAGTAGGTGATTTAAATATTAGAGGAATAATATTGGCACATAAGTGATATATGGGGGATATTATCTATTTAGCCAACGTGTTGGTAAATATTATGCTATGTGTTTAAATGATAATTGATTTAGTTAATTTACGTAAAGCGATTATGTGTTGTACTAATTTTTAGGCCGACATTTTAAATGTTAGGTCTTCAAAAGGAATTTAAATTAAACAACGTAGACGTAATTCGCGTACCAGGCAAGTTCCTTAACCTTACTTTTATTACTATTGAGCAAGTTACCCTGACTTACTTTGATATTACCAATTATTTCACATTCAATATTATTGTTATTCGCACGTGATGCAATTGAATTCATATTCCATTCTTGAATTATGAATTATTTGAAGTTCCTACATTCATGAACTAATTAAAAGGGAAGTCTAAGCCATTTGTTCGGCTAGACATATTTGTAATTTATTTTAAAAACTATCCGAACCAGGGTGGTACGGATTCTTAAACTGAGGAGAACAACCCATAATGGGGAGCAACCTAAGTATCAAATAAACGATACGTACAGAATAAATGTTATGCATACACATAGAGTACGAGAGGCTGATCCCCTCAAGTACAGTTCTGAACATGTAACCTAAGAGGGTCAATCAATGGATTGATTCCTCAACAGACGTTCATGGTCTATTGGACCACTCAGCATTTCAATAAATCAATTATTATTCATTATTCGAGTATTGATCATATTGTTCGGATATTTATTTCCTGAGTTCATTGAATCATTCAATTATTATTCAACCATGACATACCTCGTATTATTCGTATAAAACTTGCTGAGCAAGCTAGTTGCTTACCCTTGCTATATCATGAAATTTTATTGCAGCTAAACCTGAATGCTCAAATAAAGATAAGGGAAAGGGGAAGATAAACTCGTAGACGTGCTGGGGTACTAAATGTCTACTGTTACGTTTTGTTTAAGTCTGATTACATGTAACACGAATCCTATTGTATATATTAAATTCGTGATGTATTTTTGATAAGGTTTCGTACCTTGGGACTAGTAGTTAACCCTTTTTTGTATAAACAACATATGTTTATTTTCCGCAATAGATATTGTGTGTTGTTTTGGGATGTGTATATGATATAGTTGTATTGGATCGTGAGCACTGAGTTCGAGGTACTAGTACCCGAATTTGGGGGCGTCACATGTTGGTATCAGAGCTGTAGGTTATAAACTTTAGGATCTGCGAAACCTAGGTTATAACCTTAGTATTATACTCATATCGAGTGCGCTAGGAAGTGGATCAAGGAGATTCATTGGAGTTACTCGTGTTTGGAGGTGGATTGTGGGGATCCATCGAGCTGAGTTGTACATGATAAAATATCTTTTCATTTCATCAATGAATATATTTTATTATTGTACTGACATGCTTTATCTTTCCCTGTTGTGACTGTAGGATGGCAGAGATTGGGGAGCCAAGTCACATAGCGGAGGATACTGTTGTGGATAAACATATTGTCCATATCGAGCAGCCTACAGTGGAGCCTGCGGTAGTTGCACCTGAGGAGGATCCCGAGGAGGATCACGTGGCAGATATTGAGGCACCAGTTTGGGGTGGGGTAATGAGGCCACGGAGTGAGGATGACTCAGAAGAGCAACAGACTGCTGATGAGGATTCGGATGAGGAGGTGCAGTATTATGACAATACGTCACCTGAGGAGTCAGCTGAATATGTAGATGGCATGGGCACGACTGCGAATGACATCATAGAAGAGCTGACCACTAAGAATGACGAACTCGAGGGTAGAATTCAGCATCTTGAGGAACAAAATCAGATCCATCAAGAATTAGAAGATGGTTATAAGAGTGTGGCTTATCAGCTATCCGGGGAGGTAACTGAACTGAAGGAGGAGCGTGATCAGGTGAAGCTGAGTCTGGCAGAGCTTCAGGTGGAGCATGAGGCCTTGAAGGCCAACTTTAACCTAGAGGTTGCGGAGAGAATCCGTGTTGAGGAAGCATTAGATAGAGCTACCATGATGGTGGACGAACTTGAGAGAGAAGTTCAAACTCGTGCAGTCAGGTTTGATCGTTTGAACTTTGTGTTTGACACTGCCTTTCACAGGATGAGGCATAGGATCCGAAGGTATCCTAGGGAGGAGGATCTCCACCGGCGCACAATCAGTCGTCGCGTAGCAGATATGATAGCCAGACAGGAGCATGAGGATGCTATCCTCAGGGGATTATAGATTCTATTAGTACTGTGATTGTAAATAGATGCAGTTTAGTTCCCACTTTTTGTTGATAGTAGGGACAGTGGTATGTTGTAAATCCCATTACTTTTGTTTTTACTTGGGATAGTATTAGACCCTGATTTTTGTTCGTTAGAAGGGTAAGATGGTTTAAATCCCCACTTTTGTTCTTTAGGGGATAGGTACCAGTTAGATGATACATGGGCATTTATAGCAGTATGCCACAGGTTGTAACATGATGTATTAAACAGTGGTATACGAATATAAATGCAATTATGTTTGTTTAAATCAAAAGTGTTTGATTGGTATTTTTTTTAAATGCTTAACATCAGTAAAATGTGCGTAAAGTGTAATACACAAAATAATAAATATAAGGCTTTTGTTAATAACAGAGAATGCCGCCAAGACGTGTACCCCGAATTCGACGTGTCGATGAAGTCGGAAATAATGCTGAGAGGGAGGAAGACCCAATGAGGGCTTTCGCAGCCATGATGATGGAAATGATGCAGAATAGACCACCACCAGTAGTACCGCCAGAGGTACCGCCAGTCGCAAACCAGCCCGGGGCACACTTAGCAAATTTTAAGGATTTCAAACTGGTAGGACCACCAGAATTTCATGGATCTACAGATCCTATAGAGGCCCAGACTTGGGTTGAAGAAATGGAGAAGGTGTTCGAGGTCGCACGGGTGGCCGAAGAACAGAAGACATCGTTTGCCACCTTTATGCTGAAAGGTGAAGCAAACTACTGGTGGAAAGCAAACAAAGGAAGAGCTGGAGCGGGCACTATTTTATGGGCACGTTTTAAGGAATTGTTCTTCGAGAACTATTTCCCTGATAGCATGAAAAACAGAATGGAGATGAAGTTCTTAGATCTAAAACAAGGAAATATGTCAGTTGCAGAATATGCCTCAAAGTTTAATGAATTAGCCAGATTTGCTCCACACCAAGTAGACACCGAGGCCAGAAAGGCACGAAGATTTGAGCAGGGTTTGAAACCATGGGTGTATAGTAGGGTTGCAGTTTTAAGAATCGACTCATTCGCAACACTTCTGGAGAGGGCGATTATTGCGGAAGGAGGAAATGAAGCCTTGGTAAAGTTCAACCAAGACAAAAAGAAGAAAGGTCACGATGGGCCTAGAGATGCAAGTGGAGGAAGCAATCAAAATAAGAGGAAGTGGAGTGACAGCCGAATGTCAGGAAGCAGTAAGACTGGGAAAGAGGCGAAGAAAGTCAGCAAGTGTGATAAGTGTGGGAAGAACCATTCCGGGGAATGTATGAAAGGAAAGGGAGTCTGTTACAGCTGTGGGCAACAGGGGCATATTGCTCCACAATGTCCTAAGGGGAAGAAAATTGGATGTTTCTCTTGCGGAGCACTGGACCATCAGATTAAGGACTGCCCAAAGAGAAAGAATGACGTAACAAGTGGTAACAAGGGCAACAACAACAAATTCGCCATTGGAGGGCCAGTTATTCAGCCGAATAGACCGACAGCACGCACTTTCAATATGACGGTACAGGATGCTGTGGAGTCTAAGGACGTGGTGTCAGGTATTCTTCCGATCAATAATATCAATGCTTATGTATTATTTGATTCGGGTGCTACCTGTTCATTTATCTCTGAAGAATTTGCTAAGATATTAGATTTACCCCGTGAGAAATTAGAAAACTCTATGAATGTAGAAGTAGCCAATAAAGAGATTATCCCCGTAAACTATATTCATAGGAACTGCTGTGTTGAAATAAGAGGAATTAAGTTGTGTGTAAATCTGATTCCAATAAGGTTGGGAGAGTTTGACGTAATTCTAGGAATGGATTGGTTGTCAAATCACGGGGCTATGATTGACTGCCAGAAGAAATGCTTACACCTAAGGACTCCAAGTAAGTCAAAGGTGGTATTTTATGGGAGTAAATCGCCGAGACAAACACGTTGTCTGACGATGATGCAAGCGAAAAGATTGTTGAGGAAGGGGTGCATAGGTTATCTGGCTCATGTGGTTGATACCCAAAGAGGAGGGGGTGAAGTGGGACAGATACCTGTGGTAAGGGAATTCGCCGATGTCTTCCCAGAGGAATTGCCGGGTTTACCACCCGATAGGGAAATTGAGTTCGCAATTGAATTAGCTCCAGGGACTGCACCAATTTCGAAAGCACCATATAGAATGGCGCCAGTGGAGATGAAGGAATTAATGATACAACTACAAGAATTACTAGATAAGGGTTATATTAGGCCAAGTGTGTCTCCGTGGGGAGCACCAGTATTATTTGTAAAGAAGAAGGACGGATCCCTAAGGCTTTGTATCGACTACCGAGAGTTGAACAAAGTTACGATTAAGAACAAATACCCGCTACCTAGGATTGACGATCTATTTGATCAGCTTAAGAGAGCGAAGTATTTTTCAAAGATAGACTTGAGAACCGGTTATCACCAATTGAAGGTAAGGGCAGAAGATGTGCCGAAGACGGCATTCAGAACTCGATACGGGCACTTTGAGTTTTTGGTGATGTCATTCGGACTAACAAATGCGCCAGCAGCATTTATGGATATGATGAACAGGGTGTTCAAGCAGTACTTGGACAAATTTGTTGTAGTATTTATCGATGATATTCTGGTATACTCAAAGACTGAGGAGGAACACGCCGAACACTTAAGAATAGTATTGGAGACATTAAGGAAGGAGAAGCTGTATGCAAAGTTCTCAAAGTGTGAATTTTGGTTGCAGAGGGTACAGTTTCTAGGGCACGTGATTGATAAGGACGGAATTTCGGTAGATCCAGCAAAGGTAGAGGCAGTTATAAATTGGGAACAGCCGAAGACACCAACAGAAGTCAGAAGTTTTCTTGGTTTGGCAGGTTACTATCGAAGGTTCATCCAGGATTTTTCAAAAATAGCGTCACCGCTAACCAACTTGACAAGGAAAACGGTTAAATTCGTATGGACGGAAAAATGTGAAGCAAGTTTTATGGAGCTGAAGAAGAGGCTTAGTGAAGCACCCGTATTGTCATTACCAGATGATACAGGGGGATTTGTGGTATATAGTGACGCGTCTCACAAGGGACTTGGTTGTGTACTAATGCAACACGGGAAGGTCATTGCGTACGCATCAAGACAGCTAAAGGACTATGAGAAGGGGTATCCAACTCACGACCTGGAGTTAGCAGCTGTAGTGTTCGCCCTAAAGATTTGGAGGCACTACCTGTATGGGGAGAAGTGTGAAATATACACAGACCATAAAAGTCTGAAGTACATCTTCACTCAGAAGGAGCTGAACATGAGACAGAGGCGATGGTTGGAATTGATCAAGGACTATGATTGTGAGATTCTGTACCATCCCGGTAAAGCCAATGTGGTGGCGGATGCTCTAAGTAGAAAAGGCAGAGAGAAATTGATGATGCTAACAGCTCAAGAAGAACTGATAAAGGAGATGGAGAGATTAGAGTTGGAAATCAGGTATCGTAAAGAGGCAGATGAGAAATTATTTGCAGTAGAAGCGAGTCCGACTTTGTTAGATAAAATAAAGGAGGCTCAAGAGCAGGATGAAGAATGTGTCAGTATCAGAAGGAAAATTTTAGAAGGTGAAAACTTGAAATACAGGGTTGATAGCACAGGACTGCTAAGGTTTGAAGGGAGGATCTGGGTACCGATGGTTCCAAAGTTGAGAGAAGAGATCCTACAAGAAGCTCATAATACAAGGTACTCAGTACACCCTGGAAGTACTAAGATGTATCAGGATTTACGTCAGCACTTCTGGTGGCCAAACATGAAGAGAGAGGTCGCAGAATGTGTGGGGCGATGCTTGACTTGTCAGAGGGTAAAAGCAGAACACCAGAGACCAAGTGGGCTGTTACAACCATTGGAAATCCCGGAATGGAAATGGGAGCATATCACGATGGATTTCGTGGTAGGACTTCCAGTTACGCAGAAAGGTTATGATGCGATTTGGGTAATTGTGGACCGTTTGACGAAGTCCGCACATTTCCTACCAATCAAGATCAAATATAGTTTGGAACAGTTAGCAAAGCTGTATGTGAAGGAGATAGTGTCACGACATGGGGTACCGGTATCTATCGTCTCTGATAGAGATCCGCGCTTCACGTCAAAATTTTGGAGAGGATTGCAAGAAAGATTGGGAACGCAGCTGAGGTTGAGTACGGCTTATCATCCTCAAACCGATGGACAGAGCGAAAGAACAATACAAACACTGGAGGATATGCTTAGAGCATGTGTTATGGATCTCAAAGGTAGTTGGGATGACCACTTGCCATTAGTGGAGTTCGCTTACAATAACAGCTATCACGCTAGTATTGGCATGCCGCCATACGAAGCGTTATACGGAAGGAAATGTCGAACGCCGTTGTGTTGGGATGAAGTGGGTGAACGGAGACTACTAGGGCCAGAGTTGGTACAACAGACCGTGGATACTATTAGGATAATAAGAGCTCGACTAGTGGCAGCTCAAGATCGACAGAAGAAGTATGCCGATTTGCATCGTCAAAAGCGAGATTTTGAAGTTGGTAGCTTTGTATTTTTGAAGGTATCTCCCTGGAAAGGGAAGATCAGATTTGGCAAGAAAGGAAAATTGAGCCCGAGGTTCATAGGGCCATTCGAAATTCTAAAGCGAGTAGGTGAAGTGGCGTATGAGGTAGCCTTACCTCCTGAACTGGAGCACATTCACAACGTATTTCACGTTTCAGTGTTGCGGCCATATAAATCGGATTATAAACACGTCATATCCTATGAACCGATTCAAGTCGAGAGGGACTTATCCTACGAGGAGACTCCTGTTCAGATACTCGATAGGAAGGAACAAACGCTAAGGAATAAAGTTATACGTTCGGTCAAGGTACTCTGGAGGAACCACGCAGTTGAGGAAGCTACGTGGGAATTAGAAGATAAGATGAAGGAGAATTATCCCTACCTTTTTGAGTAACCTTTTGTAGTAATTCCGGGGACAGAATTCTTATAAGGGGGGGAGAATGTAATGATCGCAAAGTTTCAAATTTTCATTATAAATAAATTTTGAATTTATTAATGAAATAAATATTTATGAACGAAATAAATATTTATGAACGAATTTAAATCTTGGTGCGACTAAGTAGTAAATTAAATTTGAAGGAAGTCCAACTAATGAGTTAAATTAAATTAGTGGACTAACCTAATATTATTTATATCAAGAAATTGATAAGATTTCTAGATAATTAAATATTCAACTAAAATTGAATATACTAAGTAAGTTAATTAATAAATTTATTAGTTAATGTTATTAGACATTTTAAATTGACCCAAATAAATTGTGTAGCAACCCAACCAAGCTAAATTGCCAATTAACAAACCAATTGGACCATTTATTTGTTCCAAAAACCAAATAAAAGCTACCCAATCCAAGCTTAATTAAATTCCATCTGGGCCATCAAATGAAACAAGGTAAAACAAGAACTAGCCCAGCCTTATTACCCAATCCAACAGCCCAACCCAAGCACAAGGATAACCCGGTAGCAAAATGGGAGTGTCAACCTTTTCGGGACAGCAGCAGAAAGAAAGCAGCGCATGCTCTGGTTTTTTTGGCAAGCTCAAGGACTGCAGCTGCCGAGAAAAAGAGGGACAAGGCAGACATTAGGGGGGGGGGCTGTAGAGTCGACTTTTCACAGAGCTTGTCCATGACTGGGGGAGTATAAGCGGTACATTCCGTTCCTTCTTCTTCCCGTCCATTTGGTTGAGTGAGGAACCGAAAGCAAGGAGAGATAAAACAGAGAGAGAAAGGAACCGAGAGCAAGGAGGAGGGAACCAAAAATTTTAGCAGCCAAGAAGGAAGAGCTCAGCATATAAACCAGATTCCAGCATAGCAAAGGGTAAATTATATAAAGTATTTATTTCTATTGCTATTTCATTTCCTTTTTGTTTCGGTCGGATCACTAGTTGGTCGTTTCCTTGTTATTTTGTTCCTTCTTTGATTATGGGTAGGTTTTGTAATAATTAAGAACCATCAATTGCTGCGTCTGGGGTTAGCTTAGCAGGTTTTGTGAGCATAGAAACCCACTTGGGTGGATTAGGACTAATTAAACCAAACATACGTTCTGCGTTTTTGGTCATGCTTAATAGGTATATGATTGTATGCCTATGTGAGACCTCTTTCTTATGTTTCTTGGGTGAGGTCGTGCGGTTGTTTGAGGGTTTTCTACTGCACTAAAACACAGCTGTGTGTGTGTGTTGTTGCTGCCGTGTGTGGCCGTGTGTGTTGTTACTACTGCTGTGTGTGTGTGTTGCTGCTGCCGTGTGGGTGTGTTACTGCTGCCGTGTGGGTGTGTTACTACTGCTGTGGGTGTGTGTTACTACTGCTGTGTGTGTGTGTTACTACTTCTGCGTGTGTGTGGCGTGTATGTGGTTGTTTGCTGTTGCTGCAACTGATTTTCGTTAGCAACAGGGGGGGCTGAGTCGGTCATGCAGCTAGCAGTTTGGCTATTGGAGTAGTGTCGTGTTCTGTTGCTGCTACTAATTTGCTGATTTGGGGCTAGGTCGGTAGTGCTGTAGCATTTTGATTCATAGTGCTGTAATGTTTTGCTTCATGGTGTAATAATGTGTTAATTAGACCATATACTTAACTACTAATTAGTTAAAATAATAAATAAGCCAAATGGAATTTTTGGGAGTAATAATGTATTATTTAAATTATTTAAGCAACATGGGATGACAAATTATGGGTCATTAAGTAATGAACCCAAATTGGAAAAGGAAATTTAAAATGGTAAATTAAACCATTTAGTTGCTAACCAAGTTTTATATAGCCACCTTGTTGGTAATTTAGGTACTATTACAACAAGTTATTTAATTATTATAATAACTTTAAATAATAAGGGTAATATATTAATGATTTATTTAAGATTAAATGATAAATCAAGGTAACAAATTTATTTATATTTAATCATGAATAAATATTAATTAAGGGATAATAATTAGTTACTCATTATTTAATGGGGATTAAATAATAAGGTAAAGTTATTATTTATTAAGATACTAAATAATGATTGAGGGCTATTAAACTAGTTGTTTAAATTTTTAACACTAAGTGATGTTTAATTAATAAATCATTATCAATATAATAATAATTTAAGAAAATAAGTTATTATTTATTAATATTAAATGATAAATAAGGATGTTTAAAATTTAACTATAATTTCCCATGAGTTGGAAAGTTAATTATTTCATGGATATTAAATAAAGGTAGTACATTTATTAATTAGTGGTCACGAAATGATAAATAAGAATAGTTAAGTAATTAGATTTTTGTTCAAAGGATATTAAATAATAATTACAGAGAAATAAAGTTAATAGCAGAATTACTTATTATTTAATTAACATTAAATAATGAGTAAAGGTAACTAATAAATTATTATTTAACTAACATTAAATAATAATAGATTAAAGTAATAAAGTAATTAATTACTGGGAATAAATAATGAATAAATGGTAGTCAAAGAAATTAATCTTTATTCAACATTAAATAGTGATTAAAGAGTAATAGAAGTAATTAATTAATTATTATTTGATTAAATAATAATTAAAGAAAGATAAGATAAAATAATGTAATTACCTATTATTTAACTTATAATAGGTAAGGATAATTAACTACTTGTTATTTAATTCGTAGTTACTTAGTATTTAATTAATAAAAATAGTGGACGATTAAATTATCAATTGACTTATAATAATAGTTAGTGATTAAATTATTACTAAATAATTAATAATAATAGTAATGGATTAAAATATTATTAATAATTAATAATATTAGTTGACAATTAGAGTTTTATTTAAGGATTAATAATAATGATTAAGAAATAAAATATTATTAACAGGGTTAATAATATTTAGAAAGAAATTTTAAATATTATTAAGGGAATTGATAATATTGGTAACCAATTATGATATTATTAATTAACATCAGTAGGTGATTTAAATATTAGAGGAATAATATTGGCACATAAGTGATATATGGGGGATATTATCTATTTAGCCAACGTGTTGGTAAATATTATGCTATGTGTTTAAATGATAATTGATTTAGTTAATTTACGTAAAGCGATTATGTGTTGTACTAATTTTTAGGCCGACATTTTAAATGTTAGGTCTTCAAAAGGAATTTAAATTAAACAACGTAGACGTAATTCGCGTACCAGGCAAGTTCCTTAACCTTACTTTTATTACTATTGAGCAAGTTACCCTGACTTACTTTGATATTACCAATTATTTCACATTCAATATTATTGTTATTCGCACGTGATGCAATTGAATTCATATTCCATTCTTGAATTATGAATTATTTGAAGTTCCTACATTCATGAACTAATTAAAAGGGAAGTCTAAGCCATTTGTTCGGCTAGACATATTTGTAATTTATTTTAAAAACTATCCGAACCAGGGTGGTACGGATTCTTAAACTGAGGAGAACAACCCATAATGGGGAGCAACCTAAGTATCAAATAAACGATACGTACAGAATAAATGTTATGCATACACATAGAGTACGAGAGGCTGATCCCCTCAAGTACAGTTCTGAACATGTAACCTAAGAGGGTCAATCAATGGATTGATTCCTCAACAGACGTTCATGGTCTATTGGACCACTCAGCATTTCAATAAATCAATTATTATTCATTATTCGAGTATTGATCATATTGTTCGGATATTTATTTCCTGAGTTCATTGAATCATTCAATTATTATTCAACCATGACATACCTCGTATTATTCGTATAAAACTTGCTGAGCAAGCTAGTTGCTCACCCTTGCTATATCATGAAATTTTATTGCAGCTAAACCTGAATGCTCAAATAAAGATAAGGGAAAGGGGAAGATAAACTCGTAGACGTGCTGGGGTACTAAATGTCTACTGTTACGTTTTGTTTAAGTCTGATTACATGTAACACGAATCCTATTGTATATATTAAATTCGTGATGTATTTTTGATAAGGTTTCGTACCTTGGGACTAGTAGTTAACCCTTTTTGTATAAACAACATATGTTTATTTTCCGCAATAGATATTGTGTGTTGTTTTGGGATGTGTATATGATATAGTTGTATTGGATCGTGAGCACTGAGTTCGAGGTACTAGTACCCGAATTTGGGGGCGTCACACTTTCGATACTTATTGTTTATCCTGTTTCTTATGTTCATCATTTATATCACTATTATTTGTATTAATCATCAAAAATCAAGCTGTTGTGAATATCTGTGGTCGGGGGCATAGATGCGATATAATTGTTGAACAGATGATAGGTTAAAGGCGATATAATAGGTTAAAGGCGATACATCTGTTCGGTGTCTTTTATGACACGTGATGAAAATTCTCTTTGGCCCATAATGCAAAGATGAACTGTTGTTTGGTATGATTATGACCAAAGGCTGAATACTGGTATAATCATGACCGTTGGTGTTATATTGAATATCTTTCGCCCGTAGTGCAAAGATAAACTATTGATTTGCATGATTATGACCAGGAACTGTGAGTTTGTATTCTCATGGTCAGTGGTGTTTCAGATGATAAAAGTTGATGATGTTTTTCCTAAAAAGAAAAGCGAGTGGACACTATAGTCTGCATTATTCTTCTAATAGATTGCTTATTCCGCTGCTATTATTAATTTGAACATTGTTCAAGAATTTAACTGCAGTTTTTTATATAAACCTTGTAGTCTATTGTATTCTATCAAAGACACAACTGTTGAAGGCTAACGATAATTTATTCGTCATTATCTTAGTCATGTTATTCTTTACTGGGTTATTTGAGCTCACCCTTTCTTTTTGTTCCATTGTTTTTCAACAAGAGATGAGAATGTAGCTGGGTCTAGCCGGGGGATGGAGTGAGAGTCCGAGGGATAGCTATCGTAGTCTTCACGTGTTGTAAAATAGTGTGACAATAATCGTGAAAGACTTAGTTGTGTATTATTATACACTGTATTGTTGTACGTTGCACTACTTGTAATAATTTTGTTGTAGTCTTTTGACAACTCAAGTTTGGGCTGTGTGGACCCAGATTTGGGGGTGTCACATAAAGTTTATATACAAATAAACTAAACTAATAAAACGTAGAAAAAAAAATGAATAGGAGAATACAAAAACGTCTTGACGCATCCTCATCCAAACGAGCCTATAAAATAAAAGAATAAAATAATGTTAAATATATATTAATTAAGTAATATGAGTCATTGTGATTCAAATACTAATATTACCTCGGAGTCGTGCTGCCACTGCATCTGCTAACTTATTAGGTCCTAGAGACTGCAGCTGTGCGCCTAATGTACAAAGAAGCTCACGATCTTGACTGATAGCTCTGACACAGTCAACAACAATATGCGGCGTGTTTATGTGGCCTAATGTCTGAGAATATTATGTAGCAGAAATGCTCGTGCCACTGATAAACGGTCGTTGTCCTTGGCCTTTAACATAATTTTTCTTCATAACCGACGTCCTCTCCCATAATTCTTGATCTATCGGCGGCTGCGATGTGTCAGCAGGATAGCGTTCGTCTATTAATGCATTATAAGTATCATGTCATCAGGTTAAAATTAAATAGGTTATAATTAAATAATTTATTACGCTAAAAAATAACTAACGTTAAAATTATAAACAATTTATCAACTTATAAAAACTTACACGTATTAAGAGCCCCTCTGGTATAACATCACAACTGGCCACGTGCATATCCAGCCAATGGATAGACTGACCTCGGGATGTAGCCTCCTACAAATATAACTTAAAATCTATACATAACATATATTAATCACATATTCTTATACTAATATAATGACTGTAACATAAAATAAAAAAATATTTTTTCAAAATACGTATCTTGACAGCAATATGCTGCAGCTGTGAGATATTGTCGCCCCTATAGGTGCCTTTTGCTTTGTCGCCTTTAAGTGCACTTGAGGTTCTGTTCGTGGCGGCAGTCCTGCATCGCTTAACCTAGCTCTCAGATTTCCACTGTGCACACATGTCAGCCCATATGGGCTGCGCACACCACCAGGGGCAATACTCATGTATATACTGCTCAGCCTCTCTTGGATAACTTTTTGTCTTTCTTTGTTCAAATTATCTTTAGTTCGGACAGCACCCTTTTGCCAAAAAAAGTGTATGTATTATTTTTGCATGCGCATCGTCCCGTCTATACCTTTTCTACAAATAAAAATACAATAATAATAATATTTAACAACACTACAAAATAATATTAGTTCACTGGCGTAAGCTAGTTCTGTAAACATAATTGTGAAATGCACTTCACAATCCTGTTATCTACAAAATCACTAAAAAATACAACAATTTACATTAAAGATAAGTACTTTTATTTTAATATTTAAAATAATTTACAAAAAGTATCTACAACAATGCTAATATGATAGCTATATAACTTACATACTGTCAGGAGGAGGTCAAATCACGATGATAATCTGTTCATCCAGATTAGCCGGGGCCTTCGGGATCTGATTCGGACCCCGGCCCAAGCCTCGTTTTCTTGCCTTTACTGAAGTAGACATCTATAAATAAAATTTTCACATATCGACCCTTCGACGTAAGCTCTATTTTTCACCTTCCTTTTAAGGTTTCCCATCATCCTTTCGAGAGGGACATCCATCTATATTGAATTGGATCAGCAACACGAACTTCATAGGGTAGATGAATTTACAAATGCTCCATGGAGTCAAAAAAAACTTGGTGGGAATATTTTTTTCAAGCTTACACGTGATCTCGTTGATGTTCTTCTCAAGTATAGATATGTCTTTTTCATTTAACATTTTTGAACATATATCTCTGAAGAAATGACTAATATCAGTCAAAGTATCCCATATTGGTTTCTCAAGCATGTAATGACCAAAAAATTATGTAACAAAATTTTATTAATGAAATGATATTTTTAAAATTTTCTACGCATTAATGTGACCGAATGGATATATATATATATGTGTGTGTGTGTGTGTGTGTATGTGTGTGTGTGTGTGTATTTGTTCTTTTGAAATAAAAATAAAAAGGAAAGTCATATAATTTAAATTAAGCTATTTAATTAATTACATGGATTTTGATTTATAAAAAAATGTTAATCATTAATTAATTTTATTGATAGTTGTTTGGTAATTTAATTTAATTCCTAAGAATGCAATGTGACCCAATTATTAAATTAACCCAAACCTTGGTGTGTAATATTAGGAATTGGGTAGTCTGTTTTAGTCAATTAGTCATTTCAGCGGTTTTGTAGCAAGGAAAGGGAGCATATGTAACATTATGTGCTGAACATTCTTGCCAAGAAAGGGGCACATAGGTTCATGGTTTATATGTATTTAAACTCCTATTAGTCAGCAAAATGGGTAGCTGAGTGGGGGCATTTTCGGTAGCCTTGAATGTAATATGTAGTGTAGTCTTTGAAGCATTACTTGTTTAGGACTATGAACATGTATAAAATCTGTTACGGCAACAATATGGAGGGTAATATGGGTAATAAAATTAGCAACAATATTGTATAATAGGGAAGCATTAAATGCTAGAGGAAAATGGTGGTGGCATATGTATATAATCACACTGAGAAAGCAGCCAAATGAATCAATTTTCGTCAATTAAGATGTGAAGAATCTGGGCATTAATTACAATTAAATCATAAACATATCTGTGGATCTATATACTAACTAAGTGGAATATCATAATGAATCAAATTCTGCAGCATGAAGTGACTTGGGAGTTGCTCAAGAAGAGCAGCTCAGCAACTTATTTGGGGCGAGGAGGGAGGTGACTTACTAGGCCATTAAGGGGCTGATATAAGAGCTAATATAGGTACTGGAATAGGGGTCAAATAAGGGACTTGGTAGCTGTTATATATACACATTTGTATGTATATATGACTGATAAAGAGAGGAAGAGTGTGCCTTTAAATACTCAGCACTCTTATGCCTTTAATACCCTAGTTTTCTTTACCAACTATAAGTGAGCTATCATGTTTCTTAGAAAGTTAATATATAAAGAGAGATATCTGTTGTTGAGAGCATTCAAGAGAAGACTAACCAGATTTTTGTCATTCATTTAAAGCAAGGTGGATCACCCTAGCTTATCAACCTTTCTATCAAAACGAAAAAGAACAACTAAGAGGTTAAAAGTACTCATATACCTTAAACTCTAGAGTTTAATAGGTGTATTGGTTAAATGTGTATTATGTTGTGGTGGGAGATTATTTGTTGGGATGGATCATGGTAGATCCAAGGTTGGAATAAGGAAGGCTAAGTAATGGAATTATGTGCTACGTGTGATGTATCATATTTCAAACTTGTAAAAGATTGCTCACAACTTGTTTGATAAAAGTCTCAAGAGGTTGCATTTTCTGGAAACTTGAAGTTGAAGGTGTTAAGTCTAATAAAATGAACATTATATAGTTATGAAACCTACGTCTTGCATAATAAATCATCTAGTAGCATGCTTAGGAATATGTATATGAAAAAAAGAGCTTGTTAAGTTTTTCAAGTGTAAATCATTGTGAAAATGAAAACCAACAATGGAAGTTTATGTGTTAAGTGTGAGTGTCTTCAAACCTAATGAATGAAGGCATGAATATGTCAGCATGAGTTTAGATAAAGGTTTCTCAAACTTAAATGGTCATATTTTGCATATTGACCTTATTAGACTAAAAAGATGAAAAGAGGTTTTCTAAGTGTTGTGTAAAAGCATTTACAAAGTTTCATAAAAAGTTAAGTATGTCTAGCATGTTTTGCTGGTAAAACCATGATTTATTGAAAGGAGTCCATATGGTGTTAATGTGTGAAATGAAAAGGTTTTCAAAACTAAAAAGTACTAATGTATGAATTGATGTGAAAATGAGTCAAGCAATGCATGAGTTAGAAGCTAACAAGCATGGTTAGAACTTGTAAATACTTATGTGTAGTCATTGGTATAACAAGTGCAGAGAAGCTTAAGTGTAAAATAGAGTTTCTGAAAAAAATTGGTCAAGCGCACCTGCACTCGGGGTGAGCGCACTTGCGCCCAAGCTCACTATCTGGAAAATTATAAAAGAGCGCACCTGTGCCGTAACCAGTACACTTGTGCTTGGTCTGTACGCAACTGCACCCAAGCTCATTGACCAGGACTTTGTAAAGGAGTGCACCTGTGGCTTAGGGGAACGCACATGTGCTGGGACGTCTGAGCGCAGCTGCACTCAACCCTACTGATTCTAGGATGTGTTTTTCTTGTGTAAAGTGATTTGGTTGTTTAAAAATAGGTCAGGCATGCCTAAACAAAGACTAATTAACATACATGGTTATTATGTCATGTAAATGTAAAACTAAGTTGGCAAGAAATGGTATAACGAACCCAATGTGGTAAGTGTAAAGCGAATTAACGAATTAAAGCTAAGTTATGAGTTAAGTTGCTTAGACCGATACCAAGACTACTTAACCAATATGTAATATGTTATGTGTATGTATGTATATATGTATGTATGTATGTATGTATGTATGTATGTATGTATGAGTTAGAGACTAGCAATATAAACCAGTACACATAAGCTTAAATGATGGATAACAATGCAATAAGTGTATAACTAACTAGCGAGCCGACATTGTAACTATGTAGGCAATAAACGTATCAAGGTATTAGTGTTAAGCGTAAATGACGAACTAGGCAAGTATTCTATTCGGACTTGTTATTTAAGTTCCTTAAAGCATAAATTGTATGCCGTGTTTGCACGTAAGTGCTTCGAAAAGTTTGTTCAATTATTGAACTATTTTATAGATTAAAGTTCGCTATGCATGAACTATTTTAAAATATCAGTCTATGTCATTTGTTTCGGCTAGACCCTTGAGCGATGTTATTAAATTCAAAATAATTCTTTAAAGTTAATCCAATCCAAATTGTTGGTGAGGAATCCTGTGTTAAAAAGTTAAGAACGAATAACCCTTATAGCAGTGATAACTAAAAGCTAGATAATCGGACATTTTGATTTCGGTTGACACTTAAATTAGATGATTATGTTATGCACAATATAGTGTACGATAGACTGATCCCCTAAAGTACACATCTAGAATTACTTTGTCTCATGGCCTATCGGAGTTAACAGTTTATGTGATTGTTAATGTCCATCAAGAGTTCTTGGTCATATGACCATTCTGTACTACTAATGAATTTAGAATCAAAACAAATATTGTATCTATTGTTCAAAACCCTTCGAAATTATTTAACAATTGTTAAAGGTTTTTTAAGAATGTTTTAACCCATGAAGTATTATGTTCTTAACTGTTTTAATTATAATTACTAAGCTATTTCAATGCTCATTCTTGCCTTAAACATAACATTTTAGCTAAATCAGAGAAGACCAATGGATTTGGTAAAGACAAAGGAAGAAAAGCATCCGAGTAGATGTTAATTAGTTTACGTAATGTAGTAATGTGTAATAAATTTTATATTATTAAATCTTTTGTAATTCGTAAAGGTTAGAGTAAATGAGACTAGATGTATATTTTGTATAAGGATATTGTATTTAAATTGTGTCTTAAGTTATGAATGATGATTATGTGTAATATTTGTGTAGTACCGTGAGCACCGAACCAAGGGTCACGGGAACTTGGATTTGGGGCGTTACAAAGCAAGTCCAAAAATGTTATAGGCATGAGTCTCTCCATAAAGACATGACAGTCATGACTCTTTATCCCTTGTAATTTTTCACTTGTAACACACCTGGCAATATTTGACATATATCCATTTGGTAGTTTTAGAGATTTAATCCACGTGCACACATCTTCAATTTGCTTTTTGGACAATGTGTACCTTGTATGCAATTTGATTATCTTACCATTAGGAAATTCATAAAGTTCTAATCCATGACGCTTACAAATATATTTCATATCCAATCGTGCCTTATCATTATCTTTCGTCTTCCCCATAACACCCATGTCGTTGTTAAACACATTATCGAACACATTCTTCTCAATATGCATCACATCTAGATTATGATGAATCAAATTAGTAGACCAATAAGGCAATTCCCAAAAGATTCTTCTTTGAACCAAATTACAAGATTCGCCAAATCCATTGATTATGTCTGAAACAACAATCTTACTAAATAGGATAACCGACAATATCGTTACATCTTCACGCATTTCCATCCCCGACAGTCGCAGTACAGGCATATCATTCTCTAATTTCCCTTTCCTAAAGTTTTCTATATTTCTTTGAAATGAGTGATCTGCCGGTAAGAAACAATGATGACAGTCAAACCAGTATGTCTTTCAACCATTTGATAGAGTGAAAGACTTCATATGCTCCGTACAATATGGATAAGTTGACTTCCCGTGTGTACTCCATCCAGATAACATACTATAAGCAGAGAAGTCACTTATAGTCCACATAATCGCCACCATAAGGTTAAAATTTATTTTTGTGGACACATACTAAGTTTGTACTCTATCTTCCCTCAATAAATTCAACTCGTCTATAACATGTCTCAAGTAAACATTTAGATTCTTTTCAGGACTCTTGGGACCAGGAATAACGAGTGAAAGAAACAAGTATAGATGTTTATACACATCCAATGAGGCAAATTGTACTGAGTAACAATCACAGGCCAACAGGAGTACGGAACAACTGAGTGACCGAAAGGGTTGAAACCATCAGTGGACAATTTATTCATGCCTAACATTTCTAGCTTTCGATCCAAACCCAGGATGTACTAATTTGAAATCTTTCCAAGCCTTCCCATCCGCGGGATGGTTAAGTTCCCCATCTTTCGCTAAAGATCTCGCATGTCAAGTCATAGGTTCGACTATTCTTGAAGACATGTACAATCTTTTTAGCCAATGTGTAATTAGAATATACCTTAAAATCTTAAAAGGTATATGTTTCTTTTTTGTAGTCACGCCCTCTTTATTAGGCTTGAACCGTTCATGACTGCAAAACATGCACTTTGTCTTCTATATTCATTGTCCTTATAAAATAATATGCAATATTTCGGATATGCATCAATCTTTTGGTATCTAAGACCCAACTTCTTCATAATTTTCTTATAAAAGTAGTAGTTATCAGGCAACTTTTCACTGTTAGGAAAAATACTCTTAATAACCTTCAATAGAGACTTAAAACACTCATGACTCATGCTGTGATCAGACTTGATGTTAAGAAACGTAGCCCATTGCAGACAATGTGGTTTGCTAATTAAGTGTAACCAGGCCACAATGGTTCACTGTCCTCGTCTAACAACTTAAAGAATGTTTTGGCATCAAAATTCATAGGTTGTTCTCTGTCTTGTTCCCAATCAAAATCAGGGCTTACAATATCATGCACCATGTCATTCATACGATGGGTGATATTGCTTAGAGTATGTACTTGTGTGTAGCCACTATCTCTTCTCTGCTTATATGCCCACCAATATTCTTCGTAATTTCTCATGAACCCAGAAACAAGTAAATGATAGTTGACTATGTCTCTGTCAATATAATTTGAATTCTTATACTTCAAGCAATGACATTTTATCTTGTTCTGACCATTGATACATTCTGGGTAACTATATGCATAATCCATAAACACTTGGCAACTAGTTCTAAATTCAGCTATAACATCTATCTGGGCACTTGACTTTCGTCGTCTCATTTAACTATGGTCTGAATAGAAATCCATAATACTACGGTACCTATAAAGCCCCCAAATCACTATACTTACTATAGCTGACTTGGTCACTATAAATGCTAAATCATTAGGTTTATAGATGATTTTCTTTATTCATAAACAAAGTTCTCATATTAATTTTCAAAGATCTTTCATTATTTCATACCTAGTCCTTGTAAATGATGCAAGGGACTTAATACTTATTCATAACATTTTAACCATAAGATTTAGATATTCTATAACTTTTCATATTCCAAGATTCGCGGCATTAAATCATTAAGACGGTTCTTGGGAACAGAGAATCTCGCGGTAAATGTTTGTATATCTTTACCCGTGATAAATGTTTGCATCTTTATCAGTGACAAATATTTGTATCTTTATCCGATGTAAAATTCTCTTTCCGTACAGAACATACGACCCAACTAGTTAAAACCCTCACTCGAAACACATTTGGTTATAGTGATATCTCTTCATATCAATAATCATACTTATCTGACTTTTAGAATAGTAATAACAAGTTTGTACTTAGGTCCGAGGAACTTAACAATGAATTTGACCAGTTAAAATCGAGTAGTCCTGTCTCGGATGCTTACAATACTCACAAGTCATTTACCAATCCTCATCCAGACAAATAGATCATTATCAATACTATGTTAAGTTTAACAATTCTAAGTTTTTATCAAAGTAAAGACATGACAAGAATATGTGATGAAACTTGATATCTATTGATATAGAGTCGGTTACACGGTTTTCTTGTTTATATTACATAAGTCATCAAGACTTTAAAACATAAGGACAAGTAATTTAATAAAGCATGTAAATTAATCTACGCATTTATTTTTTCCTTTCTTCTTCTTAGAGCCGAAGCTCTCGGGTTTTTCTACAATTTAGGTTTATTTGCAAGGGTGAGCATATAAAAGCTCAGCAAGTCTAACATATAGCATATAAGTGAACTCACACCGATATGGATTGTAAGAATTCATGGCACAACAATTGATATTACAAATGTTTTAACATAGCAAGACTAAGTGGTGGTTAGACCTTGAACTGTTCTTTGTCTTTCGACTAAGAACCATTTACAGTGGATATAGAAAAGGGATCAATCTAACGACATCATATGTTATGCATAACATAAACTACACTGGACTAATCATGAACAATGGTACATATTCGTTCATATCAGTTTACTTCACATGTTAGGATAGCCACAAGACAACTTGGTTTGATAAAATAAAGCATGCTTGGAAATATATCACGAAAGAACATTTCATTTCTCAAGTTATGAACAAGAAGCAATAAATTTCATATTAAAGATTTATAACACGTTATTTGTACAAAATGTATAAATCACATAAAAAGCAAGTGAGCAAAGGTTTATGGATAAAAAACTTAGCTTGAAGCAATTTTGGATTTTTTCGGTAAAACGTTAAATGCCTACATAATTATTTACGCGTACTCGAATGTTAGTTTATCGAATTTTATTTTTTAATAAATGCTTTTATAACTTGTTTAGACTATTTCTATAGGTGGTTTTATTCAGAAAAATTGCTAACTCAAAAACTCAATTTTTAAGGCACTTTTAAAAAGTGGATAACAACATTGGTTGTCAGACCACGACTCAGTTAAAGGGCCATAACTTCTTCATTTTAAAATATTTTTGAGTCTTTCAAAATTTCACGCGTTCGTTATTTCCGTCTCTACAATTTATATTTAGACCAAAGTTCGAAATTCTTTACTGATTTACATAGATTTTGACAATAAAGGGACTGTACAAAACTGTTTCATTATTTCTTTGCCTGAATTGATAAAACATGATATCTCAAATATTAATTTAGTAAGATATGATGTTTTAACAATCAATAGCACTTAATAACATAAAAATAATAAAATCATAAACCTTCATATATAATGATTCATGACTTTTGCTCAAGAACACTCGAAAAACGCGGAGAAAGGAAAACCATACATGGTAACAACTTATGTCCTTGAGCTTTTGGTTTTTATACTTGAAATAATTTGAGTATTATAACTGCTTACATATGTGATTATAACATTTATATATGAAATATTTTGGTCATTATAACGGCTTGTTTATTTGATTTTAACAGTTTACAACTATTGCTCAAGAACACATTAAGAACACGGAGAACGAAAAATCGTACGTGGCTACGACTTGTGTCCATTAAGTTTTAGTTCTAAACTATGAAATAAAAATCAACATAATAACGACTTGCTCAAGTTATAAGGAACACGGAGAACGAAAAATCATACATGGCTACGACTTATGTTCTAGAGCTTGTCGATAAAAGAAAATTGAACATTATAACTACTTATAAATTGATTAAATTAACTAACTATAAATTAAAAAGAATAAAATAAAAACTTAGAGATGTACCTCTTTAAAGTGGTAGCTTAACAGTATTTTTTTAAGGCTTCAAATACTTCAAATTTAATATTAGCTCACAATGTTTCTCTCAATATATGATTTTCTCTAAATTACTATCAAATTCACAAGAAATAATGAATGAAATGGTCTTATATTTATAGGCAATGCAAGGTTAAGGAAAAAGGGTCTTAGTGTAATACTTCCTAGCTAAGTTAAGCTAAAATATCACACTTGAATCATCACAATTCCACCAGCCATTGTTGCCCCTTATGCCCCGTTATACACCATTTAATGATTCATTATCACACTTAAACACCTCTCAAAAATGACATCACTTGCTCTCTTCTAATTGGACCAACACTTAGCATACCAAATGAATAGTCTAAGGCTTGTTTGGTTATTAAATAAACTAGCAACTTGTTTGGTAAATTAGTTTCTGAATTCACCAATTAATTTTTATAAGAATGCAAATTATATGGACAGAAACCTGGTCTACTATCATTTACTTGTTTATGGGTTCATAAGAAATTATGAAGAATGCTGGTGGGCACATGGGCAGAGAAGAGATAGTGGCTACTCATAAGTACATACTCCAAGCAGCAGTACCCATCGTATGAATGACATGGTGTATGATATTGTAGGCCCTAATTGTGATTGGGAACAAGATAGAGAACAACCTATGAATTCTGATGCCAAAACATTCTTTAAGTTGTTAGACGGGGGTAGTGAACCGTTGTGGCCTGGTTGCACCAAGAAAATCACATTGTCTGCAATGGCTACGTTACTTAACATCAAGGTTGATCACAGCATGAGCCATGAGTGTTTTAAGTCGTTGTTGAAGGCCATTAAGAGTGTATTGCCTGGCGATGAAAAATAGCCCGATAACTACTACTTTTGTAAGAAAATGGTGAAGAAGTTGGGTCTTGGATACCAAAAGATCGATACATATCCGAACGATTGCATGTTATTTTATAAGAAAAATGAATAGAAGACAAAGTGCATGTTGTGCAGTCATAAACGGTTAAAGCCTAATAAAGAGAATGTGACTACAAAAAAGAAACATATACCTTTTAAGATTTTAAGGTATTTTCTAATTACACGTTGGCTAAAAAGATTGTACATGTCTTTAAGAGCAGCCAAACATATGATTTGGCATGCGAGATCTCCAGCTAAAGATAGGGAACTTAACCATCTCGCAGATGGGCAAGCTTGGAAAGATTTCGAATTAGCATATCCTGGGTTTGCATCGGAACCCAGAAATGTTAGGCTTGAATTGTCCACTGATAGTTTCAACCATTTCGGTCATTCAGTTATTCCGTACTCCTACTAGTGTGACGCCCCCAAATCTGGGCCCACACAGCCCAAACTTGAGTCGTCAAAAGACTACAACAAAATTATTATAACAAAGCACAACGTACTACAATACAGTGTATAATAATACACAACTAAGTCTTCACTATTATTGCCACACTATTTTACAAAACGTGAAGACTATGATAACTATTCCTCGGACCCTCACTCCATTCCCCGGCTAGACCCTGTTATGTTTTCATTTCCTGTTGAAAAACAATGGAACAAAAGAAAGGGTGAGCTCAAATAGCCCAGTAAGAAATATCATGACTAAGATAATGACGAATAAATTATCATTAGCCTTCAACAGTTGAGTTCTTGATAGAATACAATAGAATACAAGGTTTATATCAAAAACTGCAGTTAAATTCTTAAACAATGTTCAGATCAATAATAGCAGCGGAATGAGCAATCTATTAGAAGAATAATGCAGATTATAATGTCCACTCGCTTCTCTTTTTCGTAAAAACATCATCAACTTTTATCATCTGAAATACCATTAGTCATGATAATAAAAATTCACAGTTCCTGATCATAATCATGCAGATCAACAGTTCATCTTTGCACTACGGGCCAAAGATATTTAATTTAGCACCAGCGGTCATGATTATACCAGATTCAGCCTTTGGTGATAATCATACCAAACAACAGTTCATCTATGCACTACGGGCCAAAGAGAACTTTCACCACGTGCCATAAAAGACACCGAACAGATGTATCGCCTTTAACCTATTATATCGCCTTTAACCTATCATCTGTTCAACAAATATATCACATCTGTGCCCCCGGCCACAGATATTCACAACAGCTTGATTTTTGGATGATTAAAATGATATAAATGATGAACAGAAGAAATAGGATAACAATAAGTATCGGAAGTTTACTTTGTACAGATTCAAATAATGTCCAAATTGTCAACATGATGTGGAGTGAAATTTAAAAATGATATTCAAGATCCACAGTTCAGAATAACGGTTACAATTCAATAGAAAGGTTCACGTAAATAGGAAGGTTCAGTTGAAATAATGAAGTTCAACTATTATGGAACATATAATATTTTCAGGAATTATAGAAGCAATAGTTCCATAATAAATTTCGATTTAGGAGTATGAAAGAAAATAATATCCCTTACCGTAGCAGGTTTGATTAACAAAAGGTGAAGGAAATTAATACAAAGGGTTATTCACCAACAGGCGGCAATCCGCTCCGTAAGGTTATTCCCACAATTTAATAGAATTTGAGTACAAAGAGTTATTCACCAAACAGGCGGCAATCCGCTCCGTAAGGTTATTCTCAGAGATTAATAATGAATGAATACGAAAGGTTATTCACCAACAGGCGGCAATCCGCTCCGTAAGGTTATTCCCACAATTTAATACATGGAAATAAATGGCACATCTTATGAGTAAGAAAGAAACAATATTATTTTCGAGAATCAAATAATGATAATCCCTTACCATAGTACGTTTGAATAATGGAAGATGAAAAAGATGGTATCCTTTACCTCAACACGTGACTGGATATTGATTTAAATGAGGTTGATTAACTTGAACAGTACACGTATACTTATAGATCTTCACAAATACTCAAGATGACTTAAGCACACTTAGAGAGAACTTTCACAAGAAGTATTTAGAGAGAGAAAGAAAGAACAAGTAAGGAAGTTTATGAAAAATCCTTAAGTTAAGGCTTCTATTTATAGCCAAAAATCTTATCATTCATTTAATCTAAACCATTCATTTAAAAAAATCATCTTTTAATCTACACCATCCATTTCAAATTTTACATTATCTTTAATCTACACCATTCATTTCATATCACCTAACTTTATATTACAAACAAATTAATTCAATTATTCAATAATAATTCACACTTTAATCTACACCATTCATTTCATATTACCTAATAATCACCTAACTTTATATTATAAACAAATCAATTCAATTATTCAACAATAATTCACACTTTAATCTACACCATTCATTTCATATTACCTAATAATCACCTAACTTTATATTATAAACAAATAACTTTATCAATTCAATTATTATGACTAATTGTTATAAATACAGTATAGTTAGCTCTTAGATATCAAGTCAATAAATTAATGAAATACAACTGTTTAAATAACATCATAATAAAGATAACAATAATGTAAAAGAAAGCATACGTTATTGTGTAATGACAATTATTGATTCAATAATGTGAATTATTGTGCATATGTTACTGTGACAATTATTAGGTTCAATAATTTTAAAAACAGTGCAGCAACAATTATTGACTCAATGATATAAAATACAGTGTAATGACAATTATTAAATCAATAATGCAAAATACTGTGTAACAACAATTATTGAATTGATAATATAAAATATTATGCAGTGACAATTATCGATGAAATGATGCGTAACAGTTACGGTGTCAATTATCAGACCAATAATATGAGACACTATGCAATACCGTGTGTTACTGTAGAGTACCGTGTGCTACAGAAAATACCAAAAACTACCGTATGCTACTATTCTTTTATCACCGGTATTTTAACAGTTCTGTTGACTATTTTTATTTAAAAAGGTTATTTCTGTCGTTTTCTATATCCGACAAATATTCCGTTGTGGGGTCCACCAATAATTTGTTATTTCGGCGCCGTCGTACGACACGAATATTCCCCGACCAAACGAATATTCCCCGACAAAGCGAATATTGTCCGACAAAATAAAATTTGCAGATAACATCCTTAACTTTTAACTTGATCGATTTAACCACTTACTGTTTCAAAAAATATATATGAAGAAAAATTAAATTTTGTATTTCATAAAATTCGGGGTCTTACAACTAGCCTGTGATTGTTACTCCGTACAACTTGTCTCCTTTGATGTGTATGAAACAATTATACTTGTTTCTTTCACTCGTGATTCTCGATCCCAAGAGTCCTGAAAAGAATTTAGATGTTTACTTGAGACCTCATAGAAATGAGTTGAAGGAATTGTGGGAGAATGGAGTACAGACTTGGGATGTGTCCACGAAAATAAATTTTAACCTTAGGGTAGTGGTTATATAAATTATAAGTGACTTTCCTCCTTATGGTATGTTATTTGGATGGAGTACACACGGGAAATTGGCTTGTTCATATTATATAGAGCATACGAAGTCTTTTAATCTATCAAATGGTCGAAAGCCATGCTGGTTTGACTATCATCATCGTTTTCTGCCGGCAGATCACCCGTTTCGAAGAAATAGAGAAAACTTCTGGAAAGGGAAATTAGATAATGATATGCCTGCACCGCAACTGTTAGGGACGGAGATGCATGACCGTGTAACGAGATTTTCAATCATCCCATTTGGTAAGATTGCCTCAAACATAATCGATGGGTTTGGTGAATCTCATAATTGGGTTCGGAGAAGCATCTTTTTGGAACTTCCTTATTGGTTTACTAATTTAATTTGTCATAATCTATATGTAACATATTGAGAAGAATGTGTTCGACAATGTGTTTAACACTGTAATGGGTGTTACGGGAAAGATGAAAGTTAATGATAAGGCACGGTTGGACATGAAAGATATTTGTAAGCATCATGGATTAGAACTTTATGAATCTCATAATGGTAAGATGGTCGAACTGCATGCAAGGTATACATTGTCCAAAAAAGCAGGTTGAAGATGTGTGCACGCGGATTAAGTCTCTGAAACTACCAGATGGATATGTTTCAAATATTGTCAGGTGTGTTACAGGTGGAAAATTACAAGGGATGAAAAGTCATGACTACCATGTCTTCATGGAGAGACTCATGCCTATAGCATTTCGAGACTTGCTTGATAAACCAATATGGAATGCTTTGACTGATATTAGTCGTTTCTTCATAGACATGTTCAAAAATGTTAAATAAAAAGACATGTCTATACTTGAGAAGAACATCATTAAGATCATGTATTGCTGCAGTATATTGCTACCAAGGTATGTATTTTGTAAAATATTTTTTAATTTTATGTTTACAGTCATTATATTAGTATAAAAGCATGTGATTAATATATGTTATGTATGAATTCTGAGTTATATTTGTAGGAGGCAGAGTCCCAGGGTTAGTTATATTTGTATGAGAGCATTGTTGTTTATAATTTTTAACGTCAATCGTTCTTTAGCTTAATTAATTATTTAATTATAACCTATTTAATTTTTAACCTGATGACAAAATAATTATAATGCATTAATGGACGAGCGTTATCCTGCTAGTATCCTGCGACCACCGATAAATAAAGAATTATGGGAGAGGGCGTCAGTTGTGAAGAAAAATTACGTCAAAGACCAAAGACAACAATGTCGACCGTCTATTAGTGGCACGGGAAGTTCTGCTACGTAGTATACTCAGACACTAGGCCACGTGAACATGATGCATACTGTTGCTAACTGTGTCAGAGCTCTCTGTCAAAATCGTGAGCTTCTTCGTACACTAGGCGCACAGCTGCAGTCTTTGGGACCTTATGAGTTAGCAGATGTAGTAGCGGCTGTAGCACAACAGCATGATGACTCCGAAGTAATCTTAGTACTTGGTACTTACAATGACTCAAATTACTTAATTAATATATATTTAAAATTGTTTTATTCTTTTTTTTACAGGTCCAAACGGATGCGTGAAGACGTTTTTTGTATTCTTCTATTCGTCTTTTTCTATGTTTTCATTAGTTTATGCATGAATATGGTATTTATATTCTAATCACTTTTGTATATAAACTTTACGTTAGTTGGTTTATATTTCAATTTGAATGGATTGCATTTGATATATAATGAATGAATTAGTTGATATTATGAATGTGTGTGGGACTGACTATATATATATATATGAACCACTGTGTGTTGGGATATAAAGCAAGAACAAGCAGGTACAATTTTTTTGGGAAATCCATAAAATAGGGAATTTTCATCAGCGACTGCATGGAGTCGCTAATATATTTTCAGCGACGGATAGTATTAGCAACCGCATGCAGTCACTAATGTGGGTCGCTGAATGTGAAACCATGTGGCAATCATGTCAGCCTAAAGCTGAGTCATTTTAGCGACTACGTCGGTCGCTATTATCGTTTACTGATAATTCGGTCACTGATGACAGTCACTAATGTGCAGCCAGTGACCAGATAAACTGCGACCAATATCAGCAACCGAATATGGTCGTTGATATCTTCACAATATATAGAAGTAAAGCCCTTTCTCGCGTCTCTCTTTTGATGCTTGCCCTATAATACGACAAACCATGGCATTAGAAGTTTAATTCGCTTGTTGAGTTGGTGAAGGGCCAAAAAGTCCTACAGCGGAAGAGGTTTGATTGCATTGAAAGGTTGCTGCATTTGGAGATCTGAATGCGTTACTGCCACTTCTCTTTTTGACTAACGTGTTACGCTCTTCAATCAAACGGGCTACATCAATGGTCTCCGCTAAAATCTTGGGTTGCTTGACCTTCACGTCTAGACGAATATCGTCTCGTAAAACTGCAATAAAACATCCAACTAAGAACTGTTCCTACAAGCCATTCACACGATGAAAAAGTTTTTCAAATGCTTCTTTGTAGGACGCCACGATTGAGGTTTATCTCAATCGCGTTAATGCCTCGGAGGGATCCTCGTAATCTATTGGACCAAATCGGAGGACAGCCTTCGTAAATTATGCCCATGTAAGTGGTCCTCTGAATTTGGTCAACCACTAGTGCCATTTGAGGGCAATACCTTCAAGATGGAAATAAGCCAATTGAACTTGCTAGTCTTGGGCGATACCCTTAAATTCAAAGAATTAATTTTTCCACTTTGTAAATCCATTCAGTAGGGTCTTCGCCGTTGAAGTTTGTAAAGATGAGTTTTAGGTGATGATTGCGATCATTATTGGGGTTGAGTAAGGCAAAAGGTTGGTTGGTTTGGTGGAAATTAGGTTCTGCAGCGCGTAAGGATTACAACTCAGATAAAACGTTCTGAAGAGACGTATGAACCTGGTCCAAACTCGACACGTGACGACCTAGGACCTCTTGGACTTCATTGAGGAACTCAGTGTTGCTTTGGTTTCGGGTGGCCATGGTTTCGAGCAATCTGTCTCTAATGCCAAATGGTATATGAATTTGTGTTGTTTATAATTATCAGATAATGAGAAGAAGAAGAAGTTTAGATAAGGAATGATTCAATATTATTTCACCTATCCTCTCCAAGAAAAACAAAACCTCTTAAATAGGCCAACAAAATTACGGTTATTGAAATCATCAAAACAACTTCTAACAATTCCTCTACTTAAGAGCCACTACTAACCTATCTTATCAACTCCTAACAATTCTTCTACTAACCTTGGTAACTCAACTAAGACTAAGGTTGTGTTTGATAAAATTAGTTGTTAAGATCTGAATAGTTTAGACATCTGAATAATATAGAGCGTCTGAATCAAATTGTATCTGAATAAAAAAATGTTGTTTGATAAATTTTTTTTTTAAATGTCTAAATAAAAGTATTTTACTATTTTATCCCTATGCACAAAAATATTATTAAAAAAGAAGAAAAAAAAAGAAGAAGATAAAGCAGCAGCTGCTGCTTCTTCTTCTCCCACCCTCATCTCCCCGAACCCCCCTCCCTCTGCCGGCCCCCTCCCCCACCCCCGCCGGCCCGCTCCTCCTCCCCCATCCCCCCCGACCCCCGCCTCCCCCTTCCCCGCCATCCCCCTCCTCCTCCCCCATCCCCGCCGTTCCCCTCCTCCTCCCCCATCCCCCCCGACCCCCGCCTCCCCCTCCCCCATCCCTGTCGTCCCCGTCTTCCTCCTCCCTCCTCCCCGGCACCCCCCCCTCCCCGGCACCCCCTTCCCCCTTCCGAGATCTGGCGGCAATGAAGGTGAAGAGAAACGAAGGGGATAAAAAAGGAATTTTGTAAAATTAAGAAGGTTATTTTTGTCCAGAAAAAATATAAATTCGGTCAGATGTGCCTCTGGATGATTAAGCATCATATTTGTCTCTTATCGATTAAGAGGCAATAAGAGGTAACAAAAAAATTATCAAACAAGATTAGCCTCTGACCGATTAAGAGCCACCTCTATTAAGAGGCATTCAGAGCTAATCAAACACACCCTAAGGCTAAGAAAGTCTCCAAGTCTCATTACGTCCTCAACATGCGGACATGCCATTACGTGCTGATTGTGACTCCTACCAATCATCTAGTACAAATATGTCACTATATACCATGCAACCTTTAGCTTGTTCCCAACACTTGTAAATTTGGACTAGTAGTGAATGTCATTGGCATGATGGTCTGGTTTTTCCTTATTTGCAACTCTTTTTTTGGACAAGTCTAAATACACAACATTCAAATACAAAATTAAATATTATATTCATTTTAATCATTAAAAAATGGGTAAGGCATGAATTTTAATATCATACTCTATTTTTTAATGATTAAGATGTATATAGTATTTGAATGTCTTGCACTTATATTTATTCCTTCTTTTTTTTGGTGTTTTTGGTCATTTTAAACTCCCAAACGAGGGAAAACTTTCTCAAGTTCTCTTGTATGGAGTAATGTGTGGGCCCCATCATGCACAGGTGAAAAAATGTGAACGATAAAGAAAAGGGGACAATGCATAGTTGGGAGGAGGAAGGGAACTTGGAAAAGTGTATGTTTTAGCGAAAGGGAAGAGAGTACGGGATAAAGAAGGTCAGTGCGCAAACGTCACTATACCATCATATCAGTCTTCTAATTTATTTTACTCCCTTCCAAACTCTACCACTCAATTTCCACTCCCCACATTGCTTTCATATGACAAATGATATTCTTAACGCACAAATAATTATACTTTCAGCACAAATATCCATTTCTTAATTAATACGCATGATACAATTACCTTAGACAGCATACTTGCGCGGACTTACGATCCATTTTGATAATTTCATATGCCCTTCTCGGCACCTCTCTCACACATGAAGTTCGTTCCACTTTCTTTTTTTATTGCTAGAAAGGCAAAGAAATTTTATAAAGAGAAAGAAATATAGTAACTTGGACCGGGATCAAACTGCTGGAAAACAAAAAATGGGTAAAGGTAAAGGAGAAAATCTAAACAAAAAATACAAAAAGGAAAAAAAAGAAGCTTACATTATTTTATAATTAACATGAAATGCCTTTGTGTTATTCATTGTGGGATAGTAGTACCCAACAACTCGATCGAATGATCTGCCCTGAATTTTGAGAGTTGGTTTTATATGTTATCTCAATAATATTTTCGTAAATCATGATTGAAGATATTAATAATAACAACTTGAATATTTATATATTCAAATCCAAGTATCCACATATTTTAATGCGAGACCGATATGTTACAAATGGGGCAACCAAACGTCATAATCCTTTGATGATGACATCATTGAACACAATTTCATAACACTAATATTTAAGATTGACTTAAAATATACTTCATCCGACCTTTTTTATTTGTTTTTTTAGAGAGAGATTTTTATTTTTTTTATTTGTTATTCGTAGATTTTAAGGAAGCATTAAATGAATAATTTTATATTATCCTTTATGATTAAAGCTTAATTTGTTTCTCTCTCATCTTTTTAATAAAGTTTAGAAGGTTAATATTAAAATTTTATACTCAATTTAGTCAATCAGACAAAATATTAATTGTATTTAAATAAATTTTAAAAGGCTAATATTAAATTTTATACTCAATTTAGTTAATCAAACAAAATATTAATTACATTTGTTAATCTATGTGCATAATCTTAAAATGTCAATTAAAAAGAGACGGAGGGATTATATTCTAACTTTATGTGTTGAATATTGCTAACTATTTTTATTTTTATTTTGGTTTGAATATTAAAGGTATCCTCATGTCAACTTACATAAATCCCTTCTCGGATGATCTCAAGAACGCAACTCCCATATTACCCTGATGCATTCTAGAGAATTTTTTTGGGTGCTAGATCAAAGATTAATTTGAACTCAAAAAATGAAAGAAGAGAAAAGAATTCCTTAACCACAAGCCACCAGGCTGACCTCTTGGGATTAAATCGTTGAATGCAAAGTTAAGATCCAATAACTATCTCTGATAAATGTCTTGTAAAGCTATCCCAAAAAAAAAAGGTTCGTGAACGTAACAATTTACAAGACAACTTAAATTAAATAACTACTTACACTGATGTGATTCATTTAAATTCTAAAAAATATTAAATTTGTAATTAATAGTATTTTAAGGATATTTATAATATTCATGCTTGTTTAGATTAAAATTAAAGAATTGATATCAATTTAGAATGTAAAAAGTAGGAGTGAATGGATATGAACACAAACAATGGTCATGGGCCTAGGCTCAAGTAGGTTGGTTAATTCAGCCGAATACAATAGAATTGAGTTCATAAGCATCTATGATGTTTAAGGGTTAAAGCCCAACACAATCAACAAGCTTTTAGGGCAGCTAATAAATCAAATATGTAATTAAGAGAAGTTAGTCGTCAAAGCCCAGACAAATTGATTAAGACTTCAACTCCGAGGCCGTAATCATCATGGTATTACTAAAGGGTTCTTTACAGTAATATACAACAATTTAGAAAAAAATACAAGATTAGTGCATTCACAAAATAATTACAAAAAGAGTGTAATATATACTCACATTAAATCATTTCAGTTTCACAAATCCCTTAAATCAAGGAGAAGTAAATTAAATTTTACAAATCTCTTAAATCAAGAATAAGTAAATTAAATTACTTCAATTTCTTCATCTCTCTCTCTTCTATTTTGACTTTTTCTCTCTCCTCGCTTCACACCTCAATTCTCTCGGCATCGACTTTTTCTCTCTCCTCGCTTCACACCCTCCAATCGTCTCCACCTCTATTTCCTCCATCAAATCCACAATCTCCCTCCTTTACTTCATGGGCCTCACTGCAACCAATCTTAAATACGAAGGTAACAAAACCTTAATACAAAAAGTAATCAACCTTAAATACAAAGGTAACCAAACATTTATACAAAAGTAACCAATCTTTATTACAACGGTAACCAACCTTTAATATAAAGGTAACCAACCTTTAATACAGAGGTAACCAAACCTTAAATACACAGGTAACTAACTCTTAATACACAGGTAACCAAACCCCTAATACAAAAGGTATCCAACCTTAAAACAAAGGAAACCAACATTTAATACAAAAAGTATCCATACATTTAAGAATTGGTTACCTCCATACTAGTGTTTGGTTACCTTCAGAAACCTGCAGATTGTGTTTTAAAAACAGAGCACCGTTTTGGTTACCTTGATATGAAGGTTTGGTTACCTTGATATGAAGATTTGGTTACCTCGGTATGAAGGTTTGGTTACCAACTGTATTAAGACAAAACTCCATTTCAACCGTGGAAATCACCGACATGTGCTTCGCCACTTACCACCAACACCTCATCCACCGCCACTTACCACCATAAACTACCGCCACACACCACAAACTCAGATTAAACAAAGACAAAATAAAAAGAGGAAGAAGAAGAAAAAGATCGGAAGTCCCTTGCTTTTGGTCCGACGGAGTCATCGCGGCTTGATGAAGTCTCCGCTGTGACTTTTAGCAATAAGCATGGTGACTGGTATAATAGAGTTCAGAAGAGAGAGAGATGAACTAGTTTAAATATAAATTAAAATTTGAATTTTGAAATGTCCAATCAATTAGAAAAATGGTCCACATAAGCACCCATTAAAATACCTACCTAAATTAAAGGGATAAGAATACACTAATTTGTAAATTAAAAATTAAAGATGTACTAATTTTGTAGATATTTTATTTATTCACTTTTATTGTAATTTTTTCTAAAAATATACTAAAAAATATAATTGTCCCATTACTAAACTCATACATCTTGCAGCCCAATCTCATTTTTCAGATTCAATAAAATTACTTTTACAGCCCTTATTCGTTTGGTTCTGAAAAATGATGTAATCTGGGCCAACCCTAAGGTTAGCTTAATATCCACGTCACGTATATTCTGAGCCAGTGCCCTCCGTTCAACCAAAACAATAATAATAATTACTCCCTCCTTTTCAAAATTAAATATTAAATAGATTTCTATTTTTACATTTTACTACTATAATTTTCTAGCTATTGCTAAGGTTATACTTGAACAAATTAAATTTTCTTTAAAATTTTAACTTTAGAAATATATTTCCAATTTTGAACCGATGGATCACGTAAAACTTATGAAAAGTTTAGACTTAAAAGTATTTCAAAATAAATTGAAGTGTACAAATTACTTAAATGTAGGAGATTTAATACAAATTTCTCAGATATATATGATGAGACTTATATATGGTGAGTGACTTATAACCATAATTGTAAAGATATATGGTCTTATTCTTATAATAAATCTTTATAGTTCAAAATTTAGTTCAATGGGCAAAAAGTATTATCATCTCCAGTTTAATTTTACAGACGATTACAAACTAAATTATGATCAATGACCCATTTTTAACGTACAAATTTTACCTTCCCATTAAAAAAATCTTTCATCCGTCCAATTAAAGTGCGGATGGATGATATTTTTCACCATTAAATTTACAATTGGATGATCATAATTTATTATAAAAATAATCTTAAATTTAAAAATATAACTATGAATCAGCCCTTATATTATTTACACACACACACATACGTGACATTAAGGAAGGTAGATTGAAAATAGAGTAAGCTTTTGGTATGAATTAGTATATAATAAATTGACTTTACTCCAATTCAAACTATTTATATTTTTCTTTCCTTAATCAAACTTCTAACTTGACATGTCACTTATATTCAACAATTTTTTTTTGTTGAGGCACCACCAGTCCTATTCTTGCTGTGTTTATTGGGTCAGTACCAAATAAGAAAATGCCTACATAGAATTTTTGTTGGAAATTTCCTTTTTAATGCATTATTTTTGGCCCACTTTAAAACTAATTTAATGCTAATTAAAGAACATTAAATTAACATTAATGAGATGTTATTATAGTACTCATGTAGGAGTACATAGTGGTATTAAACTTGATTCAAGATGGGGTTATTTAATAGAAGATTTAGAGTCCCAAAGTTGGGGATTTAATAAAGTTTAAAGAAAGTAATGTTGTTTAATAAATATTTGTTCCACGTTGGAGAAAATAACTAAATGTACATGGATATATAAGCATTCTCATGTGACCAGTCAATTTTGTAGCTAGAATAAAAAAAAAGGCTTGGACATGGGATTCCTCGCATCGCACAATCCGGGCCGTGGGCGTGATCTTGTCGTATTGGCGCTTTACAGGCAGTTTACACCTGAGCTTGATCTAGTTTTAAAGACACTTGTTGTGGTTGTATGTGCGTGATCTAGTTTGGTCTCCATATTTATTTACATTCCTTAAGTTAATTATGTGTTACTTTCTATATCTCAACAGTTTTTCTAACATATACTTAGTTCAAAGTTCAAACTCGTCTAACTAAAAGAAAACTAGATATGCCAACCCTTTGTGCCGCCATGCCAATTGTGCAGGTTCTAATTCCCCTGATCCTTAAATGTGGTGATTTTTTTTTAACTGCTCCAACATAAATCATGATCTCTAAAGGTGATAATTTTTTTTAACTGCTCCAACATAAAAGATATGTTTTATTCTGTCTCAGTTAAAAAAAATGCACATAACAATAAAAAGTCGTACGTGATTGTGAGCACAAATAAAGGATGTTAGTAACAATCTCATTTTTCTTTCTTTTTTTTTAATATAAAAAAATAAATTAATATGAACTAATTGTAGAATAAAAATAAGTTTAAGTGCACAAACACAAATTCAAATACTAATAACCTCTACACTATTAAAAAATGGGGTATGTCATTGAAATATATTAATTAGATAATTTATAAAGTGCTTAAAAATTAGAAGGTTGTGTAGCTCTCATTTTCTCTAAAGAAATAAATCAATAATATTCATAAATGACAACTGAGATGAATTTAGTTAGACCTATGTGGTCAAAGTCAACTAGTTTGATTGTCCCTGGTTTAAACTACTTTGAATGTCCCTGGTATTAGATTCCAATATTTGAGGATCTTATGAAAGTGGCCTACCCCTCAATATATATTTTTTTCCTTTCTATTTTTCTCTTTCTTTTTGTCTATCAGCACTAAAAATTGAAAAAGCTGGTTCTTTGTTATGATTGGGCATCCCACTAATTCTTGTTAAAATGGTTATATTTATGATTGCTTCATCTCTAGGGTGGTACAATTTTCTGTTTAGTTAATTGTCGAGTATGTTCATTCGCTTTGTAAAATGGAAAGGTAATTGAGGTATGGAATACAACCGTAAATAACACTCTTATTATTTTGTGCCTATTTCACCATCACCCATTATGTAACCATCCATACATAAAGTGTAACTATTCATATATAAAGCCACTCTTTGGAGTCATTGATGTTGTCTTTTTTCATTATAAGTTTAGTTATATTATTATTTTGTCTTTTTTATATTAATTTTTTTATATTTTTATTTAGTCCTTCAAATTTTATAAAAATTTTATTATTCTCTACATAATTTATACACACAACATTTGTGCTATCGGGGTGATAGTATATATAACCAACGAATATATTAATCTATATTTGATTCTTCAAAAATCACTACGAACATGGAGAGTTACATCGATTAAGAAATAAATGGATTATCCAAATAAAAAAAAAGAATGTTTTGGTAGCTAGAAAACTAACAAAGAATTCATACATCTAAAGGGAATGGAGGATGGAACTAAAGGACGGATGATTCAGTACAAAGGGATATATCAAGTAGTAGTTAGAAATACTAATGTTGTTATCTTGCATGTTCAATCTTCTCATTGTCCATACCTAAAAATCCAACTTAATTCACCTTATAATTCCGCGAAGACTTTGTCAAAATTAACATGTAAAATATTATATATCACCTTAAACACATTTCTTATGTTTAATCTTAAAATGTTAAGGCACCTCCAAACAAAATCCAATAAAACTAATTATATAATTAAGGTTAATAATTACAGGGTTTTGTCTTCTCCTACATATATTTCATGAACTACTTTGAACATTTTGTCACTTTTAAAAGTCAAGGAAAAACAGACTTTATGCACAAAATATATATGTAGAAAGAATTATTTTCATGATGTCTTTTCTGTTTGTAGCTTTCTGCATGATACATGTATAAGTAACAACATATAGAATGACTACTATCAAAAAATTTATAATGCTTGTAGAAATTATTATTGTACCCAATATATAAGCCACGTTTGGTATTGTTGAAATTATCTTAATTAAGGTCATGCATGAATCAAACTATTTAGGGATGTTGTGGTTTAGATATAGTATTCTTGAAAATTTTAAAAATCCATTCAATGGCTGCACAATCTATAATAAGCTGCAACAAGCTTGACCGTACCATTTTACCTTAATTAAGTTATAAACTATAAGTATATACAAATAAGTTGCACTAAATTATCTTGCATTACAATGGTGTAAATTAATGGTGCTACATTATTTTTTTGGCTGAGCAAGCAGTATCTTCCATGTCTCACTGCTGCCACTTTCAATAAGAACAAGGATCCTTACATATATATATATCTATACTAACAAAATACAATGAATTTTGAATTTCCCGCTCATCATACTAAATAATCTAAGCCGTCCAAAGTTTGGGATAAATCCCACCGTCCCTTATTTAATATCCTTCCCCTCTCTCTCTGTGGCTTACAAATCTTCATTTCATTTCTCCCTCTTCTTCCTCTTCATCTCTTTCATTTCATAATGCCGTAGGCACGATGCGGGTAATGCTAGTTTATATATATATATATATGTCAATATTTATGGCGAATTAAACCTACTCCGATAAAATTATTCTGGCCTGCAAGAGAGAGATTAGAGCGACATAATTGATGTTTGAGATGACAGCATGAGACCTAAAACATGATTAAAGCAATTTGCATTTTAAAAAAAAACAAAACATGATTAAAAAAAATCACAACTCGTGCATAATGCATCCTGCCGTAGTTTTTTTCAATTAACCTTGTTCATGAGGGCTAAATTCCACAGCTTAAAACAAATTAATCCGCGTCTTTCACATATAACGCTGTGAAGTAGCTTCCAAGAGAAGGTAAAAAAGGCTTATTTTATCACTGTCTGATGTTACAATTAAGACACATTGGGAGACAGCAAAATCATTATACTGTATGATTAATACATTTACACGAGCAGTGTAAAACTTAATTATTTTAGTTTATTGCCAGTAAGATTATGTTGCTTGGGATATACATAAAAATTGATTTTGATGCATCTGAGATCATAGCTTAGTTCATCATAGTCAGAATCGTGGTTTCTTTACGGTTTTTTTACCTAAGCTGACACATAATTATAATGATTTTGAGCAAATTAATTAATCTAATCAAGTGTGAAAAATTGGCTTGATGACATTGATTGTGGTGATGACTCGAGAGCTTTGGAGTATATCGTATTAGCCCTGAGGTGAACAAAGCACTTCAAGGTTTAATAAGGACAAATATTGTAAGCTACAAAATATTGATGATTTAAATATTTTCTTGTTTCCATTTTCCATGTTGGAAGTTTCCTATATATCCTTGTATAGTGTAAAGCATAAATTAGGCAAAAATTATACCTCATGATTCATGTATTGCAACTATCACTACCAAAAAAATGGTTCATCCTGACAGAATTATTTTCGACGGATTACATTCCGTCATAATTAACTTAATTTTGACGGAATTTTTTATCGAAGATAATTTCCTCGTAAGTACATTATGATCGACGGAATTCCGTTAGACCTAAAAAGGATTTTTTGGCAGCAATGTTCCCGTCAACGCCAATGTCCTTCGAAAATAATTTAATTCCGAGGGACATTTTCGACGGGATTCCGTTGAAAACAATTCTTTTTAATCCCTATCCAGAGACCGATCAGTTCATTTATTTCCATCTCTATGTTCTTTCTCTTTCTTGCTCTCTCTCATTGCTCTCTCTCTCTCTCTCATCACACTCTCATCACTCTCAGTCCCTCTCCGACCACTCCATCTCCAACCGCCTCACTCCACCTCCATCGTTGTTCGTTACGTTGCTTTCTCCTGTTCACTGTCCATTACCCCGCCGGGAAAAACCTCCGCCTCACTCTGATCCACCTCCGATCAACTTAGGGTGTGTGTGTGTGTGTGTGTATATATATATATATATATATATAGTTTGCATCTTGCTGAAAATTGAAACTTAGTTTGGATTAATTATTGTGCACATTAATTAGGTCATATATGTATTGGGAATTATCCTTTGGGTTTATTTTGTGCAATTGTAGCTTCTGTTAGTTTATAGCATCTAATAATTGTTTCAATTTGGTTTCCTTTTATGCAATTACAGTTTTTGGATGTTGTATTTGCTATTTTCGACTGAATTCCCGACGGAATTTCTGTCAGAATTCTTCAATTGCAACATTTATGGGCCTTACGTGTATTTATGTATTTTATTAGTTTTTCAATATTAAAATAAACTAAGTAATATTTACTTAAATTTCTACTAATAAAAAAAAATGAACATGAACATGAAATTTTAAAAAAAAAAGATTTACATTAAATAAAATAAAATAATTAAAGTAGAGTAAAATAATTAAATAAAATAAAATAGTATAATATATAATAATACAAAGTATCTAAACAAAATATAATAAAATAAAATAAACAAAATAAAATAAAATAACATAACATAACATAAACTAAAATAAAATAATTAAATTAAATTAAATAAGTTTGATGAAGATGACTGGAAGAAGTTTGATGAAATTTTTTCACAATTTACTGAGGAAGTTAGGAATGTTAGGCTTGGCCCGACTATAGATGGCTTTTGCCCATTTAATAATTTTAGCCGACCCTACTCTGTTTGGCTAGTGATAATGGTACCTTACAATCTTCCACCGTCAATGTGCATGAAGGACTTGTATCTGTTCTTGACTTTACTCACACCAGGGGATAAGAGTCCTACAAAGGACATAAACATGTACCTCAGGCCGTTAATCGATGAACTTAAGATGTTGTAGGAGACGAGTGTCTAGACTTATGATAAATCGATTAAACAAATTTTTATGATGAAGGCAGCCTTATTATGGACTATCACTGACTTTCCGAAACTTGGGATGATCAGTGGTTGGTCGACTCACTGAAAATTTTCATGTCTAATCTGTATGGGGGATGTGCGAGGCATACAGCTAAAGCATGGGCGAAAAACTAGTTTCTTTAGAACTGTTTGTAGATTCTTTCTTGTTGATCACAACTACAAAAAAGATGTCTGCACGGTTCAATAGAAAGATTGTAACGCCCCCAAAATCCTCCGCACTTTTACCTGCGGCGGACCTTATGCGTTGATTTCATACATCTATCTACCTAACCAATGTTCCCAAAATCACATTGGTTGAATTAGTCTTATTTTAGACTATACATTAAAATTTTCTCTTAACTTCGTCCCTAGATCTTAACTTGATTTCAGTCTCATTATTTATACAAGTATCAACTTGTATTTCATCCGTATAAATGGATAACACCATATATAACGGTCTAATTTTAACATTAAGATTTAAATATTCTATAACTTTACATGTTCCAATATCCACGGCATTAAATCATTAGGACGGCTCTTGGGAACAGAGAATCTCGCGGTGAATGTTTGTATCTTCACCCGATGATAAATGTTTGCATCTTTATCCGTGACAAATGGTTGTATCTTTGTCCGGTGCAAAATTATCTTTCCGTACAGAACATTACCCAACTAGTTAAAACCCTCATTCGAAACATATTTGTTTATAGTGATATCTCTTCATATCAATAATCCTACTTATATGGTATTCAGAATAGTAATAACAAGTTATACCTGGGTCCGAGGAACATTAACGATGGATTTAACCAGTCAACATCGCTTAGTCCTGTCTCGGATATACAGCACTCATAAGTTATTTACCGATCATATCCTCATCCAGATAAATAGATCATTATTAATACTATGTTAAGTTTTAACAATTCTAAGTTATATCAAAGTAAAGACATAACAACATTCTGATGATAATAATTTATATCATTCATTCAATATTCGGTTACATGTTTGTTTGTTCGTATTACAACAGTCATTATGACTTATACAAATACTAGTAATAAACATGAAAACCTAATCTGCGCTTTATCTTTACATTCATGATCTTCTTAACGTTCATCTTTAATCTGCAAATAAGGTTTTATTCGCAAGAATAAACACGACGGCTCAGCAAGTCTAACATACAGCACATACGCAATTTATGCTTTCATATAAACTTTAACATGCCTTGACTGAACATAATTCTCCATTTAATATCACATATAACTCACGTTCCAACAATTTATATCACATTGACAGACAAAGTATATAAATCATGTTCATAACTCGTAAACATAACACATAACATTTAGAAGGCTTGCAACCATTAGTTAAAGAATTCACATAACATCTATTACATAACCAATAACACATAAGGGTTTAGAACTTGCCTTGAAACTGTTTTAGGGTTTTCCGAAAAATCGTTAAACACCTACAAAAAGGGTTACGCGACCCCAAATGTTAGTTTATCCAATTTTACTTTTGAATAAGTCTTAGAATAACTTAACTAGACTATTTTCATTGTTGGAATCATTCCGTTAAGTGACCAAATCAAAATCTCATTTTTCAGTGCTTGAACCCGAATGGTCCTTAAAAATTTCAGCTTTGACCTCTTTTACGTTGATATAACTTAGAATTGTGAAAACTTAACATAGTATTGATAATGATCTATTTATCTGGATAAGGATCGGTAAATAACTTATGAGTGTTGTACATCCGAGACAGGACGAAGCGATGTTGACTGGTCAAATCCATCGTTAAGGTTCCTCGGACCCAGGTATAACTCGTTATTACTATTCTGAATACCATATAAGTAGGATTATTGATATGAAGAGATATCACTATAAACAAATATGTTTCGAATGAGGGTTTTAACTAGTTGGGTAATGTTCTGTACGGAAAGAGAATTTTGCACCGGACAAAGATACAACCATTTGTCACGGATAAAGATGCAAACATTTATCATCGGGTGAAGATACAAACATTCACCGCGAGATTCTCTGTTCCCAAGAGTCGTCTTAATGATTTAATGTCGTGGATGTTGGAATGTAAGACCCCGAATTTTATGAAATACAAAATTTAATTTTTCTTCATATAGATATTTTTTTTAAACAGTAAGTGGTTAAATCGATAAAGTTAAAAGTTAAGGATGTTATGTGCAAATTTTATTTTGTCGGACAATATTCGCTTTGTCGGGGAATATTCGTTTGGTCCGACGGCGCCGAAATAACAAATTATTGGTGGACCCCACAACGGAATATTTGTCGGATATAGAAAACGATAGAAATAACCTTTTTAAATAAAAATAGTCAACGGAACTGTTAAAATACCGGTGATAAAAGAATAGTAGCATACGGTAGTTATTGGTATTTTCTGTAGCACTCGGTACTCTACAGTAACACACGGTATTGCATAGTGTCTCATATTTTTGGTCTGATAATTGACACCGTAACTGTTACGCATCATTTCATCGATAATTGTCTCTGCATAATATTTTATATTATCAATTCAATAATTGTTGTTACACAGTATTTTGCATTATTGATTTAATAATTGTCATTACACTGTATTTTATATCATTGAGTCAATAATTGTTGTTGCACTGTTTTTAAAATTATTGAACCTAATAATTGTCACAGTAACATATGCACAGTAATTCACATTATTGAATCAATAATTGTCATTACACAGTAACGTATGCTTTATTTTACATTATTGTTATCTCTATTATGATGTTATTTAAACAGTTGTATTTCATTAATTTATTGACTTGATATCTAAGACCTAACTATACTGTATTTATAACAATTAGTCATAATAATTGAATTGATAAAGTTATTTGTTTATAATATAAAGTTAGGTGATTATTAGGTGATATGAAATGAATGGTGTAGATTAAAGTGTGAATTATTGTTGAATAATTGAATTGATTTGTTTATAATATAAAGTTAGGTGATTATTAGGTGATATGAAATGAATGGTGTAGATTAAAGTGTGAATTAGTGTTGAATAATTAAATTGATTTATTTATAATATAAAGTTAGGTGATTATTAGGTGATATGAAATGAATGGTGTAGATTAAAGATAATATAATATTTGAAATGGATGGTGTAGATTAAAAGATGATCTTTAAATGAATGGTTTAGATTAAATGAATGATAAGATTTTTGGCTATAAATAGAAGCCTTAACTTAAGGATTTTTCATAAAACTTCCTTACTTGTTCTTTCTTTCTCTCTCTAAATACTTCTTGTGAAAGTTCTCTCTAAGTGTGCTTAAGTCATCTTGAGTATTTGTGAAGATCTATAAGTATACGTGTACTGTTCAAGTTAATCAACCTCATTTAAATCAATATCCAGTCACGTGTTGAGGTAAGGGATACCATCTTTTTCATCTTCCATTATTCAAACGTACTATGGTAAGGGATTATCATTATTTGATTCTCGATAATAATATTGTTTCTTCCTTACTCATAAGACGTGCCTTTTATTTCCATGTATTAAATTGTGGGAATAACCTTACGGAGCGGATTGCCGCCTGTTGGTGAATAACCTTTCGTATTCATTCATTATTAATCTCTGAGAATAACCTTACGGAGCGGATTGCCGCCTGTTTGGTGAATAACTCTTTGTACTCAAATTCTATTAAATTGTGGGAATAACCTTACGGAGCGGATTGCCGCCTGTTGGTGAATAACCCTTTGTATTAATTTCCTTCACCTTTTGTTAATCAAACCTGCTACGGTAAGGGATATTATTTTCTTTCATACTCCTAAATCGAAATTTTTTATGGAACTATTGCTTCTATAATTCCTGAAAATATTATATGTTCCATAATAGTTGAACTTCATTATTTCAACTGAACCTTCCTATTTACGTGAACCTTTCTATTGAATTGTAACCGTTATTCTGAACTGTGGATCTTGAATATCATTTTTAAATTTCACTCCACATCATGTTGACAATTTGGACATTATTTGAATCTGTACAAAGTAAACTTCCGATACTTATTGTTATCCTATTTCTTCTGTTCATCATTTATATCATTCTAATCATCCAAAAATCAAGCTGTTGTGAATATCTGTGGCCGGGGGCACAGATGTGATATATTTGTTGAACAGATGATAGGTTAAAGGCGATATAATAGGTTAAAGGCGATACATCTGTTTGGTGTCTTTTATGGCACGTGGTGAATGTTCTCTTTGGCCCGTAGTGCAAAGATGAACTGTTGATTGGTATGATTATGACCAAAGGCTGAATCTGGTATAATCATGACCGTTGGTGCTATATTGAATATCTTTGGCCCGTAGTGCAAAGATGAACTGTTGATGTGCATGATTATGATCAGGAACTGTGAATTTATATTATCATGACTAATGGTATTTCAGATGATAAAAGTTGATGATGTTTTTACGAAAAAGAGAAGCGAGTGGACATTATAGTCTGCATTATTCTTCTAATAGATTGCTCATTCCGCTGCTATTATTGATCTGAACATTGTTTAAGAATTTAACTGCAGTTTTTGATATAAACCTTGTATTCTATTGTATTCTATCAAGAACTCAACTGTTGAAGGCTAATGATAATTTATTCGTCATTATCTTAGTCATGATATTTCTTACTGGGCTATTTGAGCTCACCCTTTCTTTTGTTCCATTGTTTTTCAACAGGAGATGAAAACATAACAGGGTCTAGTCGGGGAATCGAGTGAGGGTCCGAGGAATAGTTATCATAGTCTTCACGTTTTGTAAAATAGTGTGGCAATAATAGTGAAGACTTAGTTGTGTATTATTATACACTGTATTGTAGTACGTTGTGCTTTGTTGTAATAATTTTGTTGTAGTCTTTTGACGACTCAAGTTTGGGCTGTGTGGGCCCAAATTTGGGGGCGTCACAGTTGGCATCAGAGCTTAGGGATATGGTCTTTAATGGAGATCTGGGGTTAGAACTAGGAGGGGAGAGACGAATAGAATCAATCACTAGTGTGTTCTACCTAAATTAGATTTTTTTTTTTTTATCTAATGAATCGATTTGAATGTAGGAATATGAAGAGATGAGTCAGTTTATTTGAACTAACATTTATTTTGTGACCACAGTTAATTATGGCATCTGGAAATCAGGAGGTTAACTATGAAATTACCGAAACAAATGTAGCTGCAAAACAAGAGGCGACGAATAATCTTCTTACAAACTCAGAGTTGAATCATTTACCTAAGGCAAAAATTATGCGTGTTCTATCCAGTAAGGATGAAGTTGAAAGCTCTGCTACAGTCATTCCAGATCCATTCTTAGAAGCAATTAAAGGAAGTAACGAACTTGCGGAAATTATTGCCTTTAATTTACTCACTAATTGGGAGAGTGATATCACCTGGTTATGCTCTATAACAAAGGATCAGAATATATGGACTTTTCATATTAGTCTTTGGGATTTATGGTGTTCCAGCTATGATTTTCAAGATTATTTAAAAATGATGTTTCTATACTTTTGGGCGTTACAATTTATAGGAATTCAGGTTAAGTTAGTCACTATTGTGGAAACTGCAGTCTATCGAAAATACTATTTTAATGGAAATCATTGGTACCTTACTACTGATGAAGTTGATGAATCCGAGAAACAGTTTGCTAGAAAATTATTCAGTGGTATTCCCATGGTTGAAATACGTGAAGATCCGAATGAAGTATTCGGGATTCGATTTGACGATAACAGTCAAGAAACCGAATGAGGTGATAACCGGTAAGCTATTCATAAATTCTCGTGAAGTCTATGCCATATTAAATACTGGCTCTATCCACTCTTTTATCTCACCTATATGTACTCAACGTTTAAATTTGACTATTGAAAACTTAAATCTTGTCTTATCAGTTGAAACCTCATTGGGAGAAATACCTATTACATTTACTATCTATAAATCTTGCCTAGTTCAAATCAACAACCTCACATTACCTGTTGACCTTATTTCTTTGGAAATGCGTGAATTTGATGTGATTTTAGGAATTGATTGGTTGACTACCCATCATGCTAAAATTGATTGTTTTCATAAGATTATTAGTTTTCATATTCCTAATCAACCTGTCATGCAAATTCAAGCAACTAAACCATTGAAATCTATAACTGTTATTTCTAGCCATAAAGCCATTCGTTTATTGAAAAACGGATGTCAAGCCTTTTTAGCTCATGTCACTGATTTGAACAAAAATACGTCAAACTTGAATGATATTCCCATTGTTAATGAGTTTTCTGACGTTTTTCCTGAAGAACTTCCTGGCTTACCCCCAAACCGTGAAATTGAATTTTATATTGATCTTGAACCCGGTACCAAGCCCATTTCCAAAGCTCCATACCGAATGGCTCCCATTGAACTTCAAGAGTTAAAAGTCCAACTACAGGAATTGTTGGATACCGGTTTCATTCGTCCGAGTGCATCACCTTGGGGTGCTCCTGTTCTATTTGTGAAGAAGAAAGACGGGAGTATGAGATTGTGCATTGACTACCGAGAATTGAACCATGTCACTATCAAAAACAGGTACCCGTTACCTCGGATTGATGACATGTTTGATCAATTGCAAGGCGCTCAACATTTCTCAAAGATTGATCTCCGTTCTGGATATCATCAGTTAAAGGTTAAAGCTGAGGACATCCCAAAGACTGCTTTTAGAACTCGTTATGGGCATTATGAGTTCTTAGTCATGCCTTTTGGACTAACTAATGCTCCTGCAGCTTTCATGGACATGATGAACCGGATATTCAAGGAACATTTGGATCATTTTGTGGTTGTCTTTATTGATGACATCCTTATATACTCCAAGAGCCGCGAGGATCATGAACAACACCTGAGATTGATACTCCAAAAGCTCCGTGAAAACAAATTATATGCCAAGTTGAAGAAATGTGAGTTCTGGCTTGAGAAGGTCACGTTTCTTGGGCATGTGATTTCTAGTCAAGGAATATCAGTCGATCCTGCGAAAATTGAAACGGTACTAAATTGGGAACAACCCAAAACAGTAACCGAAGTCCGAAGTTTTCTGGGTCTAGCTGGTTATTATCGGAGATTCGTAGAAGGATTTTCTCGAATCGCCACTCCATTAACGCAGCTTACTCGGAAAAGCACAAAATTCATGTGGAGCGAGGAATGCGAGAAAAGTTTCCAAGAACTCAAGAAGAGACTGGTTTCAGCTCCTGTTCTGACCATACCATCAGGATCAGGAGAATTTGTTATCTACAGCGATGCTTCTGGCAAAGGTATAGGCTGTGTCCTTATGCAACATGGAAAGGTTATAGCCTACGCCTCTCGACAACTCAAAGATTATGAGAAAAATTATCCTACTCATGATCTAGAGTTGGCAGCAGTCGTTTTCGCGTTGAAGATCTGGAGACACTACTTATACGGAGAAAAAGTGGATATCTATACGGATCATAAAAGTCTCAAGTATTTCTTCACCCAGAAGGAACTCAACATGCGACAACGACGTTGGCTTGAGCTGTTAAAGGATTATGACCACACAATCCAGTATCACCCGGGAAAGACGAACGTTGTAGCTGACGCTTTGAGCAGAAAATCTTATGCAAGTACAAGTGCACTGCTGACAACACAAAAGTGTATTTTGTACGACTTGCAAAAGATGGAGATAGAGCTAAAGACACCAGAGACCCACTTGAAGATTGCTCACGTGCGAGTAGAACCAACTTTAATCGATAAAATTAAAGTTGCTCAAGCTACCGATCCGGAACTGATAAACATGATAAAGAAAGTACAAGAAGGTGCCATTCCCGAAGCAAGAATCGACGAGAAAGGAATACTTCGAGTCAACTCTCGACTCTGTGTTCCTAACGATCCTGAATTAAAGCATAAAATCATGATGGAGGCACACAACACGCCGTTTGCAATCCACCCAGGAGGTACCAAGATGTATCGAGATCTTCGACATACATTTTGGTGGAACAATATGAAAAGAGAGATTGCGGAGTTTATCTCAAGGTGCCTAACTTGTCAACGTGTCAAGGCAGAACATCAAGTTCCTAAAGGTCCATTACAATCACTTGAAGTTCCCGAATGGAAGTGGGAACACATCAATATGGACTTCGTGATGGGTCTTCCAAAAGTTTCTCAAGGCTTAGATGCAATTTGGGTGATCATAGATAGATTGACCAAATCTGCTCATTTCTTGCTTATACGAGAAAACTTTTCACTTGAACGTCTTGCCGGTATGTACATAAATGAGATCGTGAGATTGCATGGCATGCCAGTTTCCATAGTTTCTGATCGAGATCCTAGATTCACTTCACGCTTTTGGATCAGTCTACAAAAAGCTATGGGCACTGAACTGCGTTTTAGTTCTGCATACCATCCTCAAACGGACGGACAATCGGAAAGGACGATCCAGACCCTCGAAGATCTTTTGAGACTTTGTGTATTAGACTTCAAAGGAAGTTGGGATAAGTACTTGCCGTTGGTGGAATTTTCTTACAACAACAGTTACCAAGCAAGCATAGGCATGGCTCCATTCGAGGCATTGTATGGAAGGAAGTGTCGCTCTCCAATATGTTGGAATGAGGTAGGAGAAGCAAAATTATTGGGACCCGAGTTGGTACGCTTGACGACCGAAAAGATCCAAATGATCCGACAACGAATACAGACCGCACAAGAACGACAAAAGAGTTATGCTGATCTTCATCGGAGAGACGAAAGTTTCAACGTCGGAGATCATGTATTCTTACGTGTTTCTCCATGGAAAGGGGTTACGAGATTCGGAAAGAGAGGAAAGCTCAACCCTCGATTTATTGGCCCATTTGAAATCCTCGATCGAATAGGAACCGTAGCCTACAGACTAGCCCTATCACCAAGTATGTCTCGCATCCATAACGTTTTTCACATATCTATGTTACGTAAATATGTGAAGGACCCAAACCACGTCATTGAGTTAGAACCAGACGTTATAGCAGAGGATTTAACATACGAGGAGGTACCTGTTAAGATCCTGGATAAGAAGGAGCAGATCCTACGCTCAAAGGTTATACCTCAAGTTAAGGTTTTATGGAGGAACCAAGATACTGAGGAAATGACCTGGGAGCTAGAATCTGAGATGAAATCTAAGTATCCTTACCTCTTCGATATGTCAGGTACGTCAATTTCGGGGACGAAATTTCATAAGGAGGGGAGGTTGTAAGACCCCGAATTTTATGAAATACAAAATTTAATTTTTCTTTATATAGATATTTTTTTTAAACAGTAAGTGGTTAAATCGATAAAGTTAAAAGTTAAGGATGTTATGTGCAAATTTTATTTTGTCGGACAATATTCGCTTTGTCGGGGAATATTCGTTTGGTCCGACGGCGCCGAAATAACAAATTATTGGTGGACCCCACAACGGAATATTTGTCGGATATAGAAAACGACAGAAATAACCTTTTTAAATAAAAATAGTCAACGGAACTGTTAAAATACCGGTGATAAAAGAATAGTAGCATACGGTAGTTATTGGTATTTTCTGTAGCACTCGGTACTCTACAGTAACACACGGTATTGCATAGTGTCTCATATTTTTGGTCTGATAATTGACACCGTAACTGTTACGCATCATTTCATCGATAATTGTCACTGCATAATATTTTATATTATCAATTCAATAATTGTTGTTACACAGTATTTTGTATTATTGATTTAATAATTGTCATTACACTGTATTTTATATCATTGAGTCAATAATTGTTGTTGCACTGTTTTTAAAATTATTGAACCTAATAATTGTCACAGTAACATATGCACAGTAATTCACATTATTGAATCAATAATTGTCATTACACAGTAACGTATGCTTTATTTTACATTATTGTTATCTCTATTATGATGTTATTTAAACAGTTGTATTTTATTAATTTATTGACTTGATATCTAAGACCTAACTATACTGTATTTATAACAATTAGTCATAATAATTGAATTGATAAAGTTATTTGTTTATAATATAAAGTTAGGTGATTATTAGGTGATATGAAATGAATGGTGTAGATTAAAGTGTGAATTATTGTTGAATAATTGAATTGATTTGTTTATAATATAAAGTTAGGTGATTATTAGGTGATATGAAATGAATGGTGTAGATTAAAGTGTGAATTAGTGTTGAATAATTAAATTGATTTATTTATAATATAAAGTTAGGTGATTATTAGGTGATATGAAATGAATGGTGTAGATTAAAGATAATATAATATTTGAAATGGATGGTGTAGATTAAAAGATGATCTTTAAATGAATGGTTTAGATTAAATGAATGATAAGATTTTTGGCTATAAATAGAAGCCTTAACTTAAGGATTTTTCATAAAACTTCCTTACTTGTTCTTTCTTTCTCTCTCTAAATACTTCTTGTGAAAGTTCTCTCTAAGTGTGCTTAAGTCATCTTGAGTATTTGTGAAGATCTATAAGTATACGTGTACTGTTCAAGTTAATCAACCTCATTTAAATCAATATCCAGTCACGTGTTGAGGTAAGGGATACCATCTTTTTCATCTTCCATTATTCAAACGTACTATGGTAAGGGATTATCATTATTTGATTCTCGATAATAATATTGTTTCTTCCTTACTCATAAGACGTGCCTTTTATTTCCATGTATTAAATTGTGGGAATAACCTTACGGAGCGGATTGCCGCCTGTTGGTGAATAACCTTTCGTATTCATTCATTATTAATCTCTGAGAATAACCTTACGGAGCGGATTGCCGCCTGTTTGGTGAATAACTCTTTGTACTCAAATTCTATTAAATTGTGGGAATAACCTTACGGAGCGGATTGCCGCCTGTTGGTGAATAACCCTTTGTATTAATTTCCTTCACCTTTTGTTAATCAAACCTGCTACGGTAAGGGATATTATTTTCTTTCATACTCCTAAATCGAAATTTTTTATGGAACTATTGCTTCTATAATTCCTGAAAATATTATATGTTCCATAATAGTTGAACTTCATTATTTCAACTGAACCTTCCTATTTACGTGAACCTTTCTATTGAATTGTAACCGTTATTCTGAACTGTGGATCTTGAATATCATTTTTAAATTTCACTCCACATCATGTTGACAATTTGGACATTATTTGAATCTGTACAAAGTAAACTTCCGATACTTATTGTTATCCTATTTCTTCTGTTCATCATTTATATCATTCTAATCATCCAAAAATCAAGCTGTTGTGAATATCTGTGGCCGGGGGCACAGATGTGATATATTTGTTGAACAGATGATAGATTAAAGGCGATATAATAGGTTAAAGGCGATACATCTGTTTGGTGTCTTTTATGGCACGTGGTGAATGTTCTCTTTGGCCCGTAGTGCAAAGATGAACTGTTGATTGGTATGATTATGACCAAAGGCTGAATCTGGTATAATCATGACCGTTGGTGCTATATTGAATATCTTTGGCCCGTAGTGCAAAGATGAACTGTTGATGTGCATGATTATGATCAGGAACTGTGAATTTATATTATCATGACTAATGGTATTTCAGATGATAAAAGTTGATGATGTTTTTACGAAAAAGAGAAGCGAGTGGACATTATAGTCTGCATTATTCTTCTAATAGATTGCTCATTCCGCTGCTATTATTGATCTGAACATTGTTTAAGAATTTAACTGCAGTTTTTGATATAAACCTTGTATTCTATTGTATTCTATCAAGAACTCAACTGTTGAAGGCTAATGATAATTTATTCGTCATTATCTTAGTCATGATATTTCTTACTGGGCTATTTGAGCTCACCCTTTCTTTTGTTCCATTGTTTTTCAACAGGAGATGAAAACATAACAGGGTCTAGTCGGGGAATCGAGTGAGGGTCCGAGGAATCGTTATCATAGTCTTCACGTTTTGTAAAATAGTGTGGCAATAATAGTGAAGACTTAGTTGTGTATTATTATACACTGTATTGTAGTACGTTGTGCTTTGTTGTAATAATTTTGTTGTAGTCTTTTGACGACTCAAGTTTGGGCTGTGTGGGCCCAGATTTGGGGGCGTCACATGGAACATGTAAAGTTATAGAATATTTAAATCTTAAGGTTAAAATTAGACCGTTATATATGGTGTTATCCATTTATACGGATGAAATACAAGTTGATACTTGTATAAATAATGAGACTGAGATCAAGTTAAGATCCAGGGACGAAGTTAAGAGAAAATTTTAATGTATAGTTTAAAATAAGACTAATTCAACCAATATGATTATGGGATCATTGGTTAGGTAGATAGATGTATGAAATCAACGCACAAGGTCCGCCGCAGGTAAAAGTGTGTGGGATTTTGGGGGCGTTACAAAGATAGAGAAAAAAGGGGTTGTCGGTCGATTGTCAAGCAGCGAAGTCATCGTCGGTTGGCTAAATGATATGAAATTTCCATAGTCAGGGAAGGAACACAGAAAGTTGAGAACAATTACGAAAATACTTATAACTGGACACACTTGCATATGTTCTTTGAGTTGTCGTACTGGGTTACGCTTTCAGTCTGTCACTATATAGATGTGATGCATATAGAGAAAAGAATGTCTTTGAGAACTTATTTTACTCCATGCTAGATGCGAGTGATAAAACAAAAGGCTACCGGTTGATTTTTTTTGTATAGATGTTTTGTAAAACATTTGTAGTTGCTTATTTTATGTAAATTATTGTAGTTTAGCTTGATTCTTTTTAGATCAATATTTTTTAGTTTTGTTTTATAAATTGTTGAAGTTAATTTGACATTTTGTAGTTTATAACTTATTCAAAATTAATTTGTAAATGTTATTATTGTAATTAAAGTAATTACGTTGTATGTGTTGTAATCTATAGATTATTGTATGTGTTGTTGGGATAAAGTAGGTTATATGTACAAAAAAATGGTGTAAAAACTTGAAAACTGAAAAAGCAACCAAATTATTTTTAATTTTTTTTTTGTTATTTTCGACAGAATTTTCATCAAATAGTAAAAAATAAATTTGTAATTAAATATTTAATTTCGTCGGGGTTTATATTTTATCGATAGAATTTTTCGTCAAAAATAATATTTTTTAATTTATTATAAACTAATTCTTGCCGACGGAGTTTCTGTTGCCATTAAACAAAAACTAGATGAATGCAGAAGAGCCACGTGGCCATGATATTTTCGGCGGAATTTAATTCTATTGGATTTAATTCCGCCGACAATACTTATTCTATTGTTCGTCGTTCATAATTCCGTTGGAGATAAACAATCTCGATGGAATTATCAACGGAATTATTCCTAACGCGATTATTTATGACTGAATTGTCGACGAAATTTTTCATCGAAAATAAGTTAATTATGACGGAATAAGCTTTTCTCCGACGAAAATTTTTGTCAAAATTAAAGCTTTTTCTTGTAGTGTATTATGAGTTATGACTTGCCTCTCCTAGGTCAATAGCATTATATCTAAATAACAAAATTTAATTATCATAATTAATGTTTTTTTGGCTTTTTTGGTTAAATGGAATTCATTAGAAAACAAGAAGTCGCAGATTAAATTGTTGGGGACAAGCAGCCTAGTTGCAGATAAATCAGAATGTTGAATAATGAAAGATATCACAACCACATAGTTATCTATAAAGCAAATTAAACTCTTGAAAGGTGTAAATTTTTGTTACAACAAAAATAATATCATCAACTAATACAATGAGTCTCTCTGTCCCATCACGTGACTTATTTTTCTTCCAATAAAAAAAAATACAGAAATAATATAATAACGAATGATGTTATCACCTTTATATTGTTTTAACCTAATGCATAGAAGCCACAACGTTACAAAGCGTGATTGGTGGTGATCAACTAAATTCTTTACTAAAAAACATAATTTAATTTAGGAAAAGTTAAACCCGGTAGAAAATTAACACAATATATATACATAAATAAACACACTCATGTTGGCTTAGATACGTGAAGCAGTGGGAGAGAGGGACAAACCAATAGACCGCGTTAAGAATTCAAGGATGAAAGCTACAACAAGTCTGTTGGGAGAAAAATCAAAGTAAGGAAGATTAGCATAATAATTAATATCAAAGTAAGGAAAATTAGAATACCAATTAATTAATATCAAGTAAGGAAAATTAGAATAATAATCTTGTGTATGCTAAAGAGGGATACCCTTATAATACTGCCGGCTAAGGAATTTAATCTATCAGCAAAGCAGATCAAGAAACTAGCTAATTAGACCTTGTCTCAATATTCTCTCTTCTACACCTTTATTTATGAGCTCACATTTGTATTGTCTTGTCTTTGGCCTCTACCTTATTCCCCTCTTCCTCTCTATAACTCCATACCCTTTATATATTTTTATAAAAACACAACAATTATAAGTGTTCTAAGTCTTCATTTGGAGAATTACATACGAAGTTTCACTTTAGATTCTCAGAAAAAAAAAAAAAAAATTAATGGAAGCGAATCGCCATGAGGATCACTCAATAAATTCAAGCAATGAAGTTGATCAGCCGGAGCTAGACAACACCGATTTGGGCACGGGGAGATCCTATCAGTGTGTGTTTTGTAAGAGAGGCTTCACTACAGCGCAGGCCTTGGGTGGACACATGAATATCCATAGGAAAGATAGAACCAAGACTAGTACCAAGTCTAATTCTTCAACTAATCTGAAGAATAAACAAGAAGAGAATGTTAATTGCATCGGTCCTCCATTCTACCAGCCAATTTCAAGCAACACGCGTTATGCTGCTGCTCAAGGGGCACAAATTCATTACCGAACATTTTTTCCAGCCTCCACAAGTTCAACTCATGATCATCAAAACTCGCTATGCTCAATTCCATTTGGAAAGGATTGTCACATGAGCTTGAGCTTGCAATTTGGGACAACGAACTTCGTGGAAGATATGGAGAAGAAGAGGAGATGTAGTGGAAGTGAAGATGATGGATTGGATTTGGAGCTAAGGCTTGGCCATGATCCTTAGCTATATAAATATATATAGCTAGATCATATTCCTATGCTGTACAGAAGTGTGTAATTATATATATATATATATATGCTAATGCAAAAACACCATTTTACAAACTACTTATAAAATGGTACTTTTTGCATATATGCATCTTTCTATTTGGAAGGGTTTATTGGAGGGATGAATTTAACAAGTACTTCCTTCTATGGCTGGGGAAATTTCAGCTATTATGGAGATGGTGACAAAATGATTAATCGCGACGGTGGTATCCTTGGACCGGTCACAAGATTTTGAGGTAGCTATGCTGTTTTCCTCAGTTATATGTATAATATTTATAACCCTAATTTTAATTAGGGTTATAACTTGTAGTATCAGATTTAATTTCTCCTTCCATCTGCTTGGCTACAATCTAGTTGTCTTTTTATTAAGAGCTAGGTCCACTTTCTTTTGATCTATAAAGTTTACTGTAATTCTAATTTTCCGTTTTTCTGGAAATTTATTCTTTCTTGATGTGTGCAAATGAAATGGTATTACTTCAATAAGGAGCTATATTTCCTGGCCATATCTAACTAACACTATGTATTAAACTATATCAAGATCCTACGACTATTACGTACCATATGAATGGGGCAAATTGAAAGCAGTAACTACAAGCAAACCCTCGAAAGGTGTTATGTCCTGTTTATTTACTTGACTAATATATATGGAACCATGACCTAAGCTAATTATATTTGTTGCTACTTTACTTCTCACTCTATATATATTTGTGTGTGTGTATTTGGGAATACACAAAACCCTAATTTGATTAAGGGTTGTATAGGAATTTACATATATTTTACGGACGTTTCTCCGCATGTTCTCTTCGTCTTTTTAGGTGCAAATTCCTCATCATAAAGTTCATCTATAAAGTGTACAAATATCTCATGTCTCTTTGTCGTTGTCTAATCGTATATCACACTATATCTTTAAAATTTAACCTCTCACGTTGTACCGGCCTCTTTGTTTCCTATCAAAATAGTATTTCCTTAGTTTTGCTCAACTTTTTTTTTTTTTTTTTTTTTTGCTAAATTAAGATTTATATAAAAAAAAACAAGAAAATACAAGGAATTGGGAACCCCAAAAAGAATTAGAATAGACATCATAGGACAGGCCCAATGATATTTTTGCTCAACTTCTTTTCTTAACTCTCTAAAAAATCTCAAATAATATGGGTAACTTCTTCATCGACTATTCTCAATCTCTTTATGAAACTTCCCATACTGTCTCCACTACTCTAAAATTTCACTCTATGAAACTTCCTTTTCTCTCTTCACTACTCCCACTTCATATACGTCTTTCAGATTTTTACGGTTCTATTTTCATCTCAAACTCATGTCTTCTACTCCTATTTTGATTTTCAAAATATTCATATTACTTTTTATTTCAATTCTTGAAATACCTCGAGGATGTGCAGTTGCATCAGACAGGCTTAACTTTGGAAAAACATATTAGAAGTTGATTAATATGCAGCGGCGGAACCAGAATGATTTGAGAGGGGGGTCAAAATACATCAATAAAAAAAATTATTTATTGACCCTTGAAGTGCTTCTTTCAGTTGTACGACTGAGAGGAGCAACTGTATCCTGTGAGTCTATATAGTTTGAAAAACGTCTCAAAATTTGTTCGTTTTCAATTGTTGAAAAAAATATCCTTCTCAATATAAACTACCAGACCGTCATTTATCCACTCGTCTCCCATTTTATTACGCAAGTCAGTTTTAACAATTTTCAACGCAGAGAATACTCTTTTAACAGTAACAGTCGCAACTGGTAAAATCAAAGTCAACTCGATCAATCGATATACCAATGTAAAAGTTATATTTTTTCTTGTTTCAATCAACTTCTTGACAAGACTTTCTAAACCCAAATCTTCAGCCTGCTACGACCGTGAGATCTCATGTTATCTTCCATATTAATAAAACATTGTAAATAAAATAACATAATAAATAACGATATTAATATTTATATCATGGACATATATAATTAATGTGTATAATCTGAATTTAGATCTTATGTCTCCCATGTCTCGTGTACGGTTGTCAAGAATAATATATTTATTTATTTATAGTTAACTAATTTCGTAAACCGAAATTACCAAAAAAATAATTTTGTAAATGGAGAAGTTTACATGAAAATAGATAAGAATGAGAAATGGCCAACATATATGAATTAACATGCATAATTAGACGAGAAAATATTGTCTAAAACTATTTTACATATTTAATTTAAGATTTGCATAAGAACTAGGTAGATATATATATATATATATATATATATATATATATATATATAGAGAGAGAGAGAGAGAGAGAGAGAGAGAGAGAGAGCTAATGAAATTCCCTTATTAATTTGTCCCTTAAATATATGTCTTTATATACTTTGCGCACTTGCTTTTGAGCAAAAAAAGAAAGTTCTTTAGTGCAATAAAATTTAGTTATTCTTTCTCCCTGTGAAATATCAAAAGACAATATTAATTAATTATGCCATTAATTATTATTTATAATAAAATTAATTAAATAAATAAAAAATAATATATATATATATACACACACACACACACACAATCTACCGGGGTCATTTGACCCCCCTGCCCCCCCCCCCCCCCCCCCCCTTCTGCCTATTTTTTTACTTGGTTTATGGTGAGTGTTGATACTTAATTAATGATACACCTAGCTAACTATGGAGCAAAATTGCATATTTTGTCCATTTTAAATTATAAGATTATTATTGATTTTTGAAAGTTAATTTGTGATATTTTCAAACTTGAAATTGAAATGATTTATTAAGAATTATGAAGCTAAAATTTTCGCAATGATTAGTACTTTTCAAATATTTTATAATATTCATCTTGTATTGACCAAAATGAAAAGAATTCATATGAATTTTGAGTTTGAAAATATTTTAAATTAATTTCAAAAAATCAATAATGATCTTATATTTTGAAACGGTGGAAGTATTAATTAATTAATGGCAAAAGTTTTTTGTGGGAGTATTTGGCTCTTTGCACTAACTTCATTTTAGATGGACCAACCTAGATTCACTACAAGAAAAAGGTCTAACAACGACCAAGAGTTTTAGCGACCGCAATATGGTCGTTATTGGTATTAATAGCGATCACATATCAAATGTGTCACTATTGATATTAGCGACTGTGAATCGGTCGTAGATCGATCGCAAATAGAATTTAGCCGCCAAAAAATTGGTGTCGTGGTTGGCGGGAACACTTTTAGCGACCGAAATATAACAGCGAACGCTACGCAGTTGTTAAAAAGTCCACGTCAACAAGAATCAGCGATCGTAAGTGGTCGTTGATTCTTTTTAATCTCCATCAGAATCAGGAAGTTGGGCAAAAGAACTCAAAAAGAAAAAAATAAGAAGAGGGAGAAAAGAAAAGAGGGAGAAGAAAGAAAGAAGAAAGGAATGATCGGACCACCCCACGCTGCCCCATGCCATCTCACGTCGCCCCATGCATTACCCCCATGCCTATCTTGATTCAAGTATGTTTTAATTCATTCATTGATTTATTAATTGTAGAAGTTTTTTTTATATGATTTTACAGTTTATGTATTATTTGGGCATGATATATTGGGCTATTCCTTCATTTATTTAATAGGCTAGTAGAGAGCCATCCTTTCTTAGACTTTTATCACATTTTAGTTCATTGTTTGGAAAATTGGAACTGAGTGTCAGATTTTTAATTACATTGAAATTTCTTAGAATTGCAAATGTGCTTTGCTTGGTATTGAATTGTCAAACATAGCGTTAATGATTTACCTAGATAGAAAAAGGATTTGTGTTTAACAACTACAATTTTACATTGTTTAGAGGGGGGGAAATCACAATAATTTTCGACACAAGCAAGGCTCGAATTGCCTTTCTAAAGGACCTTAAGAAATGCTAAAATTCATATTTATAACATTATTAAGGAAAATCACCTGAAATAGACCAAACTAGTAACTAAATTCCAATGGATCGTGCTTTAGCATCCTTAACTCAATTTTGAGATCAAGTAACTAAATCCCAATGTGTTAGAAAAGGGATTCACTTATAGTACTCAATACTTTCCAATACAATATATATTTTAAAATTTACAAATTAATGACTGCATGTTCCAAATCATAATATAAGGTTAGGAACTAGTAATAAATTTAATTGTAAAACCAATTTACTCTCTTTATTTAATAATATAATAGTGAAGCGGTATTATCATCTCATGAGTGAAGGAGAGGAAAAATAGAGGGTCCTACTTGTAATATGAGAAAATGTTATATAAGGTGTAATTTAGTTAAACTTGACTAAAACTACTTAGTTTTAATGTTAAATTGTTTATTGTAGGGTTTTATTTAAGAAAAAAAATAATTATAAATTGTTAACAAAATTATGTCATTTTATTAAGTAGTGTTAACCAAACTTGACTAAGAATTTCTGAGTTTCGTATTGGATCACTTGAAAAAACATTGGAGTTGTTTCACTTTTGTCTCTTTTTATCTTTTTCTTACTTGAAATCTGATTCTATCTTTAGCCCCTCTTTACAGTTACATTTAATATGTTGATAAGAAACTTTTTTCAAACTTTTCTCTTTATCGTGGTAACCACATGCAATTTTCAATTTATCGAGGGATTTTACTTCGGCTAATATTATATTCGTGGATTATTTTTTATCTACTATCTACATATTTCGATGTGAAACTAAAATATTATGATATGTGCATACGCGCAGTTGTTAAATGTGTTCTATATTTTTATCTTTTTTTCTCTATTGTAATACCTCTATAGGATCATAATTTTCTTTTTCAAAGTCAAATTCAAATAATTTTAAATTCAAAGTTAATATATATTCACTTAAGTTTAGTCAATACAAGATTAATATTTTTAACTGTCTAAAAAGTACTATTGATTAAAATATTTATTGATTTATAATTTTAAATAAATATATATCAATTTTGTATTTGAAACAATTTCAAATTAAAGAAAAATAAAATAAAGTAATACAATTTTAAATAAAATAATTTTAAATAAAATAAAATAACATAATATAATTTAATTTGAAATTATATCATATTTTATACAATAATATAATATAATAAAATTACAATGAAATAAAAAATAAAAAATAAAAAATACAAATAATATAATATGTACCGGCCAGATTCTCACATTAGTTAAAACTGTATAAGATCATATTCAGCTTAGAAACTCGTTTAAATTATATCATGCCCAAGCTTAGACCGTTAGAATGAGATCTCTATTAATGATATAATTTAAAATAATATGATCATATTCAACTTAGAAACCCGTTCAAAATTCACTTATTATGAGTGAATTTTGAATAGTTCGCAGATTGGGACTGTTCTTGTATGTCAGGCTTCCACTTAGGTTGATGTCAACGATTGAAGCAAATGTATCTGTTTGTTCTAAAGAACTTTTGGTTTCTTTATATTCTATTGTTTTCCGGGTGCATACTTAGACTTTACAAATTATAGTCTATTTCGTGTACTTGGAGACCGATGGGAGATGCTGTCGAAATTTCAGCAAATAGTAGATGCATTTGTTTGACTCGTTGACATTAGTGGGACGTCGCATAAGGATGGAGACATATTTAGATAAGAACTATATATGCATTAATTATACCTAAAAATGACACAGTTTAATACAATAATTATTGTTAAAATAGGTATCGTAGTATCATGAATTTCTATTCAGACCGTAGTTGGATGAGACGACAAAAGTCAAGTGCTCGTATAGGTGCTACAACTGAATTTAGAACTGGTTGCCAAGTGTTTCTGGATTATGCGTATAGTCACCCGGAATGTGTCAATGGCTAGAACAAGATAAGATGCCATTGCTTGAAGTGTAAGAATGCAAATTATATGGACAGAGACATGGTCAACTATCATTTACTTATTTCTGAGTTTATGAGAAATTACAAAGAATACTGGTGGGCACATAAGCAAAGAAGAGATAGTGGTTGCACATAAGTACATACTCTAGGTAGCAGTACTTATCGTATAAATGACATGGTGCATGATATTGTAGGCCCTGGTTTTGTTTGGGAACAAGACAGAGAACAACCTATGAATTCTGATGCCAAAACATTCTTTAAGTTGTTAGACAAGGATAGTGAACCGTTGTGGCCTAGTTGTACCAAGCAAACCACATTGCCTGCAATGGCTACGTTACTTAACATCAAGGTTGATCATAACATGAGCTATGAGTGTTTTGAGTCACTATTGAAGGCCATTAAGAGTATGTTGCCTGACGGTGAAAAATTGCCTGATAACTACTACTTTTGTAAGAAAAATGGTGAAGAAGTTGGGTCTTAGATATCAAAATATCGATGCATGTCCAAACGATTGCATGTTGTTATATAAGAAAAATAAACAAAAGACAAAGTGTATGTTGTGCAGTCATGAACGGTTCAAGCCTAATAAAGAAGGTGTGATTACAAAAAAAAAACATATACCTTTTAACATTTTAAGGTATTTTTCAATTACACATCGACTAAAAAGATTATACAAGTTTTCAAGAACAGCCGAACATATGACTTGGCATGCGAGATTTCTACCTAAACATATTACTTAATTAATATATATTTAACATTGTTTTATTCTTTTGTTTTACAGGCCCGTTTGGATGAGGATGCGTGAAGACATTTTTGTATTCTCCTATTCGTCTTTTTCTACGTTTTTATTAGTTTATGTATGGATATGGTATTTATATTTTGATCAATTTTGTATATAAATTTTACGTTGGTTGGTTTATATTTCAATTCGAATGGATTGCATTTGATATATTCTTTTTAAATATATATAATGTATGAATTAGTTGATATTATGAATGCATGTGGGGCTCACTATATATATATGAATTGTATTGTGTTGTGATATAAAGCAGCTACAAACAGAAATAATTTTTTTGGAAAATCCACAAAACAAAGATTTTTTTTTTTTTTAGTATCAGCGACCACACGCGATCACTAATATATTTTGACAACTGCATTTTTTCCCCTCACATCAGCGACTGCATGGGGTAGTTAATATATTTTCAGAGACCGATAGTATTAGCAACCGCATGCGATCGCTAATGTGGGTCGCTGAATGTGAAACCACATGGCAACCACGTCAGTATGAAGCTGAGTCATTTGAGCGACGGTGTTGGTCGCTGATGTGAATCCAGCGACCAGATAATTTGCGACCTCATTCAGACGCTGATACCTATCAGCGACCGAATGTGGTCGCTAATATGCAATTGTAGATAGTTTTTTTTTTTTTTTTTTTGTAGTGATTAATATTCAAGGATGTGTGTTTTTAATGCAAGAAGATATAAAACTTTGAACTATCTGTGATGATGACTCTAGGAAATTAATTCGAGTTCAAGATGTGCATATATAGGTCGGTAAGCTACCATATAAGCTTTTGTGAATTAGCTCTAGATGGGAGGCATTGTGAGCTATTAGGAATTAATCATGCATGCATGATAATTACAATAACTATTTCTTCGAAATGAGTCTTATTAATTCTAGGTCTCTTAATTACTTTTCTGTAGACATATCTCCCTGTGCTTCATCTTCACATCTTTTCTCAATTTTTCATCAGTAGAATATCAAAAGCAATTTTTTTAAAATTTTTTTATTTCTTATCGAGTTATTTTGTTTCTTCAAATACAAAATATATATATATATATATATATATATATATATGAAATTAATTATCATATCATGCATGTTGATAGATTCAACTCAAAATCAATTAACTGATGAATATATGGTTAATGTAAAAGACTTTGGTATGAATAATTTGCTACATATAGCGTTTTTTTTATTTAATCTTAAGTGAAGATCCTTATTAACAAGTTCATTAATTGGTGGCTTCATTAAAAATTGTAAAAGTGTTTCTGATTTAATTCGTTTTGTTTGCTTTCGGAGTTGGCAAAAATTAATGAATGCGACACTAGTACAGTTTCCAGGTGGAAGGAATGAATGTGTATTACATATGTATATGGAATAATTAGGATCCAGGATACGGACATTTTTGTGTAGTCATCATTCCAATCATGCTACCTACTCTCTAAAATACTACAGTATGATATATATACATAAATAATATTGTAATAATAGTGAAATGTATGTATATTTAATTATGTACGGAAGCCATTGCCATGAATAATTAAAGCTTTGAAACCTGAAGATAGTTGGAGTTAGTGTTACCGTAAATTGTTAGATGAAATAACGATCAAGTTAATAGTGCTTATTTGCTACATAGTTGGAGAAAATATATAGTAATAATAGTGAAATGTATGATATATATATACATAAATAATATTGTAATAATAGTGAAATGTATGTATATTTAATTATGTACGGAAGCCATTGCCATGAATAATTAAAGCTTTGAAACCTGAAGATAGTTGGAGTTAGTGTTACCGTAAATTGTTAGATGTAATAACGATTAAGTTAATAGTGCTAATTTGCTACATAGTTGGAGAAAATATATAGTAATAGCTACAAATTACTCCATCCATCACAAATAATAAGAGTTTTGTTTTACTTACAAGTCTTTCTATAACTTATTAAAATAAAGTAAAAATTAATTATTTTGAACACGTACATATTTTATTACGTTCGCAATTGAAAAGTCAAAAGTTAAATAGGAGTAGAACTTTTAGACATATTGACGGACTAAAAGAGTATTTGATACGGATCCAGATTCCATGAATTTGTTATATCTCTTGACCACCGTGAAATTTATATATAATTTTTTTCTATATTAATTATAACAAATGTTACATTTTTACTATTCTACAAACAGAGCTCTATAATTAAAATACAATATTTGTTATAAGAAAAAACTATACTCCCTATTGCTATCTACTGTGCTCCTTGGTTTGAGAATACAGAGAATTATGGAATCTCAAAGAATTTTAAATGAACTTTTCTTTTGCCAGTGAAAAAAATAAATTATGCTCTCTCCGTTTTAAATTATAAGATTACTATGGACTCTTGAAAAGTTGGTCTGAAATATTTTTAAATTTAAAATTGACACGATTCATTTAAATTTTTAAAATAATAAATTTTATAATTAGTACTTTTTGAGTAGCTCATAATATTCATAATTGTACTTATAAAAACTAATTGAATTAACGTTAATTATGAGTTTAAAAATATCTTAAATTGAATTTTGAAAAATTAATATTAATTTTATAATTTGAAATTAAAAAAGTATGATCTTTATAATGGTGTAAGGTGTGGCAACCTTCATGGAGTCCAAATCCATTTAATACATAATGACTTTGACATGGTCAGGTCAGGCGGAGGCTAGGGCATGTTCCTTCGGCCTGCACCGATTTACTTTTACACTCTTTAGTCCATCAAATCTCAAGTTAATTATATCCAAAATTATTTATTGATCAGCAGAATTCTTTAATTCTTCCCTGGATTAAATCTTAGCAGGCGCCAGTCAGTACATTGTATTGGCCAGCCAATGTTCCAGTTTTCTGCTTGGAATAATTTGTCAAGTTCAAAGAGAATTAAGGGGACTGCTTAATTAATTAATTGGTTGTTTGCATTTAAACATTTGTATTAATATTAATGTCACATTTTCTTTTATTTGAAGATTGAAAAATATTTACATAATTATGTATTAAAAATTATATAAACTAGACAATTTGGTCACCAAATCACTCAAACACTATATTTATCTTAATCATAAAAAAGTAAAGTATAACATTGAAATTCGTGTCATAATCCACTTTTTAATAGTATAGTTAAGATGGATATAGTGTTTAATTTTGTATTTATATGTTGTATTACTTGTGTATGTAGATTTATTCCTTTTTGCTCAATGGATTCCAAAAATAGGATATCTAATTTTATTTTATTTATCTTTTGCATCTCCCCCTTTGCGATAAACTCGTATGTTTTGTATTCGGCTCTCATAAAAAAATTAATAAAGAAAAATATTGGGCTAAATCAGTAATTCACGTGATTTTTATATGATCAAGCTTGAGAAAAAGAACACAAAAGTAGTAGCCATGAGCTCATAACCAACTTACAATCCAAAATTTTATCATTTTTTTAATTATCAAACCATCTCTACTATTTATCGAGTTTGTACTGTAAAAGGGGCGTGTGAAGAAGCTTTTGTTTTCAATAATAACCTAAAAGACTGACATCTACAATCTGCATCCTAGGGCAATTTAAGAGCCAGCCAGTGGATTACTGCTAACTGCTGAGAATAGACTCCATTACTGGAGGAATAGAATTTCAAGTCATTGTCATGTTAAAACATTCAAGCTCTGCCAAATTCAACAAAATAATCCTCAATCAGGCAGCAAACTCGGTCAGCCGCAAATTCAGACTAGGTGTTAATGAAACCTCTTCAGGACCAAAGCAAGTGCAGATTACATTAACCACAGAATCAAAAGCCAGATGCAAAACAGATGTACAAATTGTTTATGGGCGCAATAGCAAATGCTATCCATCCCACACATCCAAATCTCTATTCCAACCAAGTAAACCTCTCTTTTTAACACAAACTCACATCGCCACTACAACTTATAGGAATACATTATCTGATTGAAGTAACAAACTTTGAAAGAATTCCCAGTTCTAATTAAGAAGCAGTTTGTTACAATTCATCAACCTAATCACCTTGTGAGATAATATACGATTAGGAATATCACCACAAAAGATGCCACAAGTGTAAACATTTTCCGGCTTGATTTGGTCTCAAACACCTGATGAGGTAAAATGGAAACTCGATATCAGCAACAGATCAACATATATATGTTCTAATCAACAAGTGCAAACACAAATAACATTCAGATAAATGTGTAACAAAAGAGAATTACTGCAACAGAATATAAAGTATTGCAAAGGGAGTACCATTTTGAATTTGTCCATGGTTCCTGAGAGGATACCCCTTGATGAATCCATATCATTCCCCTAAATGAAAAAAGAACAATCAGCACAACATAGAATTTAATAGAAACAAAAACAGTACAGGACTTGATCTTTATGACTACAGCATTCATACCATTCTATCTAGCATGCGATTATGACTGTCCACTTCCTCATGAATATCACCTGTCAACTGTTGATATGATGCATATACTTGTGAGAAATTCAAGGTTTAAAAAACTCCTAAACTACAGAATGCATTTTGCATTGGTAAAATATAGTTTTTTTCCTGATTATATGTATGAGTTGTCTAATTATTGATATAACCGTGTTAACATTCTCTCAATCATGCAACGTACAAGGACGAATTTGGAGAAGTATTATAAATAAGCATTTAAAAAATATATAGATTATACATAAATCAGAAAAGCTATTCCGTTAATACCACATACAATCAAACTTTTCCACCTGCTAAAGTAGGGAGGTGACAGTAGATGGCCGGGGAGACTTCCTTCTGATGAAGAGGAAATAAGCACTAAAAGTAAACCACAATATACAAAGGATAGGAAGAGGCAAGAAGCAGTAATGTAATAAGTGCACTTTGCACACTAGAGGGGGTTTTGTCAACTACTAGAAAGCAGAAACTGGTCAAAGGGACTGCTTTAAATAAATTACATAAAAACAAGAAGCCTTTTTTTTTCTATGGCTAAGAAACTCAAAGATGAACAAACCAGCAGATATTGAAATCTTTTACAAATTTAATTTCCTGCCTGAAACAGATGCAAACTTGACGTCACAGTTCCAACATCTTACCTTCCGAAGCAATCAACAGAGAGAATAAATGAAGTCAACTTGAAATTAAAAAAAATAATAAGAATGGCCCATCGGAATCTGATGAGTTCTAGTATGACTTAAGAGAAATGCAATAAAAAAAAAATTGAAGGAAAAAGAAAAAGAAAAACTGCTACAACTGAAACAATCCAAACTGTTCCAAGAACACGTACCCTTTTCAACATAAGTACTCTGTCTTGCAACCCCTCCATTGCTCTATCATTTTCCTGTTCATCGATCTCATGTGAAGAGTAAGAAGATGAGACCCTAATGCCACCATCCTCTACATCATCAAAAAGAGCAGCTCTGTTGCCACGATGATCCCTGCATTTGTAGACTGTTACTAGAAGAGCTAGAATGACTGACAAAATGTGAAGTTACTGAAGTATATAGATTTTGCAAATAATTATATGGTCAAACCACACAGTGCTGAATGCAAACTGTAAAAATTAGAACATTATGAAAGAAGAAAGGGGATAGAGTCGTATAATAAAGAAAAAAATGCACCATAAAATAATGATCTGAATCATGTATAACAGAGAAAAATGACACCATAAAATATCAAACCGATTCATGACTACATTCACAAGATTAAACTGCTAATGAAATATATAGCTTTCCCACATTACAGGAAAGCATATGACAAACTAGCACAACAAACTTTCTAAGCATTATGGACTTACTAGCAAAACCAAATACCAAAAAAATTGTGACAGGACATATATGCATCAGATTGTTAAGTTGTCTTTAAAAGCACACAAACACAATCTGTTCATCATATAACTAAGCTTTCAATGCTGAGTAAAATTTTGAATTATGGAACTGTTAAACTTTCAATGGATGCTTTCTCCATATTCAGAGGCAAATATGGCATGTTTATTGTTGAGAATGGAGGTGATTTTTTAAAGGACCGACAGAAATCCTAAAGGACATAAATCACTTCATGAGAAAAAGAGAGAGCAACATGCAAATGTAATAGAAATGCACAATTAAAAAAAAATAGAGAAGTTTTTGCTGGAAGATAAACAACATAAATTTAAAACTGGATCTTTTCAAGTATTTTGTTGGAAAATTGAAGTATCTTCTTTTTTTATTAGAAAACTAGAGGTTCCTCACCCTAATTAGATAGCAGTTTTTATTTCTTATTCATAAGTAGGCATTTAGATTGCAATTTATTGAATGACAATTACATTATTTTTCAATTCACCCATAGTTGTCTCCAAGATCTTAGCTTGTCATGGACAACCCATTAGCTATGTTCCATCTAATGTGTGGATTACAAACATAACCACAGCTACAATAGAGCAGCACAGGATGTAAACACATTTGAAAAGTTGATGGGGTTGGGGCAGGGATATGTATAAGAGACCCTAAGATCATGGTGGGACCTTGGAGTTGCAGTCCTCCCTATCATGTTGCCACTCGTATATCACCTATTTAAAATCACAAAAGAACTCCCAAAACCTTAAATTTCCCAATTGAAAATCCTTACAGAAAAAACAAGTTTTTATTAAAGATATGTAGATCCGATTCTATTTCAAAGCATTGTGATAGTTCCAGAATACTTTCCTCTCTAAATCATGCGCATTCGCACAATTAAGCGTGACAGTCGAACAACAATGAGATATGACAAAGAAATTTGATAAGATGGTAACCGAACTTACTTGGATTTAGCTAGTACTGTAGCCTAATAAATTGAAGGGAAAAAACATGGATTTAGCAAGCAAAAAAGAAGAATACAGAAAAATTAAACAGTTATACACATTATAGAACTTGAAAGTTACAGCATACACATAGATACCTTCTGGAATTCATAGCTAACGACATAACAGTTTGTGCGGATCAGTGACGACAGCTTGATTCTGTAGAAAATAAGATGATTCATCGAAAAATTATAAAGAGATTTCAAATTCAATTAAAATAATATAAAAGATATCACAGCTATAGACGATCTAATTATTGTTCTATCCAAGGGTTTTATCCTAAGCAATTTTCGGAACACAGAATTGAGAAATTCCTGTGTTTGGGAGAAAACAAAAGAATAAATAAGGAATTTAAGGAAAATTCTGATCTTATGAGATACTCCATTATAAGTAGCTCATTATAACAAGGGGATGAAGGCAAATTGGAGTGAGACTTGCAGTGGTGATGATACCTTTGGGAAGAAGAATAACGGAGGAAAGGAAAGTAAACTCTGGTGAAATTTGTAACGTATATACTTAATAAATAACTAAACCGGGATCAAAGGATTTTTATTTAACAAAAAAATACATCCTTAATCACAAATTTTATATAAAAAAAAAGTTTTGGTAAACCGGAAGGATTAAATGATAATAAGATTATAATGATCAATTATTTTATATTCATATAAATTTTTATTTACGGAAATATTTTTATTATTTTATTATTTTTTACGAATTTATAAATAAATAGATAATTAGGTTTGTTTTAATTTCTTTAGCATAAAAATATATATATATTACTTTCGCATTTAAAATAATATATATAATTCACACAAATTTTTATTTAATTTTTTTTAAAACATTAAAACATGAGAATAAAATTGATATTAATAAATTTTTGATGCTGGGTTAGCCCCAATGCGGTTGGCGACCTATGTTATCTATTACCTCTTTAGTATCTTATCAATTTAACTTTATCATGATTGGGTCTTGATCGAATCGATTCTGATCATTTGACCAAGTTAGGTTATGACCAGACTAAATTCAAGCTACAGTCTTTTGTGCATCTCTAACTCAGAAATCAGAATCTTAACAAAAACGAATATAATTATTTTTTAAACATTAACATATAATTTTTGACAAAATTAATGTGTATTAAAGGAGCTCATTGTATGACGACGAGAAGTAAAGAACATGTCGTATGTCTTCACTCTTGAGGTAAGTACTATTACATTTTTTCTTTTGACAAAGTAGTCCTTTCTTTTAGAGAATTTTTTTTTTTTTCTTTTTTGATCGAGGAAAAGAGAGAGAAAATTACTCCTACCCTATAAGCTTGGCCTTTATATAAAAATTAGAGATGTCTTCTATAACACCCCGAACCCGCTACATGTTCGAAGTGTCACACGCCGCAAACCCGAAGACTCGCAAGGCAACAATATCAATAGCGCAACTCAAACGAAAACACAATAATGAAACCATCTTAAAATCGAACTGTCTTTCATTATCAAAATTACACTAAGGTTCAATAACTAAAAATTGAAAGCATAAATTTGGAGACACAACTCCCTTGTACAAAAATATTATCAAATTCAAAATACTAATAACCATCATAACTAAAAGAACTTTAAGGCGCGCATAAGTATTTAAGTGATCCAAAGCTACCTTAGACTCTTGGGACTTACTTTCTCGGTATTTTTGAGGGATTGATTAATCATTAGACCACTCTCTTTGAGTTGTCGTGCCAACACAACCATTTCATTTGTCAAGTCTTCTTGAAGCTTTCTGTCAAGGCAATAAAAAGAAATATGTTTATAACAACATAATATCATAGCAGCGTAACTACATGATGCAAGAGAATTAGGTATAAAGTAATAAGTGGTGAACGAGAACCTGAAAGGTATATTTTCAAATATGTTTCTGTGCAGCGGCATCCACTTTACGGGCCCCGACTGATCAGTTTCAACAATATCGTGAGTTCCTTCCTTGACATTCAGTGGTGGCCTGTTTAACTCAAAATTGAAGAAAACAAGAAAGAAAAGAAACCATAAAATGTGAACTACAATAAATCAATAGTTTCACTTACACGGATCTCCTCCTCAGACCCGAAGAATGGTGAATACTTTCCCCTTCAGTTTTAAAAGGGTTTTCACAGGCAGAATTCCCAGCAATAGGCTCCTGAGCTACTTGCACAGTTGCACATCAGACTGGAGTTTGCCAAAGAAATATGTAATACCTACTTCCTTGTCCTACATGGCCCACTTTTAAAACCATTCTCTATTTTCTTAACTATATATATGGGGATCACCTTTTTAGTTTTTAAACACCCAACATTAAGTGTCTCTCATTTGTATAAAGAACTTTTTGTGTGAAGACCTTTTTAGTATAAATCTTCTTAGTTAAAATTTTCAGTATCGAGGACGTGGACGAATTTTAATTTTTGTATGTTATTTAGTTTGTTAGTTGATATATTTTGATATATCTTTGTTAGTAATTAACATTTTGAAATATTAAATTAGTATTTTTGTAACTTTAAAGTTTTAATAGAAAATAATAATAATAATAATAATAATAATAATAATAAAATATTTGTTTGTAATAGAATTAAAAATAGAAAGAATATTTTTGTAAATATACTTATATGTATTTCGGAAGGAACAATAATACTATTATTTATTAATATATACGTTATCATAATTAGAATATTTATGTATATATAATTTTAGATAGAATTTTGTTTAGAATGGAAGAATTTTATATTCGCCTAAGAGAAAGAAAATGTATAAAACTTAATCAATTGATTAATTATTTATTTATCAATTCCTTTATTTTGTTTAATTAGTTCCGATGGATGGAATTTAACGAGTTAGTTTTGCAAAATAATTTTGGGTATTACATTGCTTATTCCAAATACGAATTTTGTACTCCTTCATTGATGTCTTTGATTTTAATTTGTTTGTTTTGTTACTCATTAGAATTTGGATATTATTTCGATATATTGTTCATAGTCAAATCTATATGATAGTTTAGTTTTATTTTAGATATTCTCAACTTAACTTGTACTCTTTAGACTTATTAAGCATGTTTAGTATTTATTTTGATTTTGTAGAAACGTATATACTAGTATATTTGAGAGACTTTGTGTCTATTTATTTCAGTTTAGTATGTACATATTAGAATCTCTTTTGTAGTATTGTGTTACATTCGTTGTGACATGATATCTTTGTTAGATTATACCAAAGGATATACCGAGCTATAATCATCTGTAGGGGTACCATAGGCATGTCTCTGGACACTGAGGCATGACACCTTCCGTGACGGTGTGATCAGTCAACAACGTCTCTATTTTGTGTTTCGGTGGACATTTGATGTTTTGTTGTGGGAGGTCTATGAGTCGACCCTAACATTTTGTTCTGTTTTGCGATTTGGTATTATTTGTAGTGACAAGCACACATTTTCGATTTTGCTTGCATTTGGATCTGTAGTTCTATATGTGACTTCTATTTTATTCTGTTTTGTTTTGAGCTCAGTATGAAATAAACACAGTCATTCAATTCAGTATTTTATGTTGTTCAGGAAATCAGTTCAGTTTAGTGGATCAGTTCAGTTCAGTAGATTAGTTCATTTTAGTAGATTATGTTATTCAGTTAAGTTCAGTAAATTAGGTTATTCATTTCAGTTATTATTTATGCGCTCTATATCCATACTAGGCATTTGGCTCATGCTGTGTTTTTCTTCCGTCAAGTATTCAGGAAAATCAAGAGCGGGTGTTAAGAGAGTTTCCTTTTTGTTTTGATACTCTACTTAGAGTTCATTTGTGCGTAGTCTCCTTTTTTACTAGTCGGGAAGAGGGTGTTACAAAATACCTGAGAAGGATGTAGTTTTATGGACTGCAATGGTTGCTGGTTTTGCGAAATTAGGTAGAGCTTTGTAGGCTCTTGGGTTGTTTAGACTGATGTTGGAAGATCCTTTAACTCCAAATTCAATCACATTTGCAAGTGTAATTCTTGATCGGTTCTCTACAACAAGGAAAGAGTGTTAATGGTTATATGTTAAGAAATGGGATTGAACTTGATTTGGTAAATTATACTTCTTTTATTGACATGTATTCTAAATGTGATTGTATATTGATAGCGAACAGAGTTTTCAATCAGATGCCCAGAAAAAATATGTTTAGTTGGAGCACTATGATCAATGGGTTTGGATTGCGTGGTCTGTACTCTGAAGCGATTGATCTTTTTGATCAAATGAGATCTGAAAACCAACTACCAAATGATGTTACATTTGTTGCAGTTCTTTCAGCTTGTAGTTATTCTAGAAGGGTTGAAGAAGGATGGAAGTATTTTAGATCAATGAGAAGGGAGTATAGAATTGTTCCAAAGGAGGAACATTTTTCTTGCATGGTAGATTTGTTAGGTAGGGCAGGGAGAATTGATGAAGCTCTATCCTTAATACAGTACATGCCCATGGACCCTGGTGCTTCTACATGTTGAGCTCTGTTAACTGCCTGTAGAATACATAAATGGATGAATTTAGCTGAAGATGTGCCCAAGAAGCTCCTGACATTAGAGACCAATAAGTCTTCTGTTTATGTCTTGCTTTTAAATATTTAGGCAGACGCTAGAATGTGGGATAGGGTTAAGAAGATAATGTTAAAATTTGGTGAAAAAGAACTCCATAAAACTTCCGGTTTTAGCTCAATTGAAGTTGATGAGAAGTTATATGTATTTACTTCCAAAAATAGGCTGGCTTATTGGAGCACATAAATTGGGCGAGTTTTCTAACAGAACAAATGATGGAATTTGGTTATTTTCGTGATTTTGGCGTTGACCTTCATGATGTAGAAAATAATTTTAAGCGGTAAATTGTGTTTGCCCATTGTGGGAAATTAGCATTTACTCTATATTATTCTGGAGAAGGAACTGATCATGAAAATTGTTAGAATTATCACAGATTGAGCAATTGTAATGTCAAGGGCAGGAAGAGCCGCACTCGCACCTCCATTAGTCTTCAATCACTGAAAAGCTTTAATACTTTAAACGAGGCCTCAAAGCGGATAGCCTACGAGAGACAAAGGTTGCTTGCTTCCTTAACAAATTAAAGGAAAGGAAGAGCAGAAACCTTAGCTCCAACTAAAGTCTATAAATAAACTTCCTGACTTCTCTTTTGGTCTTCTGGGAAAGAAAAGGAAAGAGGAGCCTTCACTGCAGATGAACTTACAGCTGCTGATTACCAACCTTTCAGCTCGTACCGCTCACACTCCTAGATCTTCACGGCACCTCCTCCACCATAGTGTGAGCTGAGAGCAGCTCCGAAAAGCGAGGCCTACTTACAAACTCGCTTTCAACAACGTCAACAACACCACGAAAAAAGTAAACTATGGTTGCCCACTGGCCCGATCATAGGTGAAATCCAATCCCTTCGCTTCGCGCCAGGCTTGGAAACCGTAAGTCAGGCCCCTTCGCCTCTCGGAAGCGAGAAAGCGAGCAGCAAGCTGAAAAAGCCCTTTCCCCTTTCTCTAATAATAAGGTAAGCTTCATAGCTCCAACCTCTCCAAGGGTCAAGGCAAAACCAGCTGAAGGAAGGAAAATTTAGGAAAATTTGAGGTTAGGTTAATATTTAGGAAAATATGACTGAGGTGAACATCAAGTGTACTCAATTGAGCTTGTATAATCAGTACTGCAAACTTTGTAACTTACATGGAGCAAAAGCTTTTTACGCATCTGCATTATCTATTAGCTTCTTCACTTGCAATTTACACTATTCAATCAATATTAGGCAAACATGGAACACTTATATACCCCTAACTGTAGTAGTTTAGTTTAACTTTCTTCCTATTTAATTGTTAGCTGTACATGTCTTTATCCAGAATTTTCGTTAAAATGAACTTTTTCTAGAGTAAAAACTAGGAGTAATGCTACAATGCCCAAAATTTTTACAACCAAATTGTCTGGAAATGCATCACAGTGTTGTTGATACAGGCACCACAAATTTTTATTTAAGACTGATATATATATATATATATGATCATTTCTTCAATTCTTCGTATGTCAATTCATTGCACACTCAAGAATTTACATGTCCCTTTCCAGGTTTTGTATTGTCCCTTTAATGTTTAAACTCATTCATTTCAATCATTAAAAAAAATAGTTGAAATCATTTATGTCTCTTGTACAAGGTAAGAGGACTAGCTTTCACTTCATATACACTTAGAAAGCTATGTATCAATAAACTTGGCATTATGCGACTGTACTTGGATCGTGCCATTTTGTCTTTCTATTTCTGACCTACGCTTGCGATCGATCATATGGGTAGACCATGTTCTTAAAGTAAGTTAATGTATATTAATTATTGGGGCTGTTGTATATACCAATAATGATCAGTATTCATTATAGTGGAAAGGAACACAATTAAGCGATCTCTTGCTGATCACACTGCATGAATGTGAGGGTTTTAAACTTTTTAATCCTGTTTGCCCCCCTCCATTTCAAAGGAACAGAAGGAGTATATCTAATTTTGAGACGGAGGGAAGCATATATAAATATATGATCTTTTATAGCTAGGACGCTTGCATGTGTGCCATGTGCCTTAGCTTAACCTATACATAGTTGAATGAACATAGTATTTTTTATTTTTTTTGTTTTTTAGTAATTTATATTGTTGAGTACTCAATGAGAGATTGGGAACTAAGATATTATGAGGCATTTAATTTGTTGTTCCACTACTACATTGATGAGCTAAGAATGATAGTACATTAACATGAGAAAAGGGATAGCTAGCTTTAAACCTTCAAGTTGAGAAAGAAACTGCCATTTTCTTTTGTTAAGGGTGCCGAAATATCAAATATGAGTGTTTTTTTTTTTTTTTTTGCATGCTCCTTTTCCTCCTTCTAATGTACGTATTTCTCATAGACGTGGCTTCTCTTTCCACTACCACACCTCTCTCTGCATTACTTCACTTGCCATATCTTCAAGAAATTATCTAACCATGATCACGTGGAAGCATGTGCCGTGTAAATTTTAAAATTTATATATATTGCCAAAAAATAAAGAAGAAGACGAAGAAGAAAAATCTATAAAGATTAGAGAAAGTATTCAATTTGGAGCCGTAGTCTCAAAACAATTGAAAATTTTCACGTATTTAGTATGGATAAATAGAGATAGATTTAAAGAAAAATAAATTGATAAGGTAATATTATAAAGAAGCGGAGATAAAAAAATTTAAAAATAAAAATAAACTGATGACTTGATATTACAGTTCGACAATTGCGTTAAATATATTTCCATATGAATTCTGGCTGCTAGTTAGCTTGTTAGATCGCTATTTTATAGGTGAAACATTTTACAACAGGAAGGCTTGTCACAACTCACAACTTGAATGACTCGTCTCTAGCTGTGGTCTTGCACTTTAATTATGAGCTGAGAAGAAGATACACAGAACCAACATTGATTTCATAGGCAATCAATTATTTTCTGACTCAATTTCCACGAGCTCCATCCAAAACTAAAATGCTTCTTTTACTCAACCGACAACGTCAGAGTCAAAAGCCTCATAACTCTTATCACTTTCTCTAGTGGTATTATTCTAATTTTATAGTGGGCACCCACTTCATTAAGGGCAGTGACGTGCCAAATCAATTATTAGTACATTTGATTAACTTTTTTCTTTGTATTTTCTGTCTAATCTATTGAATTTTGGATGATACATCAACTATTTTTCAAGAAAGATTGAGGTGCTCAAATTAAATCAGATAGAATCGTGCTATATATATTAAATCAATATAAATAAGTATTTATAAGTGGTGCAATATAAATAGGGCAAATGACAAAATTATACTTTAAAATTATTTTATTTTTTATTTTTAATTCATATATTTACAAATAAACAATTAATACTCTAATAAATTTTTAAAATATAATATTATTTCTTTTGACCAGTTCTAACCAATTATTAGCTTGAGATATGGTTTAACTTCAATTGACCGAATAAATACAATAACTTATACAACATTTTTCCTATTATCCATTAACCTCTGAGTTTAAAGTCATCTAATCCAAAAACTATTTACTAGAAAATTATATTTCACATAATAACTAATATAGAAAAATTATTTTTGAAAAAAAGTATTTTCATAATAACTAATTTACATAAAGCATGTAAAACATTAAAAGATTAGTATTTATATAAGGATTTTCTTAGAATGTGTCATAAGGGCACATTCTAAGCGCTGAAAACAATGCATAATAATATTTATTTATATATTTGCACTTAATGCATATAAAAATAATATACTAGTAGACTCCATGTATTGAATTCCGTGCAAATATATAAACAAATAAAATTTACTCTTGTTTTCCGCACTTTAGCATGTACCTAAGAAGACCCTTTATATAAAGGAAAAAATAGGCAAAACTGCCCTGATGCTCTCATCCATATTATTTAATACATTTGTTATCTTTCAACAAAATTTAATTAAAAACCAAGAAAAATAAAACAAAATTTAAAGACGAAGATCAAGAGTAAATAAAACAAAACAAAAAAAACTATTTTGTTAAAATGTATTAATAATCCCTAAAATAAAAGAATTATATATATATATATATATATATATATATATATATATATATATATATAAATCATTCAACATTTAAAATCAATAAATTAAAAGTTTAAATATAAAGCAATTACAAAAGACAAAAGTTAATACAAAACTAAAAATACAAAATAAATAAAACTATAAAAAAAAATTGTAAAATTCACCCTCTAATCCACAATCTTCCACAACACTGTTCATCTCCTTAGGTTCATACCCATCAAAATTCTTAAAATTCTCCAGCCATCACAATAACCCATCTCTCTCATTATAGCACCCATAACTAACTGCTAAGGCCGTCTTCGTCCCCGACAAAGAGTGGTAGAAGTCCGACCTCCTCGCCACTTATAATGAAAATTTAAACTCATTAAAAGCGGAAAACTCGTGAATTTAATTCAAAGCTTGCTTCAATTTCAACGGATTAAAAGAATGTGAACTAAAGATCTTATCCTCTTTTATCAATTTCAACCGATGGGCGGCGGGTTGGCAGCAATGTTGCTAGTTTGACGAAAGTGTTGGTTGGGGTTTTCGGCGATGACAACGAGCAGGATTACAAATTTGGGGAAACAATCGTCGTTTTTACAAGGAGTGACTTTTGGGGACGATGGTTCTTGGTTATCACAGCATTCTTTTCGCACACAAACATTAGGCTTGAGCATGACCTTCCTCTGCTTTTGCTCCCTACATTGCTCTTGTCCTGCTTGGACTCGAAATGGATTTTGAAGCAACCTTCATCTCTCTTTTTCTCTAAAACCCCAAAGGAGAATAATCGAAACTGAAAACCCCAAATTGGGGGCCAGGCAAACCAAAACCCTCGGTCGGAGCCGAAGAAGGAACATCAGTGATTTCTTTTGGGGTTAAATCATTTTTTTATTACTATACTCAATTCCAATTTATAAATATATTATTATATTATTTTTTTTTATAATTATATCATTGTAGTAAAAAAATTCTTATAAAACTTAAAATTTTCGTCAAAAATTGTTAACATTTAAAAAAAAAATGACTTGACAATATTAATTTACAAATTGATCATTGAACTGAAGATCGATTTACAGTTGCATCACTGAAAAAATAAATAATAATAATAATAATAATAATAACAACAACAACAACAACAACAACAACAACAACAATAATAATAATAATAATAATAATACACTATTCGATACAACAACAAAAAAATATTAGTTTTGATTTTTAAAAATTAATTTAAGTTATTTAAAAAATAAATTTTGATTTAATAATAATAATAATAATAATAATAATAATAATAATAATAATAACAACAATAATAATAACAACAACAACAACAACAACAACAACAACAACAATAATAATAATACCCTCTTCGTTACACCAAAAAAAAAGATTAGTTTTGATATTTAAAAATTAATTTGAGTTATTTTAAAAATAAATTTTGATTTAATAATCCGAATAATAATAATAACAACAACAGTAGTAGTAGTAGTAGTAGTAGTAGTAGTAGTGGTGACAGTAGCAGTAGTAGTAATAATAATAATAATATTAATATTGATATTAATAATAATAATACCATCACTGTTACAAAAAAAAGATTAGTTTTACTTTTTACAAATTAATTTGAAATATTTTAAAAATAAATTTTAATTTAATAATAATAATACCCTCTCCTTACACAAAATAATAAAATAATACCCTCTCCTTATACAAAAAAATAAAAAAATAAAGTTCTTTATTATTATTATTATTATTGTTGTTGTTGTTGTTGTTGTTGTTATTGTTGTTATTATTGTTGTTGTTTTTGTTGTTGTTGTTATTGTGACGCCCCCAAATCTAAGCCTACATAGCCCAATTTGAGACGCCATAAAATACATAATTTCTAATACAAATAGTACATAGAACAGAAATACAAAACTCAATAATACACAACCAAGTCTTCACTATTATTGGCACACTATATACAACATGTGAAGACTACAATAGCTATCACTCGGACCGTCACTCCATTCCCCTGCTAGACCAGACTACTCTCTCATTTTCTGAAAAACAATGGAACAAAAGAAAGAGTAAGCTCAAATAGTCCAGTAAGAAATATCATGACTAAGATAATGACAAATAAATTATCATTAGCCTTCAACAGATGAGTTCTTAATTGAATATAATAGACAATAAGCTTTGTATCAATAATAGCAGCAGAAAGCAATCCATTAGAAGAATAGTTTAGACTATGATGTCTACTCGCGTCTCTTTTTAAGAAAAATATCATCAACTCTTATCATCTTAAACACCGCTGGTCATGATAATAAAAATTTCCAGTTCCTGATTATAATCATGTCAGTCAATAGTTCATCTTTGCATTACAAGCCAAAGATATTCAAATATAACATCAACGGTAATGATTATACCAGTTTTCAGCCTTTGGTCATAATCATACCAACAACAGTTCATCTTTGCCCCAGGCCAAAGAGAATATTCACCACGTGCCCTAAAAGACACAATAATTATATCGCATTTATCCTATCATCTGTGCCCCATGCCACAGATATTCACAACAACATGGTTTTTGATGATTAGAATAACAACCGTGATATAGATGATGAATCAGAAGAAACAATATGATCAATAAATATCGAAAGTTTATAATTTTTCTTTGCACAGATTCAAATAATGTCCAAATTGTCAACATGATGCGGACTAAAATTCAAGAATGATATTTAAGATCCACAGTTCAGAATAACAGTTAAGGTTCAATAGAAAGATTTAGAAAAATAGGAAAGTTCAGTTGAAATGATATTAGATGAAGCGCAAACTATTAAAGAATATATAATCATTTCAGGAAACTTTACCAACAAGAGACAAATAAGAAATGAATACGAAAAGTAATTCACTAAACATGCGGTAGTCCGCGTAGTCAAGTTATTCTCATAGATTAATAAGGAATGAATACGAAAGGTTATTCACCAAACATGCGGTAGTCCGCGTAGTCAGGTTATTCCCACAATTTAATAAGGAATGAATACAAAAGGTTATTCACCACCAAACATGCGGTAGTCCGCGTAGTCAGGTTATTCCCACAAATTAATAAGGGATGAATACGAAAGGTTATTCACCAACATGCGGTAATCCGCGCCGTAAGGTTATTCCCACAATTTAATACATGGAAATAAATGGCACATCTTATGAGTAAGAAAGAAACGATATTATTTTCGAGAATCAAATAATGATAATCCCTTAACGATATTATTTTCGAGAATCAAATAATGATAATCCCTTACCATAGTAAGTTTGAATAATGGAAGATGAAAAAGATGGTATCCCTTACCTTAACACGTGACTGGATATGAAGTTGGTCAACTTGGTCAGTACTTGTACACTTACAGATCTTTACAAATACTCAAGATGACTTTAGCACACTCAAAGAGAACTTATACAAAGAAATATTTGGAGAGTGAAAGAAAGAATAAGTAAGGAAGTTTTTTTTATGAAAAATCCTTAAGTTAAGGCCTCTATTTATAGCAAAAAATCTTATCATCACCAAGATTTTCTAATTTAATCCAAACCGTATATTTCAAGATAATGTTTAATCCATACCACTCATTTCATCTTTTAAGATTTCCTTAATCTTAACCATTCATTTAAAGATCATCTTTTAATCTATACCATTCAATTTACTTTATATATAAAACAACTAACTTTAAATAAATCAATTAACTATATATATAAAAACAAACAACTTTATATAATTTATCATAATAAAAATAAATAACTTTATCAATTCAATTATTCAATAATAATTCACAATTATTTATTATTATGACTAATTGCTGTAAATGCAGTGTAATTGGCTTTTCGAGTTAGATAAACAGGAAAATCAACTAATAATAGAATACAACAGTTTAATCAATATCATAAAAGAGATAACAATAATGCTGAAAATAAATAAGAAAATAACACGTTACTGTGTAATGACAATTATTGATTCAGTAATGTGAATTATTGTGCATATGCTACTGTGACAATTATCAGCTCAATAATATGAATTATTATGCATGTAACAATTATTGGTTCAATAAAGTCAATATAGTACAATAACCACTTTATCAGTTTAATAATATGAAATATTGTGCAATACCGTGTGCTACTGTGTAACACCGTATGTTACTATTCCTTTACCACCGGGTATTTTAATAGTTCAAGATGATAGTACCGTTGACTATATTTATTTAGAAAGGTTACGTATGTCGCTTTCTATATCCGACAATAATTCGTTGTGGGGGTCCACCATTATTTTGTTATTTCGGCGCCGTCGTACGAATCGAATATTCCCCGACAAAACGAATATTCTCCGACCAAACGAATATTGTCCGACATAATAAAATTTGCACATAACATCCTTAACTTTTAACCTTATCAATTTAACCACCTACTGTTTCAGGAAAAATATATATGAGAAAAAATTAAATTTTGTATTTCATAAAATTCGGGGTCTTACAGTTATTATTATTATTATTATTATTATTATTATTATTATTATTATTATTTTCTCTTTTAGTGATACAACTGAAAATCGACCTCTAGTTCAATGATACTTTTGTAAATTAAGACTGCCATGTCATTTTTCTGCTAAATAATTAACAGTTTTTAACGAAAACTTCAAATTTTGTAAAAAAAAATCAGTACAGTAATGTAATTATAAAAAAATTCAGTACAACGATGCATTTATAAATTGGGATCGAGTACAATGATGAAAAATTAATTTAACCCTTTCTTTTGGTGTGGATGAGTGATGAGAGAGAGAAACACTTTTTTAATATTTTTAATATTTATTTATATTATTTACTTTCAAATATATATATATATATATATATATATATATATATATATATATATTGTGTATACGTATCTCAAGTCATGAGTGGTATAGAAATGTTGACACGTGTCCAACACCGGCTAATAATTAGTCGGAATCGGCTAAAATAAACAAGATTATATTTTAAAATTTTATTACAGTGTTAATTATTTATTCACAAATATATAAGTTAAAAACGAAAAATATGACAGTTTCAGAGTACAATTTTGTTATTTCCCATATAAATGTTTTTAAGTTTGTGGATTGTTACTCTAGTACACTGTGTGACATTCAGCATGTATATTTTTTTTAAATTTTGTTATAAGTAACGATCGACCTATATAATAATGAGTATAATAATTTAATATAAAAATAGTAGAATTTAAAATATAAAAATAATAAAATTTATTATTTTTATTTTAAATTATTATATCTATTATTACGTAAATTATTATATATAACAAAACTCTTTTTTTTCTTTTTCCTGTTGGACGTATGCTTATTTAATACACTAATCAAGTCTAAAGAACTTTGTTCGTGGTTCCTCTAAGGACGTGTGGAAGTAACAAACAATTCCAGAAAGCATCAAACAGCAGCAGCAGTTCCAGGTGCGGCGTTCGGCGGAAAATTATTTTTTAAAAGCAATTTTAAATAAATAAAAAAAAGTGAAAAAATATTGAAATCAAAAGAGATCCACGATATAGACTGAAAATTAAAAACAATAATAATAGAATAGAAATCAAAAACTTTAGTCTAAAACCATCATAGAATAGAATTAGTACCATTATATTGCATTGGCCATTAATAATTGTCCCCTCACAACCCTACACACATACCTTACATGTTCCCCATTGTGTTCACCTTATAATCACCTCCCTTTCTGTCCCTAAACGCCTGCCCACTTGGCCATTCATTCACACCTCAAAAAAAAAAAAAATCCTCTTTAAAATTCCACTTTTGCACCATTTCCTAGTGTGCTCGTGTGCCTTCAAATTTTAATTCGATTCTCTCTCTTGAATATGGCAGCAGCAGGGACTAGTTCTCCTTGTGGTGCATGTAAATTTTTGAGGAGAAAGTGTGCCACTGATTGTATTTTCGCTCCTTATTTTTGCTCGGAACAAGGTCCGGCTAGATTTGCTGCAATTCATAAAGTGTTTGGGGCTAGTAATGTTTCAAAATTATTGTTGCATATTCCGGCAGCTGATCGTTGCGAGGCGATTGTCACCATTGCTTATGAAGCTCAAGCAAGGATTAGAGATCCTGTTTATGGATGTGTTGCGCATATTTTTGCCTTGCAACAACAGGTTGATTAAAATCTTTGCAAATATTGCTTGATTTATTTTTTTAGCTATATATATATACCTTCAGCTTTTACCACTAGTTCTTTGCAATCTTCTTCTTCTTCACTCTCTTTCTCCGTCTCTCTCTCTCACACACAAAAATAACCTTTACTTATCTATATCTAGGGTTCTTAAAAATACATATTGGGATTAGTTCACTTGATCCATATTGATATTAATCCGCGATTTTTTACTTGTGAACCATATATCAGTGTAAAATACTATTTCTGATTACGGTGAATGAGAACAAAGTAACGTCTGTAAGAACAACAAATCGAAGAAGCTATTACTGGAAAAGTTGTTGCATCTCTATTTTTAGTTATGCTTGTAGATTAAGTCGATCAGTTTTGCACAAATATATTGACGAACATAATTTTTTTGGCACCCATTTAATTATGATCTATACACACGAACATAAAATACTTTCTCTATTTCATAAAAAAAAAAAATCATTTCTTTTGATGGAAGTTAAAAATGACATTATGTTTCTCAAGTTTATCATTTCTCAATTTTACTATTTCATCACTTTTAATTTTGACAAAACATTCAATAAATTTAGGGGTTAATATGAAATAGAATAGATCTTTAAAATCTGCAAATGAGATTCTTTTGTGAAAGTATGTGATGGCTTTTAGCAAGAAACCTGTTAATTGACCGATAAGTTGTTGAAATATGAATGAATTCTATTGGCAAGATGACATATATTTTTTGAAAAAGAATAAATAAATTACCCAGATGTTTTCTTATCTTATTATGAATATATGTAGGTGGCATGCTTGCAAGCCCAACTGATGCAAGTGAAGTCTCAAATGGCACAAACCCTAATCGATTCAAGGAATGCAGAAAATCAGTGGCCAGCTGCAGGGAATTACATGGCAACGTCGTTTCCAGCATATAATCCAACTAACTATATGAATTCTGTGTCCCCTCAAAGCTCATTGGAGTCGACTGATTACAACAATGAAGGAATTTACAACAATGAAGGAATGAACATGCAAGAGACACAAAGCAGCGAACAGGATCAATATTTGTACTCATTTCAAACTGCTAATTATAAGAAGAGGCCTGCTGCTTCTCAAACTGACTTAGGTGAGCTTCAAGCATTGGCTCTTAGAATGATGAGGAACTAGCTAGCTACCTAACTCATGACTGCGAACTAATGATGTATGATGATTCATATTTTCCTCAAGGAAAAATGATGTATATATAGAGACTGTGGAAAAATTAGCTAGCTTGTTAGTTAGTTGTTACGATGTTACTATAAGCCTAAATTAGGCATTTGGCAGGTTCCTTTCTATCAAACAATGGCAGGGGTTAATTAATATTGTAGCAACTTACAAACTCTCTCTCTCTCTCTCTCTCTCTCTCTCTATTTTATTAATAATAACATTTTTATTACTTTACAAGCAACCAGCTATGACCACTCAAACTTGTGCCATATAACATATATATATATACAAGTATATAACACACATGCCTATTCTAAAATCTTAAAAGTCTTGCATGAAAAGGGTTGATTACGAGGAAGGGGGTTTTCCATGTCCTCGTGAACAACATTATAGACACTACATTTGACTTTTTCAAAGGAATTAAATTCTTGAATTTTGGGTTGCCTTGGATTGTGTTATTCAGTTACTCATCTGTACCAAGTTCTTTGACTTTGAGAATAAAATTATACGTTTCAAATTATGATATTAATATTATTTTTTTAAAATTAATTTTTAATATTTTTAAATTTAAAATTGATATAAATTCATTTAATTTATATCAATATAATTTTGAATATCATAAATTATCTAAAAATACTATTAGTTATTAGATTTATTATTTTTAAAAATTAAATGAATCATGTTAATTTTAAATTTAAAAATATCTTAAATTAATTTTTTAAAAATTAATATTGATCACATAATTTAGAACAGAGAGAGTACAAATGTTAATTATGCATATCTACGCATTTTATGATGTCGTTTCCGAAGGGATATTTAAATGAAATATAAGCATGGTTTAATTCATTCTAGAAGACAATCCTAAACTCAATGTCAACATTAGTTGTCACCTAAATGAAACAAATGGACGCATTAATATGTCTAGTTTTTAGTATATTAAAATCATTTTGGTGCGCATTTTGTTAAACCCGGCTAATTTATATCACAAAAACTAGAATTTTCTTCCAAACCCATTGCTTTAATTAATTTAATTTCATTATTTTGGTTGATGAGTTCAAGTGTGTAGAATTCTACTAAATTCTATCATGTGGGTACTACACTACATAACGACTAATATAAATAATTACAATTTATAATATTGTCTTACTAAAATCCGATGAGGTTAATTACGGAAATGTGAAATGACACATTATTTGGGACTCAAATGTGGTAAAAATCTAGTACCTCTAACCATGCTCTAAACAAAATATTAAGAATGAATTGAATATGTATGTTGCTTCTTATGATGACTTATCTTTTGTAAATACTTGATGACAAATTGTTACCATAAATATTAAAAATTGTTGTTATAAGTCTCGTAATATAAATATAAAAAAAAATTATTGCAAAAGATTTGAAGCGAAATACTTGAGCCACAAAATGAGGTTTACCGACAAGGGAAGGTGTGAATATTGGTATGATTAATAATATTAATAATAAATAGTTCAAGGGAAATGCTCGTTTGGGGAGATTATATATTTAAGTGGCCCACATGGCTTGAATTTGTGAGTATCACCTAACATAAGTAGTCTAATAATTTTAGCGCAAGTATAACCTTGTACTCAAATTCATAGACAAAATGTCCCCTCAATTGAGACTGCACACTACTACATCATGAGTTAGTAGCTTTGTCATCAACTTCTAAGTAACCAACTATTTAATCAAATTTTAATCGACCTTAATTAGCTCAATAACTTTTAATGATTCATTTCCGTTAACGCGAGAAGTTTATATTATTTTATAAAAATAAGTTACGTTTGCATAACATTAGTTATAAAACAATTTCTTTAACTTTGTTGTATGAATGTAATTTATTCTCTGAATAAGTGTATACTTCATTAGGAGTCTACATTTCATTATCCATACTTAATTTACCAAATAGGCCCTTTAAGAAACAATAAAATGGTAGACAATATTAATGGAGTAGTGTATAACACCGTTTGGAGGGTTTGGGAGGGTGTATATATGGACAACCTTTAAACCAACAAAAAAGCATAAAGAAATGAAGTAGTTAATATATAATTCAAGTCATGAGTCAGCTCTTTCTTTCTTAGTCAGGGAAATATATATATATATATTAATATATATATATATATATATATATATATATACTGTCCAATCTTGTGTTCTTCGAGCCCTGCCATGACCGTGTGATTAAGAATATATAAGCTTTTTAGTCAAGCGGCAGGGTACAACTTTCAAAGCGCATTTCGGTATTAAATAATAATTGAGACAAAAGGTTGAAAAGAATTATGGAGACAAAAACAAAAGAAAATGTTGAAGAATCCATTTGTGTGCATTCCCCCAATAAGATTGATCAATTAATTGTACTTATATATAAAATATATAGTATTCCAATTAAGAAGAAACATAGATTAATTAAATGGGTGAACAATGAGCTTTTTCTTCAAAGTGTAAGTTCAAGGGAGAAAATTGAAGCTCCCACAAAAGTTTTATTTCATTGACCAAGAAATACTTTGGCACAAACTTAATAAATTAAAATTCAAAAAAAAGAAGTGTTTAGTTGGTTCCTGTCTTGCACTACTCGTTTCATATAGGGGGGAGAGAGAGAGAGAGAGAGAGAGAGAGAGAGAGAGAGAGAGCCATGCTCTGTTTCGTTGGATCCTCACACTGTATTATTTTCTTTCTTGATTGTGGATGTGATTTTAATTTGAAATGTGATAATTGTTTGACTATGAATTACTCCATTCGTCGAGATCGAGACTGTGAGCTAATTACTCCGTCTCTAGAAAATTAGAATTAAGTGTAAAATTTATATTTTATTAATTTATTATATATGAACTTACAAGCATGGTACTTGTGCAAAGTACAGATTTTTTTTTGAAATAATTAGAAAAATTTATCAACAATTTAAAATATAATTTAACTATTAATTTCATTCACCGTGTTTCAAAAATAATTTTAACCAAATAAAAAATTCAGCAAATTCATAACATGTACGTATTTGCTATAAATCCTTATAGGACATACACCATATAAATTTTTTAAAATAAAAGTAACGACCAAGATTAGAGACTCCCACTACTATTAATAGCGGACTATAAAAAAAATACGCTACTAATAGTAGTGGAAGCTAATCAGAATAAGGGTTTAGCTTTATTAATTAGGGTTTAGGATTATTAATCAAGGTTTATAAATCAGAATTTATAGTTTATTAACTTTTTTTTAACTGGATTTATTAATTTTATTAATCTCTGGTTAATAAACCCTAGACCCTAGTTAATAAACTCTAAACTCGAATTAATAAATCTTAAACCCTAATTAATAAACCTTTAATCCTAGTTAATAAACACTAAATCCTGATTTATAAACTCTAAACCCTAATTATTAAACCCAAGTTAATAAACCTGAAATCTTAGTTAATAAAATGAAACCCTTTATTCTAATTAGCGTACGTCCGCTACTATAACTAGGGTGTGTTTTTTTTACAGTCCGCTACTAGTCGCTAATTATGGCCGTTATTTTTGTTTTAAAAGATATAGATGGTATATGCTATATAAGAATTCATAACAAATACATGCTATGGATCATTTCTCTCTCTCTCTCTCTCTCTCTCTCTCTCTATATATATATATATATATATATATATATATGAGAGAGAGAGAGAGAGAGAGAGAGAGAGAGAGAGAGAAGGTGATAATAAAGGATTTTGAATAAATCTCAATTTGAATAAAAAGAGGGTAAAGTCATTTGGTCTTGAAGAAAAAGTCAACAACTCCTCCACTACCTAGATTTAAATAGTTGAAGTCCATTCACTAAATGTTGTAACTCGAAATGCATTTAGTATGATAGTTTGAATGAATAAGGTAAAATAAAAATGCATCTAATATGAAAGTTTGAATAAAGTAAATGTGTGTGGGTTTTGACTTTTCTTAATTTTTCTTTTATGATAATCAGTAATAGAGTAATAGGCTAATATAATTAAAATATGTTTAATTAAAAAAATAATTGAGATGCTATAGAAATAATTATGATATATATATATATATATATATATATATATATATATATATATATATATATATATATATGAGACAATTCATAGCAAGTATTTGTTATGGACTAAAATTAAGCAAACACCATCTAATTCCTTCATTTTAACAACTAACGGATAATATTTAAAAGAGAAATAGTATCATTTGCTAATAATACTAGTGGACGAATTAATTTCAAAAATGTCCCTAAAGTCAAGTTCAAATAAGTTGGTTAAACAGTATTGTTACATAACCATCCGTTAGACGTCCGTAAATTTAATATCAATGCAAGTTGATGATGACAGATGGCATGGTAAAAGCTTGCGATTGTTGGATCTTTTCTATTGTGGAGGAATTACCTCACTTTCATTTCGATGGTTAAAGAAACCTTATTTCCTTAGGTTGAGATGGTTGGGTGTGACAGGAAATGTGAATAGGTATCTAATAGATGCTTTAGCTCGAAGTAGACCATTCTTGCATGCTTCCTTTCGTGGTGAAGAGCTGGGAACAGACCAATGGGACAACTCAGATGATATGCACATTCATGATTATGAGGAAGTTGATGAACTTAAGCAGTGGCTTCTTGACGATGACAACGAGATTGATGATGAAGACACGGAGGATCTTGAGAATAATGTTGAGTGACTAGAAAGTATTGGTTAGTCCCCTATTCCATAGCCTCCATCCGCTAGCATAATTAGCAGACTTGATAATAAGTTTTTGCATCACTGCGTTATTGATACTTGCATCTAGGGGTAAAATGGACCAAATATGTTATCATTAATCCGTTCGCTAGTATTACATTACTAGCAGACGATGTTTTTCTCTTTTAAATCATGTTCGTTGGTTATTAAAATAAAAGGATTATATGATGTTTGTCTAATTTTAATCTATAGTAAGTACTTACTATGGATCATACTATGGATCGTCCGTCCGCTAGTATTACTAGTGGACGGTGTTTTTTCTCTTTTAAATCTTGTCCATTGGTTGTTAAAATGAAGAGATTAGATGGTATTTGCCCAATTTTAATTCATAACAAGTACTTGTTATGAATTGCTCCCCATATATATATATTAGTCTATTACTAATTATCCCTATAACTTATAAAATTATAAATATCATTATGAACTTTAACCATTTCAATCTTTTTTAATGCACAAAAACGCATCCAAGATCATTGGAACAAACAATATTAGTTATTTTTTATTGCAAATAAGACTAATTATTCTTTTAGCTAAGAGTGAACCATATTTTAAGAATTTTTTTTTAATTAATTAATACTTGATATGATGGAGAGAACTAATTATAAAATTAGTTTATTACTGAAAATCTTTATCCTTATAATTATTAGTCTATTGCTAATTTTCTTTTATCTTTATCTTTTTCCTCTTTTTCAGCTGATTTTTTTCCCTCTTCTTCTCCTTTTCACATATGACTAAACTCAAAAACTCAATTCAATTAAAATGATTACTCGAATTAACTCTTAATTAATTAAAGATTTACTCAAACTGATATCGCTTCACTGCTTTTTATATATTAATATTGATTCATAAACATAAATGGATAAATTACAAATTCCCTACAATAATTTACTCAATACTCAGTACCCATTAAAAAAAAATAAGTGCATGCCTACATCATTTTCCAAGGTAAGGAGGAACTATGAATTATTATTTTTTGACCAAGGACTGCATTTCTTAGACGTGAACATATAAAACAACTCACTAGTTTCGGAAATGAGGGATGGTATTTAATTATTATAGGTTAATTTAGTGATAAAGTGAGTTGTTCATCTTGCATAAAATTTAAATTTAAGTCCTTTCTATATCATATAATTGATAGTAACTTCATATCCTCCTACAAACCATTTATGAAAAATTCTTAAATTTCAACTCGGTGCTGTAAAAAAATCTTAAAATGTGTGCGTTAATCTGTTGTAGGCTAAATGTGTCAAAAACTTAAGATAGTATGCTGCCCTTTGATATTTTTGAAAAGGGAATATCATTTATTTAATTGTGTTGCATGAGAATTGAGATAGATTCTTTTTATGATGTAAGAGGATTTGAGTCCGATAAAGCCGATTTGTCAGATAATGCATTAATGACAAATGAATTATCTGGGATTAAGGAATTGGTGCAAAGTTGGCAAAAAGCATTTACAACTTCTGATGAGCTCATTTGCTTCAGAGAAGTTTATCTTCGGGTTTGGCTTCGGCTTCGGAAGTTATAATCCTTTGGGAGATTGCTTTCGGCATATCAGTTTGAGTTATTCCTTAGTTTATTTTCTTGTAGCTATTTTTGCTCTCTTTATGATAATAATTTTTATAAATTTTTTTTGTTAATACGTGGCGTGAATGTAAGAAGTTATTAGTATACGTGAGTTGGTTATAAGGAGTGTGAAAGGAATGTACGTAATGAAAATATAGGAACCAGCTACGTGGCATATTTTTAAGGACTTTTCAGTATGTAGCACTTTTAGGAAATTTCATTTCTTGTTGTCAAAGAATATCTTAGCTATATAACCTGACTTGTGGGTTAACGAAAAGAAGCTTGTTGGTATTAATATTATTGAATCTAAGCACTAGATAATTCTCTTTATGTTTCTTTTAGGTCAATCTCTTGTTTCTTTGTCTATAGATTTATCTGTTTACCTAGTCTGCACGATATATAATTGTTATCCCGCACCCGACGACATTTTGTCATATTAAGTAGCTTGGCTACATTTTTGTGGTGTACTCCGTCATGGTTATTATATTCGTCCTTCACTTTTTGGATAAGTTTACATACATAATAACTAAATATTACATCAAATATTATATTCATTTATATTATTAAAAAGTGAATTATTGTATGAATTTTAATAATATATTTTATTTTTTAATGATGTAAATAAATATAATATTTAATATAATATTTGATTTTTACGTGCTTATAACTATTCTTACTTTTCAGCCAACAAATGGGCTGATCGAGCAGCTAGCTATTGGCCTAGTGGCTATGGCGGTGTTTTTTATGTTTCTTGTTAATAGGAATTTTATAGATAATGGATTGGGCCTGAAATATTCTAACAAGAAGCACCTCATGTGTTTATATGTATATATAAGACAAAATAATCTTTATAAAAGACAAATTGACACAATTAATCATGCAAAATAAAAGCTGATCCAAGACCCCTCCTTTAAAATTACCCACTTCTACTACAGCAACTATAATCTCTTCTATAAATGAGATTCTTTATTTTTTACTATTTTATTTTATTGGGAATGGGGACTTTGGGAGAATAATTAAAGCGGCTTCTAGTAAGTAATTAATGATTTAATGGTTCAAATTAAGTTTTTCAAAGTGAGTTCCAACACATTTGTACTGTAAAAAAATAAGATACTCATCTAAGTAGAACAGAACTGGTTCAAACTTTCCGGCCGGCGTTTAAAAGTGGCAGACTTGTGCAGATGCTTTCCTGCCAGTGACTAGCAAAAAGGGTACAAGAAAAAGAATGTAAATTTTCTTGGGAGTGTAAATTAATTACAGAGAAATTTTGTGGAATTAGTTCTTTAAACCTATAGTTTCTCTGCTGCATCGATCATTAAGCTTCTTTAGTTCTATATATATATACTAACTAATCATCTAGCTTTTAATTGAGATATTTAATACTCTGTTTCAAAATTACTTACAACCACCTTGACTTTAAAACTTCTCTTAAAAATAATACTCCTTGACCTAACAAGACATGAAAGTATATAATACCCTTAAACAATGCCATTTGCAAACTTTAAGAGTATAATTGGTTTCAACCATTTTTGTCGTCACGGAATATATATAATAATGAGTGTATATAGTTTAGTAGTATTGAAAGTGTGATGTTAAACTTAAGGATATATTGGAATACTTAAATTATCATATATTGTCTTAATAAAACAAAACCTTCGTAAGACTCCAAAACTGCGGAATATTGGACCAAATTGATAGCTAGGCACATAAAGTGAAATCTTAACAAAAGCAATCAAGTTTTACTGTCTTAATTAGGTCTTAACTTGCTGCAATATATAGTCCCATAAATTAACAAAGTTGATTATATGATGAAATAAACCAGATTTTGTTGAAGAACTAAATCACTTGCACACTATTACTCTGGTCATATTCCAGGTCACACACAATCTAGCTAGCTAATATTACAATAGTAGGGATCGGATTATGGATTATAGGATTTTCATCTGTATGAACAACTAGGGTTCCTACTTAACTCATTCCTAGTTTATTAATTTATAGCTGCCGAAGTGCATGTCTTAAAGGCCTGCATGTAGTAGGCCTAGTACAAAATTGACAATTTCAAGAAATCTACAGCCATGATACTTATATTTTTTTGGCCATGAAGCAAGCTCCAGTATCAACTTCCTCAAGAATTAATGCTGATAATAGCCGAAGGCCACTGACTGAAGGTCATCAATATCATCTCGATAAGACCATTGCCTGTTGCTTGTTTGCTTGTCATGAAGAGAATCCATGGAATAATTATAATAAGACACATTTTCTTCATGGAGATGAACTGAATTCATCTCATAGTTTGCTGAAGAGTTCATATTCATGATCTCTTTTTGATCACAATATGATCCAATATTCGCGCTTATGTTAAGATTATCAAATTGGGGCATCATACTTGAATTTTCTGACTGAAACCAGCTTTGAAAATCTTGTGGGGAACTAGAAGGAATTTTCCCGTAAGATGATGTTCTATGATCATCATTAGGGTTTGTATTACTACTTCCAGAGCCATTGGAAAAACTTTGGGCTGCTTGTTCCTTTAGTGAAGCTAGTTGAGCTTGTAGATTGACAACCTGAAAATTTGAAGCAGAATTAAACAGATAATTAGGAAACTGAGGATTACTTAAGAGAAATATTAGGGATTGAATTGACAATTAATTATATATTAGAAATAAAAAATGCCAGTTAGTATTAATTAATTTAATTTGACAAACCTGCTGTTGGAGCGCGAATATATGTGAAACACAGCCATAAATGGGATCTTGAAGCCGAGCTTGGGCTTCATATGAGATGGTAACGGCAGCTTCACACCGATCACTAACCGGGAGGTGAGCTAGGAGCTTTGATACATTGCTTGCTCCGAAAACCTTATGGATGGCTGAAAAATGGGTAGCTCCTTGTTCGTGACAAAAATAAGGGGCAAAAATACAGCCCCTTGCACATTTTCTTCTCAAGAATTTGCAGGCACCACAAGGAGAACCAGTGCCTGTCATCTTAATTAATGATCTTTTAATTTGGCCTCGAGGGTTTTTAATTTAGTAGGTGATACTTAGCTCTCAGCTTATTGCAAGCATTATGATGATCATTGTTTTTATAAACACTAGAGGAGGAGGGAGGTGGATCTTATTATAATGAATACTTAATTGCATTTTGGTTCCCTTATTGGCCTACAAGTTACATTATTTTTTTATTTAATTATAAAACTATTTTAAGCTTTCAGCCCCTCCAACCGTCCAACTTGATTTTTATACTCTCATTTGAGATTCCATTCAACATCCTTAAAGGAAAAAGTAACTAGCATAAACCAAACCCATTTCTATTTGCTTCATGATTGGATCTTTTCAGCTCATTTTCTGAATGTTTCGAATTTATATATTACTATGTGATAATTGCAACTAAAAGATTAGTTTCATACATTTCCAATCTAGACATCTTAATTACTTAATTTCTTTTAATTAGTTATGGTAGATTAAGTTTGTTAACATGTTTTTTAGGCAAAGTGTGCGCTGGGACACTGAAGTATACAAACTTATTGCAATTAATCATTTTAATTGCATATAGGGCTTGATCTTGCTATGAATCTAATTTAATTGAGTTGTGGACAAGTGACGACAAATACCCATCAAATTTGGTCCTTAAATAGCAGCTGCAACAATAGTACCAACCTATACTTGACCTTGTTTTCCTCCCCTTAAACTGTAACATATGTGTCCATGCATCCACTTACGTTAGTGCAAAATTTTCTTTTTAGTCATGCATGCATAAATTATATAAAGTTACAAAATTAAAATAAATTTATGTACAAATTAAATTAGTCTAATTGTTATGCAACATATTAGGTAACGTAGGAATTCTTAAGTTCATGAATGAGTTTATAATGAATGAATGATTTAGCTAGCATGATTTTTCCTCATGCCCTAATTAAAAAATCTAAAAAAATGCCCCAACGTATAGTAGGCACACATAAGTTATATATACAGTACTAGTTGCCGAACCATATAAAAGAGCATTTAACTTGATGCCTAGCTAGAGTTATCAGATGTCCTATATATCGTAGAGATGCTATAAATATAAATTACATATTAAAACAATTGGATTAATACGGTAATGGGATCTGTAATACACAATTAAAAATCGATGCAGAAGATTGTGACACTAGAACGAGTAATTATTTAGGGCTCCGGAGGTAGGGCAAAGTTGTGTCCCTACCAATCACATGCTGCTATTTATATGAGGTTTGAGCAAACCTCATTTTTGAACCCACTAGTTTGATGATATTTACACAAATTTCATATAAATAACAACATGTAATTAATGCGGAGCACCAACTAACCATATCCCAAATCAACTAATAATTTTTTCACTAGAACACCTAACCTGAGGGAAGTTGCACGTAAGAATTAAGATAGAGGGATTATATATATATTATTTTATCTTTTTATAATTTATCACCTTTACCAGTCTTTCATTCAAGTCTTCGAGGTCACAACTTGTCGAGCAGTACTGTAATAACTATCATTAATTAATATTAATCTTATATATAAACTTTATTCTCTTCCAATCACCTTCTCCTGTCATACATAGTCACCAACATGTAGACCTTTCCCAACTGTGCATTTAGACCCCACCTATCCTACCCTAATAATTAACGGTCTCTCTTTCTCTTAAGGACTAATACCTTTAAGCAACTATCGGTGGTCCTGAATTCGTTGTGAACTCCAATTACCTAATATGTTATAGTTAAATTTACAAACCATGCAGAAGAGGTGATAAATTTTTGATACCTACCGTGCATGAGAATTTATTGAAATTTTTCTTAAGATCATGAGATTATTGGTGATAGCCTTTCTCATCCAATATTAGTCAAATTTCGAAAATAATTTGTCGACATGCATGCGTTGTGGTTTATTCAGTTATTCCTTTTCAATTTACAACTCCAAACACGGCCTTAGTGTAGGCAATGGCAAGGCTAATCTATGGCGTTCTATTGGAGGGGCGTCGACACATTTGGACGTACCAGTTCAATTCTCTGCTGCACGTCATTGATCGATCACCGGCCAACCTGGAAGCCATTATCTCTATATCTAACCATGGGGGAATTATAATTGATTAATTTTAATTAATTGGCTACGAGCCATATGTACTTGTTGGCCACTTAAGCATGAAAAAGGAAGTGATCTTGGAGACAAGAAGGCATGTTAACAAATGGGATCATTATAATAATCATTTTTCCACAATAATGTAGGAGGAATTCAGCTAATCTTATTAAATCTTGTCAATGTAAGCTTTGTTCAAACTTATATTAAAACAGAAATGTTTACAACCTTTTTGTACTCCAAAGACACTTTCTAAACTCAGTTTGTTTTCCCCCCCCAGCCTAATTTAATATAAGTCATTGTAATCGACTTCGATTTACTGTTAAAAGGAAAGGAACTTAAGGTTGGCTAATGGACGTTTGATTTATCAGTAATTTGTTAGTGATTGGATCAATGTGCAAACATTAATTATTTATGGTTGTTATGGCATAAAAACTTGACCAAATGAGAACTGCAACATTCATAATATTCTACTATAAATACATATATCTTCCAATACAAATGTACACGTACATACTTTAAAGATTGAAAACTAATTAATTAAGTTCCATGAGAGCAGTTAGAACTAATTGCTCTATGATCATATTGAGTGCACTTTGTTTTCAGCCAATTAATCAAACCAAAACAATATATAAGGTGTACATATATGTAGTCCATTAGTTTGTTTGATGTTCCCACCACAACCACCTGATCACCCATGATATATAATCATTGATCAAGTGCAAGGCATGTTCTGATTCCGCACAATGACCAACTCATGCATGCACGTATATATAGACAAACAAGATTGCATCTGATCCATAAAAATACATTAGTTTTTCCATAAGATTTCTGTTTTTTCTTCTCTCTTTTACACCTTGTAAATCGATCCTGTTAAATATATAGTATTGTTTCCTTGTTTTCTTAATGTTTCGAGCATACCTACCTAGCTAGCTAGGTATCCAATATTAGAATGCTCGAAAATCAGATTTTCTTTGATTTTTTTTTTCTATGTGATGATCCACATTAGCAAGCCAGCCATTTCTTTAAACAATCTTTTGTACTTTATAAGCATTATTTGTGTTGGAAGGCGGTTCCGGTCAGTCCATGAATATATTCAATGAGCACAACAGTTGAACTAAATTGGAGTGATCAAGACATTTTACATTATCTTCAAAGTTTGATTAATAATTTGCTAATTATAAGGCATTGATTTCTGTGCTTTCATGAAAACAGGGGATGAAAGGACAATATGCGGTGGTGTTTTTATTTGGGTTGTCCTTTTCTTACCTAACACTGTTAATCACTGCTCATTTTCACTATCTAGTTTTGACAAGCCTAACTCTCTACCACACGGGTGTGTAGCCAGGAACTTGGGTGAGAGGGGACTGAAACTCAAATTAAAAGTAGCCATGTAGTATAATGCTAAAAAAAATTTAAAAAATAAATAAAAATTTAACATTTTCAAGATCCCTAAATAAAAATAGATACTGTTACAATTTGTTTGCATTGCAATAAAAACAACAAAAAAGAAGATTGGAAAAGTTAACAAATTAACATTTTACACATATTTATGGGTATCTATAGTGCAGCCGTGTAGATTTTGCAGGAGCGGAAGGCGAAATAATTCGCTAAAAGACTAGATATTCGGTGACAAGCCATAGCTATAATTTTATCGCTGCCCTAACCCTTTTCGCTCTATACTTTTTAGGTAGATTTTCACTCACACAGACACACACACATGTGTGTGTGTGTGTGTGTGTGTAAAACGTAAGGAAATGGTATTTTCAGTACAATATATAACATGTATTGCACATAATACAATTGTGTGGTACATGAAATATCTTTCCCCAAAAGTTATTTGTTTAATTTTTCATTTTAACAATAGTTGTGTCCAGTCATTGTATATGGCTGTGAATTTTTACATCTTTCACTGAGTTAGGATTTGATATACAAGCAAGGAGATGCTTGGATAAAAAAACTGTAACCAATTGTAGCATCTTTGGCACACATTAACGTTTATCGTACATTCAAATACCTAAATGTAAAAGTGGGTTTTAAGACATTTTTAAATATAAAATTAAAATAATTTAAAAATAATAAATTTTAATTAGTAATACTTTATGATATTCATAATTATATTAATATAAATTAAATAAATTCATATTAATTTTAAATTTTAAAAATATAAAAAATTAATAATATTAATGTTATAATTTGAAACAAGCGAGTATATTATAAAATTGAATCCTTCTAAGGGACTGAAATATTGGACCGGAAGTAGCGATCGATCTAATTTTATTTTTTCTTCTTTTGACTATCAAATTTATAATATTTATTTTAACTCAAATATTTATATAATTTAATAATTTAAGTGTAATTTAGATACATATAAATAATTAAAATTATATAAACTATAAACCCCTAATTATATATTTATAAATATTTAAATTATAAAATAAAATAAAATTTTGACCAATCGCCATTCCCATCCAATATCCCGGTCCCTAAACTTTTTGTATAAAATTTCAACGAAATGCAATTAGTAAAAGCTGTCCGCAATTATACCTTGGGATTGCCGTGCACGTGCTGAATAGAAAAATATTTCTCTCTCCGTCTCAATGATTCTGACAGTGACCGGCACGAGTGGGCACTCTTCAATTGTTTACAGTCAATATAATCCAAGTCACCACCAGCTCATCTAGTCTCTAGCAGTACATCCCTCAAATGGCCCTTGTAATTTATAACACGATAAAATAGGAGTCCTCACAATACATATAGACTCACCAGTTTTTCACTACTAATACCATTATAATATGGACCCAACCCTGAAGCATTAATTTTGAGAAGCAAATTCAGACGCAAACGAAGAATGTATTCGAGATGGATGCCAAATAAAACAAAGCAAATTTTAGACAAAACAGTGTTTATTGTTTTCGATAGTTATTTCCATAGACTAATTATTTTCTCGATTTGATGGAGGATGGGGTCGGTTTCTAACGGGGACTTGAGGAAGGTAACGTCATGTTTGGTTGAATGAAAAAAAATATGGTGTTGGAGAATGATGCAGACATATGTCCACTCTAAGGCTGGTCAAGCCGACATGGACAATGCACGTGGGACCGTCGCACGTGCATGGTTGATTGCCTTGTGTCTAGGGTTAGCTTTTTGTATACTTCAATTTTGTTCTCTTGAATGAGAAGAAGACATTGAACCTAAAGTTTTTAATCATATACGTACCTTGATAAGTTTTATAAATATGATCTTTTATGCTGTCATTATGTGATACATTTCTTAAATAAACAACAATAGTGTCTTAACTTAAAAGTTTGAAAACCAAGGCTTAAACTATCATCAGTTGAAATTCGAGATCATAAACTAAGGACTAATGTAATAAGTCGAATTTTTTTAATAATTAAATATTAATTTATTTATTTTTAAAACGTAAATGAATTGGAATGGTAAGTTACTAATTTTGTATGTTTGGAAATTTATTTTTTGTGATAGATAATTAAATAATTGATTTAATTGAAATCAAGGAGACCATTGGAGTTTTGACAACTCATATATTGTTTTATAGTTGCTAATTGTAATTAAAGAGTGTATATGTAACCATAATCCTGTTATAACCTGATTAGTTGAATTTTTAAGTAGAACATTTATATGCACTGAAGCTTATTAGAAAAATCATAATTAATTCATCCGATGTCAAAATTGAGTGAATTCAAAACATATTTCATCAAATTTTAGTCTTCTTTAATGTTATAGAGAAAAAAAAAAGAGTTTTTTGCAACCATTTTTCTACCTTAAATTTATGAAAATTGCAATCTATCCTGATTTTTGACACCGTTTTTTGCCTTAAATTTGAAAATTCGCTGCTTAGTTATATTAACTCGAAATCGAGTGATTATTAAGTTAATTTCATGTATCTTTTCAAGAGGTACAATTTTTCGTGCAGATATGAAGAGATTCTGAGAATTTTAGAAAACCCAAAATTCAAATTCTTTGTTGCAGCGATTTATAAAAAAGATGAACAAATAAGATACATATTATTTTGTATTATCATGTCTCTCCCTAGCTAATAATGAGTCCACACTTTTCAATATCTCTTGTTAAGAGCCAACAATGTCTCTCCTTAATGACGAGCCCACACTCTTCAAACTCTATTGTCTAGAGCCAATAAAGAGCTTCTACCATAAGAGTCTATCACTTAATGAATTATTTTCGTCCACCAACATCTATAACTCATTTATCCTAGTTCATCACGTCTCTCACTAATGACAAGCCCATACTCTTCAGTATATCACATCTCTCTCTAATGTCGAACACACATTCTTCAATATCTCTTGTCAAGAGTCTACAATGTCTCTCCCTAATGACAAACACATACTCTTCAATATCTATTTTCAAGAGCTAACAAGAAGCTTCTTCGAGAAGAGTCTATCACTTACTCAATGAATTATTTTCATCCATCATACGCAATCCAATACCATATCCATGACCCAAGCCCATAACTCTTCAACATCTCTTGTCAAAAGCCAACAAAGAGCTTCTACGTACGTATGAGTAGAGTCTACCACTTACTCAATGAATTATTTTCGTCCATCATACACAGTCCAATATCATATCCATGACCCAAGGCCATAGTCATGGCTCTAATACCAGTTGTTAAAAATATTCAACATATATATGCTTATCTAAAATCACATCTTGACAAAAAAAATTAACCTATTAAATCTATGGTTCATTAGAGCATGTACGTTCTTAATTTTTCTCCTTATTTTTCGATGTAAGATTTTACTATCACGCGATATCTCAACAAAATTAACAGATATGATAATGCCAATACTGCTTGATGATTGACAGAAATTAGTAGAAAGCTTCATTTTTCATGACTTAATGCAGAACATCTACATGCTACTATTATTTAACTATATAGATCTAAAAGGTTACTACTTATTAATTAAGTTTATATATATGACAGGATGTAGTTTGAACAGGAGGCCATTCTTCAAAGTCCAAACCATAATATGGGGATTGATTATGGAGTAAATACCAGTTAAGGACAAGGATGCAAGATGTCATTTCAAGAGGATTAAGAGACAACGGTGAGGAAAAAAGAAGAAAAGAAAAAGAGACAGATGCATGATTTTGTTTTTGTCTTGATGTGTTGATGTAGATATGTATATATATTACGTTATTGCTTAATTAAGGATCTTGGACTTGGACTTAGACTTGGAATGTAATAAGACTTCAAAGCTAAGAAATTAAATGTAGTAACATGGCTGTAAACTACTTCGGCGAAGCTAAATATAATCTTAATTAAGATATATAAGTTTAATTACATTGGTTCAATACAATTTGACCGATGGGTAGGGATATGGAACTATACCCCTGGAAATTTGTCTTAATGCATTCAAACTAGTTTTGCTTTCTTTTTTTCCGAAAATTATACTCCTTACATCGAAAGGAAAGTTTTATTTGACTTTTAATTTCCGTTTTTCTTATGTGAATTAAAATTTAACATAAAGATAATTAGATGAGCAAAGTAATTTTTAATGTTATATTTTCAAATAAAAATTAATTTTTTTATTATTGAATAATAATATCTAAATGTACTTTATATTTAATTATAGGAATAAATTCAAATCAGACTAGCTCTCATTTAGAAATGAAGGCAATATCGTAAATAAATACAACCAACCTTTTAATCTTAGCACAAGAGGGAAAAATGCAAGCTCCACAGACCTTCCCAATCTAACTAAATGCAACAAAAAATATACCTGCCGGTAATTATTAAGAAGTTCATCTTTTGCTGAACTTGCCCAACAAAGGGAGTACATTTCTTAAATTGTTTCATAACGGGCTGGCAATTGATTAAAAAAAATATATTATTTTTTATCTTTATAAAATATGGGATAATTTAGATATATTATAAAATTATAGAGAATTACATGTGGTCAAAATCTAAGTTGGAAACCATATATATATAATGGTGTTTTGCCATTTTCCTTCTTGGTGCAGAGAATCAAACAGCCTATGGATATATCTCTTTTCTAAAGTTAACTGGGCCTCCATATTACTTTCATTGGGCCATAATTGGATCACAGTTTGATTTGACTTTGAGTAAACACTGTTTCTTTCTTACATTAGGACTGTTTGTTACAGCTCCTTTTGAATTATTTATTTCAACTTATTGAGGTGTTGATCAGGAGAAGTTACTCAGTGATTTTACAACATCGCTATGTGGTGGGCTTGCTATGTGGTGGGCTTAAGCCACTAACATGTTACTATTTCAGCATGTACAGTAAATCCTTTCACTATACATGCTGAAATAATAACATGTAAATGGTCTTAAAACACCACCCAAGACCATAAAATAAATTTTCGTTTATTAGGGGGTGGGGGGGAATGAAAGATAAATAATCTAACCTAAAGCCTTTAGCTCTTCCACCCCATGAAATCATAGAAATTCTAAAATTGCCTCTGGTTTTTTATTGCATGACCTCAAAGTTACAAACACAGTTTATATGTAGTAGATTTAGTTTAAGAGTAACACTAGGAGTAAAATTTTGCATATGATATTAAATATTTTAATGATAATTTATCACATAGTCAATCACATTACATCTACCCAGTCAATGTTACGATGACACATTATTTGAGACCAAATTTTTTATACTCCTAGCATCACCCTTAGTTTAAATAGGAGACCAATTTTCAATATTAAAACAGTCAAGGAAATAATCAATTCAGCAGGAAAAAAAATTCTACACTTAATACAGTCGAAACAATTGAAACTTCGAACAAATTCAGTTCCATAATTTTAAGCATCGTGAGATATTTATCCGAACGGAATGCAGATTACAATGTGTTTACGCAAAATTCCACTTGATTGCCTGTAATCCTAAGATCTACATATCCCTGTGATTTATTGGGACATTTAGCTCAAAGCCACATGTAGTAATTTTTGGGCCTCATGTTGTCGAGTAGGATTTTGAGTAAACAAGATGTGGTAATATGCATTCTACTCTATATTTTATGATGCCAATACTCAGAGCAATACACACGGTTGATTGTATAGGAGATAATTAAAAGATGATAGGAATGAACTTGTGTAAACTAAGAAATATAAAGATGCTATTTGACATCTTCCAAGAGATATCCCATCTCCATTATTATTAGCAAAAATGTTCACATACAGTTGCAAACCGACAGCCAAATCGCATTCTGACAAAAAATAACAGAAGTGCTTTCTTTTTCCAGAAACAGATGATTATTTTCGAATGAAAGAATACTTGACGCAGGAGGAATTACAAGGAGGGAAGAAAGGGCATACATTCTTCATCATCCCCTTGAATCCACTTTCAGCAATCACCAGCAGTGGGTACCAATGTGGCTCAACCACCAGTTATCTAAGAACAAAAAATCCACAGATTATAGGACTAGTCCTACAAGTACAACTGTACGAGCATCAGTGTGCAATAAGTTCATAGGCAGGATTGATTCTTCAGCTTAATCATTGACTTCCTTTTTTTGGCCCCTTTATTTCTGTTACAGAGGGGTTCCAAATAAAAGCCCTGAAAGATAATAAAGTACAAGAAAAAAGGGATACTAACTCAGATAATAACTGAGGGGATAAGTATGAATTCCAAACGACATGAGAAATTCTGTATACATATTGCTGAATTCTCCACAAAAAATTCCGAGAGTAAATTTAGCATCAGTATTATGTTTCAAACTGTTATACTAGGTCAAAATGCGAGCCCCGACTTTCCCATGCTAAATGCAAGAGATCAAACAAAATGTGGGTCCCAACTTTCACATGATACATGCAAGAGAATAAAATGAGAGTGGACTCTCATTTTGAAACATCTCAAAAAGAAAAATTCGACACTGAATTTTAGCTGGAGGGAGTAAAACTTCACAACAAAGGTAGAAAATGCTGAATTCATGTAAGTTGCATATAATTATGTACCTTCATCATCCGGACCCAGGCAAACCTTTGAGTACATCTCTCAGAGCATAATAATGGTTATCGCATTTATGGTCTGAAAGTAAGTTGCTTGACAGCAGTATCCTCTGAAAATGTTCACCAGGATGTCTCTTCCATAATGTGAAAAATTCCCCACCTTTACCATGGTTGCTACCAATGCGAGTATCAAAGTTCCTTCTCAGACAGTAGACAGTCCCTGGTACAAACAACTCCTCGGGTATTTTACAAGAAGCTTCTTCCTTCTTAACAACAGCACTAGATCCTGCTGACGTAGTAGTTGGCAGGGCACTGGGAAGCACGAGAGATTCCTTTCTAGTGGGAATGTCTGTTTGCAAATAGAAAACATCAATTGACGACAAGAGACCAAAATTCTGGCATTTCAGTATATATGGCATGTGAAAGCTTAAACCACTAACAACAATAGGATGACTGAAATGCTGATGATATAATAAGGGCTGTAATGGAGTCCGAAATATCTGATATTCCCTCCGAAAATTCGTATTCGTATCCGTGTCAAAGCGAATATTATCCGTATTTGTATCCGTCCAAAACGGATACGAATACATATATATATATATATATATATACATATATATATACACACACACACATACAAATGCATATACAAATCTCTCGTTTAATATTAGTTTAAAGTATGTGAAAGAATTGACAACAATTGATTATACAGCTTTTATGACTTTTTTATGATATATGATATATAAAAAATTATATATGAATATTATATCTAATTTTATTATTTTATTTGGTTGATTATATATCATTTCTAATTATTAGTTGATTAAGTGAATAATTTTTTGGTTATTAAATTAACATTGTGCAAGAATTTATAAAAAAATTAAAACTTTTAAAATTTTATTTCAATCGAATGCAGATGCGGATGAGGATATAGATACGTATATGCAGATATTTGATATATTTATCCTTATTATATTATCCAACGGATACGAATACGAATATTTCACATTGCATATCCGTCGAATACAAATATAAATACGGACATTAAAATTATTTTTCAAATACGGATATGAATATATATGTATCCGCATCCGAAAATATCCGTTTACAGCCCTAACCATTACAAAAAATTCAAAAACTTCTTCTTGAAATCTAACACCACAAGTATAAAGGTGTTGTGCTTAATAGTTTTCTAGGAGGTACAGCCACTGGACCTGCCATATATAATTCATTCACAAATCCCATCAAAACCAAACAGGGACAGAATAGATGTGGTGCATCTAGGAGAAAGTAAAGAAAGCCAATCAAGTGATATGGGTCTCTGCACAAGACATTGTAGCACATATGACCCTTTAGAAAGGTCTATACACAGATTTACCTTCAAACAAAAGAAGGGATTACAATAATACTAGAACAAGGGAATTAGTCTTTAGAAAGATTAGCTAACCATCATATTACAGATTAAAAGATCGACTTTCAACAAAATAACATAGGGGAACTAAGTGACCAGGAAAGTCTTACCCAAAAACTTTGTCTGGCTTCTGAACTTGGCATAATCCGCTAGCTTTCCAGCTACGTCTTGTACAGAAGAAATAACTTGCTTCGCATTTGTAACCAAATCTGTAACACTCTTCCAATCTTCCTTTTCAAGAACACTCATCCTGTTCACAAACAAATTAGGTGATACCAACATAGACAGAAAAACTAAGAAGTCCAAGGAAAGTGGTGCAACAGAAAAGCTTAAGTGTGCTAAGAAGTCGAAGGAGGGTGGTGCAAGAGAAAAGCTTCCTAACAGTAACAGTGATGCAAAGGAAAAGGAAGTTCCCAATACATTTTACCAGCTAAAAGCTCGTGAGATGGTAAGAGTGACCTATTTCACATTGATAGAATGCTAGGGGAAGAGGATCATATACCCCAAAAAAGCAGTGTGTCAAACATGTGTCATGTTTTTGACACCAAGGCTTTCTTGAGTTGAATTTTCTGCCAACTACGAAGGTTGAGGGAAGAATAAATTCAAACAGCAGAAGGGAAAAATGATAAATCACTATTGATACTAGAGAGAATTAATAAATCAAGATAGCTGGTCCTGTGTTCTGACTAGCTGCACACATAAAGATGTTTCCTCATGCAACACAAATTTGCTTGCCCCATGGAATTACTGGGCATTGGGTTTTCTGAATTCAAGTTATTATTAGGGTTAACAAATTGTCTACATCACTTGTAAAAAGAAGAAGACTATAAGATATTGATAAGCTAATGTTTCCTTACCAATCAGTCTGAAGAATTTCATTCCTCAACCTTGTTAGAGAAGCTACACTTAACCTTGGAATAATATCATCCTGCATATAAGAAATAAGAACAGTGCTCAATAATCAGGTGACAGAAAAGAAAATCAAAAAAGGAATATGCGTCAAGAAAAGAAACTATGCTTTACTGTTGGTGATTGAGAATGTCTTAACAAAAATGTTTTTTCATCATATATGAAGGGAATATTCAAATCATACACTGACCTGCATTACAACGTTTGTGACATAATCAGAGCAACTGTCCGCAAGCTCCCTGGAGACGCAAGGTGGAGTGCCGTATCCAACTGCTGAAACACTGTCAGGGTTGAACCCCAGCTCCTTGCTTGATTTTTGCCGGAGCATTATGGCCAGTAATGAGGCTGTAGCACCTCCAAGGGAATGACCAACTAGCCTTAACCTAAAGCCCTGTTAATGAATTAGTCTTGCCAAACACTGATAAACAATTTGAGGCAAGAAAGATAAAAAGATGAAGATATATCAGAAAGACAATATCAAATTCCAGAAGTTGTAAGAACTTCACCACCTCATGTTTTTCAAGGCACTTCTTAATGGTTCCCAGCTCGTGACTAAGAAACCAACGAGCAGCCTCAGCTGTACCAAAGTGGGTAGAGAATCCTTCAGATATCACTTCTTCATGGCTTGAAGAAACTATGTCGGTAATTAGATCGAAGACGGTATGGGTTCCGCGAATTCCAAGAATCACGAGTTTCTTACGAAGGTCCACCCCTATATAGTATCCCGGCCTCAAAACATTAGAGCTTTTAACAAATTTCAAAACATTGCTTTCTCGAAGCATGCTGTTTTTGGCAAGACCTGCAGCACTGTCCTTGTATGCTCCTTTCGCAAGTTCCGTATGGTAGATAAGATCCTGGACCTAAAACATGAAAAACCTTATCCATATTAAATAATTGGAAAAACAATTGAGCCTTGAAAATACTGGAAAAGTACATTAATCGACTAAAAAAGGACAAGAATCTACATGTTAGTGCCTACAAATATTTCTAGAAAGGGTTCTAATAATTACAATTGAATCAGATGATATCTGTACACCCTTAACATCCTGAAATGGATTTGTGGATGCTTGCTGGAGGTATATAAGATATAAGCCTACTGTAAGATCACTCAAGCTCCAATCCTGCACTCCCAGCTTACTTCGTTGAATGCTTGAAATAATTTCTGCAACTGATCTACTGCTAGGTGGGGGTTTACTTCCAAATTCATTTCCTGCAAAATGTGTACTGCATCAGCCTCTGCAACCTCTCGTGAAATGGAAAATTATAGAAATAAGTGACTGAAACAAAAGTACACAGTTGCCGAATAGCAAGACAGCTAATATATTGCCGCTAAAATATCCTGATGTTCTCACTAAACTAAATTCACACATTAAGTTTTTTGAAAAAAATCAAGACAGTGAAAATGAGATGCAAATCAATAGACTTGGGTGAATGGCCCTCCAGTGACTCAAACAACCAGAATGTTCATTCACAGCTTAACATACAAATTCAATTCAATTTTAAAAAATGCATAAAAAAGCTCAACCAATGTGATCATTGCCATAAACCTGAACCATAAAATGCATGGTGGAACTAATGAGGACTATAATGAACAGACCTGACGGCAGAGCCCGCTTATACAATTGCAAAGCTGGTTCAAGTGCTTTAGTGAGCCAAGCCAGTTCCACCTTCCACTTGTTAATGCTAAAATCATCTTCATCAGAACTGTATTTGCTGATCCTGGAATCAGAGTCTGTTTCCTTGTCCACTTTAGGCCTTAAAGGTACTTGAGATTCATCCTTTGCCTCCTTAGAAACAGGAGTTTCTACCTTTTCACCCTTCGACCGTTGTGATTGATACCGATTAAGAAAATTATATAAAATCCCTCGTGATACCTCTTGTTTCTTAAACAACTTTAAACTAAAATCTTCACAAAAAAACAAAAAAAAAGTATATAAAATACAAAACTAATACTCTAGTCAAGACACAAAAGAATGTGTAAACCTTCTATTTAAAAAATTAAAATTAAAATTAAAAAGAAATTGATCTTTTACTACTTATCCCATATATTCTCGAGTGAAATTGAAGTCCATCTCTCAATTTACGATTCGAACTTCCATTTAAATGTCTTTGCTTCTTCTTTTCCCTTTCAGTACGCATATTATTTAAGAAGGATGGTCCGAACGAACAAATTCAACTTTATTATAAACATTTTCCCGGTTAGTAATAGTTGGATTCAGGTATACACATTTCTTCATCAGTCATCAGCAAATGATATTCATAAATCCAACTATTTTCCGTTAACATAACAAGATAAATAAATAAAAAATAACATTATAAATTCCACAGTAACACTAGCGAGCCCTAGGAATTAATAAAGAATAAAAAAACATAATTATTTATATGAATAAAAGAAAGGTGAGGAATTAGTTAAGATTACCTATGCTGTATAAGAAACGCCTGATGTGATGATTAGCCATTAATATGCTGTAATGGAAGATAGATAGTTCCGTCCAGAGAGAGAGAGTGTGTTTGAAGTTATTGTGAGCTGTGATTTAACGGTGGTCGTGACGGTTCTTCATGGCGGCCGATCGGAGGAACACATCTCATGGTCGGTGGAGAAAGGAACAGGCGGTTTTTTTCCGGTGGTTTAGTAAAGCAGAAAGTTTAGCGTAAAAGGAAGAAGGGGCTAGGCTCATCGGCCCATATTGCAGTGATGTATAATTGGTCGGCCGACGCGGAAATGTTACTGATAAAGTTAAGTATTACTACTACACATTTTTGCACCCAAAAAAAAAAAAGGTACGACACATTTTAAATGGCTACATTCTACTAAACGTCTCCCGTGCTCATTCCATTTTATTTCTCATACTCTCAGTCGAAAGAAAAAATATATATTTTTAAATTATGACAATATTAAAAAATAAAAATTATTATATATATTAAAAATTATAAGTTGTCAAATGTTCTTTAGCTGTTCTCTTGCCCCCATAAGAACTTCAAAATCTACAAATTTTGAATGCACAGTTGATTGACAAAAACTATATTATTATTATCGCGTCATTTATTTTGAGAATTAATATTCTTATAAGTAAAAATAATAATTTTATAAATTACTTTTTATATAAATAATAAATTGGTCACACATTCATGTGAGAATTTTTTTTATAAAATTATCATTTTTATTTATAAAAATATCAATTCTCAAATTCTGTACTAAACGGACAAGTACAATTCTTCGCTTTACTACTCGGGCGCTCCTCTTTAACTACCTATCACTATAGTAATAATGAGCATCGTTACAAGGCTAGTTATTATGTCCTCCTCCTCCTCCAAAGATTATAAAGCAAGATTGTTCATATCAGGGCTATATTTATTATTTATTTTTTTCTTCATAATTTACTTTTTGCATAAATAAATAAACCGAACTCTTTTGAAAAGATGTAATGATAAATATAATGTTTGGTCCTGAAGAATGGGAATGATATATAATATGAAGCTAATCCTTTAACATTTTATTTATTTATTTAATCTTTAACACGACCAGAGATTGAGTAGTTAAAATTTTAAACATTTCTCCAAACAAGTCTAAAATCCATTCAAGCTTATGTGTAGGCTTGTTTACAGGATGAAGTCTAGTGTATGGGTAAGAAGAGGGGGTAATCTGCACCTAATCCTAGCATCACTAAACACGGTCTTATTTGTTTAACAACTGAGAGAGAAAGCTAGTGGGTGCAACAAATTCTATATATGGTAGGACTATGTGGCATTAGATTTTGTTGTCTCCTATTGACTAACAACCTAAATAGTTAAAAAAGAAACTCTCTTTTTCCATCGATGAAAACTATACCAAAGCTTTCTGTTCTTTCTTCATAATCCTGTACTATAACACACACCACAAATTCAAAGCTCAAATACAAAAGGTTGAAAGACAAGTGATGGACTTATGCAGTAACTGCATGAAGGCACGGTGCAATAGGCTCTCCCTCTTTCTGGGCCTTCTCACTACACTTTATTCTTTTGCAAATGCAGAAATCCACTCCCATGAGTTTGTTGTACGTCTTCTTCTTCATCATCTTCTTTTTCTTGATAGTTTCTTTGCGTTGGTAACTTTTTCCTAGTCGTAAACAGGTTCAAACAACGGCGGTGAAAAGGCTGTGCAGAACCCAAAACATAGTTACAGTTAATGGACAGTTCCCAGGGCCAACTCTAGAAGTACGAAACGGAGACGCTCTTATTATCAAAGTCCTAAACAAAGCTCAATACAATGTCACAATTCATTGGTAATATAGATTTCTCAAGACATACTATTTCTTTATAGCGTACTTTATGCCACACTTTATAAATTAATTCCTTTACTATCTGTTAGGCATGGAATTCGTCAAATGCGTACGCCGTGGGCGGATGGTCCCGAATTTGTAACCCAGTGTCCCATCCAACCAGGAGCTACTTACACATACCAGTTCACAATAGAAAATCAGGAGGGAACATTATGGTGGCATGCTCATAGCAGATGGCTCAGAGCTACGGTTTACGGAGCACTCATAATTCATCCTAAATTAGGTGTTTCTTACCCCTTTCCAAACCCAAAGCTAGAAATCCCTATCCTTCTTGGTAATAAACAATAACCCTTCTTTTAATTCTAATGGCCTACCTAAGACATGCTGATCTTGCTGATTATGACAAACTAATGTTACTATTGGTGATGATTATGAATAGGGGAATGGTGGGACAGAAACATTATTGACGTTTTAAGGCAGGCAGTTTTTACAGGTGCAGCTCCAAATGTTTCCAACGCATATACCATCAACGGCCAACCAGGAGATCTATATAGATGCTCGAGAAAAGGTTTGCTTTTATGCTCTTCACTAAGCACCCCAATAAGCAGATGTCCTAATTGTAGATTCTATAAAGGTTAATGTCTTTCTGATAATGTAGACACCGTAAAAATTTTCGTGGATACTGGCGATATAGTTCTCCTCAGAATAATCAATGCCGCACTCAACCAAGAATTGTTTTTTAGTATTGCAAACCATGGACTAACTGTTGTTGGAGCTGATGCGGCCTACACCAAACCTTTCAAAACCACAACCCTAATGCTGGGACCTGGTCAGACTACTGATGTCCTCCTCACTGCCGATCAGTTCCCAGCACGCTACTATATGGCAGCACGTGCCTACGCGAGTGCTCAGAATGCACCGTTTGACAACACTACAACCACAGCTATCCTTGAGTATTTATCTGTTCATTGCACTGGTAAAAAGGGTATATCATCCATACCAACCTTAGCGAGATTACCGGCTTACAATGACACTACTACTGTAACTGCATTCACAACCCAATTAAGGAGTCCTTCCAATGTCAACATCCCCACTGAGATCAACGAAAACTTGTTTTTCACAGTAGGATTAGGGTTAGTCAACTGCAACCCTGGACCAACATGCCAAGGGCCAAATAATACTCGATTTGCTGCCAGCATGAATAATGTGTCTTTTGTACTCCCTATAAAGGCCTCCCTACTGCAAGCATATTACCAGAACATACCTGGCGTCTTCACCACAGACTTCCCACCTATTCCTCCACTGAAATTCGATTACACAAACAATGTAAGCCGGGCACTTTGGCAACCTACTTTTGGGACTAAGCTCTATAAGTTGAAGTTTGGTTCCAGAGTACAAATTGTGCTACAAGATACAGCTATCTTTACAACAGAAAACCATCCTATTCATCTTCATGGCTACCATTTCTACGTGGTTGCACAGGGTTTCGGCAATTTCAACCCAAGAGGAGATGCATCCAGATTTAACCTTGTTGATCCACCACTACGGAATACTATTAATGTGCCCGTTGGTGGATGGTCAGTCATTCGGTTCGTGGCTGATAATCCAGGTAACTGCTGACATGTACTGAATAACATGTATGTTCTAAAATATTTCACTGCTTATAGGCTCAATCCAATAATTTTGTATTTCTTTATCTGGTCACAACAGGAGTTTGGCTGATGCACTGCCACATAGATTCCCATCTCACATGGGGTTTGGCCATGAGTTTTTTGGTCGAGGATGGAGTAGGAGAATCACAGTCGATACAGCCTCCTCCAGCAGATCTGCCTCCATGTTAAGATTAAAAAAATTACGGAGCACACTAAGGTAAAATCTTTCTTTATGGTTACCCAAGAGCCATGGTGTTTTCTCTAGTTCTCTTCATATTGAATTTGGTGTCTTGGTTTAGCTCTGTTCTATGAATATTTTGTAGCATTTCACAATTTTTGCTTAGATAACTAAGAAGAAAAATATGGGATTCTAGATTCAAATGCTTAGTTTTCCATGCCCGGTTATAATTTCAAATTTGTAACTAGCTGTACACCCCCTCCTCCTTGAGAGTGAGAGAGAACAGATAAAATTAATTTGGTGGCAGTATCCAGTAAACCACTTAACAAGCAAAACTCTACCCTTCAGTTTCCTTACTTCTTGTCTAGTCATTCCTTTCCTTAGAGAAATCACAAGACAAATAGTATAATGAGGAAATAGTTTAAAATGAATGATAGCTTCTACAGAAAAAGGATATAAGCACGGTAATTTTAAGCATTAAATAACTCACCAAAAACAAACGTATCCAAATGACCAAAGCAGCAAAGTATAAGATTAATTCAGGCTCTCCACAAATTTGAACTTAGCTTCATAAAAACTTGGCAACACTTACTAACTCAGATAAGCCTGTTCATGAGCCTAAGTTCAATAATTACACGTGATAAATTCGAATAAGCTCGGTAACAACAGCACCAATCCGCCAAATATGTTTATTACAAGACTAACACCAAGATCCCATTACAAATCATGAGGTTGCTTTGCATAGGCTTATATAGAAGGTTTTTACCTTCTATATAAGAAACCTTCTATATAAGCCAACCTATTATAGACTAACACCAGGATTCCACGCACAGCTGCAGTTTTAGTGAACCTTTTAAGTGTTTTATGATTATTGGTCTGATAAACATATTAGCAAAAGTTTCATTTGTTTTAATGCCACAATTACTAAGATACTAGATTTGTAGGGCATTGCCAAATAAGCAGTGCCAGTCACATTAGCCACACATACACTGGCAGAAGACATCAACATTCTAATAGAGGAAGACGCATCAGATATGTTCAACAAACAAGTCAATCCTTTTCTTTTTCTTTTTTCCTGATTTTTTGAGCTAACAGAATTGTATACATAAGAGAAATGGTGCTCTCTACAAAAACCAAGGTTTGAACATGAAAAAACTGCAAATCTAAAAGAAATCTCTAGTAATAGCTATGAAATAATAAATTGTAACCTCTGGAGTGTAATAATAGTGCAATTTTGAGCTGTTGAAGCCTCTCATTAGTCAAGCAACAAACTTTAGACAACGCGTATCATTGTGTATATTTTGGCAGCGGGTGGAACAGAAGCGCATCCCACACCTTACACATGTATAATTGGAAGAGAATCCACAAACAGTGCAGAAATGTCGGCGGGCAATGGAGCTTGGAGGCCCAACAGCTGCTCTCAAATAGGAGGGCACATGAGGAGGTAAGGACTCTAGGTTTGCCTGTTTGTTTGATAAAAACTATACATCAAACCAATTACAACAGCATATAAACTACAGAGGAAAATAAACACTTCATTTCTTACCTCATGCAAGAGCTCAAGGAATGTTCTTGGGGCCTTCTTAGCATTCTCAAGTGCTTTTGCTTGACGCGTTTTACGTTTTGTGCTCTTCGATTGCCTCTTTTGGAATACTGAAATAGAAGCCAACCATCTTAATAATTGGCAGTATAAATTAATCCATGGATTTAGCCATCACTTTACTGTCAATCTATAGAGAAGAATATAGATGCATTTAGAAATAAGTGTTAAGTTTTTCTGACAGTAAAAAATTGAAATAAGTTCGAATAAAAACATATGAAAAAGCAAGTAAAACTGAAATGGATAATAAAAAAGGACCTTGATCATCATCCTCGTCAAGAGAAGCATCAGAATCATCGTTAACCTCGACCACTTCTGCTCCAGCATTGTCATTTTCTAAAGCCTCTAGACGAGCAAGAACTGCCTAACAGAACAGTTTCACAAAATTTACTCAAAATCGTCCCAGAAATACAATTATTTAATTTAATTTGTTTCAATTTTGCAATTAAAGGTAATACATGATTTTTTTTAACGAATTAGCAATACGATATGTTATATAAATCATTTGCATATATAAATTTTATCAAAAATAATTACTTTTTAATCCAAACATCGAGTTTCACTTTTAAAACTATACAAATTAAATGTAAACCAACCGAAACGCTACCTTATCTATTGGATGGCACAAGCTGAGTAAAACTCACTGGAGAATATGTAAGATGTAAGGAATTAGAAAAACCTGTGTTCGATTATCATTGCTGGCTAGGGCAGCGGCCATTTTTGGAGCAACCCGACGAGCTCGGGTTGACATTCGACGAATTGAACTGGAGATATCTTCATCCATGGCTGCAACAAAGAAGCTTTAAATCAGATTCAGAATATTATGAATAATCTAAATAAACAAATCTCTTCATGCCAATACACAAGAGTTTCTAAACAATCTACAGAGAATACATAAGTTGGATTATTCAGTTAAGCGCTCATCTACCCAGAGGAAAAATCAAGCAGAGAGTGAATGAAGGGGAAAGAGGGGAGGAGACGGAGAGAGGGGAAATTCGGAACGAAACTAATTCGTGATTCTAATGGGCCCAAATACGGCTATTAAACGGGGCCAAAAGTTTTTGTCCAAGTGCAATGGCCCGGTTTTGTTTTGTTTTTCCGGATTAGTTCACTTCAACGTTCAACCTAGACGTGTTCAAGTATACTCCTTCAAAACTAAAAATAAATTTTGAGCTTTTGAAGTAAATATGTAAATCTTAAAATTCAAAATTAATGTAATTGTATTAGATTTAAAAAATAACAAATATGATCATTTATAAAAGTTTTATAATATTCTTAATTATTTTTAGCTCTTTTTTGAAATTCAAAAATAGCGACTAATTTCATAAATTGTCTGTTTACAATTGTTTAGTTGTTTGTACTATTTTTTTTATTAAACAATTTGATCGACTGAAATTTATTGAAATTATAAATTATTACAAACGATAAAAAAATTATAATACAAAAAATTAAAATAGTAATTTTTTCAAACATAATAACAGATAATTAGAAAAAGGGATAATCGTAGCAATAAATATTAGACACTAGATATACTCCTAAAAAATAAGTATAATCTAAAAGGAATAACAGAATATACATATTTGAATAGTTCTTCAACACGAGTAAAGAACTGACCATTATGATAATGTCACACCCAAATCTAGATAATTTATCTTCAACCATTCAAGCATCAGAAAAATTCTCAAAAATAGAAAAGAAAAAAAAATCTACTGGAGAAATAAAAGTCTCTCAAGAGATGATAATAAAATTCTCTCACAAAGATAATTAAATCAATCATATCAAGGAAAAAATAAGTTTCACAAAAGGAAAAAATAAACTGTACAAAAGGAAAAAATAAACTGTACAAAAGGAAAAAATAAACTGCACAATAAGAAGAAAAAAAATATTAAAATACAAGAACATAGATCTAGCGGATGGTCTCTCCAAAATAAAGAGAGTCCTCCATAGATCTAGACAAAGGTTAAAGTTTTAATTTAAAGAAAATAGAAGAAGAAAAAAAGAAGGGGATAACTTTGTTTGTACTAATTAAAATTATATTATATCCAACTGATTTTAAGTTTTATAATTTATTATTTATACTCTAAAGTATAAATAATAAATTGTTAATTTAATAATAGTATCATGATAAAAAAATATTGCGATGATAAAACAAATCTTTAATTACGAATTTGAACTCTTGTCTTGTTTTTCATTAATTAATCCAAAAAAAATCATTTACTTAATCAGTAACATTAGTTACAAAGTAACAATCATCTTCACAAAAAGTAAAATAAAAGAAGCAGCTACACAAGAACATGCAAACTACATTATCGATCACCTACTAAACACTGCCAATTACTACATATAAGTTGCTTAATTCACCATATATATATAGGGGTGACAATATTACATTCACAGTATATATAAATACATTACTAAAATTTGAGTAAACCAGATGAAGCTTTGTCAGGCAGGCTCCTGCCCTCTTAAAACCTGCTGTTGAATCACCAACACAGAAGCCGTAGTGCCTAAATCCATAGACGAAACATACTACTCCCCAATCACCCCAAGCTCATCATTCTCACTCCAACTAGTTAATCCCCTGAACAAAAGCGGATTAATCCCGTGTTTTCTCCCAACAATCCACAGATTTAATAATCATCATTCCTCCCTTGAATTGTAGCCACTGTTTCCTCCCCATTTTTCACCACAAATTCCCTATAAATCACCCGGTTATTCCCCTCATTCTTCACCCAACACCACGTCACCAGCCCGTCGTCAAGTTTCTTCTCCATCACCCCATCTCCCTCCCCTTTATAAGCAAGAAAACGAACCACGGTTAGATAGACATCCGGATGGTTAGCCATTCTATCAGCATGCATATGCAAGCGCCTCACGTGCATCCGGTCCGCCCAAGAAAAGCAACGCAAAATGGTGCTTTACAGGTTGTACGTTGGTAGTACTATTCTGCGTATGGTAAAGCTGAAAAAACCCTTTATCTACAAAAACTCCAACAGAACAGGGCGCATAATACATTCGAGTTTATAGATTGTACTTCGTTATTTCTGTGCTCCACACCTTCGATTCCACTTTGCGAGTGCAAACAATCCTTATCGTATGGCAAAATGACAAGAGAAGCTTTTTTTAGTAACGCCAGCTCGCAAATATCTTGGTACATGCTTCTTTTAGGGGAGATAGGTGTAAAGGGTTGAATGTTGATGAATTCGTATCGTGTTTAGGGATGGATGTTGATGAAAATTTGATGCATAGTTAATCTCAGATGGAAGCACTATTTCACCTACTGCATCTCCTACTATTCATCTAAGCATCCAATGGCCCAGATTAAAAAAATAATGGCTTCCACCTTTAGAGGGACAGAAGGGATATATCTTTTGTTGCAAGGCATTTTGAAAGAAAAAAAAATTCCCGCTCTCAGCTCCTAAAATTTGATTCGGACCGTCCAAAAAATGAGATAAATCTCACCGTCCATTCTCTTTATATCCCAGCGTCTTCATTCTCCTCTTCATTCTTCACTCTTTTCTTCACAGCTTAGTCTAGGATTTCCTGCTATCTCTTCATTCCTCATCCTCATCTTTCAATCTACAGTGGTAGCAGTGCCATAGACACGAGTTCCCGCTAATATATATATATATATATATATTGAGAGAGAGGAAGGGAGGGGGGGAAGGTTTAATTTTGGTATCGGTTTTAGCGTTGAGGTACCCCACATCCCACCACTTTGAATTATCCAAGCTGGACCACAAATAAACTTAATTGTTGTATCCAGCAAAGACGCTCCCAGTTGAAGAATGGGTTAATGGGGTAATGAAGTTGAGCAAGATTGTGAGTGGTTCAAATTGGAGTACAATCTAGCTAGCTAGGCTGCCAAACATATATAAAAAATTATGAATATATGAAAGAATGATGATAATTACCAAACGATATGGAGTGTGTCGTCCACACAGTCCCATTTAATTCGATTTTTGCTGTACTTTCAAGAATAAATGGATTGACATGTTCATTTCAATTTGATCCTCCCCATAGACGCTACTGTACGCTGAATTTCTGGTCAAACTGAAAGAAAGAGAATACATGACCGACTTTTGTAAATGGTTTTCAAATGCAAATCCAACAAAAGATATTGGTGATAATACTTTTGTAGTAATCAAAAAATAAAACGGAGTAAATGACTCTTTACAATAGTTAATTTTATTATCGCTGCAATTTAATTATAACAGCCATGCCAATCATCAAATTTTTATGACAATAACTTTTGTTTTTGTGATTAATTGTTTTAATTAGTCATTATATGTTAAAGCCTTTCACGTTAATTAACCCAAAAACTATCAAAATCATCAACAAGTTTCTTGATGAGATAAAAACCAGCACAAAGACCTCCTGTAGTTGTTTTTTGAGTTTCTGTGATGGGTTGGAGTCATCATAAATACATATTTCGGTAGTGTACTCTGAACAATTTTTTAATATTTGTTTTTGTGACATCTCGAATTTTTATTATGTTGTTAAATAAGAATTTTGGCTATTTATACAAAGGTTAATAGTTAAAAACCTAGTTATGAATTATTGAGGTACTAAATAACGATTAAATATGAATTATTATGTGATTAATGTGTTATAAATGACCTATGTGATTGAATTGGTAAAGATGGACTCTTAATATAAATAAGGGTCTATAGAATGAAAAAAAACCAGCTGTCAATTGGAAGTGCTTTAATGACGTAACAGAAAATGAAATTGTGATCAATATGATTTATGATGATTAAATGGTAATGAAATGACTTAAAGATAAAAGATAGATTATTGTAATGTCTACAAATGGGTAATTTGAAATGGATCAGTATAGGACACTGTGATGTGTCAGCAGGTTATAGATTGAATGTGTATATATATATTGAGTTGCTAATGAAAGAAGAAAAGTTTAAAGTTAGAAAATATTGGAAATGAGGAAAGAGTATGTAAATTGAGCTTAAGTTATAAAAGTTAATAGTGAGCTTAATGAATAGACCTGGTGAGGCGAGGATATGAAAATAGCAAGGTAAGGTATGTATCTATGTACAGTGAAGAATGAACCGTATGAATTAATCAGTCTATTAAAGATTAAAAGAATGATACGACTAATGATCGTGGAACGTTTGAAATTATTAAGGAATTGATATTGAATGATTGAAATAAGATAATCGTGATACGATGTGTAAAGACAAGAAGGTAATACTCCTGAAAGTGAGTACAAGTAATTTAGTGTGCAAGTCTAATTTGAATTGGCGTATGTGTGCTAAGTAATGTACCAAATGACGTAAAAGTCGTAGAAATGGCTATATGAGCGTAAAAGGATAAAAAGATAATGGAGTTTGATAATCTAAGCGCGGTTCGCTTTTTGAGGAAGTAATTTATGGAAAAAGTAAGAATCTCGACTAATTTAGATGTCGAAAATTGGAATTGATTAAATGTGGAACCAATAAAGTATGTAAGGAACGAGATATGTATTTTATGGTTAAAAAAAAGTTATGTAATCGATTTGCGATTAAATGACTATTTAAGACGTAAAATGAGTTTATGTGAACGTAGTACGACGGAAAGCGAGTGACCTAATCGGTCGATCGAAAGAATAATCGATTTAAACGAGCATGAAATGGATTAACGAAAGCAAATAGCGAAGTTGGTTTAGAAAAAAAAAGAAGAAAATTTGCATGAAAATTCAAAAATCTAGCCAAAAATGGATTTTTACCAAAATGCCCTCAACAATTTAAATAATGACCATTGTGTCCTAAAGGCTAAAATGACCAAATTACCCTTGACAAATTAAGTAATGACTGTTGCGTCCCAATAGTTGTAATGACAAACATGTCCTTGACTAATTATGTGAAAATACCAAAATACCATTGGTTGAAGCTAACTATGGCTCAGTTGACTTAACCTAACTTGGGTTAGGTCTCATATAATTTAAGTTGTCAATCAAGTGCTCTCCTTCATGTTCATTTTTGTTGGAAAATTAGAGCCCTAGGAGAGAGAGAAACCATGGATATAGAGAGAGAAAGCTTGATGTGTAAAGCTAGGATGCTTGAATGGTTATGGAGCATGAAGAAAAGATGAAGCTCTCTTTATGAGGAAGCTTTTTATGTAAAGAAGTTGGGCATACAAGAAGGTATGTTTATGTTCAAGCCATAAAATGTGATATTTATGAGTTTAAATGTTAGTTTAAGACAAGCCATGCATGAATTTTGGTATATATATATGTTGGTTATGTAAGTTGTGTGTCAAAGTGTGTTTCATGTGAAACCCTAAGCTCAAGTTTGATTTTGGTAAAAGTGGTGTATGATTCATGTATGAATTCAAGTTAGAAATCATAATTTAAGATATGATCATGTATTATATGTTAATAGATTTGATGAAAACCTAGTTTGAAAGGTTGAACATGTAAGAAGTATACATATTTTTATGCTAAATAGCTTCAAAGATGCATTGAAGGTTGAAAATCATGTTTTGAAAAGTAAGATACAATATTAGGCTATGATTTACAATGAAATCAAATCATAATTTGTAAAGTATTTTGAAAGGTGTGTATAGAAGTTACGTGAATACACAAAATTGTTAAATGTGTATGTGGTACCCTATGTAGTGTATGAAGTTTAAAGACTTAAGTTGAGTTTAAGGTTTGAAATTTAAAAGTTGACAAAATGCCGTCAAATGGTGATGTTTGGCAATTTTGAAGAATTAAAGGTGAAATGAAGTCAAACGACTTGATTTTATGTTATTACATGTGTTTAGGTTAATTTGGTAATCAACAAATTGAAATTTGAAAAAAAAAACGATTCGAATGATCGAAATCGATCGTGTTGACTCGAAGTGGATTTTTACGGACAAATATCGCCTCGTGCAAAATTTTATGATTTTAAAAGTTTGGACATGTCATATATGAGTTATTTGAACTATGTCAAGTGTTAAAATGAAGTTTGGAAGCAAATGGCCAAAAATCACAAAATTGGTAAAATTGAGTTTTAAAGTTAAAAAAATTTTCTAAGTCTGAAGACGAGTTTGAACGCCCTCCTACGGGCTATTGTTTCTATGATTTTAAGAAGCCAAATGAGGTAAGTAAATTTTTTATAAAATACTATGTAGTAAGACCTAGTTTTGTTCTAAATTTAGAGTTAATTGGATGTGTGATGAAGTAGTTAAAAATTAGCAAAGCAGCAGCAAAAATCACTGAGTCTGAGACTGTAGGACTGCGCGGGGGCGCAGTGTTTTGTGTTGAACACTGCGCCGGGGCACAGTTTACTGTTCATGGGCCGAGAGGACTTCGTGGCCAACGAAGTCTGAAGCGGCCGGGGCGCAGTGTACTATTCACAGAAAATTTTTAAAGTGTCCAAAATACAACGTTTTGATACAGAATGATAAAGATAAGCTATGTAAACCCTAGATAGATAAAGAATGGCCAAAATAAAGGGTGTTAAGGTATAATAAGATAATAAATGACATAATGTAACATGCATAAAGCTAAGCCAAATTATGATGAAAGTTATGAAAAATGTCGGTAATAAGTTAGGATGTATTATTAACCTGCATAGGGTATAATACATCAAAAGTGAAATGATTAGAGATTAATGGTTATGTAATTATGGATTAAGTTTGTCAAGTTATAGAAAGTTTATGATCTTATAATGATGTTGTGACGACCACAAATCCGGGTTCCTTTAATCTCGGATCCGGTTCAACACTAGTACTACATTTTCCTTATTGTTCATGAATTACAACATTATTATAATTGCTAAATAATCATTTATTTATAATTCTACAACATCTCTTTCTATTCAAGAATCGCAATCTTTAAACAAACCTAGTACGTCTCAATATCATACATGATACGACATTCTATTACAATCATTTTGAGTATTTAACACTCATATTACATACCAACTAAGTCTTATACTACACAGTCATTTTACCTGTCCAATTCGGACTGATATCTACAATAGACATTTAGACCTTCAGTGAAAGTAGTATGCATTCATGTTTCTTGATCTTTATCAAAAACTTCAAATAACTTGCACTTTCTGAAAATGTTGATTTTAAGTAAGAGTGAGTACAACAGCTCAGCAAGTTTAACAGTTACATATAATATATTACATGTTTCACATATTATGCATAATCTGCATTTTATTCTTACATCATACATTTCATGCGTTTCATTTTATGAATGCTTCATACTTCTTATAATAATTAACTAGTATCTAGCAATTCATGCTTCATATTTTCAAATGTAATCATACCTCATGCTTTTCACATAACACAAATATCATCAATATATCTCCATATCAATAATATAATATCAAATTGTAGCATATTAATGCACATAGGAGCAAGTTCTGAAAAACTTGTCTGGTTCGCTTCTATCATTTACGCTTATTTGCGTCATTCGTTCAACCTACAATTTATATATAAAATCGACATAATCATTAGTTACAATGACTATTAATTAGTCTTAACTTAAGACATTAACTTCAAATTATTAACTCTTAAGATATCCGACAAACGAACCCTTATGTTCTGGACAAAAACCCTAACCTAAACATAGTTGGACATGTCGGGTACACTTAACCAACTTATGCCTTCACTGCACGTTTTTCGTACGACTTACTTTTAATAAGTTATCTAAATTAGTCACAAATGGACTATTTATATTTGTTTAATTCAATTAAACTTTTCTCTTTTACATAACTTAATGATTCAGACATTTAATAATGTACCAAATACTTCAAAATATTATTTTTCTTTGATAATATACCACTACGTTCAAATATTATTAATTATTTAATAATATTTTACTTACATATTAATATTATTTATCATTTAATAATATTTTAATCACTTATTAATATTATTAACCATTAAATAATATTTTAATCACATATTAATATTATTAACCATTTAAAAATATTTTAATCACATATTAGTATTATTAACCATTTAATAATATTTTAATCACATATTAATATTATTAATTATTTAATAATATTTTAATCATTTACTAATGTTATTCATCATTTAATAACTTTTTAATCATATACTAATATTATTGATCATTTATTAATATTTTAATACACATCAAATAATACCAATAGTTAACTTTTTAATTATGTTAACTTTAGTCTTTATTTTAAACATGTAGTTACCAATTAATCATTAATGGATTCCATATATATTAGTTTAATAACAAAACACATTCATTTTACACTTATTTCAACTTAATTTTTCAAAGAAAACTCGACCCGGACCGACCCGACCCGACCCGGACTGGACTGCCCAAACACTGCTGGGCAGTGTGTTCTGGCGCAGCTGTACCAGTCCTGGTGTAGGTGCGTCAGGCCATTCTGTTCGAAAGTCAACTGCTGTTCGACCTTCTAACGCTTCAACAACCATAACTTCTTCATTTTAAAACATTTTATAGTGATTCTTGAGTTCATTTTTGAGTTCATTCTCATCAAAATTCCCCCCTCTACAACTTCTCTTTAGATCACTAATCTAAATTCCAAACGTAACTAGACTCAAAACTGCTCATAAGGTCAACCTAGGGTTTAAAAATCAATATGCTTTGAGGAAAAATCCATAACTTCTTTATTTTTTCATATTTTTGAAATATTCAAGTTGGGCTTTCTTAAAAACTCATAGAGTTAACTTTTTAGCCATAAAAATCATTTTTTCAACTTGTACATTTCAAACTACAACATTAAATACCACATCATCAATTAAGGTTTTACCGGTAAAGTTTAATATAGACATTTCTTTCATTTTTATGCATACCACTCATACAAATACATGTATTAATTATATCAAACTATGAATATACCTATATATCATAGCTTTAGACTTCTAGAGTATCAAAACAAGTTTTGATCGGTTAAAAAACGTATTTTGACCGTTTAAAACTTATATAGACTATAAAAATTTACTTAAGAAAGAGATAAAGCACTTTTCAACCTCTTGAATTTGAATGCTCTTCTTCTTCTTCTTGTATATCTTGCTAGGACTCCTCCCATTTCTTCTTCTTCATCTACCCAAAAATATGAGTAGCACTCTTAGTGATTGAACTCTCAACTCTCAATATTCTAACATTAAAGCTCTAGCTTCTCTCTAGAACATCTCTCTCTAGAAGTTAGTAAAATGAAGCAAATGAGCAAAACTCTCTACATTGCACTAGGAGAGTCTTATATATAGGACAATCCTAATCCTACTTAAGCTCCTTAAACAACCAACACTAGTTAATTAGTGATCCTAAGCATGCTTATGTTAGTTCCCAGAGGCACACAAGTGATCTAGAAGGGGGGGTTGAATAGATCTCTTAGAAACTTTTTACTTAACTTCAAAAGTTAATTACCAATTAATTCATTTAATCAATATTTGTTTTTACAGCGGAATATTAGTTTGAAAACTCCCATTAAAGATTTGTAAAACTCCTCCGTTGAGTTAAGACTGTATTGAAGATAGCCACTTGTCAAGTAAACAAATTTTAGAAATTATATATATATATATATATATATATATATATATATATATATATATATATATATATATATGACAGAATGTAAATGACTGAATGTAGATGACACCAGAGAGTTTTAAGTGGTTCGGAGATTGAATAACTCATACTCCACTCTTCTACTACAACGAGTAGGAAATCCACTACGAATGGTTCATACAGAACCCTTCAAGCACATCAGGCCTGGAAACTCTGGTTCACTAAGAACCCTTCAAACCCAGCAGGTTTGGCTAGTTTAGTCACTAAGACAAGGACATAACTGCCCTCTTCAAGTTCAGCAGACTTGGCTCCTTTAGTAACTAAGACAAGGACATAACTGTCATCTTCAAGTTCAACAGACTTGGCTCCTTGCTTGTTGATAGATGTTGGAGTTGCTACTGAGTTGTACTTCAAGTTCCATTGTCTTTAAATACTCAGTAGTAGGATGTGATCATTCTTGAAACTATATTGAGTTCGACAATGATGCTTGGCTTCTTTATATGCTTAATATCTTCTTGTTATCACCCATTGTGCTGCTAGGCTTTTGTACTTCAGCTCATTTGGTACTTGATAACTTCTCGAGGCGAACTCCTGAGATGACTATGAAGTTCTTTCCTTTCGGTACTCAGTTGTTCCTTCTTATCATAGACCGTTTGTAGCTTCTTGAGATGGGCTTCTGAGATAACTGTAATGTTCCTTCCTTTTGATACTCAGTTGCTTCCATGTATGTATCAAGTTGGTGTTTAAGCTTCTCTTTACCACGTGCCTAGCAGCTCTGAATACTTCTCTTGTAATAGAGTTTTTTCTCTCTATGTCTCTCTCAATTCAGTATTAGTGTTCTGATGGATCGTGGAGTTATCCAGCATATTCATTTTCTATTTCACTCTATGATCTGTTGTTGTTCACCATCCTTTCTTGTATTTTCAACAACCCTCTTTTCTGTGAATTATTAAAACCTTTATATCTTTGTGCATATTTTACCGTTGAAAGAAATTCCGTTGCTTTCATTTGGCTTTGTGCAGATCCTCAATATCTTCGTTGTTGACTTTTTTGCTGCTTGTGTTAGTTCTTTTTCCCTTTTCTGACATGTTCTGATATATCAAACTGTAGCTCAGCTTTTCTCTGAAATTATAGTCGTTGCACTCCCAGAGTTGTTCAGCAAAGATTATTATATTCTTTTTGCTAATTACTCTTCTGATCCATCAATAAATACTTTCCATGACTTTTAGAACCAACTGTTCTGATGCATTCAGAGATGTTCCATTAGTCTGACTTTATTTACCATTTTCCTAAGCAGTGGGTCCTGACTTATAGTCGTTTAGGCACAAAGTCTTCTGTGACTCTGACATGTATCTGTACTCTCAACAACACTTAATCTTTCTTGAATTTGGGTGAGGAGCATTCTCTTTTCTCTCACACTATATTGTCGTTCTGTTCGTTTACTGGTTCTGAACTGCTCAGTGAATTCGTCGAGTGATAGGTTGTTCATTCTGAATTTTGCGATCTTGCTATTCTGTTTAGATCGCAGAGTTTGTCTGCAGTACTTTGCTTTATGATTTCGTTCTACGAGCTTGTCCATCTGTGCAAGTCGTGAAGTTGCTGACTGAAGTGCTTTTCAGTGGAATCGTTGAGTTGTCTTTATTAGCACATCCTTTATTTCTACTCAACGATTATTCCATGTGTAGAACAATTTTCTGCATTGTCTTGACATCCTGTTTCACTCTATGATTTCTTCTAACTGTGCAAATCGTATAGTTCTCGTATGTGCTTGTTTTTCAAGTTTACTCTACGATCTTGCTAGATTGTGTATATCGTAGAGTACATTTCTTCTCTGGTTCTGCGTTAACTGCTGGCTTGCTTAGCTGTCTGTTCGACGATCGTAGAGTTCTGCTCTACGATTTGTACTTGATCAGTTCTTTAATTTAACTTGTATATTCTGTAGACCTCTTGCTCATCTGTCTCTCTTTGATGATCGTAGAGTTATCCTGGTAAGGAGTCGTATGTTTCACTCGACGAATCATACTGAAACGTTGAGTCTTCTTTGCTTGGAATCGTAGAGTCCATTCTACGATCATATAGACTGATCAGATCTAACATAAGATCAACCTAACAGATTTGATCTTTTCTAACTAAGTCCTTTCGTACATTATTACATCATTATATATATTGAAAGGACTTTACAGACTCTGTCATACACAAATACAACAATGATTCATTCTTATGCTACTCTGCTTATATCATGCATCTTTTATGCAGAGTGACTCCTACAGAAAGATCAACCTAACATTTCTGATCTTTAGAATCTAAGTCATTTGTACACATATATCTTTTAAAAGGACTTTACAACATTTGAACCAGATAACTTTCATTCTCTTTTATAAGCATCAGATAGTTTTCAACAAGATCATATTTGTGTTATACAAGTGTGTAAATCACAGTATTTGAAATAGGTAATATATCATATACACATGATCATGTAGACACATAATTTGATTAACATATAATCACTTTGTCAATTAACCACATAGGCACTTTTAGAATATCTACGCGCATAATCAAGTAAGCACATAAGCACATTAACACATAAGCACTTTGTCATATGCACATTTGACAATCAACCATGTAAGCACATTTATTACAATCATTTTTGCACAACAGTTATCATCATCAAATTAAACAACCTTCAACAGCTTACTATTGCAAGGAATGACTAGCTTGATTGACACTTAGATTGACATCTATCAAGATAGTTTACAAGCTATCAATGGAGTAACATATAAACAACCTTTCTCCAACACTTAACCAAAGTGTAGTTAAGGCTCTTATTCTTGTAACCTATGATAACTCAACTATCAATCATGGTTCAGGCTCATCAATTAAACATACACACATCCTCCACCAAATAACCCAAGTAGGGTTCATTCTCCACAATCAATTATACATATATGTAAGACCCCGAATTTTATGAAATATAAAATTTAATTTTTCTTCATATATATATTTTTTTGAAACAGTAAGTGGTTAAATCGATCAAGTTAAAAGTTAAGGATGTTATCTGCAAATTTTATTTTGTCGGACAATATTCGCTTTGTCGGGGAATATTCGTTTGGTCGGGGAATATTCGTGTCGTACGACGGCGCCGAAATAACAAATTATTGGTGGACCCCACAACGGAATATTTGTCGGATATAGAAAACGACAGAAATAACATTTTTAAATAAAAATAGTCAACGGAACTGTTAAAATACCGGTGATAAAAGAATAGTAGCATACGGTAGTTTATGGTATTTTCTGTAGCACACGGTACTCTACAGTAACACACGGTATTGCATAGTGTCTCATGTTATTGGTCTGATAATTGACACCGTAACTGTTACGCATCATTCCATCGATAATTGTCACTGCATAATATTTTATATTATCAATTCAATAATTGTTGTTACACAGTATTTTGCATTATTGATTTAATAATTGTCATTACACTGTATTTTATATCATTTAGTCAATAATTGTTGCTGCACTGTTTTTAAAATTATTGAACCTAATAATTGTCACAGTAACATATGCACAGTAATTCACATTATTGAATCAATAATTGTCATTACACAGTAACGTATGCTTTCTTTTACATTATTGTTATCTCTATTATGATGTTATTTAAACAGTTGTATTTCATTAATTAATTGACTTGATATCTAAGAGCTAACTATACTGTATTTATAACAATTAGTCATAAAAATTGAATTGATAAAGTTATTTGTTTATAATATAAAGTTAGGTGATATGAAATGAATGGTGTAGATTAAAGTGTGAATTATTGTTGAATAATTGAATTGATTTGTTTATAATATAAAGTTAGGTGATATGAAATGAATGGTGTAGATTAAAGTGTGAATTATTGTTGAATAATTGAATTGATTTGTTTATAATATAAAGTTAGGTGATATGAAATGAATGGTGTAGATTAAAGATAATATAAAATGTGAAATGGATGGTGTAGATTAAAAGATGATCTTTAAATGAATGGTTTAGATTAAAGGAATGATAAGATTTTTGGCTATAAATAGAAGCCTTAACTTAAGGATTTTTCATAAACTTCCTTACTTGTTCTTTCTTTCTCTCTCTAAATACTTCTTGTGAAAGTTCTCTCTAAGTGTGTTTAAGTCATCTTGAGTATTTGTGAAGATCTATAAGTGTACGTGTACTGTTCAAGTTAATCAACCTCATCCAGTCACGTGTTAAAGTAAGGAATATCATCTTCTTTCATATTCTATTATTTAAACTCACTACGGTAAGGGATTATCATTATTTGATTCTCAAAAATAATATCGTTTCTTTTTTACTCATAAGATGTGCCATTTATTTTCATGTATTAAATTATGGGAATAACCTTACGGCGCGGATTATCGCCTGTTGGTGAATAACCTTTCGTATTCATTCATTATTAATCTCTGAGAATAACCTTACGGCGCGGATGACCGCCTGTTTGGTGAATAACTCTTTGTACTCAAATTCTATTAAATTGTGGGAATAACTTACGGCGCGGATTATCGCCTGTTGGTGAATAACCTTTCGTATTCATTCATTATTAATCTCTGAGAATAACCTTACGGCGCGGATGATCGCCTGTTTGGTGAATAACTCTTTGTACTCAAATTCTATTAAATTGTGGGAATAACTTATGGCGCGGATTACCGCCTGTTGGTGAATAACCCTTTGTATTAATTTCCTTCACCTTTTGTTAATCAAACCTGCTACGGTAAGCGATATTATTTTCTTTCATACTCCTAAATCGAAATTTATTATGGAACTATTGCCTCTATAATTCCTGAAAATATTATATGTTCCATAATAGATGAACTTCATTATTTCAACTGAACCTTCCTATTTACGTGAACCTTTCTATTGAACTGTAACCGTTATTCTGAACTGTGGATCTTGAATATCATTTTTAAATTTCACTCCACATCATGTTGACAATTTGGACATTATTTGAATCTGTACAAAGTAAACTTCTGATACTTATTGTTTATCCTGTTTCTTCTGTTCATCATTTGTATCACTGTTATTTGTACTAATCATCAAGAATCAAGCTGTTGTGAATATCTGTGGCCGGGGGCACAGATGTGATATATTTGTTGAACAGATGATAGGTTAAAGGCGATATAATAGGTTAAAGGCGATACATCTGTTCGGTGTCTTTTATGGCACGTGGTGAATGTTCTCTTTGTCCTGTAGTGCAAAGATGAACTGTTGTTTGGTATGATTATGACCAAAGGCTGAATCTGGTATAATCATGACCGTTGGTGCTATATTGAATATCTTTGGCCCGTAATGCAAAGATGAACTGTTGATGTGCATGATTATGATCAGGAACTGTGAATTTATATTATCATGACTAATGGTATTTCAGATGATAAAAGTTGATGATGTTTTTACGAAAAAGAGAAGCAAGTGGACATTATAGTCTGCATTATTCTTCTAATAGATTGCTCATTCCGCTGTTATTATTGATCTGAACATTGTTCAAGAATTTAACTGCAGTTTTTGATATAAACCTTGTAGTCTATTGTATTCTATCAAGAACTCAACTGTTGAAGGCTAATGATAATTTATTCGTCATTATCTTAGTCATGATATTTCTTACTGGGCTATTTGAGCTCACCCTTTCTTTTGTTCCATTGTTTTTCAACAGGAGATGAAAACATAACAGGGTCTAGCCGGGGGATGGAGTGAGGGTCCGAGGAATAGTTATCATAGTCTTCACGTTTTGTAAAATAGTGTGACAATAATAGTGAAGACTTAGTTGTGTATTATTATACACTGTATTGTTGTACGTTGTGCTTTGTTGTAATACTTTTGTTGTAGTCTTTTGACGACTCAAGTTTGGGCTGTGTGGGCCCAGATTTGGGGGCGTCACATATATATCTAACATTGGTTAAGATTTTATTTTTATTACCACTTAGGGTTAACTAGTAACCCAACAATGATTAGTTCTCTACAACATAAATTCATAAGAATTGACTCTCTTCTTTGACTAGGGTTGGTGAACCACCCATTGGTTAATTCATTTAACCAACATTGGTTAAGTCTCTACCATTTTCATATATTTTCAACATATATATCTCTACATATTCACCAATAACCTTTTATTTAAATCACATCATAGCTTGAATTGACCAATTTAAATTGAATACAAGCAACATGTATCTTTACTTAATCTCCAAGTGGGACCTCATGTTTGGTCAACACTCATATATATATATATATATATATATATATATATATATATATATATATATATATATATATAATACTTGCAATTTCTATTAACCATTAACCAATGTATGATTAATTCTCTACAACATGCAACCCATGGTTACCTACCAATTCTACCTTGGTGAATTATATACATACATAATTGTATCTATAATATTCTTCCTACAACTAACTCATGCATGGTTAAATCTTTAATTTATTTACTATCCAGGGTTACTCAATTAACTCATCCATAGTTAATTTTCATCATCAAATCCACTTACCTAGCATTTAACCAATGTTTGGTTAATTCTCTCTCTTGTCTACCAACTAGGGTTGTTCAATTAACCCTACATTAATTAATTCTCTACACTTAACAATATTTTCCAACACTTTGACCAACATTAGATTTTTAAGTGTTTGAGCTACATAACTTACTTTGTATTGGGCTCTCTTATTTAATTACTTGGGCTACCCAACACAATTCACATATCATTTATAACTTGAGCTTGATAATTAATTTAATTGGACTACCACATTACTTGCCAACATAATTTAATTGGACTTATATTAATTATCTATTTCTAATTATCAACAAGACTTACAACAATTAAAATATTTGTTTATCTTAATCCATTATTGGACTCTATACAACAATTCTATAATTAAGTTAATTGCTTAATTAATTACTTCTCATTATTGTCATCATGAGCAATCATTCTAGCGTTTCTATATAATTAACCTAATTAAATTATATTTCATGACTTTCCTTCTTATATCATATTTAAACTAATTAATTTATTAATTTTAATTGAGTATTAGTTTACTCATCTTCTTATTTGTCTAACAAACACACTTTAGGTATATATAATTTAATATAACCACCTTCACTTCTCAATTGAATTTATTTTCTTAATAAATTCTCTACATGCATCATTACAATATCCTCACATTTAATTTCTAACAAGTAAATCATTTAAAAAAAATATTTACTAATTTTCTACACGTCTTACTTCTCAAATTCTAGGTTTTAAACCATAACCTTTAATTAATATTTAAAAATCTTATTTATAAACTTTGTAAATATTTGGGATATTACAGATGTATATAGATTATATGTTGGCAGATGGCACTCGATGTAGCAAACTAATGCAAGGAAAGATAGAAAGGTCAAGAAAGGCAGTACAGGTTAAGTGAAATAAATGAGTATCAGACAAGTTCTTTAGACTAGAATATATTAATTGTTCGACGTGAACTATGTGATAGTGAAAATGTGCACTCCGTGCAACTACGTGTGCTAATTGTTAAGTGAAATGTGTGAGATTAAGTATAACATGATAAAGCAAAGAGGCATAATGCATATTATAAACTGTGAGCATGTAATGTATTATCTGATTAACTTGTTGAGTTTTATGCTCACTCTTGTTATGAACTAACATTTCAAGTAAAGTACGAAAAGGCCGGAGGATTCTGGTGCGGCTAAAGGTAAAAGAACGTGAATGTATTGTTAAGCATGAAGAGAATTTATTAAGTGTATCTGTATTATGTGCAAGCGACGAGCGTTTGTGAGTTCGTAGGGATGGATGTTGTAAATATGTATTATACAGGAAAAAATTGTAATTATATAAGATTGAGATATTATTGTTAGTCAAGTTATATATAAACAGGTACAGGTATGATTCAGATGTATGTATACAGGTATATGTAAACATGGCCATGTATGAATAATTCATGGCAAAATTTTATTTACAAGATATGTAAATCATAAAAATATATATATGATTATGAAATGTAATAGATTAGGTCATAACTTATTTGTATATGATCTAAGTTCTAGTAAAGTGAATGTTACGATCTTGAGACATCTATTGATAGTAAGTTTTTAAAATATATATATATATATATATACAAACAGAGAGAGAGAGAGAGAGAGAGACTGCATTATGGTCAAATGCTTGATTTTAAAGGTTACAGGTTAAGTTTTAACGCACGAGGTCGCCGTTAATATGTTTTATGATTATAAAATATGATTTATATGATTTTAAGATTAATAATTACAGTTTTGACTAAAGTCAAATCCACCATTGCCTGCTCAAGTCCATTCATTTGCAAGAGCGCGAGATTAGTATAGTAATCACAATAAATAGGTGGATAATTTAATGTCCATCACTTGATCCTAAAGGTAAAACCCTTGATTAAAGTTTTTTATTTGGGAACTGTTATTTTCACAGTAATTTTTGTTATTTATGCATGTGGGTCCCATTTTTACCTATAGCAACGGTTTTAAAACTGTCGTTATATACTTATAACTACATTTTACATGTTAAAATCGTCGTTATATACCTATTGCGACATTTTATATGTGAAATATGTCGTCATAGGTCTATAACGACGGTTTTAAAACCATCGCTATAGATAAAAAAAATAGAACCCACATATAAAAATAATAAAAAATACTGTGAAAATATTAGTTTTCTTTTTATTATTTTCTTTTTTATCATAAATTAAGTTTTTTATTATTTATTTTTCTTTCTCAAATTCAAAAACAGTGTAAGTATCAAAACTTGATTTACCCATATAAAAAACATTAGGGGGGGGGGGGGGAGTAAATTGAATGGGCTTCGCACCAGATCTCACACATGCAACCGGATTTGCAATGATAACTATGCAAGCATAAAAACACTAGATTTAATTTCTATACATTATTTTAAAAGTACTACTAATATACCTACTAGTCCTTAAAACTGGTGGAGCGGGCAGTACTCCAATGTATGGAAAGTCTTAAATAGCTCAAAATAATAATTAATAATAGAGATCGTACTTTAGATATCTCGGCCTGGAGAATGGTGGGTATTCTTTTCCTTTCTTTTTTCTGTACAAGCACATTCTCCGGTATATCACTATCTCCAAAATATGAAGAAGATATCAATAAAAAAGTCACATTTTGTGCCCTAAAGTTATATCAAAATATTACACAAACACTTGCAAAAAAGAAAAAAGAAATCAGTGGTCCCTCACATTACCGTACACATGGCACATAATGGCTGACCTCATGAAAAAATTATTAATTGACCCTAGAACATAATTAATTAGTGTCTCATATTAAATACATATTATTATTTATATGAGATTTACATAAATTTTTATAAATTAATGAGTTCAAATATAAAATTTATACAAATCTCATATAAATAACAATATATAATTAATAAGAAACATTACCTAACTCTTAACTCCACAATCTTGAATAAATTACTCGACCTCATGCCTCCAACCTCCACTGTGCACCTCCCCTCAACATTTGGATAAGCATGGTGAACTCTATCTAATTAATAAAAGAATAATCAGAAAGAGAGAGAAAAAAAATCTTTATATTAATCGTCAAGTCCTCAAGTCAATATTGGCACCATCTGACGATCTTTCTTATGATATGCACGAAAGTATTAACTTAATTACTATTAATAATATTTTATTTATTTTAATTAATTATATATTTTTATTTTTAAAAGTTAATAAAAATTTTAAAATTCAAAATAAATATAATTGTATCTTAAATTTTGAAAGCAACACAGAAATATTATATAGTTTGTGGTATCTGTAATTAGTTTATACTTTGTATAATTTATTTATATTAAAACTGAATGTTTGTCCGACTCCTAGAAGTTGAAATGCATTTTGAATTAAAATAGCTTACTCTAATCATAATTTATTTCAATTACAAACGTAAAATGTTATAAATATTAAAATATTGGTAATTAACCGAACATACCTTAAATAATATCGTGTCAATTTTAAATTTAAAAATTATGAGAATTGACTCTTAAAAATCTCAAACTTTAAAATTAAATACTCTTTTTATTCTATATTATTTGATCATTGTTGATTTTTTAAAAATTAATTTAAGACATTTTTAAACGCAAAATTAAGATAACTCATTAAAAACTATAAAATAATAAAACTTACAATGAGTAATACATTTTAAATAGTTTATAATATTTATCATTGTATTAATTAAAATTTTAAAATAAATTTATGTTAATTTTGAGTTTAAAAATATTTTAAATTAATTTTTAAAAAATTAACGATGATCATATAATTTAAAATGAAATGAGTATAAAATTTGGAATGAAGAGAGAGAAAGTAAATCATTGATAACAAGCTTAAATGGGAGATAAAATGAATGGTAATGATATATAATGGAGGAGTAGGGAACACGGAAAGGAAAGAGACGAAGACTTGATCTCAACGAAGTTGGGAAAGGGAGTCAACATCCACATTTACTACTAATACTCTTTATTCTAAAGCCTGCAACAAATTTTAATCAAAACCATTACTTTATAAAATAAAAAAACAAACCCTAATAACTCCTCTTCCTCCATAATTGATGTAAAAGCTTTTTCTGGAGAATATTACGGCCTAAGACTGCATTTATGACTCTTCCCCTAATACCCTTTACATGAAAATCATCATAAATATAAATGAAATCCATGATCATCACATGCTTCCAAAACTACACCAAAAAGATACTGAAATAAATTAAAATTTACTGAAATAAATTAAAAATTGATCAAGTCCTAGGGTTTATTGATGAACAAGGAAAACCCATATATATAGGAAAACAAGAGATTTACATATTTCTTTTTTGCTTTTAACTTGGGAAAAATCTAACTTGGAACAAGTCCAACAGGACATGTGATGACATGATCAAAGATCCTTGATTTTGGCTCCAAAATTAAGAAGTTGATTGGTAAAATGAAATGATCAAGAACAAGATCTTGATTTTAAGTGAAAAGACGAGTAATACTCTATGGCTTTTCATTAATTCAACTTTGCTAGAATAAGTTACAATGAAGCTGCCAGATTTGGTACATAAATAAAATTCAACAGATCTTATACTGTTTATGTGATCGAAAACCTTAAACCATATCTCGAGACCAAAAGACATTACTGTCCATTAAAAATAGCGACTTGGAAATACAAAAGCAAAGATTTGTATCGATCATAGCAAGGTCAAACTTGGAAAGATCTTATTTCCATTTCACATAGTGAAGATAAAACAAGAACAAGAACAAATATATATTACATCTTGTCGAAAAATAGAAGAGAAATGAATAGAAGTAAATAAATAAAGACGAATCATAAATAATTACTAGTAGGTAGATAGTACATACGTACCCAGATGGTCATAAGCTTTGTTTGGTCCTTGAATTGCTGAAACTGCACCAGAGAGAGTAGGAAAAACCCGTGAAACTCAGGATAGATAGCGCCAAGTATAGTTTCATGGTGAATGATACTAGTATTAACTAATTAATACAATAAATTCATCCAAACAAAATCTTAATTAATTGCACCAGACGATCCATGGCGCTATCCCAGCTTTACAGATCCTCCCGTACTGTATTCATATATATATATATATACATATATACATATATATATATATATATATATATATATATATATATAGCTAGGCTTAGACGAAGTAAAATGGGAATGGGTTTGTACGTGGAGGGACGGATTAATTCGCTTCTTTTTTTTTTTCATTCATAATATATTTCTCTATATTATTATAATAATACTTTCGTGACAAAAGATTGATACAAAAAGAGAATACAAAATAATGTGAATAGTATTTATTAATTATAATCATTAAATTAATCTATGTATCGTGAAATATCTATTAATTATAATTCGACGAATCATTTTATATCTAATTTTTTATAATAAAAAATTTATCACGATAGCAATACTAATACTCTTATATATAGTACTATATTCGTATATGCATGCACCTTTTGGGAACCAAATTTCTTTATTACCTTTTATCATTCTGCATCATCTATTCGTAAATGATAAGCTACTGCCGACTATGATCTATGTAACCTTAGATACTTACAATTAAGTTATGTAGGAATTATTATTGTTAGTTTTAAATTTTTATTAAGTAATTGTATAATCTGCAATATTTGGCAGTGGTGTGACGGTCTTTCCGTGACATTCTCCTTACATACGATTAAATAAAATGGGTTATGACTAAGATTATAGATACAAAATGATATTTATGTTGTGCATGGTTGTAGCTTTGCTGGAGAAAAAAAACCCTAATTAATTTCATGATTTGGGTTCTTAGAACAATGTGGGAAGCTAGTCTCATGTAGTTAATTGAAGCCTTGTTCCATTTCCATTCATGAGAACTTAACCAAAAAGGTTCACGTACAATAATAATTTTTTTGGCGAAGCAATTAAAGCTATAAACAAAATATACTTTAATCTTCTAGGTGCATGCTAATTGGAACAAAAGACATTCTTAGTATATATAAGAAGAGAATTGAAGCACTACCACACATCAAATCTAGGAAATTAACATTTGGGCTTTTGATATCCAATGGCGCCTAGAAAGATAGTTGTGTGGCTTGGAAAAATAGGCTTATATTAATTTATACATATATAGTCGAGAACTGATAATGTACTCCACTCGATCGGTAATCTTGATAGTACTGAAGCACAACTAGATAAAAGTGAGGTCAATTTATCATATTCCTTGATAGTACTTATAATTTAATTTTTGGTAAGAATTAAGCTAAATGGATTGCTTTAATTATTTCTTCTTCTTTTTTGTCATTAAGTTTCTTTAATTCAGGTACTTTCTCATCGTGTCATTTTACTAATGTACTAATTATTAATTTGTACATCATTTTATTTCTGTTAACTAATTATTATCATAAGTTTATGTGCGATGTATTTCCAAGAATTTTCAATAGGTCCAGCTTAATTTCTTTTTACTATGTTTTGTTCTTTTTATCTTTATTTATTAACCATATATTTAATTACTAAATACTCTTATTATACGTATAATACTCGAAAAGGGTTTTTACTTTTTTAGTCCCTTCTTAAATAATGTAGTACTAAGAAGGTAACAAACATTTCACTGTCATAAAAGCGAAGACTGAGAAAAAAACTTTTTAAAGGTCTATTATCCCAATTCGGCGTTGGACTGCTGGACCATGAAGTCATATATTTACATAAAAGCATATAAAGGTTACTACAATAAATATAATATTTAAATAAGTATATGGTCCTCCATCGTTTCAGAAAATAACAGACCTGAGAAAAATAAACATTATTAAGCAAATACAAAACATTTATCTCACACTAGCATCCGGCGAACACGCAATCGTGGGACAAATAAAAACACTTCATTAAATAAATAAAAAATCAAAAATAATAATAACTTAAACACGAACAAATTCAATTCAAGAAAAAAATTATTTATGAATTATTATATGATGCAAATATATACACACACAAAAATTATATTTCACATGAAAAATATGATGCTCTTACATGGGCCTATCTCACATAAATGTGGATATCAAAGAGTAATCGCGTAGAAAATTTATATTTTAAGGAATAAAATAAGTATTATTAAAAAGATAAATGTATAAAAAATAATTAATAATATTTTTACAGGATACGAAACCATTATGTTAGGATGAATATTTAACCAGGCCTGATCCAGGAAATGACATTGGGCCAGGCCCAATAGACCGTCAGCCTGGTAACCTTCCTAGTGGGCTTACAGCACGTGGGTGAAGGATGAAACGTACATGTATCATAACTACCTAGTGTAATGGTCAGAACCGTTACACAGGTGACCGTTAATCAGGTACGTAGTATAAATACCCAGTTGACAATGGAGAGAAGGGTAACGCATAATTTGCTACACTAGATATTCAGACCTCCATTGTTGACTTTTCCATATACCTTCACTAACACTCACACCGGAGGAGTCCACCAACGGCCCAAGCCGTTCGGACTTTTGTGCAGGTATTCTTACCGGACGGCCAGCAGGACTGCCCGACAGAATCAGGCGTCAACATTGGCGCTAGAAGGAGGGCCTAGTAAAACTTCCATCAACTTTTGTTAACATGGAAACATCACAGTCGCAGAGTCATTCACGGCGACCTCCTCTCTCTCGGTCTCATCAGGAGACGGCAGCTGATAAAGACCGCCGCCTCCAGATAATCCTCGACAGAAAAAAGGCTCTGGACCTCCAGCAGAAGGAGCTTGACAAACAGTACGAGGAGTTAACCGAGGCGGGTAATGAACTTTTGAGCCAGAGAGGCTCGGCCTCCCGCTCAACCCGCTATACCAGACGAGAGGATAATGAACCCCGAGGGGAAGTAAACCGAAACCGCGGGAAAGAGCCGGCTCGCTCTAAGTCGATCTGGACAGCAGATTTGAGAAAACGAGCCAGATCGCCGACGAGGAAATATCGGGAAGACCGACATAGTCATGGGAGCCACACTGGCGAATCTTTACCCATCAAGGTTTCGGATAAGTATTATGGGTCAAAAAAGGCCCGATTCTCACCATTCTCGAAGGACCTCGAAGAGGCTAAGATCGACCGATCCCGTAAGGTCCCTACTTTGGAGATGTTTGACGGGACGGGTGATCCACATGATCACACTTATTCCTTCGAGCAGGCCATGCACTTTCATGGTCATGATGCAGTGGCGATGTGCCACTTGTTTTTATCCACTCTGAAGAAAACTGCCAGAGAATGGATTATCTCCCTCCCAGCAGGATCCATCAAATCATGGGAGGAATTACAAGAACAGTTCCACAACCGCTTCGGGAGCAACAAGCGGCGAGCCCGAATGATGACATCCCTTCTGCAAGTAAAACAGAGGCCGAATGAAACTCTTCGGCAGTATATTAAAAGATTCAGAGAGGCTGTGTCAGAAATCAACGGGATTGACCCGAAGCAGGTAATCCAATTTTTAACCATGGGATTAAATGTTGATAAATCCAGCAGGTTAATTGAGGAGCTTATCTCGAAGTCCCCAGAGACCTTATCGGAGACTTATGAGAAGGTGGACAAGTTCGTAGAGTTGGAAGAGGCTCTCGCCAATCTACGGGGATCCTCGAAAAACACAGGTGATTTTCACCAGAGAGACCCCGGAGGCGTTAGTGCCGAAAAGAAATCCAACGGCAATGGTAAAAAGGGGAATGATCGAAGGGATTCTAACAAGGATCGGCAACAAAAGAATGATCCCCCGAGGGATCGAAGAGGTGCCGAGAAAGATTACACACCCCTGAACACCAGCAAGAGCAATATCGTGAAAGCGATAAAAAATAAACCCTTCTATGAGAAGCCCCCGAAGATCCGGGTTTTTGCAAGGCAAAAGGAAGGAGATCGGTATTGCACTTACCACGAAGCCAAAGGGCATGATACTGAGGAATGCTACCATCTTAAAGACTTCCTCGAAAAACAGGTACGGAGTGGCAATCTGGACAGTTATGTTGCCGATTCCTACAGACCATCGGCCTTTGATCGCCTCGAGCCACCTCCTCCCATTACTGAAGCAAGAGGCGTGGTTGATGTTATTTCCGGAGGATCAATTTCCGCTCTGTCCAATCGAAAGAGAAAAGCTTTCGGCAGAGAAGTACATCAAGTGTCCGGGAAACCAATGAGTGCCAAAACCGACCCCATCACTTTCTCCGATGATGATTACCCCTCGGGGATGGTCACTCCCCATCAGGATGCACTGGTCATAACAGCTCAGGTCGGCACCATGGATATGAAAAGGATGCTTGTTGATAATGGGAGTTCAGTCGATGTACTGTATAGCCAAGCGTACAATCGACTGGACTTGGGGGGAAGAAAGCTGGAGATCTGCAATGAGTCCCCTCTATATGGGTTCGGGAATAACCCAGTTCGTATAGCAGGGACGATTGAGTTGCCTGTGATCTTCGGGACTGCCCCGAAACAAGCTTCCATTATGGTCCGCTTTTACGTGGTTCAAGTGGAAAGCAACTACAATGCCATCTTGGGAAGAACAACTCTATCGGCATTAAAAGCAATTACATCCATCCCCCATTTAAAAATGAAATTTCCAACAAAAAATGGGATCGGGGAATCTGTTGGAGATCAGGATCTTTCCCGAAGATGTTATCTGCAGACCATACAGACATCCTCTCCCAGTGATAGCAAACAGAAAGCTACAATGAAGATCGAGCTTGAACCATTCACTGAGGGATGTACTGAACCATTAGCAACGCCAGCCGAAGATACAGTTGAAGTCCCACTATTTCAAAATGATGATCAGAAAACTGTACAGATTGGCACAAACCTTCGAGAGGAAACTAAAACTCGGTTGGTCTCGCTTCTTCGGGAATATGCTGACATCTTTGCATGGGTCCCAGCCGATGTGCCGGGCATTGACGAAACTGTGGCCGTACATCAGCTGAGTGTCAATCCGAACTCCAAGCCCGTAAAGCAAAAACGGAGAAACATAGCTCCCGAGAGGCAACAGGTAATTGATAATGAAATTGACAAACTTTTGGCTGCTGACTTCATTTTTGAAATCAATTACCCAGAATGGCTTGCTAATGTGGTGCTGGTCAAAAAACACAATGGGAAGTGGAGGATGTGCGTGGATTATACAGATCTCAACAAAGCATGTCCGAAAGATTACTACCCTCTCCCGAGCATAGACCAATTGATCGATTCAACCTCGGGACACACCATAATGAGCTTCTTAGACGCTTTCTCGGGGTATAATCAAATAGCCATGCTTGAAAGCGATATACCAAAGACGGCTTTCATCACCCATCGAGCCATATATGCTTACAAGGTCATGTCCTTCGGGTTGATTAATGCGGGGGCTACCTATCAGAGGATGATGAACAAGGTGTTCAGCAGCCAGATCGGGAGAAATATGGAAGTCTATGTTGACGACATGATAGTCCGAAGCATGAAGGAGGATGATCATTTGTCCGATCTAAAAGAATGCTTCGAGAATGTCAGGACAAACAACATGAGACTTAACCCAACTAAATGCACATTTGGCCTCGGGTCAGGCAAATTTTTGGGGTATATGGTTAGCCGAAGAGGGATTGAGGCAAATCCCGAAAAGATATCGGCTATCCTTGAAATGCAGCCACCGAAGAACTTCAAAGAAATTCAACGGTTGACCGGGAGGCTGGCAGCTCTTCGGCGGTTTGTGGCCCGATTAGCAGAGAAATGTCTCCCATTCTTCGGGACTCTCAAAGGAGCTCAGAATCAGAAAACTTTTCAATGGACCGAAGAATGCCAAGAGGCTTTTGAGCAGATTAAAAGATATATCTCCTCACCTCCGATATTGAGCAAAGCATTGCCTGAGGAGGATCTACAACTATACTTGTCTGCCACATCCTTGGCAGTTGGGTCAGCATTGATCAGAGAAGATTCGCAAGGACAAAAGCCAGTCTACTACGTAAGCCATGCTCTTCGGGACGCTGAAACAAGGTACCCAAATTTAGAGAAGTTGGTTTACGCACTGGTTATCTCCAGTCGGAAACTGAGGCATTATTTCCAGGGGCGAACTATCATCGTCCTCACAGATCAACCACTACGAAAAGTCCTCTACAGACCTGAGTCCTCGGGGAGATTGGCAGCATGGGCCATCGAGCTAAGTCAGTTTAACATTGAGTTCCGTCCTCGGACGGCTATAAAAGCTCAGGCTCTCATCGATTTCATTATCGAGTGTTCGTTCCCCGAGGATACCAAAGAGAAAGAATCTGAGTCCGAGGAAGTGACAGTAACCCCCGAGGAGATTGCGTGGGTTTTATATGTCGATGGATCCTCTACCGGGACAAGAAGCGGGGCTGGGGTAATTCTCACCTCCCCAGAAGGCTTCAAGGTACAACAATCTATCCGGTTCGGGTTCATGGCCACTAACAACATAGCCGAATACGAAGCACTAGTGGCAGGATTGAAATTGGCCCGAAGTCTGGAAGTAAAAAACTTGACAATTTACAGCGACTCCCAACTGGTTGTGAAGCAAGTGCTGGGAGAATATGAAGCAAGGGAAGTTCATTTACAAGCCTATCTGCATCTGGTTCGGTCATTATTAACGTCTTTCCCGAAGTATCAGATAGTAGGCGTGGTCAGATCGGAAAATACTATGGCCGATGTTCTTTCAAAACTGGCAACCACCGATCAGGGGGAGTTAGATGGGGCAGTATACCTAGAAAATCTTCAACAACCAAGCACCCTCGTTCAGACAGTAATGGATATTGAACAGGGGGATTCGTGGATGACCCCTATCTTCAAATTTCTCTTGAATGGTGAATTGCCCGAAGACAAAGCTTTGGCCCGAAGAATAAAGTACAAATCCACCAAGTACTGTATTCACAATGACCATCTGTACCGAAGATCTTACTCTTCCCCATTGCTTCGATGTCTCGACCCTAGGGAATCCAATTATTCTCTTCGGGAAGTTCATGAAGGAATCTGCGGGGATCACGTGGGAGCAAAAGCACTTGCCCATAAAATTTTACGACAAGGATATTTTTGGCCGACAATGCTTGAAGATGCCAAAGACTTCGTCAAAAAATGTCACAAGTGCCAAATATTTGCATCCGTCCCACACCAACCTCCCGAGGAATTATCCCCTATACTCTCCCCGATACCATTTTCTGTGTGGGGAATAGACATTTTGGGCCCTCTTCCCCAGGGTAAGGGGCAAGTGAAGTTTGTAATCGTCGCTATCGATTATTTCACCAAGTGGGTAGAAGCCAAACCACTTGCCAAGATCACCGAGCATACATGTCTTCAATTCTTCAAAGAGCAAGTGGTCTATCGGTTCGGCATCCCGATGATTCTGATTTCCGACAACGGCCTTCAATTTGTTGGAAAAACATTCGAGGGATTCTTGACAGAGCTTAACATCCAACATCGACGGACCTCGGTAGCTCATCCACAAGCAAATGGTCAAGTAGAAGTAACGAACAGAACACTTCTTCATGGCATTAAAAGAAGGTTGGAGGATGCTAAGGGTGCTTGGCCCGAGGAGCTTTTGCATGTCCTTTGGGCCTACCGAACAACTCCTCGGACTACTACTGGGGAGACACCTTTTAAGATGGCCTATGGTTTCGAAGCCCTGATACCTATTGAGATCGGAGTACCTTCTCCGAGAGTCTTAAACTTCGACGAAATACTCAATAGCGAAGGTCTTCGGTTAAACCTCGACTTATTAGAAGAGGAACGTGACTCAGTTGTCCTCAGATTGGCTGCTTATCAACAACGAACTGCTCGGCACTTCAACAAAAATGTTAAAAGCAGGTCATTCAGTGTGGGCGATTTGGTCCTTCGACAAGCTGAGGCATCCACTCCTCGGGAAACTGGCAAACTTATGCCAACATGGGAAGGACCATACTTAGTGATCGAAGTGCTGAGGGCTGGAACTTACAAGCTTCAGGGCATGGATGGAAAAAATGTTCCAAATACTTGGCATGCTATTCGGCTTCGTAGGTATTATCAGTAGTTCACACTTTGTACTTAGTCCCATTTTGAGGCTATTATTGAAGCCGATCAAATTTTGTACATAGTCTAAATTTTGAGGCTCTCTTTTTAGCCGATCACATGTCATCTTTTCGATATTCATGAGCATATTTTTTATCATCTGGTCTCTGTATTACTGTTTTGATACATACTTTAAAATTAATTTGCTAGCCTCATCGGATATGCATTCGATCAGGCTAGTGGGGGGTGAAGCAGTATAAGTGAACAGTTGTACATACAGATGATAGGAACGAACTCATGAGAAAAGATAAGTGGGAAAAGATAAATCATTTCATTGATAATTACTGGAAGCATTACATGATATAAAAACAACAACAAAAACAATGTATTCACAAATCAGTCTTCGGGAAATACAATTCCTAGCTGATCGGGATCATGACCCTTCTCCTTGGCAAGCTCCCGAGCATATTCGAATCCGTCGCTGAATTCATTAGCAACAGATGGCAAGATATCAGCCTGAAATTGATTCGAGGCCTTATATTCTTCTATCACCTTCTGTTTGAGCTCGGGGATCAAGACGCTCGGGGAGGCAGAGGCAATCGGCCCTTTGAGCCAATCGGCTTCTTTCGCAGCCCAACCTTCGACGATCAGTTCGACATTGTCCTTGAGATTCTTCATCTGATCGGTCTGAAGTTGGAGGATGTTTTCCGATTGGGCCAGGAGGATCTTCTGACTCTGGACTTGGGCTTCGAGCTCATTTTTATTTTTCTCAAGTTCTATTTTCTTGAGCTCTTTGGATTGCACCAAATCCAGGGCACGGGTATTCGCCTTCTCCAGATCAATTATCCGGGACTGCAGGAAGCTGATCTCCTTGTCCTTTTCTTGATGAACCTCCCGAGCCGAGTCATGATCCTTCTTCATGATTTGGAAGGAATCGTGAAGAGTTTTCAGCTGGTCCTTGGTCTTCTTATGGTTCGACAGAGCTTCGGCAAGTTTTTTGTTGCTCTCATCGGCTCTCCGTTCCAGGACCTTTTGCTCATTGGACACTTTCAGGAGAAGTGTATTTCCCTACAAAGAGATGGTCAATCGATGAACAAGTCAGAATTATAATCACTTCAAACAGGAGAAATTTATGAGGAGATCTTTACCTTGGCATGGCAGGAGAACAGCATCTCCATCAACGTCTTCAGATCAGCCCCCTCGGCACCGGCTTCGGCGAAGGGAATCATTGAGGTACCCAAGGCAGACGTATTGACCCCCTCCTCGGTCCTAGGACCCCCGGACGATATTGGGGGATCCATCGGACCTCCTTGGGTGCTTGAAGGCTCTTGACCTTCAGCGGGTCTTTTCCCTTTATTTTGAGGAGGGGCAGCAACGGGTTCCTCTGGCTGCCTGATGACGTTCTGCTCGGCAGGAGGATTGGTCGTCGTCCCAGCTTGGGAGGATGGGGCCTGCTGGGTTCGTGCCTCCAGTACGGATCTCAGGACCAACCTCCTCCTCTTTACTCTCGGTCTGCTGGCCCCCGAGTCTTCGGCAGCAGACTTTTCTCCTTCGGTGGGCTTGATAGTATCATCCACCTGAGGAGATCCCGAGCCCGTCTCGGGATTGGCAGCAGCAACAGTAGAGTCTTTGGGCTTTGCAGCCCTCAAGCTTCGGCTTACCTTCAATTTCTCGGCGGCACTCATCTTGACCCTGGAAACTCCGGCTGCTTCCATTATGGCTTCGTTATCGGGGTGTTTCCCTTGGTCAGCCACTGCAACACAATCAGAACAACAGAATGAGTATACCAAAATATTCAGAATAAAGGAGCAGTCATGACAGAATACTTACAACCGAAGGAGTATAACCAGTCCTGGTCATTAAGGAGACTTCGGTCCCACTTCACAGATGGTCTCTTGGAATATAAGACCTCGAACTCTTCTAACCGTGCCCGAGAGATTCTCTTCGGATTCAGCTGGTCTTTGTTCGGGTCTGACCAAGGTCCTACCATCTCAGTGTCCGGCCCCTTAATGAAGAACCAGTCCACGTGCCACCCTTTATTACTCGAAGGGGTCTCCATCAGGGTATCCCTCCCAGGGTTCTTTATTACAGTATAAAACCCTTTTTCCTTATTATTCGTAACGGAAAAGAATTGAAAGAAGAAATCTATGGCGGGGATGGTTGATTCGGAAAAGCAAAAGGCGATGAAGCTATTTATATGGATGAAGGAGTTGGGGGATAGTTGATTCAAACTGAGCCCCGTCGTATGAAGTAGCTCTAATATGAAGGGGCGAAGAGGGAATCGGACCCCATAAAGCAGTGACTGCCTATGGATCGGGATCCAACCCCCCTCGAGTTGGTAGTACATCCTCTCCCCAGCCCCGGGTCTTTTGATTTCATAAGCATTGGGGATATAAAATTCTGTTTGGGCTAGGTCGAAATACTGGTTCCGGATAGAAGATGGGATATTGGCTACTCTATACTTGATGTTAAAGTATTTGTTCCTATTGTACTCCTCTACATCCCTCATGCGCTCAACGACTACCGGTTTCCAAGGTTGACCCTCTGGAATTCCCGCTTCGGCAACAGTAACTTCGTCCTCAACCCGGGAAGACGAAGCTTGTGCCCTTTTATCTTGAGTACTCCTAGTCATTATGAGAAATTGAGGAAAAGAGGGTTAAAAACTTACTTGATTTCAGAAAGGAGATTGATCGAAAAATAGCAGAGCAAGAACGACAGAATCTGGGCTGGGAATGAAGTTATTCTCTCTCAAACGTCCTTTCTCTCGTGATAAGTTGCTTCTGATAAAAAGATGATCTGTTGGAAAGGAATCCTTTTATCGTGATCCAAACGTTGCAACGGTTCAGATGGAAAAGATCTGACGGATGGGGCGCACGCGCGGTATTAACTGCAGCGTAATAAATGCTCCTTCCCGCGTACGCTTCACCATTGATTGGGCACCAATTTCAAAATTCAAAAAGTAATAAATTGCCATATGAAACGTCTGGGCAAACTTTTGGGCCGGTTCGATTGGGTTGAGAATATAAGACTTTGGGCTTGATTGACACAAAGGCCCAAGGTCTTATCCAAGGCGTGAAACCCAGATAACAAAGGCCCAAGTCTTTAACCCAAAAGCTTTCCCATCGGTCTGATGCCTCCGGGCTCCCGATAGAGAGTTCCTCTTCGGTCTGATGCCTCCGGGTTCCCGAATGATATTTCCCATCGGTCTGATGCCTCCGGGCTCCCGATGGAGTTCCTCTTCGGTCTAATGCCTCCGGGCTCCCGAATGATATTTCCCATCGGTCTGATGCCTCCGGGCTCCCGATGGAGTTCCTCTTCGGTCTGATGCCTCCGGGCTCCCGATGGAGTTCCTCTTCGGTCTGATGCCTCCGGGTTCCCGAAAGATATTTCCCATCGGTCTGATGCCTCCGGGCTCCCGATGGAGTTCCTCTTCGGTCTAATGCCTCCGGGCTCCCGAATGATATTTCCCATCGGTCTGATGCCTCCGGGCTCCCGATGGAGTTTTTCTTCGGAAGGTTTCATTCTACTCCCCCAGCACATTCATATACTGGAGGAGTGGGGGGCAATGTTAGGATGAATATTTAACCAGGCCTGATCCAGGAAATGACATTGGGCCAGGCCCAATAGACCGTCAGCCTGGTAACCTTCCTAGTGGGCTTACAGCACGTGGGTGAAGGATGAAACGTACATGTATCATAACTACCTAGTGTAATGGTCAGAACCGTTACACAGGTGACCGTTAATCAGGTACGTAGTATAAATACCCAGTTGACAATGGAGAGAAGGGTAACGCATAATTTGCTACACTAGATATTCAGACCTCCATTGTTGACTTTTCCATATACCTTCACTAACACTCACACCGGAGGAGTCCACCAACGGCCCAAGCCGTTCGGACTTTTGTGCAGGTATTCTTACCGGACGGCCAGCAGGACTGCCCGACAGAATCAGGCGTCAACACATTAACTTCCTCAAATTCAAAGTATATTGTTTAATTTGTAACCAAACTCAATTTAAATCCCTAACATAAACACTGATTCTATATACAAACTAAAACCACCGAGATCCACATATAGTATTCATATGATGGACTATTTGCTGATAAATCCTGGCTCTTTATCCAGGTAATACTCTTGCCAATGGCTTCGAAAGCGTTGTTGACTTGTTTTTCCCCGACGAATTGATCAAGCCTTTTGAAAGATATGCATACAATCACTCCTTCTGTGAGAGAAAAAGAAGACTGAACAAAATGATCCATTCGGGTAACATATCAGTTGTTCCTTGGAAGGAAGGAGCGAGGGGAAAAAGATCAATTCGGGTCACACCTTTAGGAAAGTAGTGTTTTTTTTACCCTCTCCTTACATAAAATAGATATAAAAATATTTTATATTCCATGGTAGAATGCTCGGTTTCAATTTTGAGCCACGAGTCGCCTATTAATTTTATTGTATTAATAAAGGTTAAATATGAGATAATGGATGGTAATTTTAGGAAATTTAGAACAAAGATTAAAGAACGCTGTTACGGTTCGAAAAAAAATAAGTATTCGGTTTGCTTGTGTATGCTTTATGGCGTTGCATTGTACCAATTTGACGGATATGTTGTACGTGAAGCGTTGTACTGTACAATAGACAGGTGAATAGGTTAACATATATATAATATAAGTAAGAAAAGGCTAATTAATTACATTTACATTATACAAACTAAAGCTAAATTTATAATTCTGCCACTAAAATAGTATTTGGGCTTATAAATTAGATATATGAAGTTTTAGATTTGTTCTAACGTCGACACCAAATTATTTCTGACAAAAATTCGTCAAAATATTGCCCGTACACGAATACTCATTTCACTAAATACGATTTGACTGTATTCATATATGGTATGAACTTGTATTTTTTTTTATTTTTTTACTCATTTCCCTCTTCCTTTATTCTTCTATTTTATGTGTCTTCCTATCTACCCTTTTTTTCTTTGGCCGATTGAAGCGACTGAGTAATCAAAGTAAAGCAAAAATCGAATATCGAGATCTAAAACCATGTGGACATTAAGATTATCAGTGTTTGATAACTTAGGGACCCCTCTATACGGAGATATGTTGTACATATTCCCTGTTGCATATGGTAAACAATATCTATGTTTTGTAAGCTTGAAACAATAATAACTTTTTAAGCTTGGTTTTTGTTCTTGGCTTTGCAGGGTAAAAGTTATTTTTGTTAAGTGATTCCACCAATGTTTTTGTCAAGTGATTATTTTATGAACAATGTAAGCTTGTTTACCTTGGTTAAATATATAGAAAAACTTTTAGACAATGGGTGTGTTGGTATATATGTTTATTTGTATGTTATGTATGTACTCTGTTTTTTGTATGTGCTCTATTTCATGGTGCTGACAAAATTTTTTGAGCATGGAGGGGAACTTATAATGGTTAACTTCCTGCTTTTATTCTCTCCTTTTATCTGTTGCGCTCCTCCTCTTTGTTCTCTTTATTCTCTTCTTTTCCTCTCCTTATAATTATTTTAATTTTTTAATGAAATTACAAAGTATGTGAATACCGTCAAAACACATTCAATAAAATGGATACCCGTATACGAGCAATATTCTGATGAATTTTCATTGAAAATTCAATTTGGGATGACATTATAACAAATCTGAAATTTAATATACTTTTTAAGATAAAAGTTCTGGTTGACTTTTTACATATATTAAGAAAGAAGAATAAAATGACAAAATTATTTATATTTAAATTCTCATTTAATTGCATAATTTTTTACACATTACTAGTGATACAACATAAATATGCATAAAAAATAGAAATATAACAATTAATACTAAGAATATTATAGGTAAATTATTATAAAAAATAAATTATTTAAGGTAAGTAAACATTTAACTAGAGATTACCTAAAATAGTAATAAGAATTTTTATCCTGAAACAAGAGAATATTAATTTATAAACTCAAATACTTTAAAAGTCAAATTATAAATTTAGTAACATTTCGTATAACGAATAGTGTATTTAACTCGATAAAAAATTACTAAAAATAATTACATAATTTGACCAATTGTAACGTCTCTCCTTTTTATACAATAGATAGACGTTGCTTATGAGTTATCCAAAACTTTGACGAATGAAAAATCACATGCTCACTACATATTTACAGTTTGGCCATGATAATAATGTCACGCATAATTGAATCATTAAAATTAGGAGACACAACTACCAATGTCACGTTTAAAAAAAACTAGTATTAACTTTGCCCCTCCTATAATTTGTATGTGTCAAGCATCATTAATTAACCTATGTTATAAATTAGTTGACGTGCTTAAAGATGTAGAGTTCATTAATTTTGAATCCGGGCGCCGAATACCTACACCTAGTAGGTATATATATAATTTATACATCTTAATTTCAAAAATGCACTTTCTTTTAACTTTTTAAATATAAGAGTATGTAATTTCTTATTTAATTTGAAGTTGTGGAGAATATATATATCATTACTATAACCGAGTGAAATATTTATGTTTTTCTACAATTTATTTTTTATTTTTTTTAAGTCGTTAATGCACATTGCTTAAATATGTGAAAATTTATATGGTCTTATACGTTCGCATGTTATTTGCATTTTAACTGTTGAATGTTTCTAAGGAACCGTCGTAGCTAGAGAGGGTCATTTTAACCCTATAGATATACATAAATAAGTTTATATATATATTACTAGAATAGCAAGTTGTGTCGGATCGAACAAAAGAAAATTATTATATATTCGAAAAGGGAAAAAAATGTACGTAATAGATGTTTAAAATAGATTTTCTTAAAAAATTGGTGGCCCCTAGCACCGTCTCTAGCCCCAGCCTTGCGATTTTATGTGTTGATTTTTTTATTACGAATTATATGAATAATTATAATTGATAATATTTTAACGATGTATTTAATGTAGTGAGTTAGACTAACTTTATAATCCTATATAATTTATTTTAAACATCTATTAGATGCATTTAATGTAATGGGTCAAGGCTAACCTAATAATCCTACATAATCTCGTGTATTAATATATATCACAATCGTAATTTGTTAAAAAAAATTAAAATTACAATAGATAGCGTGACTCAACAAGTGAAAGATAAAAAGGTTAAATGATATTTGCTAAATTAATATTAAATCATTTTATAATAGATATTGTAAATTGTTGATCAAAGTTAAAATGCAAATGTGGTTTTAAAATTATCAATTATTAATTTATCTTAAAAATAAGTTCATTAACTTCGTATGAAGCATGAAAGATACAAACAGCATGTATCAATTCTTTTTAAGTTAAATTATTAAGATAATTAAATGAATGTAGTGTACAGATACATTCAGTTAAGACTTTGAAAAAATAATTATTGAATTTTTAGCGCGATTAATATTTTTATATTGTAATATATAAAAAGAAACCTTTTAAAAAATTGGGAGGACACAGCAATTTAAAAGATGGAGAAATGTGCCCCCGGCCATTATATCCTCCTCTGTTTCTCTAATTCGGAGGGACGTCTCGGCACTTGATGTTGAAGATAGCAGTCGTGTTTCTGAGTTCTGACCAAAAAGATGAGTTCTACCATCCTTTTTAAGTACTTATTATAATCATCATATTCATATACTCCCTCAGTAACTAGTATTTTATTCAAAAAAAATTATTAAATACTGTTGCTAGTTTGTATGTATGATCAATTTTGTTATTCTGCATCTAAATGAGTCAAACAACTGATTTATTTAGTGTGAGCCCATGTATAAAATTAGGGTTTACATTTGACCTAATGAATTTAATGAACTAAAGCGAATAAAACGGAAATTAATGAATAACGAACAAAACTTGAGAGGTGTTATCACGAGTCCCGAGGCAGAAGGCTCGTGGGGGCAACTCATTTTGGGAATCAATTGAGGGATTGGATTGGTGGCTAGAAGAATCGGGCAAAATGGGCATTACCCGAGTAACTAGGGGTGTTCTAGGAATTTCCCTATTACTAAGGGTATTTCTGGAATTTTCCCGAAATCACATGTCTTGCACATGACCCATTTGCCAGGAAACTCTATAAATAACTCCTCATCTCATAGGAGAAGGGACTTTTTTCTCTTGGAGAACTTTGAAGCCACAAGGAGAATTCTCTATGAACTTGCGAGAGTGGGAATATTCTTGGAACTTGTTGGTGATTCGGAATTGAATTCTAACTTCAAGATAATCGTGATCTCGTGATTACACGAGGACCTTCGAAGTTAAACTCGGATTCCCTCGAAATCTAACACTTGATAGAGGCTCTCGGACACTAGCGATTACGCCGGGACCCCGAGAGTTCTGCCTTGTGTTACTCGAGTAATTGCTCACCGGTTTCTTCTCCCCTCTCCAATCTCCCGATTGATTCCGTATTCTTCGCAGATTTCTCGCCTCCACCATTATTACGAACCCTAACCCTAGCAAGGTACGAGATTTCCTTGCCTACATTCTTTTGGCGACTCTGCTGGGGAGGTGAGAATTTGTGAAGGGTATGCCCACGACTCGGAGTGGGAGAGCTACAGGAAGAGTTTCGCCGACAACAAGTATTACTTCACCTGAGTTTACGGAAAGACTGGTGGATCTTGATCAACCTATTGTTGAGGAAGCATCAGACAGTAGTTTTACTTCTCCGATGGCTGAGCAAAGACAGACTGACAACACACAAGGAGGTGGTGGAAGGCCAGGTGAGGAGGCTGCAAGAGAACAGACAGTGACAATGAATGTGCAAATGGAAATGTTAAGGGCATTGAAGGAGGCGCGAGAAGGACAGGGGATGATGATGAACATGATGTTGGACATGCAAAGGCAACAGGAGGAGATGACCAATTTTCGACAACAGATGATGCAAATTCCTGCCTTCAAAGCTATGCTTCCGGGAAGTTCACATCAGCATCAGTCGGCGGAGAAAGATGATAGCAATAAAAACCACCATAATGTGACCCCTGTGACAGAAGCCCAATCGATACCGGTGATAAACCTTGAAGCACAAAATAGTGGTGAAGGATTGCAGAAAAGGGTAGAAGTAAGTCCCACACAGCAACCCATTGTACCAATCAACCCACAATCATTCACACAACTACAGATATCTACTGTTCCACCCATACCTTTTGTTCCGAACCCACAACCAGTTTTACAAGAGGCAAGTGTGCCTCAACCTGTTTTCACGCCCCAAATGAATCAATATACGACCACATCCCAAAAGGCACCAGGGACGGGTCAATATGTAACAAAGGAAGATATGATGGATCTGATTAATCAGATGAAGAGGCAGGCATCTAGGCCTACCGAGTTAGATTTTACCCCACCGTATCCAGTGTACGTGAGAAAGCAGCCGTATCCTGGGGGGTACATCGAGCATCCCCCACAATTCCCCAAGTATAGTGGAGAAAAAGGAAATGCAAGGGAACATATTGCACGATTCGTGGAGTCGATGTCCCCGTGGTTGGGAATTGATGAAGCAAGCAATCATAACCTGTTACTGAGGGAGTTCAATAAAACGCTTACTGATGGTGCATTCAGTTGGTATTACAATTTGGTGAAGGGGTCGGTCAGAGATTGGGATGATATGAAGCTTCAGTTCTTCAAGAAGTTCTTTTATGTTCAGAAACAGGTGACAATTGTGGAACTGATGAGGATTCAGCAGAGACAGAACGAAGAGTTGTCTGATTATGTCGATAGGTTTCGGGCTCAGGCGCAGAAGTGTGTGGAGCCAATTGAAGAAAAAAACCTAGTAAGTATATGCAATAATGGTGCACTGGATAGCTTTAAGCCCCACTTGATCACCAAATCTTGTGACTCATTTGCAACGCTGTCTACCTTTGCACAAGACATTGGAGGAATTGTTACAGTGTCAGTGAACCATCCAACTGCTACATGGAAGGGAAAGCGAACGGCAACTGTGGCTTTGGCAGATTCTCAGTCAAAGCCACAAGGGGGCAAAAAGGAGAAGACCGAGAAAAATGACAGAAGAAGGGATAAGCCATGGGATTACTCGAAGTTGCCAGTTCCAGATCCTATCACATGCAGTGAAAAGGCTTTTAAAAATTTGTATGAACAATGGATAAAACATGGAGTTATAAAGCCCCTAAGAAACAAAGTGGTAGTAACGGAAGAGATGAAGAAGAGACCAGATTTTTGTATGTTTCACCAGTACACGGGACATTCTACTATGGATTGTTACAGTCTGAGGAGGATCTATCATGAAAAGTTAGAGGCAGGTGAAATTGAGCTAGGGCCAAGAAACAGCGTACATGACACACCGTTGCCCAATCATAAAGGAAAAGAAACATGTAACACCATTATCCATAGCGAAGTAGCGGGAGCAAAAGAAATTGAGATGACAGAAAACAGAGAGGCGTCAGAGGAAGTTGAAGAGACCTCTGAACCGGGATTGCAAGTGACGGCTTTGATGAATGGGGTTAAGTTTAAAAGTTTTTTTGATCAAATTGGGTTGTCTAAAGAGGGAAGAATCGAGGCAACTAAAGCAATAATCAAAGTTGCAGAAATACATGAGGTGTGCATGGCAACAATCAAGAGTTTGAGGTGGTATTTCGATTATGACGGTGCGAGGGGGAAGAGTCTGAGGGTACACTCAAACCCGAAGACTCAGGAGTTGTCCCCCACTCCAGCAGTAGTGGAAAGGAAGATGTTGTGCAACAGAAGGTAGAACCAGCTCCAGAATATTTTGAGGATCGACCTAGACCCCAGCAAAATGAGTTGGAGGAAGTAGATTTGTCAACAGAGGAGGGGGTGTCAAGGCCAATTCATATCAATAAAGAGTTGAATGCCAACCAAAAGGAAGAATTAATAAAGCTGTTGCGGGAGTACAGAGACGTGTTTGCATGGAATTATAATGAAATGCCCGGGATCGATAAGGAGTTGGTGGAGCACAAACTCAACATAAGTCCAGGGGTAAAGCCAGTGAAGCAAGCACCTAGGAATTATGCACCGGAGGTTGAAACACAGATAAAAGAGGAAATCCAAAAGTTGTTGAAAGTAGGGTTCATAAAGCCAATCCAACACCCGGTTTGGCTATCCAGTATTGTACCTGTAAAGAAGTCTAATGGGCAGTTGCGGATATGTGTAGATTTCAGGGATTTGAACAAGGCATGCCCGAAAGACATGTACCCATTACCCAATATAGATACACTGGTGGATGCAACAGCGAATCATGAGATGATGTCGTTCATGGATGGGTTTGTGGGATATAATCAGATAAAGATGTCTACAGAGGATGCAGAGATGACGGGTTTCCGTACACCTTTTGGGAATTTTTATTACGTTGTGATGCCATTTGGGTTGAAGAATGCCGGGGCAACTTACCAGCGAGCGATGCATGCTATCTTCCACGATATGATACATGACATAGTGGAAGATTATGTAGACGATGTAGTGGTAAAGTCAAGAAAGCAGGCGACCCATGTGGAAGATTTGAGGAAGGTGTTTGAACGATGCCGTCAATACAAGCTGAAGATGAACCCTAAGAAGTGTGCTTTTGGAATGACTGCTGGAAAATTTTTAGGATTTCTCGTACACAACAGAGGATTGAAAATAGATCCCAGCAAGGCTAAGGCGATTACTGAAATGTCCCTTCCAAAAACGCAGAAACAGTTAAAGAGCTTTTTAGGAAAGGTTTCTTACCTGAGGAGATTCATGCCAGCATTGGCAGAAGTTACAGAACCTTTTGGGAAGCTATTGAAGGGAAATACGAAATGGGATTGGGGGCAAGAACAACAGAAGGCTTTTGAAAGGGTGAAAGAGATATTGGCTTCGACGAAGACTATGGTAGTGCCACAAAGAGGGATACCGCTGCAACTGTATATCACATCTACTTCAAAATCTATAGGAGGAGTGATCACGCAAGAAGTAGAGGGAGAAGAGAAGCCAGTGTATTACATTAGTCGAATTGTTAGAGGACCGGAGACCAGGTATTCACAGTTGGAGAGGCACTGCTTGGCATTGGTGTTTATTGCGCAAAAAATGCGACATTATTTTTTAGCGCACGAGGTGCAACTCGTAACGAAGACTGACCCGATTAGGTACTTGCTGACTAGACCTGCTTTGGTAGGAAGGCCCGCAAGGTGGATGATGATCCTCTCGGAGTATGACATTAGATGTGTGACACCGAAAGCAATTAGATGTCAAGCTTTGGTGGACCTGCTCGCTCAGTTTCCAAATGGAGAATTTGAACCACCATCAGAAGATCTTCCAGGAGGAGAAGTAGAGCTACTCGATGTGGAAAAGGAAGATATGGAATGGTGGAATCTAGCATTTGATGGATCATCTACAGGTGAAAAAGGAGGAGCAGGGGTAGTATTGACTACTGGGAAAGGAAATGAGGTGGCCTTGTCTTACAAATTAGATTTTCCTTGCACAAACAATGAAGCAGAATATGAGGCGTTTATATTGGGTTTATTGGCGGCTCGAGAATTAGGAGCAAAATGTCTCAAAGTAAGAGGAGATTCTAACTTGATAGTGCAGCAGGTACGTGGACAGTTCGCAGTTAAGGAACCTATCTTGGCGCCTTATAGAACTGTAGCTCAAAAGGTGATGGAAGCCTTCCAGAAGGTGGTAATCGAGTATGTGCCAAGAGAACAAAACAAACAGCCTGATGCATTAGCAACGGTAGCATCCAGAGTGTACGTCACTAGTGAAGACATGGATGTAAAGGTGATCAAGAGGACCCTCCCGACCACGGTGTTGGAGTCATTCCCCAAAGAGCTGACAGATGATTGGAGGCATCCAATTTCTCATCAGCTACAAACAAAGGAGGGGACAATACCACTGGTAGAACTTCAAAAATACCGCATTATAAAAGGAATTCTATACCATAGAGAAGCAGATGGAGTTTTGGCAAGATGTGTAGGGATGAATGAATCAAGGCGAATATTGCATCAGATACATGACGATAACTGCGGTTTGGCAGAAATCAGTTTATATCGGCGTTTACAACGACAAGGGTATTATTGGCCCGAAATGAAGAAGGAAGCAGAGCAACTGCAGAGACAATGTCTTTCGTGCCAAGAATACCCTGGGGAGGAGGAGTGCGCCTTTATCAATGAAATAATGGATTGGCGGGTTCCATACGTAGAGTTCTTACAAAGCGGCATTCTCCCAATCGAAAAAAAAGACGCAATTGTAGTACAAAGGAAAGCCCAGAGATTTTTCATACAGGATGGAGAACTGTTCAGAAGGGGATTTAATGGCAAGCCTTTACGTTGTTTAGAGTTGGGTGAAACCAACGATTTGGTCTACCAGATGCATAAAGACGAGCACCAAGGAGGAGCCAAGCTATATAAACAATTGATTGATCATGGGTATTATTGGCCAAAAATGGAAGGAGACTGCTTGGAATTTGTTAAGAAATGTCACGCTTGCCAAATCTATGGGAACCTGGTGCATGCCCCTGCTGTGGATCTACGGACTGTAGCAACACCTTGGCCCTCATCCTAATTCTAAGGGAAACATTTGGATTTTGACCGCCACAGAGCTGTACACAAAATGGGTGGAAGCAGTTCCCTTGAAGAAAGCTACAGGACCGACAGTGGCAAACTTTATAAAAGGGCACATCATTTGTCGTTTTGGGATTCCAAAAGTTATCTTATCTGATAATGGGACGCCCTTCATAAACAGGGATGTCAAAAAACTAATGGACATATACAAGGTGAAACATTACAAGTCATCACCATACTACCCGAAAGGTAACGGCCAAGCAGAGGCTACCAATAAAACCCTGATCAAGATCCTCTCAAAAACCCTGGATGATCATTCGAAGGCATGGGCAGAACAGTTACCAATGACGTTATGGGCTTATCGAACTTCAAAAAGAAAACCTACGGGCGAAACCCCATATGCCCTAGTATATGGTGAAGAAGCTGTCTTGCCCGCAGAGATAGAGATTCCTTCTGCCAGGATGAGACTCCGAAGCCTAGTTGAGGAAGATAACAGACCAGCTGCTCTAGAAGCCTTAGCTGAATTCCGAGACAAGGCCAAGGAAAAATTAGAACGGTACCATGGAAAATTGCAGCAACAATACAATGCTGCAGTGGTGCCCAGAAGAATTTTGGTGGGGGACTTGGTGCTCAAGACAACGAATCCAGTCATGAGGGGAACACCAACCACCAAATTTTTTTCCCAAATGGGAAGGCCCGTATAGGGTACGAGAGGTCTCCGAAAGCGGGTATTGCAGAATATCTCGTGTGGGATCTGATGCTATCTCAGGCCCTTTGAATCTGAAATGGGTGAAGAAATATTATACATGAGATAGTCATCGAATTTCGGTTACACTTTCCAACCGTAAAAAAAGTGATGGAGGTACTTGAACCTAAGTCCTCGGATCTTTAAGTTACACTTTATCTTCAAAAGTGGCGGGGCACCTGAACCTAAGTCCTCGGATTTACAAGTTACACTTTATCTTTAAAAGTGGGGAACGTTATGCTTTACACGTCAAAAGCAGGAATAATGTGATAAGCATTATTCGAATTGTAAAAATTATGATTTATTAATAAAATTGCTCAAACTTTCACTTATACTTGGATGAATTTCTTAGTTGAAAGTATGGATCAAAGTGTTAGTTTGCAGAAACAATTTAATTTTATGGGAACATTAACTTTAATAAATTATGATGCAAGGAACAAATATATGTTGTGTCATGAGAATTCAAGTTAAGGGCAATAACATGTATTAAAAAAAAATATATGTTTTGACAAATAAAACATGATATATAAAACTTTCTTGTGAGTTTTTCAATATAGGAAGGAAAGCTAAAGGAAGTCATGATCCAGAGGCCATGATACATCAAATGGGACAGGGGGTAAAGACAAGGACTCCAAATCAGCAATGGCACTATTATGATCTTCCATGGCAGCTAAAATTCTTTTTTTAATCTCTTGAATGGTTGACTCAAACTCTTTAACTCTGGCTTTCAATTTGTCCAAGGTGTCATGAACTTCCGACAATGTCTTTGAGAGATTCTCCTGCTCTTGGTGACGAAAAGTGATCCTCGAGTGAAGCCCAATGGCACGATGACTAATAGTAATGAGGTCTAGCCTGGAACGAAAGGGAGACATATCAAAACCAAAAAAGGAGAGGTCATCAACCTGATAGTTTAGATGATCTAGATCTTTGGCCTGTAGTGACTGGATGGAAAGCTGACGCATCTCAAGAACCAAATTGGCAAGTCGGTCCAATATCACGGTTTGGAAAACAGGACTACGAAGATCGAATCGACCCAGGATCTGTGGGTAACGGGTCAGAAGGCTCTCGAGAATTTCTCGGCTGGGGGCAGCAACATAAAAATCTCTCCAAGGGACAAACACTCCGGTTGGATTGAAGGGAGCTCTAGTAGGGGATATCTTTGAAGAAACCATAGTATCTAGAGTTACGAGGTGTGTTGTAGGAGCTGGAGTGTTGAGAAGATCATTGATGTTACCAAAAGGAAGGCTGACATCCGGATAATGTTGATCAAAAGAGGCGAGATCCCCAAAGGGTATATCTAAAGAGTCCATCGCCTTAGCCTGAAAAGAATAGAGAAAACAGAATAAGAAGGGGCAATAAATAGATAAGGGACAACAACGATACATATGTGACAACCCTTACCAAGTGCCCGATAGAGAGGGTGTCATGAGAAGCCTCTCCCGCAACACTATCTGCTGCACCCTCCCTTTCAGATATCCTCTCAGTCAAATCTTTCAGGGGTGGAGTAGGGTCAACAGCAGGTGAAAGATTTTCCCTCGGAGGAGTAGGAGCCGAGACCATGGCATCAGCCTCATAAGAATCACCAATGCCTTCAAGGTGGTCGGTAGATAACGCTGCAGGAGGAGAGGAAGGAGGAACTGTACTGTGCACAACTGGAGTGGAACTAACATCAGATAGGGAGTCGTCGGCACTAAGGCTAACACATTGGTTATGAGGAGAATGATTTTTGCCAGTAGTATTACCAACAACTTCAACAGGTTGAGAAGGCCCACATATGGTAGAGCCCACAACCTCGTGGCTAACACCTCTGAGAATTCCTATTGGAAGGTTATCATCCTCATCCTCGCCATCCTCATCAAGGACCTAAAAATTATTGAAAATAGTAACATAAAGAGATTAGAAGACGAAGATTTAAATGTGGAAAAGAGATAATAATGCAAATTTTACCACAAGCCTTCTCCTTTGCCTAGGTGGCTCTTCGGCTGTTGGTTTGTTAGAATTTTTGGCATGTGCACGCTTAGATAACCTCAATCTAAGGGTAGTACCAGTGGTAGTATTACGCCGGATGACCTCCCGAGCAGGTGGACCTGTGGTAGTTTGGGTAGCCCTCAAACGAGTAACTCTCATATCTTCAACAGCAGGACGTTCTGGAGAAAGGGGGTGCTTGGATGTAGCCTCATTATTGGGGTTAGGCCTACGCCTTAATGTCTGAGACTCAAGGAGTCGGGAGCTGGTGGGCCAATTTTCGGGGCGAACATTCGATTTTGGGGTACATAACAGTTTGACCCATTGTGAATGGCGAGGAGGAGAAACTGCAAGGGCAGGCAAGGTTGAGTCATCCAACCACCGTTCTAGAATAATTTGCCAATAGCAACGCTCATTTGAAGAATATCGCCCCTCTCGAGAAGCATCAGGAATGACAAATAGGAAAGGGTCTTCACGAGAAAAGGATAGTCTCGGGAATTCCCACAGAAAAGTCCGAGCCGTAGGGATAAAGTTGTCAATAGCTCTTTCATGATCTCCGTCAAGAGCCTCACTATAAGGTCGGTGCTGATCAAAGCCAAACTGCCTCATCACTCTATGTGGAGAATATAACACGGCCCCATAGTCATCGTCCTCTACAGAATAAGGTAACTCTCCAGCCCTAAGGAACAAGAACCAGAGAAGTGTTGATCCCTCAAGATTCTTAATGGGTGCAATGGAACGAGACACCCTCTGGTAGTAATGTGGGAGATGTCCATTCTCGAGAAAAATGGTGAAAGGACGAGCAACGAAGGAGGAAAAATCATCGATATAATGTCGTAAATCTGAGGTGCCCTTATGATCAATCCATCGGGCCATGCGGGGTGCAATGTTGGGTGATACGGAAGGCGGGGATGACTTCTTTTTCTTCTTAGATATATACGACGGAACGGCGTGGCTGGGAAAGCGCTCAAAGAGAAAAATCTGGAGAAATGAGCCTGGGGCAAAGCAGTTCACGTCATACCTGAGAAAATTGTCAAAAAACATTGGTAAGTATACAAAAAGAGTACGTAGTAAGAAAGGAAAAGATAGCAGTTAAGAGAGAAGTACCTTCCGACTGATTCCTTCATGGCTAAGACGGTCTCATCTAGGCGGCGATACATAGTCCCCAAGAAAAGAGGAGCTAGAGGGATTGATAGGCCACGAGCTAATAAGGTGGCCAGACAGAACATGCGTGCAGAGGGTCCGTCTACCGGGGAACCAGGGAAAATGAAGCGCGATAGCCACATGACCAAATAAGCTGCTAATGGGTAAGGGCATGATTCTCCATGAAGAGAAAGCACCGACTCCCTGTAAACTAAGCTGTCCCAATTGTTTGGCTTGTAATCACGAAAGAAATACCGCACCCAAGAAAGCCAGGAGGCCTTTTGACGACTGGACGTCTCAAAATCTGGTAGTAGATCATCACCTTTGAATCTGGAAGTATGGGTGGATGCCTGCTTAAAGGCATCCGTCAAGTAGAGTATACAATCAGTGTCCTTTTGCAGTAGATGTGTCGGAACACAGGAGGCCGAGCCTTTGACGGGAAGGCTACAAGAACGCAAGTGAAAATGGTCAACACAAGCATAATGTAAAAAAAAGGGGGAAATGAATACATGAAGAAATTAAAGGGCTCTCACTGATATATGGCATAGACGTCCTCTAATGTGGGGGTGAACTCCCCTCAAGCCGCAACAAAGGTACATGTGGAAGAACACCATCGGGACAAAAGTGTGCAAAGTGCATCCTGATCCTGGTGGATACGAAGATCCCTGCACAGCTGAATGCAGCGGAAGATACCAGCACTCTTAAGTATCTGCACATTTTCTGGATTGCTTAGTATTTCATCAGTCCAATGTTGCCACCCTTGGAGACGGTTGCAAGAGTCGGGCTGAAAACGAACATGGCTGAATGGGAATTCCTGTTTCTCTATGCGTATACGGGGAATACTACTAGCACTAGGAGATCGCTCCCGGTTTTCGCAAGCCGTAGCATAGAGAAACAGACCTTCTTTGTCAGGGCGCGGATAAGAATGGCGGTCATAACTGCTGACACGATCCCAAAAAATGTCTGAAGGCCCGAAGAAAGGGGCTTTTCCCCACTCTGAGATGAAAGGAATTGGCCTAATGGCCTTAGAGGCCACATGATGATCATCAGAACTGGCCTGCAACGATAAAAGTTTGACATAAAGATTCCATGGGAACGAAGGCAATAAAAAAAAAATGCTTACCATGGTAAATCTGAACTCCTTCAAGGTAGCCTTAATACAACCTCTCTTTGCTCAAGCTTGGCAGGAACTAAGTCGGAGCGCTCGAATGAGTGAACTTAGTCCAAGGAAAGAGAAAAAATTAAAGGCACCTGAAAAGAAAACACTAAATGTGAGAAAATCACATAAATTAAAAATAAATAATAATAATAATAATAATAATAATAATAATAATAATAATAATAAAACGAAAAGGCAGGAGGATGGGAATCCAAAATCAAATAGAATTAACAATCTTTTCCTAAGCCAGAAAAGAAGAATTTTATTTAATTATTTATTTTTTTCCAAAACAAACAAGAAAATAGTGAAATAAAAATTTAAAAAAACCCTAAGGAAACTTATTCCTGGCGGCAGCCCATAGGGTTCAGATTCTTTTAGGATTTCGGTAATCAATGGATTGCCGTAATATCAAACGGGAATTCATTCATGAAATTGAAGAATAACTGCAAAGAATTGCTATGGAAGTAATGGGATTTAATAAAAATAATAATAATAAATTGCTAGATTAAAGTAACTTACAAGCACATGGGTGGCCTGCGTGAATAACATCACTGGAATTCATAGTTTGCATGGAGTATATGTATAAAGGATTCTAAAGGCCATGAATTGTGATTTCACATGAAACATATGCATGAAGGATTTTCTTTATCATCCTAAAACTGCGAATTATGAAAACTTACAGTGGAGTCCTACTTGGATTCGGATGATACCTATGCATTGTTCCACGAGGGTTCGGCGTTGTATATATGTTTTATCCTTCTAGAAATTTTAATACCGTGAGGGTTCGGCCCACAAGGATTGAATATATATATATATATATAAAATAAAAATAAAATAATAATAATAAAAATAAATAAATATAAAACTAGTTAAAATTAATAATGGTAATAATAATAAATAAATAAAAGTAATAATAATAATAATTTTATTACTTGCTAAGAATTCAAACGCAAAGAATATTTGAACAATATTTCAAGACTTCAAAACTTGTGTGCACGATCGTCACTTCAAAACGCGTAACTCACGTGCAGGGGGCAAATGTGAGCCCATGTATAAAATTAGGGTTTACATTTGACCTAATGAATTTAATGAACTAAAGCGAATAAAACGGAAATTAATGAATAACGAACAAAACTTGAGAGGTGTTATCACGAGTCCCGAGGCAGAAGGCTCGTGGGGGCAACTCATTTTGGGAATCAATTGAGGGATTGGATTGGTGGCTAGAAGAATCGGGCAAAATGGGCATTACCCGAGTAACTAGGGGTGTTCTAGGAATTTCCCTATTACTAAGGGTATTTCTGGAATTTTCCCGAAATCACATGTCTTGCACATGACCCATTTGCCAGGAAACTCTATAAATAACTCCTCATCTCATAGGAGAAGGGACTTTTTTCTCTTGGAGAACTTTGAAGCCACAAGGAGAATTCTCTATGAACTTGCGAGAGTGGGAATATTCTTGGAACTTGTTGGTGATTCGGAATTGAATTCTAACTTCAAGATAATCGTGATCTCGTGATTACACGAGGACCTTCGAAGTTAAACTCGGATTCCCTCGAAATCTAACACTTGATAGAGGCTCTCGGACACTAGCGATTACGCCGGGACCCCGAGAGTTCTGCCTTGTGTTACTCGAGTAATTGCTCACCGGTTTCTTCTCCCCTCTCCAATCTCCCGATTGATTCCGTATTCTTCGCAGATTTCTCGCCTCCACCATTATTACGAACCCTAACCCTAGCAAGGTACGAGATTTCCTTGCCTACATTTAGTAATCCGTAAAATATTTTTTTTTTTCTTTTACTAGGTAATGTTGTAGCGAGATTTATGTCAAAATAAATTATAGATTGGCCGGATTCTAGAATTAATAGAAATGTAAACAAATTAAGTTGTTCATGAGTCCGGTTTAACTCGACTTAACTAAACTCGATTTCAACTTAACTAAGTCTGTTTTGAATTTGTTAAACGAGCTAAACTCGAACAAACTCTTTTATCCGTTTAGTTAAACTAGCCGAGTTCAAATAGTGTGATAATTGGCTCGAGTCCGATTTATTTAGGCTCATTGAAGTCTGACTTTCTCAATATTTTATTTTATTTTATTATTATAATAAATAATTTAAACAAAACGAATTTAAGTTTGGCTAGACTTGATTTACTTATGCCCAACTCAACTCAAATTCGGAATCAAAGTTTGTATCTGATAAATCAAAATCTGTCACAACTCGTTTACAGTCCTACTAGATTGACTAGGGGAATTGCGTCGGAGGCAGGTGAAGATGAGCGTGACGGGGGACAAAGTCGATCCCGAGAGAGATTACGGTTGAAGGGGGTGGTAGTGTATAGACATGCACAACAGGCCAGGTCAGGCCGGCCTGGCCTAGGCCTGGCAGGCTTTTTCCGTTGACCAGGCCAGGCCAGGCCTTGACTTTTAGGCCTGCAGGCCAGGCCGGGCCGGGCTTCTCCTAAAAAAATAGGGCATGTTGAGGCCTGCGGGCCGGGCCAGGCCAGGCCTAGACCGAGAGAGAGACAAAGAAGAAAGAGAGAATGAGGGAGCCGCGAAATCGTCGGTTGCATATTTTTTTGTATGAACGTGTACAAAATTACAAATCAAGAAGACCAAATATTGAAAAATCCATCAAAATCACCATTTTTCATAATTTTTAGTACTGCTGCATAAAAATTAGAAATGACCCACAGTGATAATGACTATATAATTATATAATATAAGGTTGTCTGCAAATCACCATCACCCCAATTTGAATTAAATATTCACTCATAGACTAATAATCATATTATAATATAATATGATAGGAGAAATAGAAATACAATTTAGTATTTAGTGTATCCCAGTTCAGTATTCTTGTCACTTTACCAAAAATCGAGGTAGACTTTAGCCAGACCAGGCCAGGCCAGGCCGGGCCAGGCTTTTCCCCAGGTCAGGCCAGGCCGGACTTTTGCTCTAAAATCGTGGCCTGTTTAAAGCCTGCAGGCCGGGCCAGGCCGGACCGGGCCTTTGACCGGGCCAGGCTTTGACCAGGCCGGGCCAGGCCAGATCAAGGTCAGGCCTCAGGCCGCGGGCTTTTTGTGCATGTCTAGTAGTGTATAGTGTATTGCTACTAGTGAATGGATCTCTAGCCCGGGTGCAGGCCCTCACAGTGATCCGACAATGGCTTCATATTTGCTGTGTCCCACATCACCCACATTACTTGTTACCGCCCAGATCCGGATCAGCCGCTTCGCCCACTGCCTCCCGGATTTGCTTGTTGACCCCCTTTTCACATCATTACCACCACAAATTACAGGTATATAGGAAAGTTTGATACTCCTTATTTCACACCATAATTCGGTTATATTTAACAAGCCACCTACCTATATATTATCATTTTATTTTAAATATGAACATTTTATATATTTTTTAAAAATATTTTTTTTACTTACAGCTTTCGCACTTGAATATTTCTGACTCCATCACTGCATAGGGATCCCACCACCCTTGTTACGTTGATGGTTTCAACAGGTGTCAACCAAATGGCTTGGTACGTAAATTCTTCCTCCTGGCCCCCTCCACCCATGTTACGTTTATGGTTTCAATCAACCGAATGGCTTGGTAAGTAAATTCTTCCTACTGGCCCCCTGCCTGCTAATCATAATTAATTCTCATACTAAGAGTGGACTAATTAATTCCTATCCATTTTTTGTTTTTTCTTTTCTATGTGCGTGGTGGGGTTGCTTTTTGTTCAGGATAGAAGAAGAAATCTAGTGAACGTGAGAAAATAAATTGGAGGTGAAAGTATATATATAAATATATATACGCACATATTGTATCATTCCCTTTTAAAATTAGACATATTTTTTTAAAATCATAAGTTATGCTATTAAAATGTACTTTTAATATTAGTTAAGAATTTACTAATAATGAAATAGAATGCTCAAATAAATGAAATAATTACTCAAATGGATTAAAAACAAATTATTTAATTAATCTTTTTAAGTCAATATATAATATAAAATAAGAGTATCCGGAGCTACAATATCGGCAACAATTAATTCGGTTTTGACAATATATGTACACAGTGCATACATGTACATCCATATGCATTTCTTGGTAGACAATCAAATCAGATGTGACTCCCATCCATGTCTATTCAATTCATTAGTAGGTAGGTAACTTCTTTGTAGCAGTAGAAGACTAGACACAAACTAAAAACCAAAAGTTATTTCAAGATCCTTTTCACGTTTCATGCCTCCTTTCCATCTTCTCTCAAGTTCAATGTCTACATCTAAAATTCAGATACGTTAATCTATTCTTAGCCAAATAGAAAAATCAGATAAAAATATTTGAGACGAAGGTGATAATCTAGTAATAATGATAAAGATTTTCTTTTTTTTTACTATACGAATCGAAAAAGTATAAATGTATAAAAATTAATAACAAAATAAAATATAAAATGCAAAAAATAGGGTCCGACATAAATTTTTATTTCAGACTCTACTTTTTAATGGTCTATGTAATGTTTAATTTTGTGTTTAATTTTTGTGCATGTAATAGTGTTAGAGTTAATGCCCTAGAGGCTAATTATTTGATGTAATTACTTAACATTTTTGATATTATATTTGATTGCATAAATGGATTATTTTATTATGATTTCATTTACTGCGTTATATAAATGTTAGCATGATAAAAGTCCTTAGAATAGTGATACGAATTATATAGCTTCAAGTATGTGACTTGAACATGAGATTATATAATTACAATTAGTATCATTGTTCTTAAATGTCCCTAGTCGAGTATCATTGTTAATGGGACAACAATAATGCATTGAGACTAGTATGTGGATTGACTGATGGCCAAATCTCATTAGTCATAAATATATGAGATATTTGAGTCCATGCATAGGTACATGTTAGAGAACAATGTACTGGACAGACCCACCATGAGAATTTCACATGGAGCATTATGCAAAGTGTCATAAGAAATTCTCATAGTGACAATAATGTAATGATCCTCCGACCTAAAGTCACTATATTATTACACGAGAATTTTGTGTACTTTGATATCATCAAAGGTCACCTTTAATAGGGTGGACAATAAAGGTGATTATTGGGTACATCATGAATCGTGTGAGGAATATGAGTGATCTAGATGGAATTTAACCTTCCTATATATTAGGGGTGATATCCATAGGCCTCTTGATTGAGTAGGACTATGAAATGCATGGTCATGCTCAAATAGTGATTTGTTTCATATAATCTACTCATTGATCAAGAAAACTCAGATTAAATTATGAAAAGTATGACATTTTCCATGTCTCGAGTTTAATCTAGGATGCCAAGGTTAAAATGATTAAATTACTTTGAAACATTGGTCACGAAAAGGTTGTATCGAATCACCGATCTTATTATTATTTGAGTAGCAGTGATGCATTACTAGATGTCGCTCGCTGTTTATAATTTTATAATATGATTTTAAAATTATTGTCAATATAATAATAACCTATTGGGTCACACACTTAGAACGTATTTAAAAGAGAATTAATTTAAATTGTAAGTATTTTAAATATGTCAATATAATTGATAGTATTTAAAATTACGAATTTAAATTAATAGGATAATTTGTATATATGTATATTAGTTAAGTAAGACTTAATTAAAATATAATATATATAAATTCGAATTTTATTTTTCTAATTAAATTAGGTTTTGGTTAATTCCTATTAACTACTATATATATGATATATCAGTAGTCTAAATCACGTAAGGAAAAAAAATTAAAAACCCTAGTCGCTTTCAGAAAGAGGCTAGAGAGAAAAATAGTTCAGAAATTCTAATCTCGGTGGCTAGTACCGCAGATCCCTTTTGCTGCAGATCGTGTGACGGTTCGCGGAGCGTTCGTGTGGATACCGTAGAGACGCAGTCGCTGGATTGCGTTGAAGATTCGAATCCGTTCCAGAATTCCATCATCTCCTGTCCATCTCGGATAATAGGTAAAATAATCTAAACCTCTGAATTAATTTGTTTTCGCTTGGATCCTGTCTTAGGGTTTCGTAAATTTTTTTAAATTCCGCTGCTTTCACTGTGTCGAAACCCTAACAAATAGTATCCATACGAATTCATGGTTCAAGTTTATTGCTTAACGATAGAATTCGGCAGGCGTTTTAGAAAATTGTGTGAATTTTTTCTAAACACATAATAATTGTATCCTCAGATTGAAAAGTAATATTTATCTGAGCACACGTTTTTATGTGTTATTTTTAAATATTAATAATTAAAAATAATAAGATAAGAAAAGAAAATAAGTAATTAAATAAACTTGGGACAATGGAGAGAGAGAGAGAATGGGAATAGATTAATGGATAAGTGGGAGTAAAAAGTAAGAAAAGTTGGGGAGGGGGGATTGTAAAAATAGAGATTAACGGTATAATTTTATCATAAGTTGTGATTCAACTCGATCAAAATAACTATCAAACTATTGCTCCCACTTTATATAACAGATCACAAAATGATGAATTATTCCCCCCGTTTTCATTAAATGACATTCCTTTTTCTTCTTCTTTTTCCTATTTCCATCACCCAAATAAATACTGCCTCTGACCAAGAAAAAAAGTGTCATACATTTTGTGACGCCCCCCAAATCTAGGCCCACACAGCCCAAACTTGAGTCGTCAAAAGACTACAACAAAATTATTACAACAAAGCACAACGTACAACAATACAGTGTATAATAATACACAACTAAGTCTTCACTATTATTGCCACACTATTTTACAACACGTGAAGACTACGATAGCTATTCCTCAGACTCTCACTCCATTCCCCGGCTAGACCCAGCTACGTTCTCATATCCTGTTGAAAAATAATGGAACAAAAGGGTGAGCTCAAATAGCCCAGTAAGAAATATCATGACTAAGATAATGACGAATAAATTATCATTAGCCTTCAACAGTTGAGTTCTTGATAGAATACAATAGACTACAAGGTTTATATCAAAAACTGTAGTTAAATTCTTAAACAACGTTCAGATCAATAATAGCAGCGGAATGAGCAATCTATTAGAAGAATAATGCAGACTATAATGTCCACTCGCTTCTCTTTTTTGTAAAAATATCATCAACTTTTATCATCTGAAATACCATTAGTCATGATAATAAAAATTCACAGTTCCTGATCATAATCATGCAGATCAACAGTTCATATTTGCACTACGGGCCAAAGACATTTAATATAACACCAACGGTCATGATTATACCAGATTCAGCCTTTGGTAATAATCATACCAATCAACAGTTCATCTTTGCACTACGGGCCAAAGATATTCAATAAAGCACCAACGGTCATGATTATACCAGATTCAGCCTTTGGTCATAATCATACCAACCAACAGATCATCTTTGCACTACGGGCCAAAGAGAACATTCACCACGTGCCATAAAAGACACCGAACAGATGTATCGCCTTTAACCTAGTATATCGCCTTTAACCTATCATCTGTTCAACAATTATATCACATCTGTGCCCCCGGCCACAGATATTCACAACAGCTTGATTCTTGATGATTAATACAAATAACAGTGATACAAATGATGAACAGAAGAACAGGATAAACAATAAGTATCAGAAGTTTACTTTGTGCAGATTCAAATAATGTCCAAATTGCCAACATGATGTGGAGTGAAATTTAAAAATGATATTCAAGATCCACAGTTCAGAATAACGGTTACAGTTCAATAGAAAGGTTCACGTAAATAGGAAGGTTCAGTTGAAATAATGAAGTTCAACTATTATGGAACATATAATATTTTCAGGAATTATAGAAGCAATAGTTCCATAATAAGTTTCGATTTAGGAGTATGAAAGAAAATAATATCCCTTACCGTAGCAGGTTTGATTAACAAACGGTGAAGGAAATTAATATCCCTTACCATAGTAAGTTTGAATAATGGAAGATGAAAAAGATGGTATCCCTTATGAGTATAAAGGAAAATGATATCACTTACGAATATGGAATAAAAGTGTCATGTGATAATTCGTGTAGACAAATTATTTCCACACGAGACAAATAAAAAGGGTTATTCACCAACAGGCGATAATCCGCACCGTAATGTTATTCCCATCAATTTGAATACGAATAGTTATTCACCAAACAGGCGATAATCCGCGCCTTAAGGTTATTCCCATCAATTTGAATACGAAGAGTTATTCACCAAACAGGCGATAATCCGCACCGTAAGGTTATTCTCAAAGATTAATAAGGAATGAATACAAAAGGTTATTCACCAACAGGCGGTAAACCGCGCCGTAAGGTTATTCCCACAATTTAATACATGGAAGTAAATGGCACAAGAAATAAACGATATTATTTTCGAGAATCAAAGAATGATAATCCCTTCAAGTAAGAAAGAAAATAATATCCATTTATGATGATGAAAAGAATGATACCCCTTACCGTAATAAATTTAAGAGTGTAAAAAGAATGATATTCCTTACCACAGTAAATTTAAGAGTGTGAAAATAATGATAATCCTTACCTTAACTCGTGACTGGATATTGATTTAAATGAGGTTGATCAACCTATATATATTTTTAATAAAATTAGTAATTACCACATATAAATTTCAAAGTGTATGATAACTCGTATAATATGAACTATCAAAATTATATATATTTAACATAATTTTTGTAGTATAATATAACTACTTTAAAATAGTTTTTAAAATAATATTCCAAAATAAATCTTCCAAAGAAAGCTTTTAAAAATGAATCTTCTCAAATAAGAGTCTTCTAAGGGAAGATTTGTGAATACCGTGAAAAATAGAAATTTATGAAATTATTACTTTTTAATAAAAGACTTACTTGAAAAATTTCTGCACTCCTTTTGACTTTCAAACACTCAAAATAACCTTACTATTATCAGAGAAAACTCATAAAATTCTTATAGAAAATTTTTATGTTTTAGGTGTGATTTTTCTATTCAGTTGAGCAAGCTATTTATAGGAGAAAAGAAGTTACTATGCACGGTAGGTGAAATAAAAAAAATTCAGCAGAGGCTGCGCAGCAGCCTCCACCAACTCTTCAGCAATTCTCACATTTCTCACATTTCATGTGGGCCCCACAATGGGTCCCACATGTTTCTTACTATTCACTTACTATTCACGTTACTATTCACGTCACTATTCACGTTACTATTTCAAATAGTAAAATTAATTATTTTATTTTTTATTTATTTATTTATTCTTCCTATGAGTCCAACATATAAAATAATGTTACCACAATAATGTAAGAAACACGTTACATATTTTTATTAATTTAATAATATAAATTATAGTGTATTTGCTACTATGACAATTATTAGATTCAATAATTTTAAACTACAGTGCACCAACAATTATTGACTCGATGATATGAAATACAGTGTAATGACAATTATTGAATCAATAATGCAAAATACTGTGTAGCAACAATAATTGAATTGATAATATAAAATATTATGCAGTGACAATTATTGATGAAATGATGCGTAACAGTTACGGTGTCAATTATCAGGCCAATAATATGAGACACTGTGCAATACCGTGTGCTACAGAAAAATACCATAAATTACCGTATGCTACTATTCTTTTATCACTGGTATTTTAACAGTTAACACCGTTGACTATTTTTATTTAAAAAGGTTACTTCTGTCGTTTTCTATATCCGACAAATATTCCGTTGTGGGGTCCACCAATAATTAGTTATTTCGGCGCCGTCGTACAACCCGAATATTCCCCGACAAAACGAATATTCCCCGACAAAACGAATATTCCCCGACAAAATAAAATTTGCACATAACATCCTTAACTTTCAATTTCGTCAGTTTAACCACTTACTGTTTCATGAAAAAAAATATGAAGAAAAATTAAATTTTATATTTCATAAAATTCGGGGTCTTACACATTTTGTTGATTATTTAATTAGTGTTGAGGTTTATTGCAATGAAAATATTTTGATGTCATTGCTAGAAAATAATTAACAAAAATTTACTTGTCAAAGTTCAATAGCTAAAATTATAAACAGTAAGTCCAAGTGTAATATATGCAAATCTCTGTTAAGAAATTTGTAAAGTGACACTTGTCGTGAAATTCGTAAAGTGAGGTTTTGTCGTGAAATTTGTAGAGTGAAGTGCAAAAAAGAATTGTTTAAAAGATAGAAAATAAAATAAAAAAGTGGAAGAACAAGAAATGGAAGCTTTATTGAAGGAAAGAAGAGTTACAAGCTTTACAAAAGAGAAGAAAACAGTACATTAAGCATACCCCCCTCCTCACCTTTATTCAGCTGAAGAATCAGTTTCTTACCCCTAACAGAATTAACTAACTTTTCCGCTTCATTTCCTATTACAAAATTCAAACTGGTTTACTAACTAATTCTTCTGATGTCATATGCCAAGCTGGCAACTAACTTTCCCGCTTCCCTTCCCATTACAAAATTCAAACTGGCTAACTAATTAATTCTTTTGATGCCATATGTCAATCTGGTGATCCTCTCCAATTTCAGATCAATCCATGTGTCACCATCCTAACCATAACATTGCCATTCCTTCACAGAATCTTTGTCCTCAAGGATAACAGTAAACAACCTATGAAGTAAAAGAAAAATCTGTAAATTGGGATACCATCTGTTGTGCATCATCCTCATCTATACCAACCCACTGAATTAGATACTTAATTTTGGCCCTATTATTGTATTTCACCATCCTTTTCTTCAAAATCTTCTCTAGAACTAGCTTTAATTTTTCATTTTTTACCATCGGAGGCAATGTTGAAGCAACTATTGCCTGAACTCTGATAATTTTCTTTAGTAAAGAAACATGAAACGCATTGTGAATTTGACCATGTTATGTTAACTTAAGCTTATATACCATTGATCTAATCCTTTTCAATACCCCATAGGGTCCATAAAATCTAGGAGCCAATTTGAAACTAGCCTTTTGAGCTAGACTGGACTACTTGTAAGGTTGGAGTTTAAGATATACAAAATTTCTAACTAAAAATTGTCACTCAGTTCTGTACTGGTTTGCAAATATCTTCATCCTATCTTGAGCATGTAACAACTTAGCCTTCAAATCCTGTAGAACTGCACCTTTTTCCTTACTAAACACATCTACAACTGGTACCTTAGTAGATTCTATCTGCTTAAAATTGAGCTGAGATGGATCAAAACTAAATAAAGCCTTAAAGGGTAAGCATTTGTAAAGCTGTATGATAGTTTGTATTATATCACCATTTAGCCAATGACAACCAATTTGCCCATTTCCTAAGATGTTCATTGCACATACATCTTAAGTAGTACTGCAAACACATGTTCAATCTTTTAATCTATCCATCAAACTGTGAGTGATATGAAGAACTTAAACACAACTTAAGTCCGACTTGCTGAAATAGAGATTTCCAAAATGTACTTGTTAAAGGAGCTACATCTGTTCCTACAATCCAGTCTATATTAAACTAGATAGCTATTATGATTTGCTGTCATTATGTTTTTGATTTGTAACAGCTGCTTGATTTGTAACAACTGTTATGTAAATGTGTTATCTTCCTTGTTTGTAATAGTAGACATAGTTCCTATATATGTATACAATTGTAAACACAGAAAACAATACAATCAATTATCTTTTTCTACATGGTATCAGTAGTTTAGGGTTCTTACCTACTTCGATCCTCCTTCCGTTGCTCTCTCCTTTCTAATGGCTGCCACCAGCTCCAATCCCTCTCACAACACCTCCAGCTTCATCAAACTCACAGAAACCAATTACTTGGTCTGGCTTCGTCAAATCCAACCGTATCTCAAAGGCAACAATCTTTGGGGCTATATTGATGGCTCCAAGACAGAACCAGCACCTACAATCATGTCAACTGCTACTGAAACACAACTTGCTGCTCCAGTTCCAAATCCTGATTATGCCCAATGGTACCAACAAGACCAGGTCATCATCAGTATCCTCACTACCACCTTAACTGAGAATGTTGCTCAACTCACCATTGGATTCGACACCTCCAAAGACATTTGGGACTGTCTTGCTCGGCATTTTTCTCAGCGCTCTGTAGCAAGCACTGCTAGTCTGAAGATGCAACTCCTTGAACTCAACAAGGGAAGCCAATCCGTCGACGAATATCTTTGTCATGCCAAGTCCATTGTTGATTCCTTGTCATCTATCAATAAACCAGTTTCAGATGAAGACTTAGTTCTTGCAACCCTTCATGGTCTTGGTCCTGACTTTCTCATGCTTAGGACTGCAATCACTCAGAACCCACATCTTCCAGATTTCACTGAGCTCCGTGCTAGGATTCTCTCTTTTGAAGCTTCTCAATCAACTCTATCACGTTCCTCAGATCCTAATCCTGCCACGGCCTTGTACCATGCTTCTGCACCACCCCGTGGTCGTGACAACCGCCACCAGCCCGGTTGGTCTCAACCTAAAACCAACTGTCATCTTCCTAGCCAAAGCTATGCACCTCATGGCCGCCACTACTAGCAGCAACATGTGTCACACCCGTCCTTTCCTGTGCAATAGCAGCATGCCCATAATTTTGGGTCTTATCCCTCTCCTTCTTGGTCAGCACGTGCTCAATCTTCTACTAGCCTATTGGGCCCAACACCAAATTGGTGTCCCAATTGCCATACCAACCAACATGGGGTGTATCAATGCCCTCATCGATTCTCTGGTCCGTCCACTGCCACTCCATTTGCCGGAGCCCACTTTGCAGCTGATCCGACTTGGTATCCTGACACTGGAGCCACACATCACATGACCTCCATGCCCTTACATAATCCTCAAGCCTACAATGGTCCGCACAATGTTTATATGGGTAATGGGGATACAATGCCTATTTCTCACACCGGTACTCTTCCATTATCCTTAGGCTCCTCTCAATTCACTTTAAAAAATGTCTTTCGTCTGCCTTCAATTTGTAAAAATCTCTTATCTGTTGCTCGCTTCACTAAGGATAATCATGTCATTTTTCTTTTTGCTCCTGATTTTTATCAGATTTATTGTTTACTTACTGGTCGTCTTCTGTTTCAGGGCCCCTGTAAAGATGGTCTCTATCCTCTTAATCTTTCCAGTGTGTCTCCCGCTCCACATGCTCTTGCCTCCACCCACTCGTCCATGTGGCATAATCATTTGGGTCATCCTTCATCAAGTGTCTTGTCTCGTCTAGGGTCGTCTATTGGTTCTAAATTGTCTTTTACTTCGTTTTGTAAGGATTGTGCTTTAAGCAAATCCCATAAACTTCCTTTTCAGCCTAATAATATGTGTGCATCCTCTCTCTTTCAAATAATACATAGTGATGTTTGGTCTTCTTCTATTTCTTCTGTCACTAGCTTTAAATATTATGTACTGTTTACTGATGAATTTTCTCGGTACACTTGGGTTTATCCAATGCGTCGTAAGAATGAGGTTTTCACTCACTTCCAAACTTTAGTTACTATGGTCAAAAATATTTTCAATAGTTCCATTAAGTGTCTCCAAAGTGATAATGGTACGGAATATGTTAACAATGTTTTTTTCTCACTTTTGTCGGTCATTGGGCATTCACCAACGGTTTTCCTGCCCTCACACACCTGAACAAAATGGGCTTGCTGAGCAGAAACACCGTCATATTTCAACCACGGTTCGTACACTCATTCTTACTTCCGGTAGCCCACAAAATCTTTGGGTTGAAGCTGTCCTCACCTCAGTCTATCTAATTAATCTTCTTCCATTACCAGTTCTTAATTGGGACATACCCCATACTCGTCTTTATAGCACTCCTCCTTCCTATTCTTTTTTTCGAGTCTTTGGATCCTCTTGCTTTCCTAATCTTAGTCCTTACGTCTCCAACAAATTACCTAATCGTAGCCTGGAGTGTGTTTTTATCGGTTACAGTCCTCAACATAAGGGTTACAAGTGTCTTCATCCTTCTATTGGTCGGGTCTGTGTATCTAGGCACGTTATTTTTGACGAAACCAGTTTTCCATTTAAACAGGTGTAGGTTGAATCTACTTAGGATCACAATGGGTTGCATTTAACCCCCTTGACAGGCCCAGTGCACATCAGCTCCACTCAAGCCCAAGTTTCAAGTGACCTGAGTTTGACCACTTCAGATCCCAATCCTCACAATGACGTGTCTGCTTCGACCCCTAACTCAGAATCATCTTCTTCCCCTCCGCTGTTGCAAACTCACCCAGCTCCAACAGTCACACCAACTGTTCAGCCAACGGTAATCATTTATAGTCGCCGCCCTAGGCCTGTCTCTGCTCCTCAGTGTCCGCAGTACTCAATGGTGACCCGCTAGCAAGCTGGTCGCCATCCTCATCTTGTTGCAGTCAAGAGGATTTTGCGCTATGTCAAAGGCACTCTTGGTCATGGCTTGTCGTTTGAACCTCAACGTCAGCCGGCCACTCTATCTGCCTTTTCGGATGCTGATTGGGCCGGCTGCCCTGAGTCACGATGCTCCACATCTGGTTACCTAGTCTATCTTGGCTCCAATTTGGTTTCTTGGTGCTCTAAGAAACAACCGACCATTGCCCGGTCCAGTGCAGAGTCCGAATACAGGTCCCTAGCTCATGCTAGTACTGAAATTACTTGGTTAGCTTATCTGCTCTATGAACTTGGTGCTCATGTTACGTTTCCCATCTTATTGCATTGTGACAACATCAGCACTACGTACATGGCGTCTAATCCTGTGTTCCATGCTCGCACCAAACATATTGAACTTGACTACCATTGTGTGCGTGAAAAAGTGGCAATTGGCAGTCACCGAGTTTGTTTTCTTCCCTCCATTGATCAACTTGCAGATTTACTTACTAAGTCACTCCATAAGTCCCGTCATCATCTTCTTTCCAGCAAACTTGTTCGCCCGGAGCCGTCAAGTTTGAAGGGGGTGTTAAAGGAGTTACATCTGCTCCTACAATCCAGTCTATATTAAACTAGATAGCTGTTATGATTTGCTGTCATTATGTTTTTGATTTGTAACAGTTGCTTGATTTGTAACAGCTGCTGTGTAAATGTGTTATCTTCATTGTTTGTAACAGTAGACATAGTTCCTATATATGTATACAATTGTAAACACAGAAAACAATACAATCAATTATCTTTTTCTACAGTACTAATGAAATTTTTATCCCTATCACTCATAAAGGTTTGAGGCAACCCATGTATTTTGTATATATGATCCACAAACACTCTAGCTATATTCACAGCAGTATAAGGATGTTTAATGCCAATGAAATATCCAAACTTTGAAAATATATCCACTACTATCAAGATAACACCCTTACCTTTTGAAGTTAGAAGACCATCAATGAAACTTAATGCTATATTAGCCCAAGACTTTAAAGGAATCTCTAATGGTTGTAATAAACCAGGATAGGGCACATTTTCAATCTTGTGTCTTTGACATGTATCACACTCACCAACCCACTTTTTCACATCTTTAGAATAGCTTGACCAAGTAAAGTCCTTTTTAAAGAAGCCTGTACACCTAAATATCCCTTAAGGGACCAGTGCGGAAAATTGAAAACACTTTTTTCTTGACTTCAACACTTGTTCCCAAATATATTAAGTCTTTGTGCATTATGATCCCATTAGAGAAAGAGAATTCAGAATTAAAACCTACAACTATGGCTAGTTATTATATCAAAGACTGAGCTTCTGGATATATAGTATATGATTTTGATACCTCTTGTAACCATAGAGGTACACTTCCACTGATGGCCTGGAAGTAACAGTCAATATTGTCTTGATTACCAGATATTTGCCAGAAAGTGCATCAACCACCATGTTCTTTATTCCCTTCTTATAAGTAATTTTATAATTATACCCCCAACATTTTGCTTAACTAATTCTGCTACAAAGAAGGTGGTTATAGTCTCTATTATATAAAAAAATTAACGCTTTGATGGTCAATTTTGTGGACGTTAGGCTTTTTAGTTGGCCAAACAAGCAAACTATGCTAAATTTAAACTTAATTGTTTTTAATGTGTCTAACATCATGTCAGCTATTGTAATTCAGCTTTCTTTGACATCTTGGTCCATTTAATTCTAAGTCCACTTCCGATTTTTTTTTTCTTTTGCTTAATGTATATTCCATTGTTATCCTTTGGTTGAACTGTTCATGCATCTATAGAAACACAGTGCTTATATCAATTGATCCTTGGTATTGGTTCGTTTGATGATCCACTAATCTCCACAAGGGAAAAGCGAATAGTAGGGATGTCTATGCATGAAGAGTTCATATGCATATTGACTATATGTGAATGCATCTTCTTTCATCTTTTGATTCTGATAAATGTGGAGCTACAAACAAGGTCCATTTTATTTTGAAGCACAAAAACTCAAAGAATGGAAAGTATGTTGAGCACCATGAACTATCTGTAATATAGGTAATAAGTTTTTCTCATATGTTAAAAGTCCCATATGTTTAGCAACTAGAGTTTTACTTAAAAATGTCAATGTCCTACCTCCTTGCACGAGTACTACTCCAATACCTCTAGCACTAGCATCAATATCTACTATAAAAGATAACTTAAAATCAGGCAATGCTAACACTGGAGTGGTGCTCATGGCTTGTTTGAGTTTGTTAAAAGCTAGTGTAGTTTCTTCCGTCCACAAGAACTTGTCTTTGTAATAATTAGGTTAGAGGCTTGGAGATTTCTCCATAATACTTCACAAATCTTCTGTAATATCCAATTAACCTTAAAACCCCTCTTAAAGCCTTAACAGTTATTGGTAGAGACCAATTCACCATGGTAGATATTTTTATTTAGATCTGCAGAAACACCATCTTATGATATAATGTGGCCCAGATATTCCATCTTTGGTTGGGCGAATGAGCACTTTGATTTTTTTTGCAAATAATGTATGAGACCTCAATAATGATAGAGTATTTTCAAGATGCTTTATATGGGACTTCATATATAGACTGTAGACTAATATGTCATCAAAGAAAATCAATACAAACTTCCTAAGCTAAAGAGCAAAAAGCCGGTTCATGAGAGCTTGAAAAGTTGTTAGGGCATTAGCTAAACCAAATGGCATCACAAGAAATTCATAATGCCCCAAATGTGTTCTAAATATTGTCTTATGCATATTTGGAGGGTGCATTCTTATTTGATGATATCCTGATCTTAGGTCCCCCTTGCTCCTTTTAACTCATCCAGTAATTCTTCAATTATCGGTAAAAAAATAAATATTTTTGATGGTTATGTTTATTCAATTCCCTGTAATCCACACAAAATCTCAAACTTCCAATTTTTTTCCCCAACTAATAGTATGGAAGAGGCAAAAGGACTTTGGCCAGGCTGAATAATCCTTTTTTTTATCTCATCCTTGTGCACCTGAGAGTACCTGTAAAATCTTATTATAAAAGGATCTGAGCCTATTTTTAATGAAATATGATGGTTATGGTTTCTCTTTAGAGGAAGAGAATTAGGCTCCTGGAATATATCATCATATTTGATCAATAACTCATTGATTTTCTTTAGTATACTTTTAGCAGATGAATCCATATTGACTGCAAAAAGTCCAACAAGCACTGAAATCTGGTCTTTCCTATAAGCTTCAGAGAGGTCAATAGTGGATATCATAAAAATTGATGACTTTTGTTCATCATTAGTGCCCTGTATCTTGACCCTTTTCCATTTAGAATGAAAGATAGAGTGAGTTAATCAAAGTTGAATACGCAGTCCTCAAGTATCTTCAACTACTGAACTCCCAACAAAGCATCACAACCTTTTAAAGGGATTAACCTCGTATCGGTTTCGAATTTATACACCTGAGTTCCCCACACAAAATTTTTACATTTCTCATTGCTAAGCATCTTAAATCTATCTGTTACACAGACTTCCATGGGCTTATCAACTTCTCTAGAACAATGAAGCATATTATCAACTATCCTTGTGTTAAGGAAGTTGTGCGTACTACCAGTATCTATGAGCATTATTATCTCTCTATTTCCCACTGCGGCACTAATCCTTACTGTGGTATATGAGGTATTACCATTCAATGCATGGATAAAAATTGTCATATTTTGTTCTTGAATTCCAAATTGAAGCTCAGCTTGCCCTTCATCCTCCATGTTGGCTTCGTTTTCCTCCAATTCATCTTCTCCAATAAGCATGAACACTAGCTTATTTTTACACTAATTGCCAAGCTTGCATATTTTATAACTTTTAAAACATAACCCCTTATTCTTTCTGGTTTGAATATCATTATAAATGAGCTTTCTTATCTACCCAAGAAAAAAATTTGCACCACCAGAATTGCCATTTGAACCCTGTGCGCTAGGTTTTCCACCCCAAGAACCAGACTGTGAGGATGAACTACCCACAACTAATTTGTTACCCTCTGAAAATGTATTACTTCCGAAACTCTAGGACTGCTGATATTACTTCAGATAACTTCTGGGGTTTTAGTAATTTAACCAAACCCACAATCTCCTCCTTTAATCCTCTAATGAAGCATTTAACAAAATACTCAGTAAGTCCAGAGTTTTCAACTTGCATTGAAGCCCTTAGAAATTCAAGCCTTTTCTAGTATTGTGAAACAGTGGAAGTTTATTGCGGCCTGTTAAACTCAGCAAGAACATTAGTATAATAGGAATCCCCATATCCTATCTCAATATCCTCTACAAATTGAGCCTATGAAATCCCAGGATTAGTTCGATAATAATCCAAGAACTAAGTTCCAGCATCACTTTCCATATATAATGCTACACTTTTTAACTTTTGATCATCATTCATAGGGTAAAATTGAAAGAAATACTCATACCTCATAATCTAATTCTTGATATCTAAACCACTAAAAACAAGAAAATCAAATTTAAGGTTCAAATTCCTTTGATTCCCACCCCCATTAGGAATTCCAATTAACAGTAATGGATTCAAAATTTACCTCAGAAGTAGAAGCTGGGGCTTTTCCTTTTAGGTTGCGTTGGAATTCCGCCATCATCATCTCCTCTCCATGGTAGTCTGAAAAATCACCAAATTTCTCTCTAATAACTTTTACCGTTTGATGTAAATGGTGGTGGCTATTCATCAATTCTTGCAGTCGAGAATCTATGTTACATAATCCTTCTTCAAGAGCTTCCTTAGAGCGAGTTCCAGCCGCCATAATTGTGTGTGTTGGCTTAGGAAAGAGGACTCTAAAATTCGTAGAGTGACATTTGTTATGAAATTCGTATAGTGAAGTGCAAAAAAGTAAAAGAACTCCTTGACAAATAGAAAATGAAATGAAAAAGTGGAAGAACAAGAAATGGAAGAAGGAAAGAAGAGTTCCAAGCCTATAGTTATAAGCTTTATAAAAGAGAAGAAAACAGCACATCAAGCATTACCCCCTCCCTTCCTTTATACAACTGGAGAATCAGTTTCTTACTCCCTAATAGAACTAACTTTGCCACTTCCTTTTCCTATTACAAAATTCAAATTGGCTAACTAACTCTTCTGATGTCATATGCCAAGCTAACCACTAGATTTCCTGCTTCCTTTTCTATTACAAGATTCAAATTGGTTAACTAACTAATTCTTCTAATGTCATATGCCAAACTGGCGATCCTCTTCAATTTCAGATCAATCCAGGTGTCACCATCCCAACTATAACACTTTCTTTACCCAACAAAGGGAGTATCAAAATTCACAATCCAAATTTGTCAATTTAGTTTGACTGGATGATATAAATATTTCACCATAAAAGATGGAGATAGGCGTGAATTTGAAAGCTAAATAGTTTGTCTATATTTGAATTAGAAGAGTAATTAAAACATTACGATTACAAAATATAAAGAATATATTAACCTTTTAATCAATAATAAAAACTGAAAGGATCCATAAAACAATAAAAGAAGATGAGATTAAAAGATTGAACGAATAATGGGCTAAATAAGCCTTATTATTATTCGTATAGTGTAGACTTTATTCGTATAGTCAAGAGCGTTGTTTTCTTAGGCCCGTTATAAGATGAATAAAAGCTCGATTGAATGTCAAATACTTAGAGGATTGTTTTATAATGTAACTGCATTTTTCGACAGGCCTAATCTCTCTTTTTGAAAATCATAGCTTGCTAGTATTAAACTTAAGAAAATATGTAAATTATATTTAAAACTATTTGTCAATATTAATCAATGTCTGATGAACATTGATTGTCCTATAATTGTACTAAATAATGCTAGGGATCCCAAAAGAATTCATAATCTTGAGTCTTAAATATTTTTATTTATTAGTATATGGGATGCACCACAAATATTAAGTAATCACTATACTAATAAATGTGCATTTCTGACCCAAAATTCAGTAGCTCAATTATGACACCTTACTCATTTTACTAGGAGAAGGGTGTCATCGTAATTCACCGTTACAATAAATGGCTGCTAATGAAAATACATGTCAAAGTAATTTATTGAATTTATTATCTCCCTAAATTTATTATCATATGGGTAAGTTGTCTATACTATAATACTTTTATCCCGGGAAATGAGATAAGGATTATTATAAAGGGAAAAAATAATATTTGTCATACATTAATGAAGTTTGGTTATAGAATTTTAAACATTGTTTTAAAATTCAATTGTATAGGTGATAAAAATATGTAAAAATAAGAGATTTTTCCATTTTTAATTTGATAAACATGATACTCTGTTAAAATCTAAAAGTTAATATATTTCAGTCATTAAATTATTTCTATAAACAAATTTGATTAAGGCATGTTACATATTTACATGCCATCTTTCCCTTTATTATAATCCGGTTTGTTCCCCCCTAATTTTTCTTAAACAAAAAGAAACTAATTAATCATATAAAATCACATCACTTAATTTGTGGCATCTAAAAGAAAAATAAAATTTGTAACATCCAAATGAAAAAGTAATTTTGCGACATTAAAAAATGTGGACAAAGAGTGCGCCAACACTAGAAAGAAATCTCCTAAATGTATCAGATTGATGTAGGATACATATTTAAAATATGAGAAAAAATTTATTCATGTAAATTAATTTGAGAATATCTTTATTGTTTAAAAGGGAAAAAAAAAGAAAAAGAAGGGGGTTGGGACTAGGAGTGTTCAACCGATAAATACTATTTCAAACTGGATTGGTACCGAAATTATCTAAAATTCGGTACCGATATCGGTTAGACCAATTTTTACCGACTATATACCGAGAAATATTTTTATTATTTTATTATTATTATTATTATTTATTATTAATTATTTATATTATTATTATTTAATTATTAATAATAATAATAATGAATTAAGAAACTGATACAACCTGTACGATTCAGTAAATACCAAATTTTCGAAAGCACTAACTGGTATCGAAATCAATTGAATCGATATATCGGATAAATTATTTTTATCGAACCGATTGATTTAGACCGATCTAATATATCTAAAAAAAAAACGGTTTGAACCGAAATTATTGAACAGCCTAGAATGAACCAACCCCTTTTAGTAATAGTCTGCCAATTTCAAGCCATCAACTTCTTTATTGAAAGTGTAGTTTCAACTTTACACGACTCACATACAGCTTTGTAAACTCCGCTAAACTTTGAAACAAACGTCGGACGTATATGTACATACATATATAAATCCAAGGCTTGAATGCATGCATTTCTTCACAATTCTATCATTCGATTGAATCCCTCTACCTCTTCGTTTCGATTTCTCAGTCACTCACTACCTTCAATTTCGCTCTCCACAATGAGTTCCTCTCTCATCCTTCCTTCCATTTTTCCGCAAAAGATCAATTTTTCGGATGCCCCTGAGTCGGTGCGGAGCTCAAATTCTTTGTGTTTTAGGGGTTTCAAGCATGGAATTCGTGGATTTAGTCCTATAAATTTGGATAAATCTAGGGTTTTTATGAGCGTCTCTGTTGGATCTCAAACTGCCGTGAATGATGCTTTGTTCTCGGATTATAAGCCCAGCTCTGCTTTTCTCTTTCCTGGCCAGGTCTAATTAATTTCATTTTGCTAGATTCTAATACTTTAGTTTCATTTTTCTGTGTTCTATAAATTTCTTGGACCTCTTTATTCTCTGAATTGGTGGATAAGTTCGAATATTGCAATTTTATACTGTTTGCTATATAAATCTTTCTACATTGTATGTGAATTATTAGATAATTAATGTATACTTTGACAATTAAAGAGGGAAATAAAGATAGGGAATGGGTTTTATGGTTATATTTTATACAATAATGAAATAGGAAAAAATAATACTAAGTTTCATCATTCCCAAATGTGAGTCTACATTTTCTTTAACACATTTCGTAATGGGGAAGCATTCTATTATAGTTGTTTTGTGCTTTGTAAGTCTATTTTTGGTTTTCAATCTATAGTGGGTCAGTAATAGGGAAAGGACTTTGTATCAATTGAGCTTTTTAATATATAAATCAAGCTCAAATTTTGTTTTCTAGTGGTTGCAGTGGGCAAACTTCCCTATAATACATTAATGTTACTGTGCCAATATTTATATTTGAGCTTTGTACTACTAGTAGAGTAGTAGTCAACCATGAATTGGGTAAATTAGCCTACATTTTCTTTTACTTGGGAAATTGTGGTACATATCATCAGTTGATTATACTGTTGTGAGTTGGTGTGCAATCTGAGGATCATATTTGTTTTATCTTTACCATTTTATTGCAGGGTGCGCAAGCCGTTGGAATGGGTCTGGAGGCTCAGAAAGTCGCTGCTGCCGCTGAATTATACAATAAAGCAAATGAAATTTTAGGGTGGGTTGAACAAATTTAGATTGATAGTTAAAAGTTATATAAAATGCCAACAATTTTTTCAGCTTGGGACTAACCTGGATTATCTCGGTAGTTGGACAAGGATCCTCGTCATTTCTAATTCTCTTCAATCATATCTAAACCAATCACCATCATGCATCCAGTTGGTTCCCTTACCAATCCTTGGTTGGTTATTGATTTTAAAGAGTTGGAATTGGCAAGGGCCAACCCATGCAAATAGCCTATATGAATAACACAAGATTTCTCGTTTTGAAGGTTTGACCTTTTGGATGTTTGCATTAATGGACCAAAAGAGAAGCTAGACTCCACTGTTTTGAGTCAGGTATGCCGCACAGCAAACACATGTAAATGTCAGTCTTCTGGTGTGGGGTAATTTATGTATTTACCCTATGATATTTTGTTTATTTAAGTTGAACTAGGGTGTTGCAAAATGATAATGGTGACACAATCAGAAGCAGCCTATTATGATTTGGCATACTGATGGTCTTATATCAATATTTGTTATGCTATTGCAATTTTGCAGCCAGCTATCTATGTCACTAGCTTAGCTGCAGTTGAGGTCCTACGCGCCCGTGATGGAGGTCAGCAGATAATTGATTCTGTAGATGTTACATGTGGTCTAAGCTTGGGGGAATACACTGCTTTAGCATTTGCTGGAGCCTTCAGGTCAGTGAGCATCATCAGTTTTAATAAATAAAAAATTGTTATTATCATTACTAAAGGTGATTGTTTTATTCCATAATACGTTCATGCTTTAAGTTACCTCGCACTTTGAAGCAAGCTAACTAGGTTGCCTAGATGTGAGCTTTTGTTTCAATAATTGAAGGTTAAAGTCTGTATGAGATTTTTAGTGACTTGTATCATTGGGGCAATGTTTGAGGTAAAACCACACAGGATAGGCCCATTAAGTGAACAGCATTTGAAAGATATATCATCATTTTCAACATTCATTTTGCATATCATTTGCCATATTGAGTCAAAATGAGATTTACCGAAAAGAGTCAACGTGTCAATCTGATAATGAAAATTTCCAGATGCTATTCTTTTTATGTGCACATTTTTTTCCTTCTAATCTCAAATTCGTACATTTGATTCAATTTATTAGCTTCGAGGATGGACTCAAGCTGGTAAAACTAAGGGGTCAAGCCATGCAGGTAAACAGTCTTGAGAAGATTTTTTTTTCCTATAAATTTTATGCAAATGGCACACAACTTTTATGAAAATTTCCTCTTGCACTTACCTACAGGAAGCAGCAGATGCTGCTAAAAGTGCTATGGTCAGTGTCATTGGACTGGATTCAGAAAAGGTGCAGCTGTTGTGTGATGCAGCTAATGAAGAAGTTGATGAAGCAAATAAAGTCCAAATTGCAAATTTCTTATGCCCTGTATGGTTCTTTTTTCTTTTTAAGAAAAATCCTTTGTTATTTGTGATAAAGCCAGATAGCTTTCTTGTTTATATCTTGATGAAGGTTTTCTGCTTTGGTAGGGGAATTATGCAGTCTCTGGAGGTGCTAAGGGAGTGGAAGCCTTAGAAGCTAAAGCAAAGTCATTCAAGGCTCGAATGACGGTATTCTTCAGTTTAAACTTTCAGTTGTCTTAAAAAGGCCACGCTCCAGACATCTCACTACTTCATTATCACTTTTGCAGGTACGTCTAGCTGTTGCTGGGGCTTTTCACACTAGTTTCATGGATCCAGCCGTCCCAAGATTGGAAGCTGCTTTGGCTGCAACAGAAATTAGAATTCCAAGAATACCAGTTATATCCAATGTTGATGCACAACCGCATGCAGATCCTGAAACAATTAAAAAGATATTAGCATGTCAGGTAAGTACTAATGATCTGTGCCACCCCACTATTAGCAGGAAATACTAATTATTCCTGTTAACTTGGTATCACAGGTGACTTCTCCTGTTCAATGGGAGACAACGGTGAAGACACTTCTAACCAAAGGGTTGAAGAAGAGCCATGAATTAGGACCTGGAAAGGTAGAGTTCACTCTGACTATTGATTTACTTTTTGCTTTCTGCTTCTATATGCTAGGTGCAACATTTCTAATCGATGTTATTAAGTTTTGTATCCATCCTGAGCTTTTTTTGGGGATCAAATATCAGGTTATAGCTGGCATTGTGAAGAGAATGGACAGAGGTGCTGAGATTGAGAATATTAGTGCTTAAGGAGATGAACAATGGTCTGTCTTCCTCGAGCTTTACTGGGAATAACATTTGGAGCTCCAGTTTTGGAGTGATAACGACCATTTGGAAGTTGTTGTATTGTAGACTTGAGCTTTGAGTAGTGTTTTTTTCCCTTTTACCGTGCAGGTGAATTTTGACAGATGTGGTGCAAAAGAACTAAATAATGATGATTATTATTTGGTTGGCGTAGTTTTATATTGCTGCATTGTAAAAACTAAAAAATAAAATGTAATCATGTCAGATTTGAGGTTGTACTAGCGCACAATTGGAATTTAGTTGGTTTCTTATTGTTATTGATGAACATTAATTAGGATCAGCAACAAATTTGTTGGGAAAAGTCCAGCTCTCCCTGAGTGTCTCATTTCCTTACTTCACCCTCTTGCAGTTTGCACTTTGCAGGGTGCCCCTCTCTGATTATAAATAACTCTAAAACAATTCATTTTTGCTTAGATGTCAACAAACTGAATTACTGTAGTGTATGGAAAACTCTTTAACCTGTTGTATCACTTTCGCATAATGTCCAGTTTTTCTATGAAATTTGTGGGAGCCTTTTTGATTTCAATGGTTGGATGCTACTGACGTGCAGAAAAGTACAACCATTCGTGCATGCAGAAACCAGAAAATGTATAATAATTTTGTCACTCAGAAATATTATCCAACACCAAGTGTGCGTTGCCAATACAACAAATTTAGCAAAATTATTCCACTTCCCTGTTAGTCCAAATTAGCAGGCCTGGCCAGTACGAGTAGTAGAAGATGGCGACTGTCTCAGTCTTCTCAATTCATTAATCCACCGATCTTCCGGAACTTGATCCGCCCAATTTGGAGTAAATCCACCAAACGAAATTCCACGCATAGCTTCCATCACTCTCGTCGCATTCTCCGGCGGCAACGGAGCGTTTCTCCGGCTCTCATCCTTTCTGAATGCCCTACGGATCGCAAAATCAGACGCCTCTCCCATCCTCTCCTATTCTTCATCTTTCTCTTCTTCTTCGGCATCGGTCAGATCTAAAGACGATACTCCGTTCTCTACGCAATGGGCGTAGCCGTTGGACAGAGGATGAAAGTTCTGATTTTGGTGATGATCTTCATCTGAGTTCTGATGAGAGAAGTCTTCATCATCTTCCCCTGTGATTGATTTTGGCGGATAGGATTCTGCTGAGTCGCCGGTGTTCGTGTCCGAATCGTTCCCGCTGGCGTTCTCTGCAACACAATATCGATGTGTAGTTTAAATTTTGTTGAAAAAAATTGAAACACGAAATTGCACATATAAATATGGATTACCATCGATGACCTCTGGGGCAGAGTTCGACACTGCATTCATTGTTTCTTTGAGAGAGCCAGCTGGCGAGAGATCTAAAATTTTACACTCGACGTGTGTTTTAAAATGGACGGAAAAGGAAATTTTGTAAGTTTCCACTTTCCTCTCAAAAATGTATAATTCCTATATAATCCTTATTTCAAGCATATCAAATTTTTAAGTATTTAAATTTGATTGTTATTTTTTTAACTCACAAATACACAAATGAAAATTTAATTTTTTTTATTATTTTATTTTCTCCCAATTTAAGTTTCTCATTCTTTGTTTTATACTCTTTTGTTTTCTCCCAATTTAAAAAATAAAAATAAAATAACTTAATGAAGAAGGAAAAACCTAACTAAAAAGAAGGAAAAAAAAAGAATATGTAAGAGACAAAAAAGAGGTGAGAGTGGATAAGAAGAGAAAAATTAAACCAATTAATAAAATATTAGCGCAAGAAAGAAAAAATATAAGAAAATAATTAGATGATTGTCTCGGTCTTTTATAATTAGAGTTTGCGGTGCGATTGTAAATGATGACCTCTGTGTGGACTTTAATTTAGGAAGGAAGAGGCTTAAAAATAAAAAATAGTAAGGAAGGAAGGAAGAAACAAAAAGTTGGAGCCTTCCTTGAAAATAATTTTAGAGAAAGTTTTAACATTATATTTCCTTATATTTTCCTTCCCACCAAAATAGAATTTTCAAACAAAGGGTAAAGGTAGAAAATTGAAAATTTTATTAGCATTAATTTTGAGAACAAAGATTGATTCATAGTCAACACAAGTGCACAACCATACTCAAATTTTTTTTTAAATATTATTACTAAAGGGTAAAAAAAAAATTGTGATATTCAAATTTTGTAATTAAGTATAGTAGTTTTATCTACTCCATTATTTGTAAGCTTCGCGGTTATTTGACTCTGTTTTGTAACACACCAAGATAAGAAAAGAAAGTAATTTGACTCTATTAGTTGAGGAGGGGCTAGGAAGATCTGTTAAGGACGTGGCACAACCATATGCCACATCCTGGTAGTCTCTGTTATAACTATGAACCGTTTGTGAATTTGTAGGGGTGAAGGGAGAAAGGATAGACAAAGCGATAAATGGCGATTCCCATATTCAGATCTTCCGTTTCTCATCCTCACCAAAATTTTCGCCCCTCCTGTGATTTTCTTTCACCAAAAGTGAATTCTTTAGTTCCTAAGAAAAGGAGATTGGTTTCTTGTAACCTTTCGGAATCCAAGTCTGTTGGGTAATAATACCCATCTCTTACTTTCTAATTCTGATTCTTTTTATGTTCCATTCAACTTCTGAGCTAATTCTACTAGATTTCTTATTCTGTGTTTTGGGTATTTGTTAATTGACTACTCTTGTTTTCTGTTGTTTCAAAGGAGTTAGAATATGCCTACTTGGTGTTTGTATTTATGTATGTTTGAGTTTTGTTCATACACAATCTTCTGGTAGAGGTATTCATCAGATTCTTAAGGAACACATTAGTTTATTACTGGGAATTCTGATTTTTTCCCTTAAATTTGTAGGTCAGAGGTGTCTTTTAGTGTTGGAACTCACCTTATTCCACACCCCAATAAGGTACCTGCTCACTGGTAGTCTTCTTGTATACTATGAAAGGATTTTTAATGCTGAACTTTACTTTACAGCTACTACTATTTATTTTTTCCTTTTTTTCCCAGGCCATAAGTGCTACATTTTTATGTTTTGATATTTCTGAAGGTTGATAGAGGTGGGGAAGATGCATTCTTTGTGAGCACTCATAATGGTGGAGTAATTGCCGTAGCTGATGGTGTTTCCGGGTATGAACCCTTAATCTATAAGAGCATGCTTTTATTTTTTGTATTAGTATAATATAGTGATGCACGGAGATAAGTGGGATTAAGAAAAAATAGGAACTCCAGAAGCCAGCTAGGAAATGAGAATGCAAAAGGTGAGCATTGCTTAAGCAAAATGATGAAAGTGTAGAATAAATTCTCAGAAATATTGTAATCTGTTTACTACTTCACCTTCATTATTTAATATACCCAAATGTAATAATCCAAATGCTTCCATAGGAAAATTTGGTTCCAACACCTCAAACAATGCTCAAATCATATCTTCCTGGCTAGTTTTTACTATTTTCCGAACAGAGATTTCCATCGTCTCCCATACTCGGAAGAAACATCTATCATGACCTTTCTGCTGCTTAAAATAAAGTTTCAAATTTTGGGTAGTTGTTTTGAGATTTAAATGAAAATAACATAAACCAATATTTGCAGCCTAGCATCTATAAATGTGATCCCAAATCAATCAATACAAATAATTTGGTAGACTTATTACAACTCAATTAAAGTGGTGGCATTTTTTTTCTGAGTATATGTTCAGCTGTTAATAATACGTGGTTCAAAAATACCAGATAGTTTCTCAATTTGGAATTTGTAACATTATCTTAAGCTTGGCAGGTGGGCGGAACGAAACGTGGACCCTGCATTATTCTCTAGGGAACTGATGAATAATGCTTCATCTTTTGTGGAAGAGGTTTTACCCTGTTGCAGCTAGACCATTTAATTTCTTTTTATGGGTATTACTTTACATGTCTTTGTAAGAGTTAGCAATAGATTACTGTAGGACTGATTTCAGTTCAAATTTGATTGCTTTGAGCAATCATATTAGATTGCTTATTAGGCTAATACACTGTAGTGGTGTTACATAATTTCGTAGGTTAACGATGATCCCCGCTTTCTTTTAAGGAGAGCACATGCTGCTACATTTTCCACAGGTTCAGCTACAGCGTAGGTTTCACAATATGTCTTGCGAAGTTATATTAAAGCCAACACACACACACATGAAAGCATACCTACCGACAAATTGAGGACTATGCTTCACTCCTTACCATGTTTTACTTGGTTTATTAGAATTTTTGCCATGCTGGAGAGGAATGGGATTCTGAAAGTTGCCAATGTTGGTGATTGTGGATTACGGGTTGTTCGCAAGGGTAATTAGCTAATATGATATCTTGCACATTTTAATCTTTACTTGAATTTACTTGTTTATTTATTCGATCTCTTTGTTACCTTTGCTCAGTTAATTACTGAACCTTCTAGGTCAAATAATCTTTTCCACATTTCCACAAGAGCATTACTTTGATTGTCCATACCAGTTGAGCTCTGAAGAGGTTGGTCAAACGTTCCAAGATGCAACGGTAAGAATGTCTGTATTAACATCATTTTCTTAGACGAGCAATCAAATGAAATACATTTATTTTTTTGTGTATGTATGTAAGATGCTGATCATGTGGAGACCTCCTCTCTCGAAAAGCTTTTGTTCTTGAACTACTTACTCCCAGATTTGGAACTTCTCAAAAGATTATTTGTGTGCTGACTTTGTCAAAATAAGGAAATTTGTAAAGTTGATTTTAGATCACGTTCAGATTGTTATGAACTTGCATCAACAATTCCATGTTTTCCCATTTATATACAAAATGAAGTATTATGCAAGTACGCAATGCTAGGCATCCCGTGTATTCATTTGGGACTGATACAACTTTTTTTCCCCCTTGAGTTATACATGTATCTGCTATTGCCAAATTCTGGTGTGCTACTTTGGTAGACTGACAAACAAATATATTGTTTCTTTACAAATCTGTGAAAATCCATATTATCGTGATGGCATGCATTCATGTTCATCATTATCAAATAATCTTCCCCTTCCCTCCCCCTCAATAGGTTTGCAGTGTGGAGTTAGTGGAGGGAGATACCATCATCATGGGCTTAGATGGGCTTTTTGACAATGTATTTGACCATGAAATTGTCTCAACAATGGCCAGTCACACTGATGTTGCTGAGGCTGGTAAGGCGTTTCCTGAGTTAATGGCATCTGTTTGAAAATTGGTGATGCATTTCTATAGTTTTCTAACTAATTCCTGATTTCAACACTAGCAAAGGCACTAGCTGATCTAGCTCGCAATCACTCGGTAGATACCAAATTTGATTCCCCATTTTCACTGGAGGCCAGATCCAGGGTAAACATCAAATCAAACTTCAGCTTCCATTAATGATAACTATACATCAGCAGCAGGGCCATAATATGCTTTATTTGTCTGCATGAGCAGGGTTTTGACGTACCATCTTGGAAGAAATTTCTAGGAATGAAATTAACAGGCATGACCTGGTGAACTTGATAGTTAACAGCACTGTTCTTTTTTTCTTTCTTTCCGCCAACCAATATAACCAATTTTTATGATGCGCAGGCGGGAAGCTTGATGATATCACCGTGATTGTTGCTCAGGTGATAAGGTCATGACATGTTTGCATCTTTCGACGTTAATGTTACATGGTTAAGTTGAAGAATCAATTTGCTGAGCGGCTGGTAAAGTACTTATTCTTCGTCATATCTTCGTGTATTGTAAAATTGAGAGAGCCCTTTAAAGTCAAAGATTACTAGCCTATATGATTTTTTTTATCCAGAAAGCTTTTGATAAATGTGCTTTCCTGTGTTCGTTCCAGTTTGTTTCGACATATTGAGGGCAGCAGAGTTGCTTAAAACAAACCCTTCTTCGTTCTTCCCATTAGGTTATTGGTATATTTCTTTGAATTAACCACGTCGGCGCCAATTCGACGGCCTCTTCTTCTGTCTCCTGTTTTAAATTATTTTTATGAATAATTTTGAATTTCTCTCGTATTCTGCTGCTTTCTGATTTTGTCATCTAATGATAATAAAAACAAATTTAAGAAACATAGAAAGGCAAGTATATGATAAACCATCCTCATTCTAGTATATATTCTTTTTTCCCTCTATTATATCTTTTCCTAGTACACATTTAATAACACTAATCTTATATTTAGTGACATAATAAAATTTGTCTTAAATAATTAGTGACACAATAAAATTTATTACAAATAATTATGTTATTGATACTGTTACTAAAAATAATGTGTCACTAAATATATATCGGATAAAATTAAAAAATAGGTACAACGGAAGGGAGTGTAATTCAGTGTTTATTTATATTTTTACGGAAATAGGCTCATAGCTATTACATTTATAATTTAATTCACGCTAATATACATACAAGTATTACTTTTAATGATAAAAATATTAATATAATTATTTATAACAAATGTTATAGTATTGCTAAATATAATATATTATTTTCACTTGTAAAAAATATAATTCCTTTTTTCAACAATTCTTTTTTCTATCATAACATTTCTCATTGGTCATTGATAGATCTAAAATAATAATTATATTGTCAAGTTAATAAGCGTCATCGAAAGTTTAAAGTGTTGTAAAAATAAATATAGAAATGTCATTAAATATATATTTATTTTATTTTTAAGAAATAAAATGATAATATTTTTGTAACATAAATATTTTTTAAATCTATTTTCTATATATAACAAAGTAATTAGAGATTTTATCTAAATTAACTAAGTCATTTTGGCTAGTAAACAAGTTAATATCGAGTTAGTCCCAAATTAATACCGAGTTACTTTTGAGTTCATCATCTCTATTAATACAATGCATGTCATGTTTATAATTATACAAAAAAATTTGTATATTTTGTTGTATTATTCAAAGATGTATATAATTATATTAAGAAACATATACAATGATTTTGATATAAATACAACTTTTTAATTTTATATTCAATATATTACTATTATCTATACGATACTATTTATACTAAAATTATAATATTAAATATTATGCATCATAATTTTAAATTATATTATCAATATTTTTGTGACTTCCACGAGTTATCAGTCTAGTTTATTTTAATACCATAAATATTATTAAGACATTATTAACCGGCTAGATTAACCATCAAACCTGTGACGACCCCAAATCCGGGTTCCTTTAACCTCGGATCCGGTTCAACACTAGCACTACTTTTCCTTATTGTTCATGAATTACAACAATATTATAATTGCTAAATAATCATTTATTTACAATTATATAACATCTCTTTCTATTCCAGAATCGCAATCTTTATACATTCCTAGTATGTCTTCATATCATACATGATACACATTCTATTAAAATCAATTTGAGATCATATGTATAATGACTCAATCACACCATCCTATTATCCTTATTCATAAAGGACAACGTCTGAAAATGATATTCAAATAATCTGTAAATGTTCTCTTAACAATTTAAGCTTGCTAATCTATAGCACAACAAAACATAAACTCTTCATATCTACTTACACAAGTGAATGAATTAGTCTACCGCAAGGTTTTACTACAAAAGCACCTATGCTTCAATCTTGATGACTCGTTAGTCAATCTTCATCTTTGTCTCTACCGGAGTAATCGGCTTCCTCAAGCTACTCTGTAATGTTTTGTTTTAAGCAAGGGTGAGCACGACGGCTCAGCAAGTCTAACAGTTTCACATAACACATAAACATATTTCATCATGTTTCATGCATCTCATGCTTTACAATGACTACATATCTCATGTCTATCATGCTTTGCATTTACTCTATGATTCATGCTATTCATGCATGTCATTTACAATTTCATACAGTTCAATATATATAGAGCAATCAACTTAATCATCTAGTGCATATCATTAGTTTATTTCAACTTTTATCATAAAAGCACCTTACCACATTATTACACATAATAATTTATGCACATATAATGATTTTGTAGTATTTTAAAATCAGACACATAATGCAACACGTTCTGAAAAACTTGCCTGGACTTGCATAACTAGCTTACGCTAATCTTTCATGTTCCTTGCACCACCTACACGGTATGTGAGATTAACGGTGCACAATATCAGTCAAAGTTTGACTCAATACTAAATCTTATTTTAACGATATTTATTTCTTCTTATCGTCCCCTTTATTTAATAAGGTTAATTTCATATTTTAGTCTCTCGTTAACTTGACTGAGTGTTTCATATTCAACACCGTAAATCTTTTGTATAAACTATGCAGTTATGATATTTATTAATGTCACTGCGTTAATGTCTGGACCTTATTTCTGTTTAGGTCGAACAACTAATTAGTCACTAATGGACCATACCCTTGGTTTAACTTAATCACATCATTTAACTCGATGATTTATCATAATATTAACTGCATTGGTTAATATTTTAAACTCTTACTATTAATTAGTAATAACTTATAATGTTATTTAATTGTTAAATAACACTTTAAATAATCATTACTATTATTAATTTCTTTTTAATAATAATTTACCTTAATCATTATTATTACTCTTTTAATAATAATTTAATTGCTTGTTAGTATTATTACCCTTTAATAATATTTTATTTGACTTCTCATTATTATTAATCATTTTAATAATAATTTAATTGTTCATCAATATTATTAACCATTTAATAATATTTGAAATCCTCACGTATCATTAGTAATTATTTAATAATGATTCAACCCTTAACTATTATTATTCAATAGTTAATTACTTGTTAAACAATATTATTAATTCCATAATAATATTTTAAATTAATTACATATCATTATTAATTATTGAGTAATGATTTAATTCTTAACTATTATCATTTAATAGTTAATCATTAATATTATCAATATATTTTAATTACTTAATAATCTTCTCCCGATTAAGTAATAATTTATTTCACTCAATTACCATCTAATTATTATTTAATATGAATTAAATAATAATTAATTAATTAATTATCCGTACTCATTATTTAATATTAATTAAATAATAAACAATTATACTATTAACTCTAACATCCTTTGATTACTATTTAATATAGAAAGCAATTAACCCTCTTTAATTATTATTTAATGTTAATTAAATAATAATTAATTAATTATCTTTATTTATTATTTACTCTTAATTAAATAAAATAATAAATAATTATGTTATCAACTTTACTTAACTGTAATTATTATTTAATTTTAAATAATAATTACCTAACTCTCTTTATTTATTATTTAATCTTATTAAATAATAAATAATTAAAGTTTAAAATCTTTATCTTACTCTAATTATTATTTAATATTAATTAAAGAATAATTAGCTATTTACTTTCCTTTATTTACTATTTAATATCTAATTAAATAATAAATAATTTATTTATTTTCTCCACACAAGTTGATATTGTTATTAAATACCTAAAGAACATATTTAATATTTAATAACAATTTATTTATAATTTTCTTGAATTATTAGCTAGGTAGTCACAAATTAGTGTACATTTACACCATAAATAATATGAAAAATACCGATTTTCGGAAATAATACAATCTCCATACATATAACACTTCAAATAATCAGTAGGTTATTTTTTCATATTTTTCCAACTTTTAAAAATACTTTTTATTATTTTTCATACATTTAGTAAGCTTTTATTATTAAATAATTATGAAAAATATCTACTGACATTATAAAAATACCATTAAATTCCAGAAAATAGTACACGTAATTCCAAGCAATTTTCTAGTTTTGACCATCGCCGGAACCGGCCGGAAAATGGGTGAACCGGCCGCCGGAATGCTCCGGCCGGTTCACCGAAAAAAAACCGGCAGTAGGTTTTAATTATGTCCAGTTTTGGGGTCCCTTACAAAAACCTTAATAACTTAAGTTCTATAACTCCGATGGTGCTCTACTTTATATCGTTGCGTTCGTATCTTCTCGAACTACAATTTTCCATTATCGGATTCATTTTTTGGACACGATTTGACCTCCGAAATCAGCCTGAAACCGGACTGTTCATGTAAAACTTCCGACAGTGGAGTGTTTTGCTAGAAAAATCATAACTAATTCATTTAAACTCGGATTTTAGTCATTCAAGTTTTAAAATTTACACAACTTCAAGATCTATCCAACAAAACTGACGGATCAAAAATCCGACTTACGGCTCGTGAACAGTAAATCCGGGAATGAGGCTACTCGATTTTTAGTTTTCCGGTAAACATCATTTTACAACTTTTGCTAAGTTTTTCCACATCAATGCTTATGCATCCATACCAAAAATCCATGAAACACTTGTTTAACATATCTAGCATGGATCTAGACTTAAAGAACATAAAGATGGCATTTTTATAATTTATTTCTTATTTTAATCACATAACAAGCATAACTAAGGTTTTTTAGGATTTTCTAACCTTTTTGTTTTGTGTGCTTGCTTTCTCTTCCTTCCAAAATAGTAGATGAACCTCTAAGCTCTTCTCTTGGTTAAGAATGGGTTGAGTTGGCTTGACTCGGCTCGACTCGGTTGAGTTAACTCATTAGTTTATTCACTATTTCACTCAACTCACTTGGAACTCACTCCAACTCACTAGCACCAATATAAAAGCTCTCTCTTGCAACTTTTTTAAACTCTTAGCCAATGAACCAAGTGATTTATTTATAGTGGAGCCAACCTATACATACACACCTTGTAAGCATATAAATTGGACTTCAAGCATTCTACAAATTCTAGCCAAAAGAGGTTGAGTATTCCACACTTTTTCTCAACATTGCCCCAATTTTTGATTTATTTTTATTAGTTAACTTGCAAAATAAAAATCCTTCTAGAAGCTTTTAATTTGGATCAAAAGAATGGGCTTTCAATTTAATTGTTTGGGCTTACTATTAATCTTAGTTGGGCTACTATAACACCAAATTAATAGGCATGGCTCCATTCGAGGCTTTATATGGACGCAAGTGTCGCTCTCCAGTATGCTGGAATGAGGTAGTAGAAGCAAAACTGTTGAGACCCGAGTTGGTACGCTTGACAACAGAAAATATCCAAATGATCCGACAACGAGTACAGACCGCACAAGAACGACAAAAGAGTTATGCTAATCTTCATCGGAGAGACGAAAGTTTCAACGTCGGAGATCATGTATTCTTACTTGTTTCTCCATGGAAAGAAGTTACGAGATTCGGAAAGAGAGGAAAGCTTAACCCTCGATTTATTGGCCAATTTGAAATCCTCGATCGAATAAGAACCGTAGTCTACAGACTAGCCCTACCACCAAGTATGTCTCGCATCCATAACGTTTTTCACATATCTATGTTACGTAAATATGTGAAGGACCCAAACCACGTCATTGAGTTAGAAGCAGACGTTATAGCAGATGATTTAACATACGAGGAGGTACCTGTTAAGATCCTAGATAAGAAGGAGCAGATTCTACGCTCAAAGGTTATACCTCAAGTTAAGGTTTTATGGAGGAACCAAGATATTGAGGAAATGACCTGGGAGCTAGAATCCGAGATGAAATCTAAATATCCTTACCTCTTCGAAATGCCAGGTACGTCAATTTCGGGGACGAAATTTCATAAGGAGGGGAGGTTGTAAGACCCCGAATTTTATGAAATATAAAATTTAATTTTTCTTCATATATATTTTTCATGAAACAGTAAGTGGTTAAATTGACGAAATTGAAAGTTAAGGATGTTATGTGCAAATTTTATTTTGTCGGACAATATTCGTTTTGTCGGGGAATATTCGGGCCGTACGACGGCGCCGAAATAACTAATTATTGGTGGACCCCACAACGGAATATTTGTCGGATATAGAAAACGACAGAAGTAACCTTTTTAAATAAAAATAGTCAACGGTGTTAACTGTTAAAATACCGGTGATAAAAGAATAGTAGCATACGGTAATTTATGGTATTTTACTGTAGCATGCGGTACTCTACAGTAGCACACGGTATTGCACAGTGTCTCATATTATTGACACCGTAACTGTTACGCATCATTTCATCAATAATTGTCACTGCATAATATTTTATATTATCAATTCAATTATTGTTGCTACACAGTATTTTGCATTATTGATTCAATAATTGTCATTACACTGTATTTCATATCATCGAGTCAATAATTGTTGGTGCACTGTAGTTTAAAATTATTGAATCTAATAATTGTCACAGTAGCAAATACACTATAATTTATATTATTAAATTAATAAAAATATGTAACGTGTTTCTTACATTATTGTGGTAACATTATTTTATATGTTGGACTCACAGGAATAATAAATAAATAAATAAATAAATAAATAAATAAATAAATAATAATAATTAATTTTACTATTTGAAATAGTAACGTGAATAGTGACGTGAATAGTAAGAAACATGTGGGACCCATTGTGGGGCCCACATGAAATGTGAGAAATGTGAATTTGCTGAAGTGGGTTGGTGGAGGGTGCGCAGCAGCCTCTGCTGAATATTTTTCAGCCCACCTACCACGCATAGTAACTTATTTTCTCCTATAAATAGCTTGCTCAGCTGAATAGAAAAATCACACCTAAAACATAAAAATTTTCTATAAGAATTTTATGAGTTTTCTCTGAGAATAGTAAGGTTATTTTGAGAGTTTGAAAGCCAAAAGGAGTGCAGGAATTTTTCAAGTAAGTCTTTTATTAAAGAGTAGTAATTTCATAAATTCCTATTTTTCACGGTATTCACAAATCTTCCCTTAGAAGACTCTTCTTTGAGAAGATTCATTTATAAAAGCTTTCTTTGGAAGATTTATTTTGAAATATTATTTTAAAAACTATTTTAAAGTTGTTATATTATACTACAAAAATTATGTTAAATATATATAATTTTGATAGTTCATAATATATGAATTATCATACACTTTGAAATTTATATGTGGTAATTACTAATTTATATTATAAATATATAGGTTGATCAACCTCATTTAAATCAATATCCAGTCACGTGTTAAGGTAAGGAATAACATTCATTTCAAACTCTTAAATTTACTGTGGTAAGGAATATTATTCTTTTCACACTCTTAAATTTATTGCGGTAAGGAATACCATTCATTTCAAACTCTTAAATTTACTGTGGTAAGGAATATTATCTTCTTTCATATTCTAACTTACTACGGTAAGGGGTATCACTCTTTTCATCATCATAAATGGATATTATTTTCTTTCTTACTTGAAGGGATTATCATTCTTTGATTCTCGAAAATAATATCGTTTCTTTCTTGTGCCATTTATTTCCATGTATTAAATTGTGGGAATAACCTTACGGCGCGGTTTACCGCCTGTTGGTGAATAACCTTTTGTATTCATTCCTTATTAATCTTTGAGAATAACCTTACGGTGCGGATTATCGCATGTTTGGTGAATAACTCTTCGTATTCAAATTGATGGGAATAACCTTACGGCGCGGATTATCGCCTGTTTGGTGAATAACTATTCGTATTCAAATTGATGGGAATAACCTTACGGTGCGGATTATCGCCTGTTGGTGAATAACCCTTTTTATTTGTCTCGTGTGGAAATAATTTGTCTACACGAATTATCACATGACACTTTTATTCCATATTCGTAAGTGATATCATTTTCCTTTATACTCATAAGGGATACCATCTTTTTCATCTTCCATTATTCAAACTTACTATGGTAAGGGATATTAATTTCCTTCACCGTTTGTTAATCAAACCTGCTACGGTAAGGGATATTATTTTCTTTCATACTCCTAAATCGAAACTTATTATGGAACTATTGCTTCTATAATTCCTGAAAATATTATATGTTCCATAATAGTTGAACTTCATTATTTCAACTGAACCTTCCTATTTACGTGAACCTTTCTATTGAACTGTAACCGTTATTCTGAACTGTGGATCTTGAATATCATTTTTAAATTTCACTCCACATCATGTTGGCAATTTGGACATTATTTGAATCTGCACAAAGTAAACTTCTGATACTTATTGTTTATCCTGTTCTTCTGTTCATCATTTGTATCACTGTTATTTGTATTAATCATCAAGAATCAAGCTGTTGTGAATATCTGTGGCCGGGGGCACAGATGTGATATAATTGTTGAACAGATGATAGGTTAAAGGCGATATACTAGGTTAAAGGCGATACATCTGTTCGGTGTCTTTTATGGCACGTGGTGAATGTTCTCTTTGGCCCGTAGTGCAAAGATGAACTGTTGGTTGGTATGATTATGACCAAAGGCTGAATCTGGTATAATCATGACCGATGGTGCTTTATTGAATATCTTTGGCCCGTAGTGCAAAGATGAACTGTTGATTGGTATGATTATTACCAAAGGCTGAATCTGGTATAATCATGACCGTTGGTGTTATATTGAATGTCTTTGGCCCGTAGTGCAAAGATGAACTGTTGATCTGTATGATTATGACCAGGAACTGTGAAGTTGTATTATTTTGACTAATGGTATTTCAGATGATAAAAGTTGATGATATTTTTACTAAAAAGAGAAGCGAGTGGACATTATAGTCTGCATTATTCTTCTAATAGATTGCTCATTCCGCTGCTATTATTGATCTGAACGTTGTTTAAGAATTTAACTGCAATTTTTGATATAAACCTTGTAGTCTATTGTATTCTATCAAGAACTCAACTGTTGAAGGCTAATGATAATTTATTCGTCATTATCTTAGTCATGATATTTCTTACTGGGCTATTTGAGCTCACCCTTTTTTTTTGTTCCATTATTTTTCAACAGGCGATGAAAACGTAACAGGGTCTAGCCGGGGGATGGAGTGAGAGTCTGAGGAATAGCTGTCGTAGTCTTCACGTGTTGTAAAATAGTGTGGCAATAATAGTGAAGACTTAGTTGTGTATTATTATACACTGTATTGTTGTACGTTGTGCTTTGTTGTAATATTTTTGTAGTAGTCTTTTGACGACTCAAGTTTGGGCTGTGTGGGCCTAGATTTGGGGGCGTCACAGTTGGCATCAGAGCTTAGGGATATGGTCTTTAATGGAGATCTGGGGTTAGAATTAGGAGGGGAGAGACGAATAGAATCGGTCACTAGTGTGTCCCACCTAAATTAGATTTTATTATCTAATGAGTTGATTTGAATATAGGGACAGGAAGTGATGAGTCAGTTTGTTTGAACTAACAATTATTTTGTGACAACAGTTAGGTATGACATCTGGAAATCAGGAGGTTAACTATGAAATGACCGAAACAAATGTAGCTGCAAAACAAGAGGCGACGAATAATCTTCTTACAAACTCAGAGTTGAATCATTTGCCTAAGACAAAAATTATGCGTGTTCTATCCAGTAAGGATGAAGGTGAAAGTTCTGTTACAGTCGTTCCAGATCCATTATTAGAAGCAATTAAAGGAAGTAATGAACTTGCGGAAATTATCGCCTTTAATTTACTCATTGGGAGAGTCATATCACCTGGTTATGCTCTATAACAAAGGATCAGAATATATGGACTTTTCATATTAGTCTTTGGGATTTATGGTGTTCCAGCTATGAGTTTCAAGATTATTTAAAAATGATGTTTCTATACTTTTGGGCGTTACAATTTAAAGGAATTCAGGTTAAGTTAGTCATTATCGTGGAAACTGCAGTCTATCGAAAATACTATTCTTACAGAAATCATTGGTACGTTACTACTGATGAAGTTGAAGAATCTGAGAAGCAGTTCGTTAGAGAATTATTTAGTGGTATTCCCATGGTTGAAATACGTGAAGATCCGAATGAAGTACTCGGGATTCGATTTGACGATAACAGTCAAGAAACCGAATGAGGTGATAACCGGTAAGCTATTCATAAATTCTCGTGAATTCTACGCTCTGTTAGATACTGGCTCTACCCATTCTTTTATCTCACCTGTATGTGCTCAACGTTTAAATTTGACTTCTGAAAACTTAAATCTTGTCTTATCAGTTGAAACCTCATTGGGAGAAATACCTATTACATCTACTGTCTATAAATCTTGTCTAGTTCAAATCAACAACCTCACAGTACCTGTTGACCTTATTTCTTTGGAGATGCATGAATTTAATGTGATTCTAGGAATTGATTGGTTGACTACCCATCATGCTAAAATTGATTGTTTTCATAAGATTATTAGTTTTTATATTCCTAATCAACCTTTCATGCAAATTCAAGCAACTAAACCATTGAAATCTATAACTGTTATTTCTAGCCATAAAGTCATTCGTTTATTGAAAAACGGATGTCAAGCCTTTTTAGCTCATGTCACTGATTTGAACAAAAATACGTCAAACTTGAATGATATTTCCGTTGTTAATGAGTTTTCTGACGTTTTTCCTGATGAACTTCCTGGCTTACCTCCAAACCGAGAATTTGAATTCTGTATTGATCTTGAACCCCGTACTAAGCCCATTTCTAAAGTCCCATACCAAATGGCTCCCATAGAACGCCAAGAGTTGAAAGTTTAATTACTAGATATCGGTATCATTCATTCTAGTACAAAACTTATATCGAGCGAGGAATACGAGAAGAGTTTTCAAGAACTCAAGAGGAGACTTGTTTCAGCTCCTGTTCTGACCATTCCAATCAGGATCAGGAGAATTCGTTATAGTGATGCTTCAGGCAAAGGTTTAGGATGTGTCCTTATGCAACATGGAAAGGTTATAGCCTATGCTTCTCGACAACTCAAAGATTATGAGAAAAATTATCCTACTCATGATCTAGAGTTGGCAGCAGTCGTTTTCGCGTTGAAGATCTGGAGACACTACTTGTACGGATAAAAGGTGGATATCTATACGGATCATAAAAGTCTCAAGTATTTCTTCACCCAGAAGGAACTGAACATGCGACAACGACGTTGGCTTGAGCTGTTGAAGGATTACGACCACATAATCCAGTATCACCCGGGAAAGGCTAACGTTGTAGCTGACGCTTTGAGCAGAAGATCTTATGCGAGTGCAAGTGCACTGGTGACAATACAAAAGCGTATTCTGTACGACTTACAAAAGATGGAGATAGAGCTAAAGACACCAGGGACCCACTCGAAGATTGCTCACGTGCGAGTAGAACCGGCTTTAATCGATAAAATTAAAGCTGCTCAAGCTACCGATCCGGAACTGATGAACATGATAAAGAAAGTACAAGAAGGTGCCATTCCCGAAGCAAGAATCGACGAGAAAGGAATACTTCGAGTCAACTCTCTACTCTGTGTTCCTAACGATCCTGAATTGAAGCATAAAATCATGATGGAGGCACATAACACACCGTTTACAATCCACCCAGGAGGTACCAAGATGTATTGAGATCTTCGACATACATTTTGGTGGAACAATATGAAAAGGGAGATTGCAGAGTTTATCTCAAGGTGCCTAACTTGTCAACGTGTCAAGGCAGAGCATCAAGTACCTAAGGGTCCATTACAACCACTTGAGGTTCCCGAATGGAAGTGGGAACACATCAATATAGACTTCGTGACGGTCTACCCAAAGTTTCTCAAGGCTTAGATGCAATTTGGGTCATCGTAGATATACTGACCAAATCCGCTCATTTCTTGCCTATACGAGAAAACTTTTCACTTGAACGTCTTGCCGGTATGTATATAAATGAGATTATGAGATTGCATGGCATGCCAGTTTCCATAGTTTCTGATCGAGGTCCTAGATTCACTTCACGATTTTGGATCAGTCTACAGAAAGCTATGAGCACTGAGCTACGATTCAGTTCTGCATACCATCCTCAGACGGACGGACAATCAGAAAGGACGATCCAAACCCTCAAAGATCTTTTGAGACTTTGCGTACTAGATTTCAAAGGAAGTTGGGATAAGTACTTGCCATTGGTGGAATTTTCTTACAAACAACAGTTACCAAGCAAGTATAGGCATGGCTCCATTCGAGGCTTTATATGGACGCAAGTGTCGCTCTCCAGTATGCTGGAATGAGGTAGTAGAAGCAAAACTGTTGAGACCCGAGTTGGTACGCTTGACAACAGAAAATATCCAAATGATCCGACAACGAGTACAGACCGCACAAGAACGACAAAAGAGTTATGCTAATCTTCATCGGAGAGACGAAAGTTTCAACGTCGGAGATCATGTATTCTTACTTGTTTCTCCATGGAAAGAAGTTACGAGATTCGGAAAGAGAGGAAAGCTTAACCCTCGATTTATTGGCCAATTTGAAATCCTCGATCGAATAAGAACCGTAGTCTACAGACTAGCCCTACCACCAAGTATGTCTCGCATCCATAACGTTTTTCACATATCTATGTTACGTAAATATGTGAAGGACCCAAACCACGTCATTGAGTTAGAAGCAGACGTTATAGCAGATGATTTAACATACGAGGAGGTACCTGTTAAGATCCTAGATAAGAAGGAGCAGATTCTACGCTCAAAGGTTATACCTCAAGTTAAGGTTTTATGGAGGAACCAAGATATTGAGGAAATGACCTGGGAGCTAGAATCCGAGATGAAATCTAAATATCCTTACCTCTTCGAAATGCCAGGTACGTCAATTTCGGGGACGAAATTTCATAAGGAGGGGAGGTTGTAAGACCCCGAATTTTATGAAATATAAAATTTAATTTTTCTTCATATATATTTTTCATGAAACAGTAAGTGGTTAAATTGACGAAATTGAAAGTTAAGGATGTTATGTGCAAATTTTATTTTGTCGGACAATATTCGTTTTGTCGGGGAATATTCGGGCCGTACGACGGCGCCGAAATAACTAATTATTGGTGGACCCCACAACGGAATATTTGTCGGATATAGAAAACGACAGAAGTAACCTTTTTAAATAAAAATAGTCAACGGTGTTAACTGTTAAAATACCGGTGATAAAAGAATAGTAGCATACGGTAATTTATGGTATTTTACTGTAGCATGCGGTACTCTACAGTAGCACACGGTATTGCACAGTGTCTCATATTATTGACACCGTAACTGTTACGCATCATTTCATCAATAATTGTCACTGCATAATATTTTATATTATCAATTCAATTATTGTTGCTACACAGTATTTTGCATTATTGATTCAATAATTGTCATTACACTGTATTTCATATCATCGAGTCAATAATTGTTGGTGCACTGTAGTTTAAAATTATTGAATCTAATAATTGTCACAGTAGCAAATACACTATAATTTATATTATTAAATTAATAAAAATATGTAACGTGTTTCTTACATTATTGTGGTAACATTATTTTATATGTTGGACTCACAGGAATAATAAATAAATAAATAAATAAATAAATAAATAAATAAATAATAATAATTAATTTTACTATTTGAAATAGTAACGTGAATAGTGACGTGAATAGTAAGAAACATGTGGGACCCATTGTGGGGCCCACATGAAATGTGAGAAATGTGAATTTGCTGAAGTGGGTTGGTGGAGGCTGCGCAGCAGCCTCTGCTGAATATTTTTCAGCCCACCTACCACGCATAGTAACTTATTTTCTCCTATAAATAGCTTGCTCAGCTGAATAGAAAAATCACACCTAAAACATAAAAATTTTCTATAAGAATTTTATGAGTTTTCTCTGAGAATAGTAAGGTTATTTTGAGAGTTTGAAAGCCAAAAGGAGTGCAGGAATTTTTCAAGTAAGTCTTTTATTAAAGAGTAGTAATTTCATAAATTCCTATTTTTCACGGTATTCACAAATCTTCCCTTAGAAGACTCTTCTTTGAGAAGATTCATTTATAAAAGCTTTCTTTGGAAGATTTATTTTGAAATATTATTTTAAAAACTATTTTAAAGTTGTTATATTATACTACAAAAATTATGTTAAATATATATAATTTTGATAGTTCATAATATATGAATTATCATACACTTTGAAATTTATATGTGGTAATTACTAATTTATATTATAAATATATAGGTTGATCAACCTCATTTAAATCAATATCCAGTCACGTGTTAAGGTAAGGAATAACATTCATTTCAAACTCTTAAATTTACTGTGGTAAGGAATATTATTCTTTTCACACTCTTAAATTTATTGCGGTAAGGAATACCATTCATTTCAAACTCTTAAATTTACTGTGGTAAGGAATATTATCTTCTTTCATATTCTAACTTACTACGGTAAGGGGTATCACTCTTTTCATCATCATAAATGGATATTATTTTCTTTCTTACTTGAAGGGATTATCATTCTTTGATTCTCGAAAATAATATCGTTTCTTTCTTGTGCCATTTATTTCCATGTATTAAATTGTGGGAATAACCTTACGGCGCGGTTTACCGCCTGTTGGTGAATAACCTTTTGTATTCATTCCTTATTAATCTTTGAGAATAACCTTACGGTGCGGATTATCGCATGTTTGGTGAATAACTCTTCGTATTCAAATTGATGGGAATAACCTTACGGCGCGGATTATCGCCTGTTTGGTGAATAACTATTCGTATTCAAATTGATGGGAATAACCTTACGGTGCGGATTATCGCCTGTTGGTGAATAACCCTTTTTATTTGTCTCGTGTGGAAATAATTTGTCTACACGAATTATCACATGACACTTTTATTCCATATTCGTAAGTGATATCATTTTCCTTTATACTCATAAGGGATACCATCTTTTTCATCTTCCATTATTCAAACTTACTATGGTAAGGGATATTAATTTCCTTCACCGTTTGTTAATCAAACCTGCTACGGTAAGGGATATTATTTTCTTTCATACTCCTAAATCGAAACTTATTATGGAACTATTGCTTCTATAATTCCTGAAAATATTATATGTTCCATAATAGTTGAACTTCATTATTTCAACTGAACCTTCCTATTTACGTGAACCTTTCTATTGAACTGTAACCGTTATTCTGAACTGTGGATCTTGAATATCATTTTTAAATTTCACTCCACATCATGTTGGCAATTTGGATATTATTTGAATCTGCACAAAGTAAACTTCTGATACTTATTGTTTATCCTGTTCTTCTGTTCATCATTTGTATCACTGTTATTTGTATTAATCATCAAGAATCAAGCTGTTGTGAATATCTGTGGCCGGGGGCACAGATGTGATATAATTGTTGAACAGATGATAGGTTAAAGGCGATATACTAGGTTAAAGGCGATACATCTGTTCGGTGTCTTTTATGGCACGTGGTGAATGTTCTCTTTGGCCCGTAGTGCAAAGATGAACTGTTGGTTGGTATGATTATGACCAAAGGCTGAATCTGGTATAATCATGACCGATGGTGCTTTATTGAATATCTTTGGCCCGTAGTGCAAAGATGAACTGTTGATTGGTATGATTATTACCAAAGGCTGAATCTGGTATAATCATGACCGTTGGTGTTATATTGAATGTCTTTGGCCCGTAGTGCAAAGATGAACTGTTGATCTGCATGATTATGACCAGGAACTGTGAAGTTGTATTATTTTGACTAATGGTATTTCAGATGATAAAAGTTGATGATATTTTTACTAAAAAGAGAAGCGAGTGGACATTATAGTCTGCATTATTCTTCTAATAGATTGCTCATTCCGCTGCTATTATTGATCTGAACGTTGTTTAAGAATTTAACTGCAGTTTTTGATATAAACCTTGTAGTCTATTGTATTCTATCAAGAACTCAACTGTTGAAGGCTAATGATAATTTATTCGTCATTATCTTAGTCATGATATTTCTTACTGGGCTATTTGAGCTCACCCTTTTTTTTTGTTCCATTGTTTTTCAACAGGCGATGAAAACGTAACAGGGTCTAGCCGGGGGATGGAGTGAGAGTCTGAGGAATAGCTGTCGTAGTCTTCACGTGTTGTAAAATAGTGTGGCAATAATAGTGAAGACTTAGTTGTGTATTATTATACACTGTATTGTTGTACGTTGTGCTTTGTTGTAATATTTTTGTAGTAGTCTTTTGACGACTCAAGTTTGGGCTGTGTGGGCCTAGATTTGGGGGCGTCACAACTAGTTTTTTTTTTTTTTTTACCACCTATATTAATCTCCTCAATATTTTCATTAAAAGAAATATTGTTAAATATTTGGGTTATTACATTCACCCATCCTTATAAAAATTTCGTCCTCGAAATTTCATCATACTCATTTCTACAAATTTTCATCTCTGAGAATATCTCTTTACTCCTCAAATTATATGACCACCCTTTTATAGGAAGTTCATACTTCTAAACTCATAATTCCAGAACAATGAAATATCTTACAGAAGAATAAATTGAAAATCAATATCTTACAGAAGAATAAATTGAAAATCAAAATATTCATTAAAACTTTCATAATATGCTGAGGGGTCATCAAGACTGTGAACATCCGAATGGAATTAACTGAATTCCGAATAAATAGTATTTATCCCTGTAAATACTTATAAACAGAGTGTTTATCAATCACAAAGACTGAAAACATTCCATAGGTGTACGCTAGGTGATCAGCCTATTGTACCATACGTCGTGCAGAACGTCTTAATTTTTAGGCGCCAGTCGGAGCTATATGCCGACAAAAATATATCTGCTTTAGCCGACGGAATATATTTGTTTTTGCACTTGTTCACCTCAGACTTACTACAAAATTCCGTTCCAAAATAATTTGGATTGGATAATAAAACTTGAGTCAATTCTGACCAAAAGTGTCCAGTTAAAATAAATGACAAAGACTCCCATCATTGAACTGTTCGTATATTACGATTCAAAAATTCATTTCAGATTAGTTAAAATAACTAAAATTCATTTATAGGACTTCATGATACCGCATCATCTTGACAGTACGTTGAGGATTCCGTCATTAATTCATGACTTCATGATACCGCACATCTTGACAGTACGTTGAGGATTCCGTCCTTTTCATCCCCATACCATGGCTTTAATGGCGTGTGATGATTTTATAAATACATTTTGATATTTTCAAATCAATTTGTCTAGCTGAAACAATTAGCATAGACTATTCTTTAAACGTTTTAAAATACTGAAAATTATTTTTATGACTTTGTCATACTACATCATACCATAGTGGGCTTTAAACATCCAACACTAGGTTACTCTGCATTGATGACTCCATCGTTTATCATCTCTGCACTAAATGCATTAATGATTTCTAAAATACATTTGTCTTTTCAAAAGCACAAAAGTGCGAATTTAGCACGATTTTGAGAATTTCAAAGTCTAGCATAGCTAGAAGATTTAGAATATCCTAAAACCTCAAAATACCTCAAATTTCTCCTCCGCATTCTTTTTCAGCTTAATAACTATATCTGGTAAAGCTCCAGTCTTACTACTTAACTCTACACATACTTACTGTTCATCAAACTTACCACACATTAGGAGTTCAGGTACTTGCCACAATCATATGGGTTGGAGAACTTATCCTAGCCAGACCAAAATCGTCCATTCGCTGAGGGGTTCCACCATACGATTATGAGTCACGAACTTACCATCAGTATGAGTTTTAAGAACACGTACTTATCTTAATATTCTCTACATATCCAATATATAATGAGAAAAGAATCACCTTCTCACCATATATACATCGAATAGCGTGACATCAGGTTCAAATTGATTATCACTATAGGAAGCTAAGTGGTTGTCAAACCAAACGCAATCTCCTGCCCATACAAGAAATTGGTCAACTCGGCCACTAATTAATATAGAAAGTTAAGCGGTCGTTAAACCAAGAACAAATCCTCTGCCCATACAAAGAACTGTTAAACTCAACTACTATATTAATATAGGAAGCTAAGTGGTTCTAAAACCAAGCACAAATCCATACAAGGAATCGTACAACTCAGCCACTAATATGAGTTCTCAATTAAAAACCCACAAACTTTCTAATTTTCTTAACTGAATACGAATTCTCTCCATTCATATTTTAGCACATCTGTCTCATTACGGGTTCATTTCTCTAGATCATTTCATGACTTTATTAGCATTTTCTTTATGCTTCTCAAAATCTTATCATAAGATATTTTCTATCACTTCTTCAAATTAGGTACAACATGACCTTTTTCATCTCTCTTATATCTTCTTAAATCCATCTTTGGATAATCTTCTATATATGAATTTTTTCAAATTCATCTTTTATTACTTAAACTCTTCCGGAGTTTATTCATTTATCATTTTACTTATCTTCTACTACGGTTATAGCTTAAGGTACTCTTACCTAAGGTTTATAACCTATCAGCTCTGATACCAACTTGTGACGACCCCAAATCCGGGTTCCTTTAACCTCGGATCCGGTTCAACACTAGCACTATTTTTCCTTATTGTTCATGAATTACAACAATATTATAATTGCTAAATAATCATTTATTTACAATTATATAGCATCTCTTTCTATTCCAGAATCGCAATCTTTATACATTCCTAGTATGTCTTCATATCATACATGATACGACATTCTATTAAAATCAATTTGAGATCATATGTATAATGACTCAATCACACCATCCTATTATCCTTATTCATAAAGGACAACGTCTGAAAATGATATTCAAATAATCTGTAAATGTTCTCTTAACAATTTAAGTTTGCTAATCTATAGCACAACAAAACATAAACTCTTCATATCTACTTACACAAGTGAATGAATTAGTCTACCGCAAGGTTTTACTACAAAAGCACCTATGCTTCAATCTTGATGACTCGTTAGTCAATCTTCATCTTTGTCTCTACCGGAGTAATCGGCTTCCTCAAGCTACTCTGTAATGTTTTGTTTTAAGCAAGGGTGAGCACAACGGCTCAACAAGTCTAACAGTTTCACATAACACATAAACATATTTCATCATGCTTCATGCATCTCATGCTTTACAATGACTACATATCTCATGTCTATCATGCTTTGCATTTACTCTATGATTCATGCTATTCATGCATGTCATTTACAATTTCATACAGTTCAATATATATAGAGCAATCAACTTAATCATCTAGTGCATATCAATAGTTTATTTCAACTTTTATCATAAAAGCATCTTACCACATTATTACACATAATAATTTATGCACATATAATGATTTTGTAGTATTTTAAAATCAGACACATAATGCAACATGTGACGCCCCCAAATCTGGGCCCACACAGCCCAAACTTGAGTCGTCAAAATACTACAACAAAATTATTACAACAAAGCACAACGTACAACAATACAGTGTATAATAATACACAACTAAGTCTTCACTATTATTGCCACACTATTTTACAAAACGTGAAGACTATGATAACTATTCCTCGGACCCTCACTCCATTCCCCGGCTAGACCCTGTTATGTTTTCATCTCCTGTTGAAAAACAATGGAACAAAAGAAAGGGTGAGCTCAAATAGCCCAGTAAAGAATATCATGACTAAGATAATGACGAATAAATTATCATTAGTCTTCAACAGTTGAGTTCTTGATAGAATACAATAGACTACAAGGTTTATATCAAAAACTGCAGTTAAATTCTTAAACAACGTTCAGATCAATAATAGCAGCGGAATGAGTAATCTATTAGAAGAATAATGCAGACTATAATGTCCACTCGGTTCTCTTTTTAGGAAAAACATCATCAACTTTTATCATCTGAAATATCATTAGTCAAGATAATACAAATTCACAGTTCCTGATCATAATCATGCAGATCAACAGTTCATCTTTGCACTACGGGCCAAAGACATTCAATATAACACCAACGGTCATGATTATACCAGATTCAGCCTTTGGTCATAATCATACCAAACAACAGTTCATCTTTGCACTACGGGCCAAAGAGAACATTCACCACGTGCCATAAAAGACACCGAACAGATGTATCGCCTTTAACCTATTATATCGCCTTTAACCTATCATCTGTTCAACAAATATATCACATCTGTGCCCCCGGCCACAGATATTCACAACAGCTTGATTTTTGGATGATTAGAATGATATAAATGATGAACAGAAGAAATAGGATAACAATAAGTATCGGAAGTTTACTTTGTACAGATTCAAATAATGTCCAAATTGTCAACATGATGTGGAGTGAAATTCAAGATCCACAGTTCAGAATAACGGTTACAATTCAATAGAAAGGTTCACGTAAATAGGAAGGTTCAGTTGAAATAATGAAGTTCAACTATTATGGAACATATAATATTTTCAGGAATTATAGAAGCAATAGTTCCATAATAAATTTCGATTTAGGAGTATGAAAGAAAATAATATCCCTTACCGTAGCAGGTTTGATTAACAAAAGGTGAAGGAAATTAATACAAAGGGTTATTCACCAACAGGCGGCAAACCGCTCCGTAAGGTTATTCCCACAATTTAATAGAATTTGAGTACAAAGAGTTATTCACCAAACAGGCGGCAATCCGCTCCGTAAGGTTATTCTCAGAGATTAATAATGAATGAATACGAAAGGTTATTCACCAACAGGCGGCAATCCGCTCCGTAAGGTTATTCCCACAATTTAATAGAATTTGAGTACAAAGAGTTATTCACCAAACAGGCGGCAATTCGCTCCGTAAGGTTATTCTCAGAGATTAATAATGAATGAATACGAAAGGTTATTCACCAACAGGCGGCAATCCGCTCCGTAAGGTTATTCCCACAATTTAATACATGGAGATAAAAGGCACGTCTTATGAGTAAGGAAGAAACAATATTATTATCGAGAATCAAATAATGATAATCCCTTACCATAGTATGTTTGAATAATGGAAGATGAAAAAGATGGTATCCCTTACCTCAACACGTGACTGGATATTGATTTAAATGAGGTTGATTAACTTGAACAGTACACGTATACTTATAGATCTTCACAAATACTCAAGATGACTTAAGCACACTTAGAGAGAACTTTCACAAGAAGTATTTAGAGAGAGAAAGAAAGAACAAGTAAGGAAGTGTATGAAAAATCCTTAAGTTAAGGCTTCTATTTATAGCCAAAAATCTTATCATTCATTTAATCTAAACCATTCATTTAAAGATCATCTTTTAATCTACACCATCCATTTCAAATATTATATTATCTTTAATCTACACCATTCATTTCATATCACCTAATAATCACCTAACTTTATATTATAAACAAATCAATTTAATTATTCAACAATAATTCACACTTTAATCTACACAATTCATTTCATATCACCTAATAATCACCTAACTTTATATTATAAACAAATCAATTCAATTATTCAACAATAATTCACACTTTAATCTACACCATTCATTTCATATCACCTAATAATTTATTATTTCGGCGCCGTCGTACGGCACGAATATTCCCCGACCAAACGAATATTCCCCGACAAAGCGAATATTGTCCGACAAAATAAAATTTGCACATAACATCCTTAACTTTCAATTTTGTTAATTTAACCACTTACTGTTTCAAAAAATATATATATGAAGAAAAATTAAATTTTGTATTTCATAAAATTCGGGGTCTTACACAACACGTTCTGAAAAACTTGCCTGGACTTGCATAACCAGCTTACGCTAATCTTTCATGTTCCTTGCACCACCTACACGGTATGTGAGATCAACGGTGCACAATATCAGTCAAAGTTTGACTCAATACTAAATCTTATTTTAACGATATTTATTTCTTCTTATCGTCCCCTTTATTTAATAAGGTTAATTTCATATTTTAGTCTCTCGTTAACTTGACTGAGTGTTTCATATTCAACACCGTAAATCTTTTGTATAAACTATGCAGTTATGATATTTATTAATGTCACTGCGTTAATGTCTGGACCTTATTTCTGTTTAGGTCGAACAACTAATTAGTCACTAATGGACCATACCCTTGGTTTAACTTAATCACATCATTTAACTCGATGATTTATCATAATATTAACTGCATTGGTTAATATTTTAAACTCTTACTATTAATTAGTAATAACTTATAATGTTATTTAATTGTTAAATAACACTTTAAATAATCATTACTATTATTAATTTCTTTTTAATAATAGTTTACCTTAATCATTATTATTACTCTTTTAATAATAATTTAATTGCTTGTTAGTATTATTACCCTTTAATAATATTTTATTTGACTTCTCATTATTATTAATCATTTTAATAATAATTTAATTGTTCATCAATATTATTAACCATTTAATAATATTTGAAATCCTCACGTATCATTAGTAATTATTTAATAATGATTCAACCCTTAACTATTATTATTCAATAGTTAATTACTTGTTAAACAATATTATTAATTCCATAATAATATTTTAAATTAATTACATATCATTATTAATTATTGAGTAATGATTTAATTCTTAACTATTATCATTTAATAGTTAATCATTAATATTATCAATATATTTTAATTACTTAATAATCTTCTCCCGATTAAGTAATAATTTATTTCACTTAATTACCATCTAATTATTATTTAATATGAATTAAATAATAATTAATTAATTAATTATCCGTACTCATTATTTAATATTAATTAAATAATAAACAATTATACTATTAACTCTAACATCCTTTGATTACTATTTAATATAGAAAGCAATTAACCCTCTTTAATTATTATTTAATGTTAATTAAATAATAATTAATTAATTATCTTTATTTATTATTTACTCTTAATTAAATAAAATAATAAATAATTATGTTATCAACTTTACTTAACTGTAATTATTATTTAATTTTAAATAATAATTACCTAACTCTCTTTATTTATTATTTAATCTTATTAAATAATAAATAATTAAAGTTTAAAATCTTTATCTTACTCTAATTATTATTTAATATTAATTAAAGAATAATTAGCTATTTACTTTCCTTTATTTACTATTTAATATCTAATTAAATAATAAATAATTTATTTATTTTCTCCACACAAGTTGATATTGTTATTAAATACCTAAAGAACATATTTAATATTTAATAACAATTTATTTATAATTTTCTTGAATTATTAGCTAGGTAGTCACAAATTAGTGTACATTTACACCATAAATAATATGAAAAATACCGATTTTCGGAAATAATACAATCTCCATACATATAACACTTCAAATAATCAGTAGGTTATTTTTTCATATTTTTCCAACTTTTAAAAATACTTTTTATTATTTTTCATACATTTAGTAAGCTTTTATTATTAAATAATTATGAAAAATATCTACTGACATTATAAAAATACCATTAAATTCCAGAAAATAGTACACGTAATTCCAAGCAATTTTCTAGTTTTGACCATCGCCGGAACCGGCCGGAAAATGGGTGAACCGGCCGCCGGAATGCTCCGGCCGGTTCACCGAAAAAAAACCGGCAGTAGGTTTTAATTATGTCCAGTTTTGGGGTCCCTTACAAAAACCTTAATAACTTAAGTTCTATAACTCCGATGGTGCTCTACTTTATATCGTTGCGTTCGTATCTTCTCGAACTACAATTTTCCATTATCGGATTCATTTTTTGGACATGATTTGACCTCCGAAATCAGCCTGAAACCGGACTGTTCATGTAAAACTTCCGACAGTGGAGTGTTTTGCTAGAAAAATCATAACTAATTCATTTTAACTCGGATTTTAGTCATTCAAGTTTTAAAATTTACACAACTTCAAGATCTATCCAACAAAATTGACGGATCAAAAATCCGACTTACGGCTCGTGAACAGTAAATCCGGGAATGAGGCTACTCGATTTTTAGTTTTCCGGTAAACATCATTTTACAACTTTTGCTAAGTTTTTCCACATCAATGCTTATGCATCCATACCAAAAATCCATGAAACACTTGTTTAACATATCTAGCATGGATCTAGACTTAAAGAACATAAAGATGGCATTTTTACAATTTATTTCTTATTTTAATCACATAACAAGCATAACTAAGGTTTTTTAGGATTTTCTAACCTTTTTGTTTTGTGTGCTTGCTTTCTCTTCCTTCCAAAATAGTAGATGAACCTCTAAGCTCTTCTCTTGGTTAAGAATGGGTTGAGTTGGCTTGACTCGGCTCGACTCGGTTGAGTTAACTCATTAGTTTATTCACTATTTCACTCAACTCACTTGGAACTCACTCCAACTCACTAGCACCAATATAAAAGCTCTCTCTTGCAATTTTTTTAAACTCTTAGCCAATGAACCAAGTGATTTATTTATAGTGGAGCCAACCTATACATACACACCTTGTAAGCATATAAATTGGACTTCAAGCATTCTACAAATTCTAGCCAAAAGAGGTTGAGTATTCCACACTTTTTCTCAACATTGTCCCAATTTTTGATTTATTTTTATTAGTTAACTTGCAAAATAAAAATCCTTCTAGAAGCTTTTAATTTGGATCAAAAGAATGGGCTTTCAATTTAATTGTTTGGGCTTACTATTAATCTTAGTTGGGCTACTATAACACCAAATTAATTTACCAACATTGGGCTTAAACATTAATTTATTAGTCTCCCAATTTAAATAAATCATTGGGCTTACCTAATTAAATTAATACAACCAACATACAAATTCATACTTAATTAATTAAGTGGACTTGTTTAAAAATAATATATGAGCTAGCCTACTAGTATTTAACTACTAGTTGGACTATTAATTAATATTATTAATATTTCACATAGTTATTATTAATTAATAATTATATTAATTAATTTACATAACCCAATTAGACTTTCCCTAATTAAGCCTAATTGAATCCTAATTTGGGTTTCTCAACATACCACTCGCTCGGTATTAATTTCCTAAGTTTGTTTGTTAGTTTAATAACCCCTTTGATCGAACAACCTTAAAATAAATCATCGAATATTTAAATATTCATAATACCCTTTCCTAGGGTTTGAAATGATCACCCTTCATTAATTCACTAATTTAAAATTTAAAATTTAAAATTTTATTTATAACATTATTAAATTTTTAGGTTCATTTCAACTAGGTTGGCTTAAATCGAATTACCGCAACAACCTAGCTTATCTTATCCATCAAATAATTCATCGAATTTTCAAATGTATCATACTACCTTGTTTTACCCTAACGAATTATTTTTATTATAATTCTCTTATCTATCGAGTCACTAATCGCATCCTGAGTTAATGACTGATTTACTCGCCTCTCTAAGGCATCTCTGCTCCAAGAGAAAATTTGCAGGGTTCTACAACACTTAGACCTCCCAGGTTCTTACTAACACATAGGAAAAAAATAAATTTATCCATCTATTTTCACCCTTCTCATAGAACTAGGTTTTTTTTTTTTTTTTTTTACCACCTATATTAATCTCCTCAATATTTTCATTAAAAGAAATATTGTTAAATATTTGGGTTATTACACAACCTGTCAATTATATAATTAAAAGTACAAATTTTGTTTCACAAATTTTTAGTTCAATTTTTTTCCCCTATCTAAATTAGAATAAATACTATCTAAATTTATAACAATTAAATATTTTTTAAATTTGTAACATATTCAAAAGGAACCCTAACCTGTTAGTAAAAAGAATGAATTTTTTTTTTTAATTTCTAATAAGAAAAGAAACTCCTAAAAAAAATTATTTTTAATTTTACTAAACTTAATACACGCTTTTTTTATTATCACAAATCTACATAAGGTAATAGATCTCAACAAATTTTACATAGGATGATTTTGTTATTACAATTTTATGAAAAATGTAAAATTGTCAAAAATATCTTTTATCATATCAAGAGATTTAATTATATTAATATTGATCGTAAATTTAATTATTTAAAATGTACGAACTAGATTAAATTTATTAAAATTTAATTTTTTATTATATAATTGTATTAATAATATACTTGAATTTTTTTGAAACATATTACCTGTAAAATTAGTTGAAAATTATAGTAAACTCATTACTAATTGATTGTCATAACTAATTTAAAATTTATTAAAGATTGAGTTTCATAGTTTTGTTCGAATTAGAGTTTCAAACAAATTTTATCAATATAAACTCTAATATATAGATCCATCATAAATTTAAATAAAATTAAAATAATTATTTTTTCATAATTATAACTAAATAAAATTACACTTCATTCAAATATTTAATTTAGTAGTCAATTGAAATAACTTATTATATATAATTTAACAACTTGTTGTATAAATAAATATTGAATAATTTAATAACTAAAATTATTTTATTAAAATTTTAATTAAATATTTACTCTATATTTAATAAGAAAAATAATATTTTTATAGTATTTTTTGATAATTTTATATAAAAATTATTATTATAAATTTATAACAACATTTAAATATCTATAACGACGATTATCATATAAATTTTTTAAAAAACATTGTCCTTAATTAATTATTTTAATAATTAACACATCCATACGTTCGCGGCATGTTCGGATGATAATAATGGCATTTCGTAAATTTGGGACTCTGAGTGGAGCCTTACGTTGGGTGAGCACTGAGCAGTCATCGATGGAACACGTTTCAAACGCCTAACCTCATCAAAACATTTTTTTCTCCTGTCTTCTTCTTCCTATTTGCAACATGTGAAATTATTGGCGGATAACTCTACAAGTTCCTTACAATTGAAACCCTAGCTATCACATTTCCAATTAACACAACTTCCCCTTCAATTCCCCCAAAAGAAGAAAATCCCAAAACAAGTAATTCTCCCTCCCTCACTCCTCATCTTTCATGGTTACGTCGCGATTGACGCACCGTTTGATTTCTAAGAAAAACAGAGAGTAGGAATGAAAGTTTGAATTTCTCTTCAAAGATAGCAACTTTATATTCCTTTCTCTTTCCTGCAGATTCACAGGAACCAAGCAGAGCCAATACTGCTTAAACCCTAACCAAAATGGCCTTTACATATGGTGTTGCTTATCTTACCAGGTCGGGATTGACTTATTCTTGCTCTTCTACACGGTATCCATTTTTTGCTCCTCAATTTTGTACCAAATTTAGGATTAATTCATGCTCTAGGGTTTCAACTGCAGTCTGCAAACTGAAAACCCCTAATTCTGTTGTTGTCAATAAAGGGAAAGTTCGAGAATTTGGGTTTTTGAAGTCGGTTGAGTTGGATACGTTTATAACTAGTGATGATGAAGATGAAATGAGTGAAGGGTTTTTTGAGGCAATTGAAGAATTGGAACGAATGACTAGGGAGCCATCTGATGTTCTTGAGGAAATGAATGATCGGTTATCTGTCCGCGAATTGCAGCTCGTGTTGGTTTATTTTTCTCAGGAGGGGAGGGATTCTTGGTGTGCGCTGGAAGTGTTTGATTGGCTTAGGAAGGAGAATCGGGTTGACAAGGAGACAATGGAGCTCATGGTTTCGTTAATGTGTGGGTGGGTTAAGAAGTTGATTGAGGAAAAGAATGAGGTTGGGGATGTAGTTGACCTTCTCGTGGACATGGATTGTGTTGGCTTGAAGCCGAGTTTTAGTATGATTGAGAAGGTGATATCTTTGTATTTGGAAATGGGAGAGAAGGATGGGGCGGTTTCGTTTGTTAAGGAGGTTTTGAGGAGGGGAATTACATATTCAGATGATGATGGCCAAGGGCATAAAGGAGGCCCAACTGGCTATCTTGTTTGGAAAATGATGGTAAGCCATTTTTAATATGCATGTGCTCATCTTGCAATTATGAATTAGGGAAATCTATTATTTATATTGTTCTGTGGAACCAATAAAACATAATTCTTATATATATATATATAGATAGAGAGAGAGAGACTGACCCATAGTTACACTTGTAAATTTAAGATTATCTTTACATCGTGGCTGTCTAATCGCGGATCTAGGGGTGTAAATAATCTTTCGTCCGCACTTTAATTTGGGGATGTCGGCACTACTAAAGTGTGGATTGCCAAAGTTTCAAAAATGCTCTCCACCACCCGCATTTTAGTAATGCGGATTCTGATTTTGCCAATTATTGAAAAGCTGCTGATTTAATGTTATACCCCTCCGCCATCCACACTTTAGTATTGCGATATTACAAAATATTGTATTTTATTAAATATATTAATATAATATTATTATATATATTAAACGGTATATTAAATGGCGTTGTTTTAATGGTATACCCGTCCGTACTTTAGTTGTGCGGATGGTAGCTTGTTGTTTACCACAAACATGCAACTTGTTTTTTCATTCCAGAACTAAACAAGCATAGCCATTGAGATAGAGGCGACAACGCAACAGTTGATCTTCTTTTTCAACCGTTAAATCTTACATTTATATATAAGTCTTATATATTCATCATTTATATATAAATATTTCTTCTTTGTGGTATACAAAGTCCGAATCGTTATATACATACCTTTTTAGCCACGAATCGTTGTATACATACCTTTGTAGTCACAAAACGTTATATACATAACATGTACCGTTAACTACAAAAATTTATTGAATATGAAACATTCATTATTGTTGGGTTACATTTGTTTTGTTTGAAGATGTAAAATCCTTCCATGAGTTGGAGTATTTTTTCATACATTATTATTGTTGTTTGTATCACAATGAAATTAGGTATGTGTGTTTGTGCGGTATTATGATGTGAATTATTTTTTTCTATTATTCTTAAATCAAATTTGTATATAATATGACTGAGGATATGTGTGTTTATGTTATATGATGCTGTGAATTATTTCTATTATTATTGAATTAGATTTGTTTATAATATGATTGTTGTTTGTATAATAATTAAATTAGATGTATTAATTACTACTACTATTGTTTATATTTAATAATAATATTAGTGTTTGTTAATATATGTTTTATGTGATTAGTAGAATATGGAATTTAATCCTGGATCGAAAATCCGGGATTAAATTCTGTATTCTACTAATCTACTAATCATTTAATACAGAAAATCCAACGAACGTCCACTCAAATCTGTTCTTAACTTACACCAAAAACCGAGATTATTCCATATTAGCTTGATCCCACAATAGTGTGTCAATCAGTCCGGGATTAAATTTCATTTTAGACTAATATCTTAAAAAAAACATATATTAAAAAACAATTAATATCCATAAACACATATGCCCAATTTCATTGTGATACAAACAACAATAATAATATATGAAAAAATACCCCAACTCATGGAAGGATTTTACATCGTCAAACAAAACAAATCTAACTCAACAATAATGAATGTTTTGTATACAATAAATTTTTGTAGCCAACAGTACATGTTATGTATATAACGATTCGTGGCTACAAAGGTATGTATACAACAATTCAGACTTTGTATGCAACAAAAAAGAAAAAAATTATATATAAATGATGAATATATATGACTTACAAGATTTGAATTAATAAAAATGTAAGATTTAACAGTTAAAAATAAAGAACAACTGTTGCGTTGTCGTCTCTCTCTCAATGGCTATGCTTGTTTAGATCTGAAATTAAAAAACGGGTTGTAGGTGTGTGGTAAACGAGTTACCATCCGCACAACTAAACTACGGACAGGTATAGCATTAAAACGTCGACGTTTAATATACCATTTAATATATATAATAATATTATATTTATATATTTAATAAAATAGAATATTTTGTAATATCAGAATCCACACTACTAAAGTGTGGATGACGGAGGGGTGTAACATTAAAAAACATTGGCATTTTAATAATTGGCAAAATCAAAATCAGCATTACTAAAGTGCGGACAGGGGATTATTTATACCGTTAGATCCGTGATTGTCCGGTCACGATTTGTTGTAAGAATAATATTAAATTTAATACTGTAGCTATGGATCAGTCTCTTTTATATATATATATAATATTGTTTTCCAAGTTTCTTCTTCATTACTAGGTGTAGTATTCACATTTCTAGTTTTTGTTTAGTAGATTGTTTGATGTAAAGCAATCATACATTAAATCTAAAATGCCATTTTGTATTTGGAAATAAATTGGTTGTGTTTTTCCATAGCACATTCATAATATCACTTGCATGCGTTCAACTAATTAGTGATTTTCTTTCATATTCTTATTTTGTATTGTTCACAAACGTAGGCAGTTTATGGCTTATTAGTGAGCCCCTCTATGTTTATAACTTTTTCAGGACAAATCATCTTGCCATGCATGAGTTGAAAACTTGTTATCCTAATTGCATGGATTGGCCATCTTAACTAATTTCATATGTTTATGCATGTGTTTGTTTTCTTTGTTTTGTAGTTTCTTCTTCATTACAAAACTGTTCCCTTTTAACATATTGGTGAAATTATAAGAGTAAAGATGAATTAAAGAAAATGCTAAGAGTGCAAACCTTTGAACATGAAGAATATACACAATGCTACCAATGCCCAAAGAAAAGCTGTTGAATAAAAAAAACAAATTGGCTGCGACCAGCAAAAAAAACATGAGTCCTCAAAAACAGAATATTTAGCAGCAACGTATTCAGTCTCTCTATAGGCAAATGTTCTTGTTGGAATAAGTCTGGGGAAGATTGATGTTGTGATTAATTCTTTTTGACAATTGATTTGTAGTCATGTGCGGCATATGAGCCTGTTAAATGTGAACCTTGTTGGTTTCCTTGAAGTTCTAACCGGCATAAAATTTTAATTATTTTTTGGGTCAAATGGTGACAAATCTTCGAAAATGTTTTAAATCAGGAGGAAGGGAACTACAGGGATGCAGTAAAACTAGTAATTCAGCTTAAAGAATCTGAGTTGAAGCCAGAGGTCTATAGCTATTTAATTGCAATGACTGCTGTGGTTAAAGAACTGAATGAGTTGGCAAAAGCTGTACGCAAGTTGAAAGGTTTCACTAAAGTCGGTTTGATCGCTGAACTTGATTTGAAAAACATTGGGTTTATTGAAGAGTATCAATCAGATCTTTTGGCTGATGGGGTACGTCTTTCCAATTGGGTGATAAAAGAGGGAGGCCCATCACTTCATGGAGTGGTTCATGAGCGCCTCCTTGCTATGTATATATGTGCTGGTCGTGGACTTGAGGCTGAAAGACAGTTGTGGGAGATGAAGCTTGTGGGTAAGGAGGCCGATGGAAACCTCTATGATATTGTTTTAGCCATATGTGCTTCCCAAAATGAGGCGAGTGCTATTGCACGGTTGCTCACTAGAGTGGAGGTTACAAGTTTGTTGCGTAAGAAAAAAACCTTATCATGGTTGTTGAGAGGCTACATCAAGGGTGGCCATTTTAATGATGCTGCTGAAACAGTTGTCAAAATGCTCAACTTGGGTTTGCATCCGGAGTTTCTGGACAGGGCTGCTGTGCTGCAGGGGTTAAGAAAAAGAATTCAACAATCCGGAAATGTGGACACTTATCTCAAACTTTGCAAACGCCTCTCTGATGCAAGCTTGATAGGACCTTGTCTTGTGTATTTGTATATGAAGCGATATAAACTTTGGATTACGAAAATGATTTAAATAAATCTGGCTACCGAAAGCTATTAGAGTACGTAGAACTTTATGGAACATGGCGAAGGTCTTGTGGGTAGAGAGGAACAAGATCTTATGTCACAAACTCTTGCAGCAATTGTCCATTGAACTTTGTACATGTATATTGTGTATATAGTTTTGTTTGGCTTGAGAACAGTGCAGCAATGTTCCAAAATGCATTTTTGGGTATTTTGTTCTCAAGTTCAAATATATGTACATGTTGTAGTTCATAAACATAATTAATATGAAAATATATGTTACTAGATTGACTTTATATGCGTGCTCTAGAGGTTCGTTTCGGTGATGATTGGATCTTTATCTATTACTATCATTCTTTTCTTTTCAGCAAATTGGTATGTAGTTGATTTATCCCAAATATAGCACACGCTGGAAAAACATTCAGTTAATAAACTGAATATATGTGCGTTTGTTTCATCTAGAGAACTGTCTTATCCCGAATTGCAGAACTTATCAGTTGTTTTCACTAGGTCAGAACAAGCTTCTTGTGGTATTAAACTGAATCATCAGCCTTCACCTGCAAAGCAACCTTCTAAACTTTTCTGTATATTCCTTTTCAGGGCATTTAACCAAAGTGGTTAATATTGAGAACATTTCAATGTCTCACTGGGAACAATTAGAATCTTTTGACCCTAAATTTGACACCCCGGGGGGGGGGGGGGGGGGGGGGGGGGGGGGGGGGGCAAATTTGCACAACTCATTTTCAACTAATGTTGAATTGAATGCTTTAACACGATATTAGAGTGTTTCTTGCAAGATGCATACTTTAGTCATCTGCATGAACTTTCCCCGACAAAATTTATATTCACACAAAAGGCTTGAGTAACTAAATTAAATTCTGTAAATATGAACTCAGAATACAAAATGTCATCTTTATTATAAATGGCAGAACTACAGTGTGCCCAACAACAACCCCTTTATTTTTCTTCATCAATCTGTATTAATAACTTCAACAACCAGCATCGGTCTGTAATTTAAAATCATTTCCAACTAGAAACTCTCACCAGTGGATTTCCGATATACCCCAAGACAATTTCATTTCCATTCTCTGCTCCTCTTCTCACCCAATATTGACTCTCCCTTTCTCTCACCAGCTCCTTAGACTCTGCAACACTATCTTTGTTCAACCTCCTTGCCTCCAATCCAATTGCCGAAAAACCCTTTCCTCCCAAAGAATTTTCTTCCCACCTCTCAAAGCAAGCAAGGGAAGACAAGTAGGGAGCCACAAATAGACACTCCATAGCTATCCTTGCTTCAATAAGTTGCAGAGGAAACTGACTGTCCATTGATTCAAGCAAGGCATGGAAATGAACCATCTGGCCTTCCAAAAATGTCCCGAATCCAATGCAATCTCCCTTTCTCTCCTCCATTAGTCCATCTCCAAACGTTATAATACCCCTAGTACTACTTTCATTTTTGATTGAATTTTTAGCCGTCTTTAGAAACTCGATAACATGCTTTGTACTTCTGCTTCTCCCCATATGTGGCAAATTCACCATGCAGTTAAAGGCCAACCATTCATTTTTCTTCATCATTTTCATTTCTTTCACTAGTCCTTCAATATCCATCTCCTCTATATCCAACTTTAGATTGAGAGAGCGCGCGTGTTCAGAGAGATGCCTTTTTGTTTCCTCAAACTTCCACAGACAAGGCGAAGAATTGTAGTTATCTTCCTCCCACCTTATTGATATTAGTCTTACTATGCATCGGTGTTTCTTCCTTCCAAGTGACTCGATCAGTGAAGGCCATTGCAAACCTTCACCAATGTCAAAGTCCACGATATAAATTGCCTCAGCATCACGAGGCAGAGAGTTGAGTATTTCTGAGATTGCGAGAAAGTGAGCAAATCTCCCATAAGGGAAAATCTGATATAAGGCCAAGAAAGCTTGCTTAGAAATCTTGAGTGATTTTTGTGTCAGGTATTCCATATGCTTGTCCAATGATTGAACCAAGTAATATGCAAGGCGCTGAAAAGTTTCACCTGTCAGATCAGCCTTCTCTTTGAATCTTGCTACTAATGCTTCAACAAGATCTACCTGTCCATTCTCCACGGCTTCTCCATAAGCCTTAATAAGATTCAAAAAACTTAATTGGATGTCAAGCTCAATTTCTTCCTGAGGAAAAATGAGTGACAATTGGGCTGAAGGGATCTCCACTGAATCCTTGTTGCTGCTAAGGATTTCTGGTGAAGGTAACAAATTCTCGATTTCCATGAAGTCAGATAGAGGATCGGCTTCATCAAGAACTCCTATTTCTTTTGAAGTAATACTTGAATCCTCCAAATTTGGCAAAAATTGACCAAATTCATGATACATAAGTGAATCATCAGATAACCCAGATGAGACATACTGATTTGGGGAAGAAATCTCGGCGGAATTCTCAGTTGTGGATAAAAGGGAAGGTAAAAACTCAAAGCTTCCAACATCATCATTATACATGTCTAAACAATAAAGCTCAACTCCATCAAAAGAGAAATCCATAGTGTTGTAAGGCCATGTGGCCTCAAGAATCTCAGCCTGCTGCATCATTTTTAAGGAAAGATTGAATAAAAGACTGCCTTCTTTTAGTGCTATAAAAAGAATGAATTGTGGAATATATATATATAATTATGATGATGTAGAGGAAATTCTGTTGAGAGAAAAGATAACAAGGGATTGGATGCTTGCCGATCTTTGTCCCATTCACTATTCTCAATTTTCTATTCTTCCTCGAGTCCTCTGTTCACATTGGAAACTTCTCAAGAATGGATGTATTTGGTGATCTGGCATTGTTATAACTTAAGAGCATGGTTAGACAAATATATTAAACAGTGAAAGTCATTAGCACAAAAAGGAATTCAAGATGAGCACATAAAAATGGAAAAAATTCTTGTTCAATACGAAAAATATAGTTTTTTCGCCGCTGTTCTTTGTCAATATCTCCATCGTTACACATTATGACAATGAACGTTGGAGAGATGCATGTTATTTTCAAACATGCGTACTCATAACAAATTATTAGATTTAATTATATGAAATTGTTGGCGTAGTATGGATATGGGAGATCTTGAAAACATTCTGTGAGCATATGGTTAGCCATAAACAATTGAAAAATCAGTCCTTGTTCTGAAAATAAATACAAGTTGAGTGTTGCATGTGGACCGTAAAAATGAGTTGATAGATACGTTCACTTCTCAACACTCAATTGAAACATACGTATACATACATAGTCCTTGTTCTGAAAATAAATACAAGTTGAAATCCTCTTTCTCTGTCTCTCTCCTCCATCCCTATTATATTATATTGATTAACAAACAAAACAGAGTTGAATGAAGTTTTAAAGCAGCGTCTACAAAAATTTCAGAAAATTGTTTGTGTCGCACAGAAAGGTAGTATTATTAGTACATTTTATCCTCTTTCTTTTTAGTACAACTCCTCCTTCCTTTCTCTCCTAATCTTGTTATATGGATTTTTTCTAACGATGATTAACCCCAGTGGTAGTAGGTAGCATTCATCAAAATCTCACGCTTCCGATTGGCGCACAAGAACATGAAGGGCACCTGATCAAGCCATTCTCGTTACACGCCGTGCAGCTCCTAAATCCATTGCTTTTCTCTGTATAACATTTGTGGCTTCCGCTACACTCGTCGCAGAGGATAAATCTGTGGCCGCCGCATTCCTCGCAAACCCCTGCCTCTGCTGCCGGCAATCTCTCCACCAACTTCTTCAGCTCGCCGGTCTCGTTTAGCTGCCGAACCTCCTCCGCCCCACCAATGTACCTGCCGCCGATGAAAACCCTAGGCAGGGTCACTTTGGTCTTTTCGTCAATGTTAAAGATGCTCTGTAGCTCGTCCATGAAGGCCGAGTCCATGGACAGATCTCGTTCGTCCACCGTCACGCGGAAGCCACGTAGGATCGATTGGACGGTTCTGCAGGCCTCGAAAGTCGAGCGGACCACGCGGAGGCTAGTCAGGTATACGACTATTCGTGTCTCCGCACCCCGGATTAAGATCGACGGCTCAGATTGATCGGCTTCCTCATTGTGCGGCGGTGATGGCGGTTTGAATTCGGGTTCGGGTGGTGGAGCGGCTGCGGGATGGAGAGGGGGAGTTGAGAAGGCTCGAAGGACGGCAGTAGCACGGAGGACGCGGTGTAAGACGGACGCGTGGGTGGTGGTAGTGTTGGGTTTGACGGAAGAGGGATTCGGGTTTGGGGATGGGTCGGCGTTGTTGTTTTCGGAGCAGAGAGTTTCGACGTCTTTGAAGGAAAAACTTTTGGAGATAGTTCTATGAATTTGAGGACTTGATTTTCCACGGGGTCGCCACATGAGGCTAGCTAAAATATTGCTAGTAATATTCAATGGCGGAATTAGGTAGGGAGAGAGAGAGAGAGAGAGAGAAAGGGGGGATTTTGGGATTTTTCGCTTTCAGCCTTTCAGGGGAGGGGAGTTAGCTGTGGAGGTCGGAGAGTATGGAAGGAAGGGCGAAAGGGAGAGGAGAGAGGCGGGTCAGCTTTTCTTTCTTTTTTTCTTTCTTCCTATATTTTTTTTTTCAAGACAGATGGAGAATGAAATATTTGGACAAGAGAGAGTGAGAAGGAAAAATTATGTTATGTTTTTGAATTATAATTATAGTTTGTTTGACTCTTTTTTTTATATGAGAGTAGAGTTTATATATAATAAAATTTGTGTAAAATCCACTCTTATATAAAAAAATAAAAAAAACAGTAATCATATTCCAAAAATATGAAATAACTCTCGAGTAAGAAGGGGAAGTGGAAAAAGGCTGGCGGTTGGTTTAGTTTGTTGTCAATGGTAGTTATGCAAGTATAAGATGATAATTTAAAATTTAAATGTGTTGATAGAAAATACTACTCTTTTATTTTAGGATAAAAGTCTCTATTGATTTTTTGTGTAGAATACTTTTTTTATATTATATAAATCGTTTAAAACATGATAACACATATTAAGAAATTTTATTAATACTAATGTTAAGTAATTAATGTTGGTTTAAAATTTTATTACTACCCATACACTAATTAATTATTTTTCATTATCTCTCTGTTAATTATTTCATCTTTAAAGGTAAAATAAAAAATAATTAATTTTTTTTTTTCAAAATATATAATAAAAATGAGGGAGTAATAATTTATATATACCGTATTCATTTGCTTTTAAGTAATTAACTACGCCCATAAATTAAGAATTACATTTAATGTATTGACTAATAGATTAAATTAGGTGTAAAATTTTAAAATTACATTTTTAAAATTTAGTGAAAAGATGAGAGAGAAAAGTGAAAAGGTTATTTTTTAAAAAGTAAATTAATTGAAAACATGAGAGATTAAACAAATGATAAGCATAGGGAGTTAGGGACGACGAAAATTTCTATTTTTTCTTTATGATAATTAATGAAATAAAGAAAACAAAGTGCGCACAAATGCAATGTTGCAAAAGCATACCTTAAAAACTAAAATATGATTATTATTATTTTTGAGAATTAAAACTAAAATATGATTGAAATGTTTGCAAACGCATACCTTAAAAACTATTGTGATAAAAAAAATGGGTACATCCCAACAAGAACAGGAGAAAGCAAACAATACGTTTGGATTGAAGAAATATAATAAGAAAAAAAATAAAGTAAAATAATTTATTTTATTTCAGTTCGAATGAATCATTTCATATATTCTATAAAGACTAAAATTTATAAATTTGAAAAGAATGAGAATAGTCAATTTTATTCTAATAAAGCAAACAAACATAATTTTTTTAATTTTATAAGAATGAGTCATTTTATCTTCACATATATTCTTTCAATTTAAACGTAACATAAAAATAAACTTCAATGCTATATTTGTTTGTAAAAAAAACACGTTTGAGATTAGATTATTTACCTTAATTTAATACTACTTTGCATTATTTAATCATTTGATGAGAAATTATTAATTCTTTAATATTAGACTATTAGTCTTAAAAAATTATTTAATAGTTTAAAATAAGTGAGACTATTAATTCTAAATTTTTTATAAAATTATATAATCTCACATAAATAGCCTTAAGAATAATTAAAAAAATAATTCATATGAATATTTAAATGAGTGTTAATCCCTCATAATAAAATATAATAATTTAAAATAATATTAAATTAATATAAATAATTAAATTTTAAATAAAAATTTTATAAAAAAATATAGCTTAAGAAAATAAGCCCAAAGCCTTGTGCGCTTAACTACTACCCTGTACTATTAGTTATATTCTTTTCCCTCCTAACCAAAAATAGGTTTTGGGTAGGGTAAAAGGGAAAAAAAATGTCACGTCTTCTTTTGATGATTATGAGAAAGTCTTCTTTTTCTTATCTTTTCCATTTTCTATATATATTCCGTCATCCTATATTAAAAGAGTCGTGGAAACTTTTCTGATTCTTTTTTTCTAATATTAAATAAATTTTAACGACTTACTCGATTATTTATTAAATAATTATGATATATTTAATCTCACTTAATATTCGTAGTAGAAAGTCGACAAATAAGTAATAGTAGAACGTATGTCACATTTATCAGATTTTTAAAAATGAATTTAATAACGTATGTCCATTTATTTATCTAATAATGTTCTCGTCGTATTACTGTTTTGGACACTCGTTAATGGGGTATGCCTAAATGAATTTGATGACAAAAATTGAATAATTTGTTATCAATAATTATACATGACAATAAACCTAATGGAATTAGCCATCTGTGAGGATAATATTATAGCAGGATAAAAGAAATTCCCTAAAGAAACTTCCACAATTATTTTAACTTAGAATTCCATTTGTTTGCCAAATCAATGACAAATATCCTCATAGGTATTAAATGTGTTGGTACATTTACCTTTATTATGTTTAAATATCTTTTTGTGCTTATTTTTTTGAAAATTAAAACAGGTTCATCTGCATTTTTAAAAAAATATTAATTAGTTCTCCGTCTCACAATTTTATTTTTATTTTAATCATTTTTAAGTCAATTTGAATCCTAGAGTCTAAATTTGATATAAGTTTATTAAATTTGATTAATACAATGATTAATATTGTAAACTATTTAAAAAATATTAATTAGTTCAAAATTAATATTTCTCCATTTGAAAATATAAGATTAAGTTTGAGTTTTTAAAGTTAATTTAAAATATTTTTAAATTTAAAGTTGATATAAATTAATTTAGTTTTAAATGATACACTTATGAATTATAATAAACTATGTAACTAATACTATTAATTTTATTATACATCATTTTTAAAAGTTAAATGAATTATATAAAATTTTAATTATAAATATCTCAAATTAATTTTAAAATTTTAATATTGATCCTATATTTTGATTGGAGGGAGTACTTTTTATGTTGCACATAATTTTTTTATTCAATTTGGCACGTATCAATACTTTTGAAGTAGTTCATCTCAAATTTTAGCATTGGATCACCTCGTAATTAGAACGGATGAGCATAAAAATATAAAGAACAAAGGAAAAGATGTTGGCTGACACTATAGTATAGCATCCGATCATTTTCAAATTATAAGATATTATTAATTTTTTAAAAATTAATTTAAAATATTTTTAAATATAATATTAATGTTATTTATTTAAAATTATAAAACAATAATTTTTATAATATATAGTATGTACGGTAAATACATTTATTATTATGACTTAAATATAAATTATTATCTTAAATTATCCTCATCTTTCTATTTTGATAATTGACTTTTCAATTTTTATACTTATTTATTTATTAATACATTTGAACTTGATGATATTGTGAATTCTTTAGTATTTTAGTTAGTTTTATATGTTTTTCTGTTATTATTGTAAAATATGATGTAATATTAATTTTATGTGTGTTATTTGTATTTTAGGTAATTTATATTATTTTTATATATTCTATTTATTGTAATTTGATTTTTGTAGAAAAATATTTCTGGAATGACATTTTTGGTAAATCTGCACAGAGGTCACCTGTAATGACCACGAATTTCATTAGTCATTGTAAATACTTAATAAATATTTAGCAATGAATTTAAACTTTTTGTATTAATTAATTGTGCATTAGATAATTAAATAAATGTACTTATGTGCTTGTATATTTATTTAAAGGATTAAAGCAAAGTGTATAATTAATTAAAGCAAATTTAATTGGATTATATTTTTAATCCAAATAAGTTGATAAACTAGGTTAAAGATATTAACCTAATAGCCCATGTAATTAATTTAATTACTAGCCCATGTAATTAATTAAACAAGCTCAATGCTTGATTTAATTAAATGTAACCTAGACTATTTAATATAAGCCCAATGTGTTATTTAAATTGAGCCCAAACAATTTAATTGAATGAGCCCAATAGAAGTTATTCTCAAGCCCAATGTGAAGTCCAATTAAGGTCAAACTTTGGTCAATATATATATATATATATATATATATATATATATATATATATAGATGTATATATGCACATTTTAGCATTAAAAATAAAGGAAAAATAGCTTGGAAAATCCATTTTGCTGAATTTTTGGAGGGGCCCACTTGGATTGCTTGATTTCCTAGATTGCTTCTAATTTACACTATGACAAGGTTGGCCAACAACCCTAGTCAATCACCTAGTCAATCACAATGTCCATCCATGCAATAGTAAGCTAAATTAAGCTCTAAATTCACCAACATTGGTGAATTAAGAGAGCTAATGTAGGATTAACATTTAGCTATAAATAAGACATTCCACAACCTTGGTGATGTTGGTTAGTTCATTTGAAGCTTTGCTATAAAGAAAAAATAGAGAGCAATTGAGAGAAAAAGTAAGAAACACTTAAGTGTTGAGAGAAAAAGCTAGAGGTTGTGCTTGGTGAATGTCCACTAACTACACAATATACTTTGGTAGGAGAAGAAGAAGAGCATCCAAGACCTCAAGGTTTAAAGGTGCTCTATCTCTTCTTAAATTTTATTTTTGTAGTCTAGAATGATTTTGAACGGTTAAAATCTATTTTTAACCGATTAAAACTCATTTTGATAGTCTAGAGGTATTTAACTATGTTATATATGTATATTCCTAGCTTATTATGTTTATATCATGATTTGGTAGGTGTGGTGTACATATAAATTGAAGAAAACGCTATAGAAAGCTTTACCGGTAAAACCCTAAGTAGCTATGTACTATATTTTGTGTCATTTCAAAATTGTACAAGTTAAATACTTGATTTATATGGCTAGAAAATTTTATGAGTGAATTATAAAGCCAACACAACTTGAATCTCACAAAAATATGGAATAACAAAGAAATTATGGCTTTTACCGCAAATGATGTTGATTTTAAAACCTTAGGTTGCCTTTAGAACCATTTTGAGTCTAGTTCCGTTTGGAATTTTGATTGGTGATATAAATAAAAGTTGTAGAGGGGGAAATTCTGATGAGAATAGACTCAAGAATCACCCCAAAATATTTCTGTATGAAGAAGTTATGACTGTCGGAGGGTCGAGCAGTCAAACAATTGACTTTCGGACAAAATGGCTGACGCAACCGCGTCAGGACTGACGTAGCTGCGTCAGAACAATCTGCTAAGCAGATTTTTGGTGCTCCGGGTCGGGTCGGGTAGATCCGAATCGAGTTTTCTTTGAAAAATTAAGTTGAAATATGTGTAAAATGAATATATTTGGGTATTAAAAAAATTTATATGGAGTCTATTTGTAAATCAATGCTATCTAAATTTTTAAATTAAATACTAAGGTTAGCCCAATTTAAAAGTTAACTTTTGGTATTATTTAAAGAGTATTAAAATATTACTACATGGTTAATAATATTAATAAGTAATTAAATATTATGAAATTATTGATAATATTAGTAAGAGATTAAAATATTATTAAATGAGTAATAACATTAATAAGTCAATAAAATATTATTAAATAAATAATAATATTAGTAAATGAATAAAATATTATTTAATGATTAATAATATTAGATAATAAATAAAATATTATTAAATGATTAATAATATTAGATAATGATTTAAAATATTATTAGATGATTAATAATATTAATAAGATAATAAAATATTATTAAATGATTAATAATATTGGATATTAAATAAAATATTATTAAATAATTAATAATATTAGATAATGTTTAAAATATTATTAAATGGTTAATAATATTAATGAGGTAATAAAATATTATTAAATGATTAATAATATTAGATAATTAATAAAATATTATTAAATGATTAATAATATTAGATAATAAATAAAATATTATTAAAGGATTAATAATATTATGAGGTGAATAAAATATTATTAAATGATTAATAATATTATAAGGATGATAAAATATTATTAAATAATTAATAATATTATAAGGAATATAAAATGTTATTAATGGATTAATAATGTTAAGTGATTGATAGAATATTATTAAAAGATTAATAATATTAGAAGACTAATAATGTATTATTAAACGATTAATAATACTACAAGACTAATAAAATATTATTAAATTGTTAATAATATTATATAAGTGTATGAACTATATTAAATAATTAATATAGGTTCTTTGTGTTTGAAATATTATCAAGTAATTAATGATAATGTTTCCTATGTGTTTATATACCCATAATTATATAATTATGTGGTTCGTAAGGTTTATAAAGGTCATTATACTTACAAGTATATGATACTAATTTAAGATCAAACTGATTTAATTGTTAGGTCCGTTCAAGGATTGTTAAATTAAGTTGGTTAGCAGTAAACGACGCACGATGCAAGTTTTCTACCCCTGAACTTGTATTTATTGTTGCAGTTATTCTTCAACCGTATTTACATTTCAATTATTGTTGAGCAAGTATCTACATTCGTAGTTATTTGACAGACCTTTGAGTGAATTAATTATCAAAAATTACTTCATATCGTTATTGATTATTGTATTCGCACATAGTGCTTTTACAATTGTTTAAGAATGTCTAAGCTAATTGTTTCGGCTAGACAAATGCATGTTTAAAGTCATTAATTGAATATTATAAAAACTTATCCAAACCATTGGCTGGTGCGGATTCTTACAGTAAGACTGAGAAAGAACAACCCTAGTTAAAGGGGAATTTTTATTTGTCAGGAAACCGAAAGCGCGCAAGAAATCTAAATGTGATATATATACATAGGACATGAGAGGACTGATCCCCTCAAGTGTCCCGTTATTTTTAACAAGGAGTCAGACATTGTATGTCTGTTTTACCTTAGTAGCAGTTCACGGTCATTAAAGACCACTCAGCAGTAAAGAGTCAATACATTCTTTTATTGAACATTGATTCTTGACATCTTTCACAATTGTTATTGTTGAAAATTTTGGAGTTATTTTCCTTCATCATGATATATCGTATGCCTGTTGTTTATAAACTTGCTGAGCCATTTAGTTGCTCATTCTTGCTATATCATGACTATACTTCAGCTAATCCCGAAAGCTCTAAAACGGACAAAGGCAAGGGGAAAGCGAATGCTTAGTTTTAGTAATTGCATGCTAGTTTAAATTACTGTTATGTAATTACTGTTGTAAATCTTTTGTATTTCCCTTAAGATATGTAATGTTACAATTTAAGGTTAATAGACCTTGGGAAGTGTAGCCTTTATATAAGGAACCTTTTGTATTATTCCGCGTAGTTTGAATATAATATATGTATTTCATTGTTGTTAAGTATTATACAGTGAGAACCAAACCCGAGGTTAAAGAACCCGGATTTGGGGTCGTCACATCACCGCCGCAACGGTAGTATAAAGCAAAATCTAGCAGCAGGTTTCACCGCCGCGACGCCCAAAAATTTTGCCCAGAAAATTATATAAGACCTCCGCAACGCTCCCCTGCTACCGTTGCGGTGGTGGTATTGTTTATGGTCGACAGATTCAACTTTTAAGTCCAGTTTTTAGTCCTAATTTAAATATCTTTCGTTCCTTTTTCATTTGGGGCGAAAGAGAGAGAGATTAGGACTTGAGAGAATATGAGGGAATATGGTTTTCCCCATGGGAAACCACCATACCTTTAATTCTTGATCCAAATCTCTCTATTTTTGGAATAAATGAATGAATAAGATGAAGAGCAACTAAGGAATCCATTGATGGAGTCATGGATGGATAGAGCTTGGAGGTTGAGCTTGGATGATAACAAGTGTATCTTTTAACTCTTTATTTGTCTTTATATTTCGTTGTATGGTGATGGTTTATATGACTACATGCTTATGGAGGCGAACTTTTACTTTAGAACTTGTTTATACATCATTCGAAACTATTTTTCCATTTTTGATATGTTTATTTAGTGGTAGTGTGAGATGGAGCGTAAAACACACTAATATATGTATTTATAAAAAAAATAAAGAAAAAGGAAAAGAAAAAAAAAATATAATAAGTTGCTTGACTAATCGAATTTTGTGGCCTTTGTTGCTCGAGTTAATAGGCTCTTAGGGGTGTCTTTATACCTAGTGCCCTAAAATCAACTGGTTTGAGAGTCATTAGTTAAACGCTCGTCACATGAGTAACTATGTATAGCCTAATAGAAGGAAGATTAAAATTTGAATTATCTACTAGGACTAGTGTAGAGTGATGTATTATGCATGCTTTTAAAGTTTTTGATTTCTTTCATAAGGTAATTTGTTTACATAAATTAATCTGAGCTTTAATTAGTTTGTTACAAATGGTGCACACACATATACATGTGGATCATGAGTAATGTATGATTAACATATAGGTTAAAATTCTATACTTTGCGATATTTTGAAATCTTCTTATAGTTATAATTTGAATAATCTTTGTGGCCATTTTGTTTTTCATATCGATTCATTGCTCAAGTTCGTGTTGTTTATTTTTGTTTGTATAGTTTATCTTTGTTTTTCTTGAGGACAAGTAAAGATTTAATTTTGGGGGTATTTGATGACTGATTTTTACACCTAAACGTGTTTATGTATAATTAAAAAATAATAATTTAAATATATTTTTCATATTTACTAAACATCAAAGGATAAATATGGAAAACCGTCGTAAAAAATCTAACATTAAATCTAAGTTAAAATAAAAATAAGAAATATCATTAAATTCATTCATGTTCTTCTTCAACGGAACCTAGGCTGCCACCATGAAAATCTTGTGCAAGTTTCTTTCGCACAAAATATTCCACACCTGACTGTGCCAAAAAATTGCAAGCTTAGTATAAAGTCTTTTTCTACTTTCTTCTATTTGTTATGAATGTCTATGAGAGCTTGTCATATGATAGACAGATCCCACATCGGTAGTATGAGATACCAATGTGAGGTTAATATAGGCTTGAACCTCTCTTATTGAACAATTAGTTTTTTAGGAGAAAATAAGAGGCTAAAGCCTATATCGTAACATTTGGTATCAGAGCAGACGATCCGTGGAACTACTGGCTAAGCGGAAAGGGCTACCTAGAGGTCGGATTAAAATACTGATAAATGCAAAGCGTTGAGTCAATGTCGCTAGAGTGAAGCCGCCGTGAATACTGATAGATGCAAGGCACGGGGTCAATGTCGCTAAAGTGAAAGCCGTCGTAGATGTCGGTAAAGAAGCATGGTGGAATGTTATGAATGCCCATGTGAGCTTGTCATATGGGGGACAGATGGGGGACAGATCCCACATTGGTAGTATGGGATACCAATGTGGGGTTGATATAAGTTTGAACCTCTCCTCCTGGACAACTAGTTTTTCAGGAAAAAACGGGTTAGAGCCTATATTGTAACACTGTTTAAGGAACCAAAAAAAAAAAATTCTTAATCTACAACTTTCTTCTTTGTTTGTTCTTTAAAAAAACCCTAAATCTTGCCCAAATTTATATATATAAAAAAAAAGGTAACAGAATTCAACTGGATGAACCTTAATTTCATTATCCACCGTATTCTTAAGCAATCCTCCGCCATTAAAAACTCCTAAATTTTAGCATCCCCACTAAATGAAAGCACCTGACCTTAACGCAAGATTAAAATTGCCGCTAGCCATAAAACCCACCCATATTCGATTAAAAAAAATCAACATACAACACAGATCTATAGTTCCAGCATGACTAAATTACTGGAAAGGAAAAAAAAAAGAATCAACCCAGCAAAAAATCACGTCTTCGATCTACTTCGTCATTCAATAACTAACAATATCCAGATTAAGAAGAGAAAAACAAAGAGAAGAGAAAGAAAATAGGTCACTATCAGCACGCGATCTCTCATTTATTTCCTTTTCTTTTTTGATTTCTCTTGTTTACCATCTCTATTGGAAATGGAAAAGAGAAAAGATGAGACAATTACAAGGGAAGGGGGAAAAGATTGATGAGATGATGACGATGGAAGGTAGGGATGCACAAAAGGCCCGTAGCCTGCGGCCTGACCTTGGTTCGGCCTAGACTCGTTTTGGTCAAAACTCGGCTTGATCAAAGTATAGACCGGTTAGACCTGTCCTTAAAGGCTTAAAAAAAATAGCTTTTTTAAGATAGAAATTTGGCATGACCTGTAAAAAAAGTCTGGCCTGCCCTGACCTTGAGCTTGGTCCGACCTGATTTGATTCTTTATCCAGTTATTTAAAATTTATAAACTTTAAAATTATAATTATTTGTAAGACCCCGAATTTTATGAAATACAAAATTTAATTTTTCTTCATATATATTTTTTTTTGAAACAGTAAGTGGTTAAATTAACAAAATTGAAAGTTAAGGATGTTATGTGCAAATTTTATTTTGTCGGACAATATTCGCTTTGTCGGGGAATATTCGTTTGGTCGGGGAATATTCGTTTGGTCTGACGGCGCCGAAATAACAAATTATTGGTGGACCCCACATCGGAATATTTGTCGGATATAGAAAACGACAGAAGTAACCTTTTTAAATAAAAATAGTCAACGGAACTGTTAAAATACCGGTGATAAAAGAATAGTAGCGTACGATAGTTATTGGTATTTTCTGTAGCACTCGGTACTCTACAGTAACACACGGTATTGCATAGTGTCTCATATTTTTGGTCTGATAATTGACACCGTAACTGTTACGCATCATTTCATCGATAATTGTCACTGCATAATATTTTATATTATCAATTCAATAATTGTTGTTACACAGTATTTTGCATTATTGATTTAATAATTGTCATTACACTGTATTTTATATCATTGAGTCAATAATTGTTGTTGCACTGTTTTTAAAATTATTGAACCTAATAATTGTCACAGTAACATATGCACAGTAATTCACATTATTGAATCAATAATTGTTATTACACAGTAACGTATGCTTTATTTTACATTATTGTTATCTCTATTATGATGTTATTTAAACAGTTGTATTTCATTAATTTATTGACTTGATATATAAGAGCTAACTATACTGTATTTATAACAATTAGTCATAATAATTGAATTGATAAAGTTATTTGTTTATAATATAAAGTTAGGTGATTATTAGGTGATATGAAATGAATGGTGTAGATTAAAGTGTGAATTATTGTTGAATAATTGAATTGATTTGTTTATAATATAAAGTTAGGTGATTATTAGGTGATATGAAATGAATGGTGTAGATTAAAGTGTGAATTATTGTTGAATAATTAAATTGATTTGTTTATAATATAAAGTTAGGTGATTATTAGGTGATATGAAATGAATGGTGTAGATTAAAGATAATATAATATTTGAAATGGATGGTGTAGATTAAAAGATGATCTTTAAATGAATGGTTTAGATTAAATGAATGATAAGATTTTTGGCTATAAATAGAAGCCTTAACTTAAGGATTTTTCATAAACTTCCTTACTTGTTCTTTCTTTCTCTCTCTAAATACTTCTTGTGAAAGTTCTCTCTAAGTGTGCTTAAGTTATCTTGAGTATTTGTGAAGATCTATAAGTATACGTGTACTGTTCAAGTTAATCAACCTCATTTAAATCAATATCCAGTCACGTGTTGAGGTAAGGGATACCATCTTTTTCATCTTCCATTATTCAAACGTACTATGGTAAGGGATTATCATTATTTGATTCTCGATAATAATATTGTTTCTTCCTTACTCATAAGACGTGCCTTTTATTTCCATGTATTAAATTGTGGGAATAACCTTACGGAGCGGATTGCCGCCTGTTGGTGAATAACCTTTCGTATTCATTCATTATTAATCTCTGAGAATAACCTTACGGAGCGGATTGCCGCCTGTTTGGTGAATAACTCTTTGTACTCAAATTCTATTAAATTGTGGGAATAACCTTACGGAGCGGATTGCCGCCTGTTTGGTGAATAACTCTTTGTACTCAAATTCTATTAAATTGTGGGAATAACCTTACGGAGCGGATTGCCGCCTGTTGGTGAATAACCCTTTGTATTAATTTCCTTCACCTTTTGTTAATCAAACCTGCTACGGTAAGGGATATTATTTTCTTTCATACTCCTAAATCGAAATTTATTATGGAACTATTGCTTCTATAATTCCTGAAAATATTATGTGTTCCATAATAGTTGAACTTCATTATTTCAACTGAACCTTCCTATTTACGTGAACCTTTCTATTGAATTGTAACCGTTATTCTGAACTGTGGATCTTGAATATCATTTTTAAATTTCACTCCACATCATGTTGACAATTTGGACATTATTTGAATCTGTACAAAGTAAACTTCCGATAGTTATTGTTATCCTATTTATTCTGTTCATCATTTATATCATTCTAATCATCCAAAAATCAAGCTGTTGTGAATATTTGTGGCCGGGGGCACAGATGTGATATATTTGTTGAACAGATGATAGGTTAAAGGCGATATAATAGGTTAAAGGCGATACATCTGTTCGGTGTCTTTTATGGCACGTGGTGAATGTTCTCTTTGGCCCGTAGTGCAAAGATGAACTGTTGTTTGGTATGATTATGACCAAAGGCTGAATCTGGTATAATCATGACCGTTGGTGTTATATTGAATGTCTTTGGCCCGTAGTGCAAAGATGAACTGTTGATCTGCATGATTATGATCAGAAACTGTGAATTTGTATTATCTTGACTAATGATATTTCAGATGATAAAAGTTGATGATGTTTTTCCTAAAAAGAGAACCGAGTGGACATTATAGTCTGCATTATTCTTCTAATAGATTACTCATTCCGCTGCTATTATTGATCTGAACGTTGTTTAAGAATTTAACTGCAATTTTTGATATAAACCTTGTAGTCTATTGTATTCTATCAAGAACTCAACTGTTGAAGATTAATGATAATTTATTCGTCATTATCTTAGTCATGATATTCTTTATTGGGCTATTTGAGCTCACCCTTTCTTTTGTTCCATTGTTTTTCAACAGGAGATGAAAACATAACAGGGTCTAGCCGGGGAATGGAGTGAGGGTCCGAGGAATAGTTATCATAGTTTTCACGTTTTGTAAAATAGTGTGGCAATAATAGTGAAGACTTAGTTGTGTATTATTATACACTGTATTGTTGTACGTTGTGCTTTGTTGTAATAATTTTGTTGTAGTCTTTTGACGACTCAAGTATGGGCTGTGTGGGCCCAGATTTGGGGGCGTCACAGTTGGCATCAGAGCTTAGGGATATGGTCTTTAATGGAGATCTGGGGTTAGAACTATGAGGGGAGAGACGAATAGAATCAATCACTAGTGTGTCCTACCTAAATTAGATTTATTTTTTTATCTAATGAATCGATTTGAATGTAGGAACATGAAGAGATGAGTCAGTTTATTTGAACTAACATTTATTTTGTGACCACAGTTAATTATGGCATCTGGAAATCAGGAGGTTAATTATGAAATTACCGAAACAAATATAGCTGCAAAACAAGAGGCGACGAATAATCTTCTTACAAACTCAGAGTTGAATCATTTGCCTAAGGCAAAAATTATGCGTGTTCTATCCAGTAAGGATGAAGGTGAAAGCTCTGCTACAGTCGTTCCAGATCCATTCTTAGAAGCAATTAAAGGAAGTAACGAACTTGCGGAAATTATTGCCTTTAATTTACTCACTAATTGGGAGAGTGATATCACATGGTTATGCTCTATAACAAAGGATCAGAATATATGGACTTTTCATATTAGTCTTTGGGATTTATGGTGTTCCAGCTATGATTTTCAAGATTATTTAAAAATGATGTTTCTATACTTTTGGGCGTTACAATTTAGAGGAATTCAGGTTAAGTTAGTCACTATCGTGGAAACTGCAGTCTATCGAAAATACTATTTTAATGGAAATCATTGGTACCTTACTACTGATGAAGTTGATGAACCCGAGAAACAGTTTGCTAGAAAATTATTCAGTGGTATTCCCATGGTTGAAATACGTGAAGATCCGAATGAAGTATTCGGGATTCGATTTGACGATAACAGTCAAGAAACCGAATGAGGTGATAACCGGTAAGCTATTCATAAATTCTCGTGAAGTCTATGCCATATTAGATACTGGCTCTATCCACTCTTTTATCTCACCTATATGTACTCAACGTTTAAATTTGACTATTGAAAACTTAAATCTTGTCTTATCAGTTGAAACCTCATTGGGAGAAATACCTATTACATTTACTATCTATAAATCTTGCCTAGTTCAAATCAACAACCTCACATTACCTGTTGACCTTATTTCTTTGGAGATGCGTGAATTTGATGTGATTTTAGGAATTGATTGGTTGACTACCCATCATGCTAAAATTGATTGTTTTCATAAGATTATTAGTTTTCATATTCCTAATCAACCTGTCATGCAAATTCAAGCAACTAAACCATTGAAATCTATAACTGTTATTTCTAGCCATAAAGCCATTCGTTTATTGAAAAACGGATGTCAAGCCTTTTTAGCTCATGTCACTGATTTGAACAAAAATACGTCAAACTTGAATGATATTCCCATTGTTAATGAGTTTCCTGACGTTTTTCCTGAAGAACTTCCTGGCTTACCCCCAAACCGTGAAATTGATTTTTATATTGATCTTGAACCCGGTACCAAGCCCATTTCCAAAGCTCCCTACCGAATGGCTCCCATTGAACTTCAAGAGTTAAAAGTCCAACTACAGGAATTGTTGGATACCGGTTTCATTCGTCCGAGTGCATCACCTTGGGGTGCTCCTGTTCTATTTGTGAAGAAGAAAGACGGGAGTATGAGATTGTGCATTGACTACCGAGAATTGAACCATGTCACCATCAAGAACAGGTACCCGTTACCTCGGATTGATGACATGTTTGATCAATTGCAAGGCGCTCAACATTTCTCAAAGATTGATCTCCGTTCTGGATATCATCAGTTAAAGGTTAAAGCTGAGGACATTCCAAAGACTGCTTTCAGAACTCGTTATGGGCATTATGAGTTCTTAGTCATGCCTTTTGGACTAACTAATGCTCCTGCAGCTTTCATGGACATGATGAACCGGATATTCAAGGAACATTTGGATCATTTTGTGGTTGTCTTTATTGATGACATCCTCATATACTCCAAGAGTCGCGAGGATCATGAACAACACCTGAGATTGATACTACAAAAGCTCCGTGAAAACAAATTATATGCCAAGTTGAAGAAATGTGAGTTCTGGCTTGAGGAGGTCGCGTTTCTTGGGCATGTGATTTCTAGTCAAGGAATATCAGTCGATCCTGCGAAGATTGAAACGGTACTAAATTGGGAACAACCCAAAACAGTAACCGAAGTCCGAAGTTTTCTGGGTCTAGCTGGTTATTATCGGAGATTCGTAGAAGGATTTTCTCGAATCGCCACTCCATTAACGCAGCTTACTCGGAAAAGCACAAAATTCATATGGAGCGAGGAATGCGAGAAAAGTTTCCAAGAACTCAAGAAGAGACTGGTTTCAGCTCCTGTTCTGACCATACCATCAGGATCAGGAGAATTTGTTATCTACAGCGATGCTTCTGGCAAAGGTCTAGGCTGTGTCCTTATGCAACATGGAAAGGTTATAGCCTACGCCTCTCGACAACTCAAAGATTATGAGAAAAATTATCCTACTCATGATCTAGAGTTGGCAGCAGTCGTTTTCGCGTTGAAGATCTGGAGACACTACTTGTACGGAGAAAAAGTGGATATCTATACGGATCATAAAAGTCTCAAGTATTTCTTCACCCAGAAGGAACTCAACATGCGACAACGACGTTGGCTTGAGCTGTTAAAGGATTATGACCACACAATCCAGTATCACCCGGGAAAAGCGAACGTTGTAGCTGACGCTTTGAGCAGAAAATCTTATGCAAGTACAAGTGCATTGCTGACAACACAAAAGTGTATTTTGTACGACTTGCAAAAGATGGAGATAGAGCTAAAGACACCAGGGACCCACTCGAAGATTGCTCACGTGCGAGTAGAACCAACTTTAATCGATAAAATTAAAGCTGCTCAAGCTACCGATCCGGAACTGATAAACATGATAAAGAAAGTACAAGAAGGTGCCATTCCCGAAGCAAGAATCGACGAGAAAGGAATACTTCGAGTCAACTCTCGACTCTGTGTTCCTAACGATCCTGAATTAAAGCATAAAATCATGATGGAGGCACACAACACGCCGTTTACAATCCACCCAGGAGGTACCAAGATGTATCGAGATCTTCGACATACATTTTGGTGGAACAATATGAAAAGAGAGATTGCGGAGTTTATCTCAAGGTGCCTAACTTGTCAACGTGTCAAGGCAGAGCATCAAGTTCCTAAAGGTCCATTACAATCACTTGAAGTTCCCGAATGGAAGTGGGAACACATCAATATGGACTTCGTGACGGGTCTTCCAAAAGTTTCTCAAGGCTTAGATGCAATTTGGGTGATCGTAGATAGATTGACCAAATCTGCTCATTTCTTGCCTATACGAGAAAACTTTTCACTTGAACGTCTTGCCGGTATGTACATAAATGAGATCGTGAGATTGCATGGCATGCCAGTTTCCATAGTTTCTGATCGAGATCCTAGATTCACTTCACGCTTTTGGATCAGTCTACAAAAAGCTATGGGCACTGAACTACGTTTTAGTTCTGCATACCATCCTCAAATGGACGGACAATCGGAAAGGACGATCCAGACCCTCGAAGATCTTTCGAGACTTTGTGTATTAGACTTCAAAGGAAGTTGGGATAAGTACTTGCCGTTGGTGGAATTTTCTTACAACAACAGTTACCAAGCAAGCATAGGCATGGCTCCATTCGAGGCATTGTATGGAAGGAAGTGTCGCTCTCCAATATGTTGGAATGAGGTAGGAGAAGCAAAATTGTTGGGACCCGAGTTGGTACGCTTGACGACCGAAAAGATCCAAATGATCCGACAACGAATACAGACCGCACAAGAATGACAAAAGAGTTATGCTGATCTTCATCGGAGAGACGAAAGTTTCAACGTCGGAGATCATGTATTCTTACGTGTTTCTCCATGGAAAGGGGTTACGAGATTCGGAAAGATAGGAAAGCTCAACCCTCGATTTATTGGCCCATTTGAAATCCTCGATCGAATAGGAACCGTAGCCTACAGACTAGCCCTACCACCAAGTATGTCTCGCATCCATAACGTTTTTCACATATCTATGTTACGTAAATATGTGAAGGACCCAAACCACGTCATTGAGTTAGAACCAGACGTTATAGCAGAGGATTTAACATACGAGGAGGTACCTGTTAAGATCCTGGATAAGAAGGAGCAGATCCTACGCTCAAAGGTTATACCTCAAGTTAAGGTTTTATGGAGGAACCAAGATACTGAGGAAATGACCTGGGAGCTAGAATCTGAGATGAAATCTAAGTATCCTTACCTCTTCGATATGTCAGGTACGTCAATTTCGGGGACGAAATTTCATAAGGAGGGGAGGTTGTAAGACCCCGAATTTTATGAAATACAAAATTTAATTTTTCTTCATGTATATTTTTTTTTAAACAGTAAGTGGTTAAATTAACAAAATTGAAAGTTAAGGATGTTATGTGCAAATTTTATTTTGTCGGACAATATTCGCTTTGTCGGGGAATATTCGTTTGGTCGGGGAATATTCGTTTGGTCTGACGGCGCCGAAATAACAAATTATTGGTGGACCCCACATCGGAATATTTGTCGGATATAGAAAACGACAGAAGTAACCTTTTTAAATAAAAATAGTCAACGGAACTGTTAAAATACCGGTGATAAAAGAATAGTAGCGTACGATAGTTATTGGTATTTTCTGTAGCACTCGGTACTCTACAGTAACACACGGTATTGCATAGTGTCTCATATTGTTGGTCTGATAATTGACACCGTAACTGTTACGCATCATTTCATCGATAATTGTCACTGCATAATATTTTATATTATCAATTCAATAATTGTTGTTACACAGTATTTTGCATTATTGATTTAATAATTGTCATTACACTGTATTTTATATCATTGAGTCAATAATTGTTGTTGCACTGTTTTTAAAATTATTGAACCTAATAATTGTCACAGTAACATATGCACAGTAATTCACATTATTGAATCAATAATTGTTATTACACAGTAACGTATGCTTTATTTTACATTATTGTTATCTCTATTATGATGTTATTTAAACAGTTGTATTTCATTAATTTATTGACTTGATATATAAGAGCTAACTATACTGTATTTATAACAATTAGTCATAATAATTGAATTGATAAAGTTATTTGTTTATAATATAAAGTTAGGTGATTATTAGGTGATATGAAATGAATGGTGTAGATTAAAGTGTGAATTATTGTTGAATAATTGAATTGATTTGTTTATAATATAAAGTTAGGTGATTATTAGGTGATATGAAATGAATGGTGTAGATTAAAGTGTGAATTATTGTTGAATAATTAAATTGATTTGTTTATAATATAAAGTTAGGTGATTATTAGGTGATATGAAATGAATGGTGTAGATTAAAGATAATATAATATTTGAAATGGATGGTGTAGATTAAAAGATGATCTTTAAATGAATGGTTTATATTAAATGAATGATAAGATTTTTGGCTATAAATAGAAGCCTTAACTTAAGGATTTTTCATAAACTTCCTTACTTGTTCTTTCTTTCTCTCTCTAAATACTTTTTGTGAAAGTTCTCTCTAAGTGTGCTTAAGTCATCTTGAGTATTTGTGAAGATCTATAAGTATACGTGTACTGTTCAAGTTAATCAACCTCATTTAAATCAATATCCAGTCACGTGTTGAGGTAAGGGATACCATCTTTTTCATCTTCCATTATTCAAACGTACTATGGTAAGGGATTATCATTATTTGATTCTCGATAATAATATTGTTTCTTCCTTACTCATAAGACGTGCCTTTTATTTCCATGTATTAAATTGTGGGAATAACCTTACGGAGCGGATTGCCGCCTGTTGGTGAATAACCTTTCGTATTCATTCATTATTAATCTCTGAGAATAACCTTACGGAGCGGATTGCCGCCTGTTTGGTGAATAACTCTTTGTACTCAAATTCTATTAAATTGTGGGAATAACCTTACGGAGCGGATTGCCGCCTGTTTGGTGAATAACTCTTTGTACTCAAATTCTATTAAATTGTGGGAATAACCTTACGGAGCGGATTGCCGCCTGTTGGTGAATAACCCTTTGTATTAATTTCCTTCACCTTTTGTTAATCAAACCTGCTACGGTAAGGGATATTATTTTCTTTCATACTCCTAAATCGAAATTTATTATGGAACTATTGCTTCTATAATTCCTGAAAATATTATGTGTTCCATAATAGTTGAACTTCATTATTTCAACTGAACCTTCCTATTTACGTGAACCTTTCTATTGAATTGTAACCGTTATTCTGAACTGTGGATCTTGAATATCATTTTTAAATTTCACTCCACATCATGTTGACAATTTGGACATTATTTGAATCTGTACAAAGTAAACTTCCGATACTTATTGTTATCCTATTTCTTCTGTTCATCATTTATATCATTCTAATCATCCAAAAATCAAGCTGTTGTGAATATTTGTGGCCGGGGGCACAGATGTGATATATTTGTTGAACAGATGATAGGTTAAAGGCGATATAATAGGTTAAAGGCGATACATCTGTTCGGTGTCTTTTATGGCACGTGGTGAATGTTCTCTTTGGCCCGTAGTGCAAAGATGAACTGTTGTTTGGTATGATTATGACCAAAGGCTGAATCTGGTATAATCATGACCGTTGGTGTTATATTGAATGTCTTTGGCCCGTAGTGCAAAGATGAACTGTTGATCTGCATGATTATGATCAGAAACTGTGAATTTGTATTATCTTGACTAATGATATTTCAGATGATAAAAGTTGATGATGTTTTTCCTAAAAAGAGAACCGAGTGGACATTATAGTCTGCATTATTCTTCTAATAGATTACTCATTCCGCTGCTATTATTGATCTGAACGTTGTTTAAGAATTTAACTGCAGTTTTTGATATAAACCTTGTAGTCTATTGTATTCTATCAAGAACTCAACTGTTGAAGATTAATGATAATTTATTCGTCATTATCTTAGTCATGATATTCTTTACTGGGCTATTTGAGCTCACCCTTTCTTTTGTTCCATTGTTTTTCAACAGGAGATGAAAACATAACAGGGTCTAGCCGGGGAATGGAGTGAGGGTCCGAGGAATAGTTATCATAGTTTTCACGTTTTGTAAAATAGTGTGGCAATAATAGTGAAGACTTAGTTGTGTATTATTATACACTGTATTGTTGTACGTTGTGCTTTGTTGTAATAATTTTGTTGTAGTCTTTTGACGACTCAAGTATGGGCTGTGTGGGCCCAGATTTGGGGGCGTGACATTATTCATCAATGAAATATAATTTTTTACTTATTCATTATTATAATTTATAAATTATAATACACTAGTTTTAATTAATACATTAATAAAGTTTAAAATTTTAATTATTTATTTTTGATTTCTTATAAATATATTTAATTAATATATATCTTCAATGAATAACTAGTTAGTATATTTTATATTAATAATAAGTTAGTTAGTTATGTAAGGCCCCAAATTTTATGAAATACAAAATTTAATTTTTCTTCATATATATTTTTCTGAAACAGTAAGTGGTTAAATTGACAAAGTTAAAAGTTAAGGATGTTATGTGTAAATTTTATTATGTCGGACAATCTTCGTTTTGTCTGAGAATAGTCGTTTTGTCGGGAAATATTCGAATCGTACGCCGCCGCCGAAATAACCAATTATTGGTGGACCCCACAACGGAATATTGTCAGATACAAAAAATACCAGTGATAAAATATCACTTTTAACTATTAAAATACCAGTGATAAAATAATAGTAGCATACGGTATTTTATGGTATTTTACTATAGCACATGGTATTCTACAGTAGCACACGATATTACGTAATAGCACACGACATTGCACAATGTCTCATATTATTGATTTGATAACGTGGTTATTGTACAGTATTCATCATTAATTGTTGATACACAATATTTTGCATTATTGATTCGATAATTGTCATTACACTGTATTTATATCATTGAGCCAATAATTGTTATTGCACTGTATTTTAAAATTATTGAACCAAATAATTGTCACAGTAGTAAATACAAAGTAAATGATATTATTAAATTAATAATTATCAGTAACGTGTTTTTTACATTATTGTTGAATTATTGTTATCACTATTGTAATATTACCTTAATTATTGTATTATTAGTGAGTATTTTTATTATTATTATATATATAAATAGTAAGAAACATGTGAACCCTCTGTGGGGGGCCACATTAAAATTGGTAATGGAATTTGAATTTGGTTGCTATAGGAGTTGGTGAGGCAGCCGACTGCGCTGCCACTTTTGAAAATTAAGGTTGGCGTGCAGCATGTCAGCTGTTCACCTACCGCGCATATTGTCTTCCCTTCTTCTATAAATAGGTTGTTCAGCTGAATAAAAAAAATTACACCTAAAATATAAAAATTTTCTGTAAGTATTTCTCTAAGAATAATAAAGTTATTTTGAGAGTTAGTAAGCCAAAAGGAGTGCATGAATTTCTCAAGTAAGTATTTTATTTAAAGAGTAGTAATTGCACCAATACCTATTTCACACGGTATCATAAATCTTCCTTTAAAATATTCTTATTTGAGAAGATTTATTTTAAAAAGCTTCATTTGAAAGATTTATTTGAAATATTATTTCAAAAACTATTTTTGAAGTTATTATATTTATTCTTTACACTACAAAATTTTATATTATATAAATATTTTTAATAATTCATAATATACGAGTTATCATATACTATGAAATTTATATGTGATAATTACTAATTATATTATAAATATATAAGTTGATCCACTACATTTAAGCAGACTCTTTTCACGTGATAAGGTAAAGAATATAATCTTCTTTCATCTTCTATTAATTAAACATACTACGGTAAGGGGTATCATTTATTTCATACTCTTAAACTTCCTATGGTAAGTACTATTTGGTAAAACTTCCTGAAATGATTATATGTTCCTTAATAATTTGCGCTTCATCTAATATCATTTCAATTGAACCTTCCTATTTTTTTGAACCTTTCTATTGAACTGTAACCATTACTCTGAACTATGGATCTTGAATATAATTTTTGAATTTCACTCCACATCATGTTGACAATTTGAACATTATGTGAATCTGCACAAAATAAATTATAAACTTCCGACATTTATTGTTTATGTTGTTTCTTCCGTTCATCATTTATATCTCTGTTGTTATACTAATCATCAAGAATCAAATTGTTAATATCTGTAGCCTGGGGTATAGATTGGATAAAGTTGTTGATAGGTTAAAGACGATATAATTGATGGTGTATCTTTTAGGGCACGTGGTGAATGTTATCTTTGGCCCGTAGTGCAAAGATGAAATGTTGACTTGAATGATTATGACCAGAAATTGTAAATTGGTATTATCATGACCAGCGGTGTTTCAGATGATAAAAGTTGATGATATTTTTCTTAAAAAGAGAAGCGAGTGGACATCATGGTCTACATAATTTTTTTAATGGTTGTTATTCTGCTGCAATTGTTAATCTGAACTTTGTTTAAGAACTTAACTGCAGTTGTTGAATTAAAACTTGCTGTTTAAATTATTTTATCAAGAACTCAACTGTTGAAGGCTAACGATAATTTATTCGTCATTATCTTAGTCATGATATTCTTTACTGGTCTATTAGAGCTCACCCTTTTTCTTTTTGTTCAATTGTTCAGGAAATAAGAATGTAGTCAATATTAGCAGAGAAAAGAAGGGAATGAAGTGATGGTCCGAGGTAGTCTTTATAGTAGTATTCACCATATTGTAAAATAGTGTGACAATAATAGTGAAGACTTTGTTATGTATTATTGTTCGATTTACTGTATTGTAATAGTTGTTGTGTATTTTTGACAACTCAAGTTTAGGTTGTGTGGACCTAAATTTGTGGTCGTCACAACTTAGTTGATTAAATATTAATAATAAACTAGTTTATTGTAAATACTAAATTACTAATATTTAATATTAAAATTTTATTAATATTCCTTGCTATTTTATTGTTAAATATTAATATTAATTAATATATTAATAAACTAACTTTTAATATTAAATAATAATAATAATAAATTAATTTTTTTGTAAACAACATAAACAATAAATGTCGAAAGTTTATAATTATTAGACCCCAAAGAGAGAGAGAGGGCGATAAAGTTATAGTACTGTGTATAGTGGATTTCGAAAAGTTTCAAGCATTTCTCTATCTACATGGAGATTAGATAATGGACTCGAACCCACATCACAGGCTAATATAAATCTTGACCAAGAAATAACCCCCAATATATTTGTGTGTGTATATCCGTTCTCTATGTCGTCCCATAGAAAGAAAAAGAATATTTCGTCCCATGAAATGTCACATTAATATAAAATAAAAAAGGAAGACATTTTTTCTAAACATAAAAATTTAACAATTTTCTTTTTCTTTTGGTGCAGCGAGGAGGGCGAATATTTTTTTCCTGATAACAATAAAATTTCATTGCATTCAAAAATACTCCATCCCTTCCATTCCATTCCACAATAGAAGACCAACTTCAGCAAATGTAAAATTTTAAGAAATAACTTGCCCGCTTAAAAAATGAGGCTCTCCTTTGTAAATTTATACTTCAATAAGAGTTATTTATATTTTGATACAAAACAAAAAATCATTTTAATCTTATGTTTTAAACCGGACGGGGTACATGAATTCAGTAGCCATACGGAAACACATTTGCCTACCAGACTAGGGTGTTATTTTGCTCTAGTAGACTTTTCTGCAATCCTACTACTTGTGCTGACCTACCCGAGCAATTGAGGTCTAGTGTTTCAAGAGCCAAAATAATAGTCACCACTAGCATAGTTAGTTTCACAGATGATACATACCAGGAGCCAACTAGCAACACGCCTTCTTAATCATGTAACCACGTAAAATGATAAAAGCATGAAAAACTGGACAAACAAGCTAAAAAGGTTATATACTACATTAGATACTCATTTCATCGTTACTCTAGATATTATGTATGAAAAAGTATATATGGGCGGGCTGCAGTAACAATTGTGTGCTCTCTCTCATAGACTGAAAATCAGAAATAGTGCGGTAGCTAAGAGTTATCAAAGCTCTCTATAACCAACAATGTTCAGATAAAGCTAACGGAAATAAATGGATATCAGGGGAATGTCAATATCATTGTCTTCATCGTCCTCACATGCCACCACCACATCCAAGTGCCGACGGTAAGGTGGGAGCTCCACCTTAGCCACTTCCCTTGCCAAATCCACCACCTTCTTGTCCATCCGGTCTCTGTGGCGAGGAAACATGCTATTGTAGAGCAGACAACTTCCACATGAAATGCTATAGGCATTCAGCCCCTTGTCGGAAAGCCACTGGAGAAGCTCCCTCAATGTTGGATTGTCTTTCACGATCCATCTGTCCCAGACAGTCCACTTCATGTCGCGGTGCTTGATGACTTTAGGGGGGACTGGCTCAGCAATGGAAAATAGAGGTAGAGCAAGGTTTGCAAATGTGTTGCGATAGTCTTCCACTTTGTGCCCTCCACCCAGAACCTTGTACAGCTCCAGGCAAACAAGACCTGTTGCCATTGCTGTGGAGGTTGCAATTGCAGGGATAATCCTTCCAGCAATAAATTTGGCTTTCAGCTTGTCAACTTCAGGGATGCTGTAATTTCTTGCCCTCATATTGGCTAGTGCAGCAATCATGTCCATGTGGTAATTTGTATCATCATCCTGTATCATAGGACAATGTAAAGAAACACTGTTAGGTGAATCAAAGAACCTACACCTCTAAAAGAGTCCAATATCCCCTGCTTACTAAGGTAGGATTATAAGAAATACATGATCTAGGCTACATGTTTACTAATAATGTGGAACATGAACCCTAATCTACAAGAAACAGGTGTAATAGTACCAAACTCTTCAGATTTGGAAAGAGAGAAACCTTCTCAAATTGAATTGGTTTCATCCTGAAACCAGAGGGCAGAATCTTCCGACACTGCTCTAGCTTCATGATTAGTTCATTGATAACTGCACTGTCATCTATAGATGCAGTAGAGAGGCTAGTAGACTTCTCGTCAGTCTCTATTTTGACACCTTTCTTTGGTTGAAATTCGGGGACCATCACTTTATCAACAGCTTCTGCCAATGTCTTTGGGTGCTTGGCCCAATCAGGAATAGAGATGCCAAATGTCTCAGCACGAAGTATGGATGCAGCCATGACAAAATGCAGGTGACTTGGATCAGTAGTAGAGAACCGAAGTGGCTGAGGAAAGCGTTTAGGGGCCGACCAAAATGGAGCCCCAGTACTGGTTGCAGCATCTTCAGGGAAAGTAAAAATCAACTGCTTCACACGATTAGAAAAATAATCTTCAAACCTACAGACATAATAAACAGTAAGAAACTGTTAGATCATGTCATACACAGAATTGAAGAAATCAAACATCAAGGATGTACCTTAAACGAGCCCATGTAATGCAATCTTGGAATGTTTCGCATCTGTCCTTAACAAGGCACTCAAGAACACGTTCCAAATTGTCCCTGGCCTGAGCATCGCCTGCATTCACCATTGCAGAAGTATATTCACATGGATTGGAAAGATAGGCATTCACTTCAACAGGTGTTTTCTCAAGCAAGCCCTCAAACTCTGACCTGGCCCAAGTCAAGCAATGGTCAATGTTGTGTGGGAATGAATGCACAGTACACATGGGTGCCTGTTTCTCTGGCGGATCCCTTGAGGCACCATAGTTCTCTGTCAGGTGAGGAATGACCATCTGAGTGTTGCACTTGGCCCCTAGTGTCCCTGACTCTAACAGTGGCTTTTGAAAATACAAGCATCTTTGATCAACATACAGTCTAGCATTGACATTGTCCAGGGCATTTATAACAACTCTTAGATTGTCCCAGAAGGTATCATCGAAAACATTCTCAGTCTCGGGGCCCACACGATTCTGCAATGCTTCAATGCGAAGACTAGGGTTTATCAATGCAGCCGCAGTAGCAGCAACAGTGGATTTGGCCTGCCCTATATTCCAATCACGAAACAGAAATTGCCTGCTGAGGTTACTCTTCTCGATTACATCATCATCGGTGACAGTTAGCATCCCTTGACTGTTGCATGAAACTCCCATTAGAGCTAAATTCTTCAAAAACTCACAGCCCAGAGCACCAGATCCTACAACAAACACCTGAGCATCTTCCAGTTTCTTCTGGAGTTCAGCCCCAAAAACTGAAATTTGTGCATCATAACGGCTGTTCAATGGTTTGAAGTCGCTGGGTTCCAGTGGCTCAGTAGGAAGGGACTCAACCGAGTCAAAGTAGAAGAACTATAAAATACAAGGAAAAATATTGACATTCAGGGTACCTTAAAAAAAATACAATAAGGAGGAAAAAAATAATAAGCTATCACGTGAATTGCCAAAAAAATAAATGCTCGTGTTGAGCAATTTGTGAATTAGAAAGAATGTCCAAAATGAATTAAGCTCAATATTTAGTACAGTTTATACAACCAAGATATGCACAACTAAACAAAATCCCCAGATAATGAAACAATAGTGAGGAATGAGAAACAATTCTACCCAAATAAAAAATTAAAAATTAAAGAACCTGGAAAAGTGGATGAAACTTTCCGGAGCATGCCTTCATAACCTCCTGACCAACAATTCCACCAAACATGGCAGCCATAGGATTCAGCACAGCCCGAGCACCAAAAGCAAAGTGTCGCAGAAGTTTTGGGTTTAAATCATCCAGTTTTGCATCACCGAAGCTCTCGTTGATGTTGCTGGCAATGGATATGAGCTTCTGTGCATCTTCTTCTGAACCAGCAACTGGGAAGTGTCCTAATTCAGATAAAAACTTGTCAAGTGCTTGGAAAGCCAAGTGCAGAAGAGGAGGGCGGTCAAACTTAGAGAAATCACTCAGCAAAAAGTCGCCTGGGTCCTTGAGTGCGTCTTTCAATGGCTTAAAATTCAAGACCTTAGGCTGCTTCAACTGAGTGACAATACCTCCTCTCTCATACGGGCCAAAATTTGACGTATCCTCTTCAAGGCTGAAAGAATATGGCCTTGCATTAATGACCTTTCGCGGCTTTCCATCATTAAGTTCCGTCATTCCTCGAACTTCTGAGAAAACAACAAGATCCCCGTCCTGGAACTCCAGCCTTTCGTCATCAACACAAGATACAAGTGCTGGTTTATCATTACTGATAGATGCAATAATGCCCGTGTGAGGTTCCTCACCATCAACATCAACTACAGTGAACTCTGGGCCAAAATCACAGAATACATTACCAAAAAGGCCTCTCACTTCAGTCTTTACGAATGCAATAGGAGGTTGATGATTGTGACAGTAATCATTAAATGCAATTGCATTCTCCAAGTCAATATCAGTAAAAACAACAGCCTGCAATACATGAAAATGGAATATCAATGGGCATCACATTTATAATTAATAATATATATCCACATGCATTGCGTGTTTTTTCTTCCTCTCTTCTTCCTCAACTCTTCCCCAATTTCCACACCAATTCCTCAACTCTTCCCCAATTTCCACACCAATTCTAAACTCTAAATTTAGTTTGATCATATGTACATCTATCAAATATATCTATTAATAAAGTGGCAGGAATGAGCAGCTTACGTGATTGGTGTAATTGATTCACACATTTTCTTCCCTCTTAAGTTAGATATATTACTATTTTGTCCTCAATAATTTAACTTTTATATCTTCCTATTATCTCCTCACACAACGCGCGTACCACGGGTTAATAATAAGAGGGGAAGTAAGACTAACGTGGTTGGTAATTGCATAAATAACATAACCATTATGTGAAGCATACAAACTTATATGTCCATAGTTTCTCAAATCATGATTCAGAAAATATAATGCAGATATAGTCTGCAACATAGATTTGAAGCAGCAGTAACTTACAACTTGAATCTACACAATATTTTCCCAGTAACACTAGAACACAAGGAATACATACTTTAAAAAGCAGAGATCCAAACAATAGCCACCCCGGCAACGAAAATAAAACACAGAACATGTGAATATGCAAATTATTTTGCAGCTACGCTTGAATGCAAGGATATGTATTACCATTCTATCAAACACTACACATCAAAGCAATAGCCACCCCAACAAAGAGAGAACATCAATATAATGTCTAAACAACTACCTATGATGGTAATTGATATTAAGAAAGCGACCACCTATGATGGTAATTGATATTAATACAAACTTTCGGTAACACAGCCCTAGGTAATTAATTGAGCTAGCAAAGTCCAAGTGATCACAGTTTAAGTACAGGTTACGCATACATCAATATAATGTCTAAACAGAATGTCCAGGGAGTAATAGATTTCACAGGTAAAGCCAGATGCAGATAGTAATCAGCAAAAATGGTGGTTCAGTGCCTTAAATACCACTACTAGTTTAAAATGTCCGACTTCCTTCTTCACGAAACAACCACTTTCAACATTGTGAAGTACAAAAAGCGAAGAACAATTACACATGCACAAGTATGCAAATAATAACTGATGTATAATAAAGTAACAAAGGACTGAAAGTAAGAAACTATCACAATAACACAATAACTTGCATTAATAAACTAGGTATACTCAATGAATCGTTTAAATTTTAAACAAACTTACCTGAAAATCAGATAGTTGCTCTTTAGTCAATGTTTTAGTTAACATAGAAACAACCACGGCATTGTTGAGCTCCTGCAACTTTTGAACAGAAGCATGTGCTCTGTTCTTACCAATATCATTTTCTGTGAAAATGAAATTGCTTGACAAATCCCACAACTCCACATTCCCTTCATCATGCAATGTCACGGACTTGACACCAGCTAGTATGAGATTCTTTGCTGCAAGAGATTTCAATAAGGATTAAATCAAACGCGCAAACATATAAAGATCCAATTCACAGATATGAAGAATCAATTCCAGAATAATGATGTATAAAATTATTCAGATCCAGTAAAGAAAGATTCTAACCATAAGTTAGAACAAAAATAATATTAATGAAGTTCCAATAATAACGATTTATAATAATATTTTTTACTTCATGACAAGTTAGAAAAGTTAGATAACTACAAACCATAAATTAGCATTAAACAAAAGTCAGCAACATATAAAATACAACAGAAAATATAAAAAGAAGAATAGCATGTAAAACCAAACAAACGAAATAAACAAACCTCAAAATAGTAGTTGTTAAAGCGAATGTTTTGCATAACTACATCAATAGCCATGAATAAATGACAAAGCATTATAGCCAATGCATGATTTACAATCATAACAGTTTAAATACCATCACACACAAAAATGCACCATTTCTGACGCACAGAAAAGAATTACATAAACGACAAAGGTTCAATTAACATACGAAGTTGAGCAAAATGAACAACTAACAGAAACACAAACAGTCTTCCACAACAAACAGATTAGATGAAGAATCCCAAACCTACTCCATACCAACAACAATCTAACAATTTATATAAGATTAATATCTGCTTGTAATTCACATCCGGTTAAGAAAAATCTCAACAGTAACCTAGACAAATAAGTTAAATAACTAGAACTCCTAACTAACAACTAAGTGGACACAAATAAGCAACGACCATTATTAGTAGAATATATTAAAAAAACGATCAAAATCCATACCAATTTCAGCGCCAAGGCCTTGCATTCCAGAGACAAGGATATTAGAGGCAAAAAGGCGCCTCATAGTCTCACGTCCGTACACAGCAAGCTGTCTGCTATGAAGATCTTCATCGATGTCTTGAGGATTTCCATCACCCAAAGCCATATTCGGCAGTGACGGTTCAACAACGCTACCGCCTCCTCCCCCTACAGTGTTGCTGTTACCTATGCCGCTGCTTTCCTTGGCGTCTCCGCCTCTGCTCTTCTTACTATCGGTGGTGGTGGTGATGGTGGCGGTGAGAGTTGAAGAGATCAAGCAACCGATCTTATTCTTCTTGAGAAAGCTTTCTGAATCACTATCTTCTACAACTCCTTGTTCAACAGGTCTCTTTTTAGGAAGCATATAGTGCAATAAACTGCTGAAAACCCCACAAAACCCCATCAAGATGAGAAATATCACAAGAAAATACAAATAATCAAGATCGGAAGATTTGGCATAGAGTAATCCAGAAATGATTGGAGTTATTAGCATAAATCCTAACCCTAGCTTGGTTAATAGATTCATTTGTAAGTGATTCAATACTTAAAGTACAGATTAAGGTTAAATTAGTGGGAAAAGGAAGAAGAAAAACGTACCGATTGGAGCTCTAGACGGAAAAAGTATGGAATCTTAGAGAGAGAATTTATGCTGTTGAGGTGTTTGTTTTTGATGAAAATGGAATAATAAGAAGAAAGAGAAGATAGGAAAGGGGTATTTATAGACATGGATTTTGGTCTCTAGGGTTTTGGGCTATGGACAGGGCAGGCCCTCTGTGGAGAAATCGGTACATTTTTCACACTCTCTCTCACTTGGCTGCTGCGGGAGAGATTCGAGAAAGACGAGAGAGAAAGGGCGACTCAGCTGAGAGGAAATGAGATGAGAGAGACTAAACTAAAGTCAGCTGACTAGCCTGACCCGGCTTTTTACTTATGGACCTGTAACGGTGTCGTATATGTCCACATCACAACACATTTATTTGATTTTAGTAAAATAATTCTCAATTAAAAAACCTACTTGTTATTGTCTTATATTTCGGAGGGAGGGAGTATAAGTTTATAAAAGAATGAGATTTAACAAACAAGACACCAACACACTTACGCATGAGTGATAATTTGCAGTTTTTCCTTATAAGTTTATGGGATGAACAGTGGTTAGTGGCATAGTTGATAGTGCCCAGGCCATATATGTAGCACTTTTGCCATTTGGTTGCCTTGTTTCTGAAATTAAAGGGAAAATACAAGAAGCCCATTTTCCAAAACAACTATAAAAAGAAATATATAAAAAGCCCGTGGCCATTCTGCTAATTTGTTTTGGGCCTCTCATTATAAACTCGCTAAAAATTTGGGTTGAATATTTTACACCGGTCCATTAACTGGGATCTTTGACAAGAAAACTCATAATTGCCTAGTGTGTCTAATGATCTTTAGATTTGTGGGTCGAAGACCAATTAAAATTAAATAAACAAGATACATTTTTTTTTTGTGTGTGAATGTAGAGACATTTTCTTCTGTTTGAATAGAATTAGTGTCTTTCGTAGCTACTAATGTTACTTTTGGATTTAATAAATAAAATTAATAAATGAAAGGAGTAAAAAAATAAATTAGAGAAGAAAATAAAATAAAATAGAGAATGAAATAATTTTTTATTTCAGATAGAATAAATCATTCTATACCCTCTCTCAAAGAGTAAAAATTTATAAATTTAACAGAAATAAAAATGATACATTCCATTCAATGGAGCAACTAAATATAATTTTTTTTTTTACTTTATAAGAATAAGTCATTCAATTCTCACGTTTATTCCTCTAATCCAAACGTAGCATAAGTAAATAATTTTTTCTAAAATTAATATTTAGAATCATTTCCCACTAAAACCAAGTATTATTATGTTTTCACTCATTGAAATATGAAATAATTCCCCACCAAACCCAAGCATAATGTTCCACTAATACGGACCTCTCTCTCAACCTTTTTATTTCAATTAAATAATAGATGGTTCATTAAAAACATTATTTGATTCTAAAGGTTGCAAAATTGCAACCACTTTTTTGCTTAAATTTGCAATTATGATAATATATATATATATATGAAGACGAATCTAAAACATATCTCTTACATAATATATCTCTTTTAAATAACATACTTTTATTAAAATTATGTTATTTTAGAGATTTTTTTAAAAAACAAATAAGGCCACGGGTGATATTTTTGTAAATAAAAAAAAAACGAGTAAAATCACTCTCTTTTAATATTATTTTATTTTTAAAAAAAATCTCCAAAACGATATAATTTTAATAAAAATATATTATTTAAGAAGTATGTTTTAAATTCATTCTCTCTCTCTCTCTCTCTCTCTATATATATATATGATAATAATTGAAAACCAGTAAATACCTTAGTGAATGGAACTCAAGAGTTTGGAGCTCACTACTACAATTGACGGGGAAAATATGTTCATAAGGAATATTAGAAAGAATAGTTTGTTTGTAAGAAGAACTATGGTAAAAATAAAAAAAAACACCACCAGCACTCAATTTATTTGATATTATTCACTTTTTTTCAGAAATAAAATAATTTTTTTTAAAGAAAAACTTAACACCGTCAGTAATAGGTTCATCATCTACAAGAAGCACCAAGATGTACAAGGAATAGGATATATATAACAACGTTAATATTATTTTGGATATAGGGTAACATTATATCCCCACAAAGCACAATAATCCACAAGCATATATAGATTTTGTGCAATCACATAAATATATGTCCCAAACGCCGTCTCTCTCTCTCTCTCTCTCTGATTCATCTTTTGATTTTTGTCCATGGAAAACCTTAGTTTTCAATAAAGAACCCTAAGCAGCAGTCTTGTGAGCTTTTTCATTGACTTTGGATAGTCAACATTCACATGCTATCCATGTGACCTCCAGTAGGCCTTTTATGAAATTAGTAACAGTTGAAGTTTGGTTGATGGACAGGAGAAAGGAGGCCGATAGTTCTCACCTCCCATGAAACGGGAAAACAAGAAGGCACCCTTGGGCCCCTTAGAGAGCCACCATAGAAACAAAAAGTGAAGCCTAATACAAAAGCCTTAAATTACTCAAAACTTGTTGACCCATCAGATTACAAACAATCATACTTCCTTTGCTTCACCCCCCCCCCCCCCCCCCCCCCCCCCCCCCCCCTACATGATTCTCAATACAACATCATAAATTTCTTACTCAACACATACTAGGAAAGAACATACTGTAATTGGTTTCCCACCAGTCACATCTTCCTCATATATTAAGTGTATACTAGTTCATCTTTTGTGGGTTGAAAGTGTGGCGTTGGGGAGGAGGGGGGTGTAGGAAAGAGACCGACTGACTTGCCATGATAAAAGAAGATTATATCTTCATTTCTGCTGAGAAAAATGAACTTCTCAGATCTAAATTAGGATTGAATAAGCAGAGCACCTACACAGGGTAACGACTTTTTGTACACAACTTTTTAATCAGTAAATTGGCTTCGTGTAAATTAAATAGATTTATTACCTATTATTGCCATTGCCATTGTTGACGGGGTGCATCAATATTGACAGAATTTCAGAGAACTGAGGACGCTTTGAAGGACAACTGTTCCAACACTTACCCATCAGAGATCGCAGTAGTTGTGAGCAGTCTTTTGGGATGTCAGGTCTAAGTCCACAAGCAGCTATCCCAACTGCAGCCTGCACAGGTGAATATGCAGAATAAGCTGCCTCACCAGTCACCATCTCCCAGACCACCATCCCATAACTATATACATTACTCATCCATGTCTCTGTTACACTTTCTGGATCACCAGCAATGATCTGTTAAAGACAAGCAAAAAACATCATTCAAATCACTTCAGTATTTCACCATACATAACTAACTCTTTTAAATACACATAAAAATAAAGTCAACTTATAAGCCAGTTAGTAATATACTAAGAAATCATCAACTTGAAATTTTAGAGTTGAGCAGTTAACACTTTGAGAAATAAGTTATTCTAGTTTAAAGTTTCAATTTAAGAAAAAAATAGAAACATACTGCCATGCCCCCCATTCATACCCGCTCTTAAAATACACAATTCGAAAAACTTATACAAATGATTTGGGAGATTCATTTGATGGACTGTATTGATTAAATCAATTTCATGAAACTGTCACTGCTACTAGTTTTCTATAGGACTATAGTACTATTTATTTATTTTTATTTTTATTTCCTGATGAGTAATAACTAATAAGTATAGAAGTGCTTAGATAGCTCCAAAAAGGTAATCAATCTGTTGAATTTAAGGGAAAACAATTATTGCAACATGTTACGCATGCTCATAAAACAATGATAAGATAAGTGACATAAAGGTCTCTTTTAAGTAGAACACTCAAAAAAGCCGTACAACATACATTGAATCCAAGTGAAGCACTTGATTATAGAGTTAAACAAACATATATTTGCAATCAAAGCACGGTGTTATGTTTATTTAGGTAATGAACTGTAATAAATCATAATGAAACCAGAAATACAAATATGTATGTTTTTGTTTTACGTAGCTAGTATGCTAAAATAAAAGGTAAACTTTATAAGGAAAGCAACAGAAACTCTCAATTATTATTTTGAAATATATACAAGCTAAATGGTAACTCTGATAAGTCAAGTTGTAACATAGAGGTAAAACTATTTTATGGTCTAAAAACCATCTATTTAATATCAGTTCATGCATTCCTAAATTTCAAGGAGAAATAATCTAGTTACACTACTTTTTAACCAGTTTCTCACTTGATATCCTTAAGAGTAAAGAGAAAGGTTTTGGCAGTTCAAACTCATTTTTTTAAGTTCTACTATGACAACTAATTCTTTTCAAGTGTCACTTGATTTTTATAATTTTTATTCTTGGAACATTTTAATTTCTAAGCAAATAAACTAGAGAGCAGAAGTGAGATCACATAAGCATGCACCGAAATTAAGTAGTCAAATCTGTGTTAGCTATCGCGGGTGGAACAACAATTTCTTTTAGCATCACTCAAAGACCTATTGCATTGTATGGTCTTAAAGTAAAAAAATTAAAGCACAATGGGATTCTGTCATTTCAGTACTGCACATTCACCGTTATTAATGCTAGGTTTATTTTTGGTGATTAGGAGATTTCGTATCTACTAAATGGTATACTATAGAGAAGACATATCGATTAAGGGAAACTGATGTATAGGGGACAAACCTCAGGGGCTAGCCACCGATAACCATCGGTTTCATACTCCATAGCTTCACTAACACTCTTGCAGGCAGCAACCACGCCCATGTCGCCCAAGCAAGCATTACCATGCCGATCCAATAAGATTCTCTGTGCATTAAGGTCTCTGTATGCAACACCATGATCATTCATGAACTTGATCCCTTCGGCCACATCAGCAGCAATCCTTATAATTTCCTTATTCTGAAGTTTTTTATTTCTTAGCATGAGATTGTGAACTGATTCACCCTCCATCAACTTAGTCACAACACATAACCCATGATAGTCATCGATGCAAATACCATAGAATTGCAAAATATTCTTATGCCCACATGTCATCAACTCTAACAGATCCTTTCGGAGTTCAAACTCATACGAATTTCCCTTGTCACACCCCTTAAGCTTCTCAATTGCAACCCTTTTACCCTTGTAAACTCCCTTGAATGTACTAGACCCAATCTGATCAATGAACTCAAGATTGTCAGAGTTCAACAACCATCTACCAATCTCATCCCCGCCAGATTGCACAGTCTGCCATTCATCAACCGAAACGACAAATGCTGAAGTTGATAAAGGCAACTGCAGCTGAACCCTCGAATTCGAATTCGAATTCTCAACCCCATTCCTAGAAGTCTGCTCCCCAGAATCCTCTTCAATCTCTCCAATCTCTCTTCCCCTAGTACTCTCTTCTTGACACCCACAAAGCCCAAATGGGAGCTTCATACTAGTATTTTTCGGTTTCTTCAAACCCAATTTTAGTGCACTTTCAATCCGGGTTCTATGCATTTTTTCTTGCCCAGATTGAACCAATACCATAACAATTCCCAATGTAAACCCTTTCTTCTCAAAGATCTGTATCTTCTTACAACAAATTGATGCACTGTCCAGCGCACCAGACATAGCCGGCCACGAAAGGGAGGAATTACAAGCAAATACTAGCTTAAAAACAGACCCTTGAACTTCATCGTCAGACGCCTCTTGTATCAAAATTGCTGGATGATCTTCAACAGAAGCCTGCTCTATCAATTTAATATGTAAAAACACATCTTTCATTTCAAATCCAGCTTGTGCATAACTGCCGTTTTCACAAAATAAACAAATTTCACATAACTAATTTTATAAATAAATAAAAAACAAGTACCAAAAGAAACTCCAAAATCTATAAATTGAACTGAAGATAAATTTTCGATATTCTTAAAAATCAACAGTAGAAAAGTAAACAGAAGCTAACGAATTAGATGAGCTGAATGGAGTAAAACCTGAGTGGTAAAGAATCGTAATGTTTGCGAATATTGGAAACAAGCTTCTCCGGAAGCTGACTACCCGGGTAAAGCTGGGTCAAGTTTCTCACAACTCCGGCCCAAACATGCTTCCGGCAGTTATCAGCCCGACCCAGCGGAGCCGGCGACTCACGGGCGGAGTCCATGTTGAGCGAGTTCTTCAGTGAAGCAATGGCCTCGGACACGTTTCGACTCAGCCTCTGTAACCTCTTCTGCATAGCCGATGACTCTTTAAATCCTCCGCCGCTGCCAACGGCGGAGGAGGAAGAGGAGAAGGAGTTGTCAGTTAAAGATTCCGATCTGTCGTGGGTTCTCATAAGAACTTGCTCGACCATGTCCTCGTCGGTGCTGGCTCGGCTGGACCAGCATTCTAGCGCTGCTGCCATTACACGGCGGAGGGATTTGCAGTGTTCAGATCGGTAATTGAGATTTGTGGGGGGTGGTGACGAGGAGTAGATTGGAGTATTATTATTTTTCTTCTGGCATTGAAAACTTGAGAGCGGTAGTTTTCTTGGGAGAGTGAGTTTTTTAATAAATGGGATGGGACTGACTGACTGCCTGACAGACTGACTGACTAAATGGCCTACGGAGAAGACAGACGGAGAGACTGAGAAAGGACCCCGATTATTTATTCTTTAATTCTTTATGCATATTGGGCTGCGTTATTTCAAGCTAAATTTAATTATTCATGAGATAAGTTTTGATGAGGATATTATCAACCTTTTTTGGAGTAAATAAATGTACACACGAGGTCAGATGATAGTAATAAAATATTTCTCCTCCTCTATTTATAACATTTTCTCTCTCCTTTTTTATTATTGTATTATATTTATATAATATATATATATTTTTTAATTTACACTTATTTTTTATTTGATCAACAATTTTTTATTTACACTTTAAATGTACGTATAAATGTATTCTTTTTTTTTTTAATGGCACATGTTCATTCTTGAACAAAATATTTTTAATGGCCCAAAAATATACAAGAGTCCATTACCAACTAAAAGATATTACTCCATATCCTTTACTTTTATATGTAGTGATAAAAAAAGATGATAAACACCCAAAAAATATATATTGAATGGCATAACAAAATGATATAACTGCTGCTGTTGTTTATGGGCACATCTAGGAATCATATGGGCTTCCTCTTCCCGTAGGTCGTAGCCTATTGCTTTAACTCAACAGTATCGTAATTAGACCATAAAGCCCAACTACATTTATCTCATTTTTCTCCATACCAAACGAGCAGATATATTTTGCTAGTTCAACGAATATTTAACAATTTTGCCCCAACCCGGTGGATATGATAAAGTGGGTATTATCACTCAGACACTATGAGGTGAGGTAGCGAGTATTCTCATCTCATCTTCTTCATTTTTTATCAAAATTAAAGTCGGCAAGCAGTAGATTAGCATTTAGAATCTTCTCAAGAAGAGAGAGATTGGATTTTAATGGTAACTGCCGTATAAGAAAATGAATGCTCCAGCATTAGCGCCGGCTAACTACGGACGATTTAGCCATCCATAGACACAACAACGTAACTTGACCTTTTAAATTACCTCTATTTGCGGTCGAGATGGACGGCTATAAATGCGTAGTCCCTAGCGGGTATGGACCACTGCCCTTTAAAAATTGAATGATTTGCATTTTGGAGGGAGTAATGATATGAAGTATGTAACGAATGAATTTGGGCCAGGAGTGTTCCTTTGTTACACAATTTCATTTGAATACTCCGACCAATCAATGCTTTTCATTTTGAGACAAACCAGGCGAATGTCTTAACTGAAAAAGTCACTTGACCCCAATATTTTTATTTTTACAAATTCTTCTTCTATAAAATACTTCATCTATTTTAAAATTAAAAATACGATTTGACTTTTAAGATCAAACAGCGATATATTAAACTTTAAATTGATGTGAATTTATTTAATTTTAATTGATACAATTATTATGATTATATAGTATACAACAAAAAATTTTAATCATAAAATTTATGTCATTATACTTTTTATGAGCTATACAAAATTTTGAAATTTAATATATTATTATGTAATTTTAAAAATTAAATTATATATTTAATTTTAGAACAAATGAAGTATGTTAATGTCTAGTAGAGACATCATGGCTAGCCAATTTTTTAACCAACTTCTTTATTCACTAATCGATTGTCGAATCAACCTTAGTGATGTTAATACTAACATGTACTCCCTCTTGCCAAAACTTAAGATTTTTCTCTCTATACAACTACTTTTTTACATATTATTGCCCAAGACACAGACAAAAAAATAATCTTAATGTGTTTGTTCAAATATTAAATTTAATACTAAAATTTGTTATAAAAAATTATACCTTTTGTATGTCTCGGGAAAACCTTATTTTCATAATATTAATAAATTAATATCCTTCCGGTTGGTTCCGAAGGTTCTTCATAATATTTATAAATTAATATCCTTTTGGGTTTCGAATGTTCTTTTTTTTTTCCAGCTTGATCTAATAGAATAATTTATCCTAACCCATCAACATGATTCAAATATTCGAACCTATGATTTCTACTAAAAGTGGACCAAGTAGTCATCAGTGGTTATATATGTTCTTAATTATTGGTGTTTAGACAGGTCCAATTAAACTAGGTTCACTATTAGCCCGAGCCTAAAGGTGAAGGATGGGCCCGGGCCTTAAGGTCATTAAACCAAGGCCTAAGTAAGGAGAGCACCCTCTGACTAAGAGGCCTACATGACCATCCCTCGAAAATATAGTCACGGACATTTATTTTCAATTCAATTCGATCATTTTTATAAAAAAAAATTGACATATTTTACTTTATTTATTATTATTATAAGAACAAATCCAACCTCGAGCGGCGCATAGTCAGGTGATGGGACATCACTGATGGGGCCAAAGGAACAACCTCTAATCGAGGGGCCCACATGGTCACCTTTCGAGCACATAATTGCCCCTCGAGCAACACCATTGTCAGGTGATAAGACACTCCCGAGCGAGCTCACTATGCACATGCGTGAGCAAGGAGGCTAATGAGGTAGTATGAAGGGAAATAAGGTGACCGAGGAGGGTAAGAAGAGTTTTAGAGACATAATTTTTACACAAAGAGAACCCACATACTTTTGATGACATGTTTCTGAAATTTGTTTATTGATTATCTTTGCTAGAAGCGTCCCGTGATAGCATTTCATCGTTATCCCGCATGGACGTTTGGGCAGGTATAGAGAAGAAGTCAGCTGGTTGGAGGCTGTACTCGAGGGCTAGGTTATCATCATTGGCATTTAAAAGAGGGCCTTCGAGTAAAAAATTCCAAATTTCAACAACTGTAAAACTTAGCATATTTTTTTGCCCTTGTTTTCACTTAGTTGACAATTGCCAAGAAAGCCACTTTTTGGCCGCGGTCAATTTTTAACCATTTAGGAAGCATTTTCGAGAGATCATTATGAGGTAAATGTACGGCCTCCAACCGATAATAATTTAAAAATGGTTAGAACACAAAATAGAGGCTGAAAAAGTCGTGACGCAGGCCCCAACTACCCACAACTTAGCCACCACCCAAGCCAACGCAATAGGGACTCACATGATGAACATTCTGGCCACTCTATGCATTTTTTGAGCTCATTTGTCCAATCCATTCTCGAGCTTAGCCATATTTAAGAGAAAGTCTGAATAAAAGTAGAACCCGTATTGTTGAAGGACCCAGACAAGAAGATGTCATCGAAATGGCTCGTTGCGAGGCTTAAAACGTTATGTGATAGGTTTTAGCTATATGATTTGGAGGCCCTCAGGTTGTAACATAAAGAAACGGGCAAACGATTGGAGGAAATGACTGCCCTAATTGCTCAAGAGTGAAAACAACACCAAAATAGTTTTCATCGTGATTGACGGTCACTCCATTTTACTTAGAGTAAAGCTCATAGTAAACGTGAAACAGAGGTCCCCAACCCCCAGCGTAGAAATGAATATTTGATTTATGAGAAGAAGCCCAGAAAAGAGGAGCAAATGCCAACCCGAGGGATGGGGGTCCGTGTTCATACAGTTGCAAAAGGTAGAAGATCATATGTCCGCTATAGTAGAGCGACAGGTAGAGTTATCTCGTGCTTCCAACCACCAAATAAAAGCTAAAGGAAAGGGTTAGGGCTGAAGTACCGCATGTTCGCCAGTTCATCTCCATTTTAAAGTGGCATGCTCGGGCTTGCTTTGCATCTCTAACGCCCAGGGAGCAAAAATTCATGGGCAAAACTCCATGATACATTTATTAACACTTTACGGGATATTGTCTAACCGAAGTACTTACAGTTAGCCTGATGTATCTTAAACTAAAAGATGATAAATCCCTCAAAGATTATATCGAGAGATTCAAGAAATGAGTGACCCATTGAAAAGGAATTGAAACTATAAGAGGTAGTGAGCCACTTCACCAGAAACCTTAATATCTAGACCAACAGAGACTTTGTTAAGGATTTGATCACCAAGAGCCCCCGAATGCTCAATGAAGTTTATAAGATCACTCAGGAGCACATCTCCGTTGAGGATGCCCTTAGAGCATTATACCCGGGCTCAGATTAAAGAAGGGAACTGGGTAAAAATATGAATAAAGGATGCAGTGGCAAAAAGGGGAAGAACTTAGGAAAAAATAAAGGGAAGGTTGGAGGAGGAGCTGACACCATCATGAGGATAATACAATGAGTATACTCATCTCAAGAAATCCCGAAAAGGCATTTTAAAGGAAATTAAGGGCAAACCATTTTTCACTAGACCGGAAAAACTCACTGTACCTTCGAAAAAAATAGGAATTAAAATTGTAAGTATCATGAGGACCATGGCCATGACACCGAGCGTTATTGGGACCTAAATTTTTTTATTAAGGAACAAATTTCGAAGGACAATTTAAATTAGTACAAAAAGGGACAGTTTGAGTTCATAATTGCCCCGAGACCTTCGCACATGGTCGGTGGACGGCGCGTAGTAAATGTAGTGATCAGGGAAACAACCTCAGATTGCCCAGAGGAAGAGTACATGAATAGGGTCTTCGTGATCGAAAGACATCAATTGAGGAGGTAAAGAGTTAAGCCTAATAACCTCATTACTTTTTCTTACGAATACTACGGGACAGTCAACCTTAGGTGCCCAGATGCCTTAGTAATAAAACTGGATATTGTTGACCAAGATGTAATGAAAATGTTGATTGATAATGGTTCTTTGGTAGATATCCTCTATAACCACATCTACAGTCATATGTTGTTGGATGTGTACGAGATCGAACCTTGAATTTAACCACCTCTATATGGGTTCGAGAATAGCCTAGTCCTTGTTTGATGGACCATCAGTTTACCTGTTATCTTTTAATAACATCCATATCAAGTGAGGAATGTAGAGAAATTTTATATGGTAGACGAAGCTTCCTCCTATAATGCTATAATTGGTAGACCGACCTTGACCAACTTGAGGGTAATTACATCTATTACAAATATGAAAATGAAGTTCCTGACCCCGTATGGGATGGGGGAAGTCTGCGTCAATTAAAAGCTATCCAAAATGTGTTATCGTACCACATTAATGTTTAGGGCAAGATGCTCTTAAAAAGAAGAAAAAATAAAAAAATAAATAAAGGGGTATCCTCAGAGTTACCAGCTGAAGGCTATTTGAAGGTAGAAATATTCGAGGAGAAAAATAATGAATCTAAAGCTTGCCTGGTAGAAGAGGTGGAAGAAGCCGAAGTAACCCCTAAGAATTGGATAAAAAATTAAAAATAGGAACAAAGCTAGACCTTGAACAAATGCACGGCCAGATCATCACGACTGGATTGTCACGAACAACTACACAGAATCGTGGGTTAGCAGCAAATAATGATAAACAATTTATAAAAAAGTAACAAGTCATGCTAGGAAAATGGTTGATAAAGGGGGTTTGTTTCCTTACATCTAAGGTCATATAAAAAGTAAGGGTCCCGAAAGTTCTATAGGGACCAAGGTTGTTTGGGATACATCTCGCATTGTATTCCATCTGTAAGACCCCGAATTTTATGAAATACAAAATTTAATTTTTATTCATATGTATTTTTCCTAAAACAGTAAGAGGTTAAATTGATAAAGTTAAAAGTTAAGGATGTTATGTGCAAATTTTATTATGTCGGAGAATATTCGTTTGGTTGGAGAATATTCGTTTTGTCGGAAAATATTCGGGTCGTACGACGGCGCCGAAATAACTAATCATTGGTGGACCCCACAACGGAATATTTATCGGATATAGAAAACGACAGAAGTAACCTTTTTAAATAAAAATAGTTGTAAGACCCCGAATTTTATGAAATATAAAATTTAATTTTTCTTCATATATATTTTCATGAAACAGTAAGTGGTTAAATTGATAAAGCTAAAAGTGAAGGATGTTATGTGCAAATTATATTATGTCGGACAATATTCGTTTGGTCGGGGAATATTCGTTCTGTCGGGGAATATTCATACGACGGCGCTGTACGAACCAATCATTGGTGGACCCCACAAAGAATAATTGTCGGATATAGAAAATGACATAAATAATTTTTAAATGGTCAATGGTACTATCACTTTTAATTGTTAAAATATCCGGTGGTAAAAGAATAGTAATATACGGTATTACAAGTAACATACGGTATTGCACAATAGCACACGGTATTGCACAATAGCACACGGCATTGCACAGTGTTTCGTATTATTAAACTGATAAAGTGGTTATCGTACAATATTTGACTTTATTGTCACATACACAATAATTCATATTATTAAACTGATAATTGTCACAGTAGCATATACACAATAATTCACATTATTGAATCAATAATTGTCATGACACAGTAACGTATTTTTTCTTTTACATACTTTCTGCATTATTGTTATCTCTATTATGGTGTTATTTAAACAGTTGTATTTCATTAATTAATTGACTTGATATCTAACTCAGATACTCAACTACACTGTATTTATAACAATTAGTCATAAATAATGAATAAGTGTGAATTATTGTTGAATAATTGAATTGATAAAGTTATTTATTTATAATATAAAATTAGGTGATATAAAATGAATGGTATAGATTAAAGATAATATAGAATTTGAAAAGGATTGTGTAGATTAAAAGATGATATTTAAATGAATGATTTAGATTAAGGAAATCTTAAAAGATTAAATGAATGGTATAGATTAAAGATAATTTAGAATTTGAAATGGATGATTTAGATTAAAAGATGATCTTTAAATGAATGGTTTAGATTAAAGAAATCTTAAAAGATGAAATGAATTGTATGGATTAAATATTATCTTGAAATGAACAGTTTGGATTAAATTAGGAAATTTTGGTTATGATAAGATTTTTGGCTATAAATAGAGACATTAACTTAAGGATTTTTCATAAACTTCCTTACTTGTTCTTTCTTTCTCTCTCTAAATACTTCTTGTGTAAGTTCTCTCTAAATGTGCTTAAGTCATCTTGAGTATTTGTGAAGATCTATAAGTGTACGTGTACTGTTCAAGTTAATCAACCTCATTTAAATCAATATCCAGTTACGTGTTAAGTTAAGGGATTATCATTATTTGATTCTCGAAAATAATATCGTTTCTTTCTTACTCATAAGATGTGCCATTTATTTCCATATATTAATTTGTGGGAATAACCTTATGGCGTGGATTACCGTCTGTTGGTGAATAACCTTTCGTATTCATTCCTTATTAATCTCTGAGAATAACCTTACTGCGCGGATTACCGCATGTTTGGTGAATAACTCTTTGTATTCATTTCTTATTTGTCTCTTGTAGAAATAATTTGTTTACACGAATTATCACATGACACTTTTATTGCATATTCGTTTATAATATCATTTTCTTTCCTATTCGTAAATGATATTATTTTCCTTTATACTCATAAGGGATACCATTTTTTTCATCTTCTATTATTCAAACTTACTATGGTAAGGGATATTAATTTCCTTCACCTTTTGTTAATCAAACTTGTTACGGTAAGGGATATTATTTTCTTTCATACACCTACATCGAAACTTATTCGGGAACTATTGCTTCTATAATTCCTGAAAATATTATATGTTCCATAATAGTTGCACTCCATCATTTCAATTGAATCATCCTATTTACGTGAACCTTTCTATTGAACTGTAACCGTTATTCTGAACTGTGGATCTTGAATATTATTTTTGAATTTCACTCCACGTCATGTTGACAATTTGGACATTATTTGAATCTGTACAAAATAAACTTCTAATACTTATTGTTTATCCTGTTTCTTCTGTTCATCATTTATATCATTCTAATCATCCAAAATCAAGTTGTTGTGAATATCTGTGGCCGGGGGCACAGATGTGATATAATTGTTGAACATATGATAGGTTAAAGGCGATATAATAGGTTAAAGACGATACATCTGTTCGGTATCTTTTATGGCACGTGGTGAATGTTCTCTTTGGCCCGTAGTGCAAAGATGAACTGTTGTTTGGTATGATTATGACCAAAGGCTGAATCTGGTATAATCATGACCGTTGGTGTTATATTGAATGTCTTTGGCCCATAGTGCAAAGATGAACTGTTGATCTGCATGATTATGATCAGGAACTGTGAATTGTATTATCTTAACTAATGGTATTTCAGATGATAAAAGTTGATGATGTTTTTTCTAAAAAGAGAACCGAGTGGACATTATAGTCTGTATTATTCTTTTAATAGATTGTTCATTCCGCTGCTATTATTGATCTGAACATTGTTCAGGAATTTAACTGTAATTTTTGATATAAACCTTGTAGTCTATTGTATTCTATCAAGAACGCAACTGTTGAAGGCTAATGATAATTTATTCGTCATTATCTTAGTCATGATATTCTTTACTGAGCTATTTGAGCTCACCCTTTCTTTTGTTCCATTGTTTTCAACAGAAGATGGGAACGTAGCTGGGTTTAGTCGGGGAATGGAGTGAGAGTCTGAGGGATAGCTATTGTAGTCTTCACGTGTTGTAAAGTAGTGTGACAATAATCGTGAAAGACTTAGTTGTGTATTATTATATACTGTATTGTTGTACGTTGCACTACTTATAATAATTTTGTTGTAGTCTTTTGACAACTCAAGTTTGGGTTGTATGGGCCCAGATTTGGGGGCGTCACAATAGTCAATGGTATTATCACTTTTAACTGTTAAAATACAGTGATAAAAGAATAGTAACATACGGTAATTCATGGTATTCTACAGTAGCACACGGTATTGCACTGTGTCTCATATTATTGATCTGATAACGTGGTCATTGCACAATATTCATCAATAATTGTTGTTATACAGTATTTTGCATTATTGATTCAATAATTGTCATAATACTGTATTTCATATCATTGAGTCAATAATTGTTGTTGCACTGTATTTTAAAATTATTGAACCAAATAATTGTCACAGTAGCAAATACACTGTAATTTATATTATTAAATTAATAATAATCTGTAACGTGTTTATTACATTATTGTTGAATTATAGTTGTAGCATTATTTTATTTTATATGCAGGACCCACAAGAAGAAAAATAAAAATAAAAATAAAAATAATTAATTAATTATTATTTTATGTTAATAGTAACGTGAATAGTATGTGGACCCACTATGGGGCCCACATGAAGTATGAAAAATATGGGAATGGGTTGGTAAAGCTGCGTACTGAAATTCTCAGGCTGGCATGCAGCACGCCAGGCACCTACCATGCATAGTAACTTCGTTTCTCCTATAAATAGCTTGCTCAGCTGAATAGAAAAATCACACCTAAAACATAAAAAAATTCTATAAGAATTTTGTGAGTTTTCTCTGAGAATAGTAAGGTATCTTGAGTGTTTGAAAGCCAAAAGGAGTGCAGGAATTTTTCAAGTAAGTCTTTTATTAAAGAGTAGTAGTTTCATAAATTCCTATTTTTCACGATATTCACAAATCTTCCTTTAGAAGACTCTTCTTTGAGAAGATTCATTTTTAAAAGCTTTATTTGGAAGATTTATTTTGAAATATTATTTTAAAAACTATTATAAAGTTGTTATATTGTACTACAAAAATTATGTTAAATATATATAATTTTGATAGTTCATATTATACGAGTTATCATACACTTTGAAATTTATATGTGGTAAATAATGATTATATTATAAATATATAGGTTGATCAACCTCATTTAAATCAATATTCAGTCACGTGTTAAGGTAAGGGGTATCATTCTTTTCATCATTATAAATGGTATTATTTTCTTACTTGTAAAGGATGTCATTTTCTTTCATACTCTTAAACTCACTACTGTAAGAGATTATCATTCTTTGATTTTCGAAAATAATATCGTTTTTTTCTTACTCATAAGATTTGTCATTTATTTCCATATATTAAATTGTGGGAATAACCTTACGGCGCGGATTACCACCTGTTGGTGAATAACCTTTCGTATTCATTCCTTATTAATCTCTGATAATAACTTTACTACACGGATTACCGCCTGTTTGGTAAACATCTCTTCGTATTCAAATTTTATTAAATTATGGGAATAACCTTACTGCGCGGATTACCGTCTGTTGGTGAATAACTCTTTGTATTTATTTCTTATTTGTCTCTTGTGGAAATAATTTGTCTACACGAATTATCACATGACACTTTTATTCCATATTCGTTTATAATATCATTTTCTTTCATATTCGTAAGTGATATTATTTTCCTTTATACTCATAAGGGATACCATCTTTTTCATCTTCCATTATTCAAACTTACTATAGTAAGGGATATTATTTCTTTTATACTCTTAACTTACTATGGTAAGTACTATTTGGTAAAAATTTCTTAAATAATTATATGTTCCTTAATAATTTATGCTTCATCTAATATCATTTCAATTTAACTTTCCTATTTTTCTAAACATTTCTATTAAACTGTAACCGTTATTCTAAACTGTGGATCTTGAATATCATTTTTGAATTTCACTTCACATCATGTTGACAATTTGGACATTATTTGAATCTACACAAAGTAAACTTCTGATACTTATTGTTTATCCTGTTTCTTCTGTTTATCATTTGTATCACTGTTATTTGTACTAATCATCAAGAATCAAGCTGTTGTGAATATCTGTGGTCGGGGGCACAGATGCGATATAATTGTTGAACATATGATAGGTTAAAGGCGATATAATAGGTTAAAGGCGATACATCTGTTCGATGTCTTTTATGACACGTGGTGAAAGTTCTATTTGGCCCGTAGTGCAAAGATGAACTGTTGTTTGGTATGATTATGACCAAAGACTGAATACTGGTATAATCATGACCGTTAGTGTTATATTGAATATCTTTAACTGGTAGTGCAAAGATGAATTGTTGATTTGCATGATTATGACCAGGAACTGTGAATTTGTATTATCTAGACTAATGGTATTTCAGATTATAAAAGTTGATGATATTTTTCTGAAAAAGAGAAGCGAGTGGATATTATACTCTGCATTATTTTTCTAATAGATTGCTCATTTCACTGCTATTATTGATCTGAACGTTGTTCAAGAATTTAATTGCAGTTTTTGATATAAACCTTATAGTCTATTGTATTCTATCAAGAACTCAACTGTTGAAGGCTAATGATAATTTATTCGTCATTATCTTAGTCATGATATTTCTTACTGGGTTAGTTGAAGGCTACTTGAGATGTTGTCCACCTTGGGGAACACACTTGCGCATTCCAAAAACCATGAACTTGAAAGGAACCGAAGCCCTTTCCTTTTCAAAGAATAGTCATTCCTTTGGTAGGACTCCTCGAATTAGTCTGAAGGCATTCTTCTTCCTACTCCCCCCTCCCCCCCCCCCCCCTACGAAAGTAGAATAAGGGAGTGGGGACAAATGTCGGGACAAGCCCAATCAAACTAGGCCCATTAGTAGCCTAGGCTTGAAGGTGAAAGATAGGCATGTATAAGTTGGCCCGGGACTGAAGGTCATTAAACCATGGCCCAAGTTAGGGGAACACCCTCTAACCAAGGGCCCCAAATGGTTGTCCCTTAATAATACAGTCTCATCTCGAGCGACATATAAGTTAGGTTATGGGACGTCCCTAACCAAGTTAAGGGAACAACCTCTGGTCGAGAGGCCCACATGGTTGCCCCTCGAGCACACAGCCGCCCCTTTAACAACACCTTTACTAGGTGATGGGACACTCTTGGTTGGGCTCATTGTGCACATGCGTGAGCAAGGAGGTTGATGGGATAATAGGAAGGATTATATAAGGTAACATAGTAAAAGGAGTTTTAGACACATAATTTTTATGCAAAGAGAACTTACACATTTTTGATTACCTCTCTGAACTTTATTTACTTGACTATCTTCGCTGGATGCATCCCGCAACAGCATTTCATCGTCATCCCACTTGGATGTTTGTGCAGGTCTAGAGGAGGAGTCAGTTGGTTGAAGAGTATACCCGGGGGCAAGGTCATCATCAATTGGTAACATTGAGTCCACATTAATCTAGATATACTCATTTTTTCTATTTTTCAAGTTGGCAAACGAGCCTTCGGAACACTGTCTATATATATGGACAATTCAGACTAGATATCTTCTGATGGAGCAAGCTAGTATGTGAATATAATCGTAAGTACCTCTTTCATAGTCAACAATGTATTATGGTCTTTAAACCGTACTACCAATTAATTTGTTTTGTTTCCTTTACTAGTTCTCCCTGTGGGGTTTTATCCAATTTAGTCACACAAAGGCCTTCATGACTTTTAGGTCAACATCAGTGGGAAATAGACCCAACATCAGAATGGAAACACCAAAACATGAATGGTGGGTTGGGGGTAATAAATTGAACAATGACATTTGCACTATAATATATATATATATATATATATATATATATATATATATATATAAATACACGTTCCATATTTTACGGCTTGCGCTTTGAAATAGAACATAATTTGTTTTATTTTAATTTTTCTTTGGTGGATAGTAAATCGTAAAAAGGAAATCCATAGCTCGCCCAAATCCATACTTATTTTCCGGGTGCGGTGTGCTAATAAACCAACTATTAGTCTAAGTAGTATACCATGATTTAAGAATATCATATGCTCATTATGTTTAATTCTCTAATAATCATAGGAAATTGGCCAAGTATTATTTCTAATAATTATTTTGTCAATTTCATTAGGTTAATATATTATTCTTGTGTGAATTTCATCATTATTCATGTGAGAATAGATACGGAGCTAACAAAATAATTAATAAACATAGCGGCAACTTGATATTAATATTAACATTGGTCGAAGACCTAGACTAATCTGATTATGGAAAATTTTGTATAAAGTAGACTTGTAGAGTGATGCAAAATTTAATATAATATTGAAAAATGCGCATAAACTAAAGCCTACTCCTTAGGACATACTCAATGTTGGGATTTCATTTTCGAAGCTAAGTTTAGGAGATGAATGATTTAAAGGAATCTTTGTGGTGGGACATTGATGACTGTTAAAAAGGAATATTAATTTTACATATAAACTAAATTATTAATTGTTATAAAATTATGGGATTATGAGGTTGACATTTTCTTTTGTCTTCATTTTATTTTTTTAATTAAGAAGAAGCGGGGATGAAGGCATTCGATGCATGCGCTGTTTTAGATTTTTTTTTTTTTTTAAATAAAAAAAGTCAGCAAATTATTGTAAGAAAAGCTAGTAAATTATATATACACTCACGAGTATAACTTAATGTCTGTTTAGGTGGAACGAAATGGGGGTTTAATAATACCCCAGTGATGCCAATAAAATGTTATATTTAGTTAAAACAAGTTATAAAATTTTAACGATACCATGTGCTAGATGGCAACGTGTATACCACAATGTTGATTTATCGGTACCAATTTTTATTTATTTATTATGGATATGATATTTTAAACCTTGACTGCGCGTAAAGTTTCTTTAGGTGAAAATTGGAGCAGAAAGTTGCAGAAGGTTTAAAATTTGAATTTTTAATACTATTACAAATATATACCATATATTACGTCAAATTACGTAATTTTGTCCAAGTTTATGTCACACTAGAATACTAGATGTCATATTTCTGTTTTTTTTTTTAACTTAAGTAGGAGAAATATTTTATTAGAATACTTGTTGAATTCTATTTAGAAAAATATTGTTATTATAAAAAACAATAGTTCTATTGAAAATAGGAATATTATTTTGGAAGGTGTTCTATTTTTAATATGATATTTATTATATACTGAAGTCCTAAGAAATCTTATTTTTGGTAGAAATATTATTTTGTAAGTTGTGACGCCCCCAAATCTGGGCCCATACAGCCCAAACTTGAGTTGTCAAAAGACTACAACAAAATTATTACAAGATAGAATAACGTTCAACAATACAGTGTATAATAATACACAACTAAGTCTTCATAATTATTGTCACACTATATACAACATGTGAAGACTACAATAGCTATCACTCGGACCGTCACTCCATTCCCTTGCTAGACCCGGCTACTCTCTCATTTTCTGAAAAACAATGGAACAAAAGAAAGGGTGAGCTCAAATAGCCCAGTAAAGAATATCATGACTAAGATAATGACAAGTAAATTATCGTTAGCCTTCAACAGTTGAGTTCTTAATAGGATACAATAGACTACAAGGTTTGTATCAAAAACTGCAGTTAAATTCTTAAACAATGTTCAGATCAATAATAGCAGCGGAATGAGCAATCTATTAGAAGAATAATGCAGACTATAATGTCCACTCGCTTATCTTTTTAGTAAAAATATCATCAACTTTAATCATCTGAAATACCATTAGTTAAGATAATACAACTTCACAGTTCCTGGTCATAATCATGCAGATCAACAGTTCATCTTTGCACTACGGGCCAAAGACATTCAATATAACACCAACGGTCATGATTATACCAGATTCAGCCTTTGGTCATAATCATACCAACCAACAGTTCATCTTTGCACTACGGGCCAAAGAGAACATTCACCACATGCCATAAAAGACACCGAACAGATGTATCGCTTTAACCTATTATATCGCCTTTAACCTATCATCTGTTCAACAATTATATCGCATCTGTGCCCCCGGCCACAGATATTCACAACAACTTGAATTTGGATTATTAGAATGATATAAATGATGAACAGAAGAAACAGGATAAACAATAAGTATCAGAAGTTTACTTTGTACAGATTCAAATAATGTCCAAATTGTCAACATGATGTGGAGTGAAATTTAAAAATGATATTCAAGATCCACAGTTCAGAATAACGGTTACAGTTCAATAGAAAGGTTCATGTAAATAGGATGGTTCAATTGAAATGATGAAGTGCAACTATTATGGAATATATAATATTTTCAGGAATTATAGAAGCAATAGTTCCATAATAAGTTTCGATTTAGGTGTATGAAAGAAAATAATATCCCTTACCGTAGCAGGTTTGATTAACAAAAGGTGAAGGAAATTAATATCCCTTACCATAGTAAGTTTGAATAATGGAAGATGAAAAAGATGGTATCCCTTATGAGTATAAAGGAAAATAATATCACTTACGAATATAAAAGAAAATGATATTATAAACGAATATGTAATAAAAGTGTCATGTGATAATTCGTGTAAACAGATTATTTCCACAAGAGACAAATAAGAAATGAATACAAAGTGTAATTCACCAAACATGCGGTAATCCGCGTAGTCAGGTTATTCTCAGAGATTAATAAGGAATGAATACGAAAGGTTATTCACCAACAGGCGATAATCCGCACCGTAAGGTTATTCCCACAATTTAATAAAAATTGAATACGAAGAGTCATTCACCAAACAGGCGATAATCCGCACCGTAAGGTTATTCTAAGAGATTAATAAGGAATGAATACGAAAGGTTATTCACCAACAGGCAGTAATCCGCGCCGTAAGGTTATTCCCATAAATTAATACATGGAAATAAATGGCACATCTTATGAATAAGAAAGAAACGGTATTATTTTCGAGAATCAAATAATGATAATCATTTACCTTAACACGTGACTGGATATTGATTTAAATGAGGTTGATTAACTTGAACAGTACACGTACACTTATAAATCTTCACAAATACTCAAGATGACTTAAGCACACTTAGAGAAAACTTTCACAAGAAGTATTTAGAGAGAGAAAGAAAGAACAAGTAAGGAAGTTTATGAAAAATTCTTAAGTTAAGGCCTCTATTTATAGCCAAAAATCTTATCATAACCAAGATTTCCTAATTTAATCCAAACCGTTCATTTCAAGATAATGTTTAATCCATACCATTCATTTCATCTTTTAAGATAAACCATTCATTTAAATATCATCTTTTAATCTACATCATCCATTTCAAATTCTATATTATCTTTAATCTATACCATTCATTTCATCTTTTAAGATTTCCTTAATCTAAACCATTCATTTAAAGATTATCTTTTAATCTACACCATCCATTTTAAATTCTATATTATCTTTAATCTATACCATTCATTTTATATCACCTAACTTTATATTATAAACAAATAACTTTATCAATTCAATTATTCAACAATAATTCACACTTATTCATTATTATGACTAATTGTTATAAATACAGTGTAGTTAGATATCAAGTTAATTAATTAATGAAATACAACTGTTTAAATAATACCATAATAGAGATAACAATAATGCAGAAAGTATGCAAAAGAAAGATTACGTTACTGTGTCATGACAATTATTGATTCAATAATGTGAATTACTGTACATATGCTACTGTGACAATTATCGATTTAATAACATGAATTATTGTGCATGTGACAATAAAGTCATATATTGTACGATAACCACTTTATCAGTTTAATAATATGAAACACTGTGCAATGCCGTGTGCTACTGTGCAATACCGTGTGCTACTGTGCAATACCGTATGTTACTTGTAATACCGTATATTACTATTCTTTTACCACCGGATATTTTAACAATTAAAAGTAATAGTACCATTGACCATTTTAAAAATTGTTTATGTCATTTTCTATATCCGACAATTATTCTTTGTGGGGTCCACCAATGATTAGTTCGTACGGCGCCGTCGTACGAATATTCCCCGACAGAACGAATATTCCCCGACCAAAAGAATATTGTCCGACATAATATAATTTACACATAACATCCTTAACTTTTAACTTTATCAATTTAACCACTTACTGTATCATGAAAATATATATAAAGAAAAAATAAATTTTATATTTCATAAAATTCGGGGTCTTACATAAGTAATATTATTTGTAGTAGGTATATTTATTATACGAGAGTGTCCTAATTAGATTAGAAAAAAGAAATTGTGAGTTCTGGATAAATAAAGTCTTGTATTTATAGAAAGGTAATACAACCAAAATATAGTAACATCTTAGAGAGTTGAGATAGTATAATTGGATTTTGGGTTGGTATTTGAGGGAAGGTTTTTTCAACTTTTATTCCGTGCAAAAAGGTTGTAACATAGAGATTAATATATTGAAGTTGGTTTTATGGTTTAAGTCATTAAGAATCAAAACACACTAAAAATTGTCTTATTTTTCTTTCTTAAATTGTGTTGATTTTTTTGCGTGACTTAAGTCTCAATAAGTAGTATCAGAACTAGGTTAATTGGATTTAAGGTAGAGAATAATTAGTTATATTAGTGCGACAAATAAAGAGAGCGAAGATTGAAAGAGTTGAAAATATTCATCATAATGTTGATGAATAAAAGATTTTACACTTGTGATCACCATTGTAGTCATTAGACGATGTTGAAGCTGATGGAGATGCTAATAAGATGAAGGTAATAAAATTGTTGATGATGATGTTATTGAAGTTGAAGATGATATTGAAGAGAAAAAGATGAAGATGTTATTGATGTTGTTATAGATTTGGATTGTGTTATAATGTGAATGAATGTCGATTATGCGAATGGTACAAAAGATGCGGATAACAAGAATAATGTAGATATTGCGAATAATGTGAATATTACAGTTGTTGCAGATATCATGGATGATACAGATGATGTGAATGATGGTGAAGATTACGACAATGATGACAGTGATGAAGTTAAAGTGTTTGGAGATTCTAGTCGAATGATGAATTTTTGAGATATTGCCCTTATCCTTTTCAGACATGAAGTTAAAGTATTTGAGAATTCAAGTCGAGAGAGAAATTGCTTGGATACTACTCGAATTCTATTTTTAAAAAATATTGTTATTATAAAAAAGAATAGTCCTACTGAAAATAGGAGTATTGTTTTTGAAGGTGTCCTATATTTTTCATATGATATTTATTAAATGTTAGAGTTCTATTATGAGAGAGAATCTTATTTTTTGTAGGAATATTACTTTGAAAGTAATTCTATTTATAGTGGGTATATTTATTATAGCTTTGGAGCACAGAAAAACTAGACAAGATGAAAAAAACAAATTGGAAAACAATTCGCAAGAAGACAATAAGAACAATATGTTCTTCGTTAGCGCTTGAGATAAAGTATGATGTGTTGAAAGATAATGATCTGAAAAAATTGTATTGTGGTATTGTATAATCTCAAGTTTTAGGACGTCAAACTTGAGAGGAATATTGTAAGCCCATTATTATTGATGTAGAGGAGATTCGGAGTATGTCTCATAATTTCTCTTTAAGAATTTTTCACGTTAAATCTTATGTTGTTTATTTTTCTTTATTTTATTGTTTGGTTTACGATAACTTAATTCCCAACAAGAAAAATTGTTGGGATACTGCTCTAATTATATTCATACATGAAGTTGAAGTATTTGAATATTCGAATCGAGAGATAAATTTTTGGGTTACTCTTCGAATTCTATTTAAAAAAGATTGTTATTATGAAAATAAAGAGTCCTACTGAAAATAGGTGTATTATTTTGGAAGGTGTCTTATTTTTAATAGGATATTTATTATATGTTGGAGTCCTATTATGAGGAAAAAAGTTATCTTTGGTAGGAGTATTATTTTGGAAGTAATTAAATTTTGTAGTAGGCATATGTATTATATGAGAGTATCCTAATTAGATTAGGAAAAATGAATTGTGGGCACTCTAAAAATAGAGTATTGTGTTTGAAAAGAGATAACACAACGTAACATCCTAAGAATTAAGAGAAGATGTAATTAGGTGTTAGATTGGTGTGTGAGGGATGATTTTTCAGATTTTATTTTGTTAAAAAAAGTTATAACATGAATATTAATATATTGAAGTTGATTTGGTGAATTAGGTAATTGAAGATCAAATTACGTTAAATATTGTGTTATTTTTTTTTAAAATTTTGTTGTTTATTTGCGTGACTTAATTCTCAACATATTTATGCCTTTAACCTTTCTTTACTATTGAAAAAAAAAGAAGGAAAAATTAAAGACGAAGATGAAATGTACATGCATGCACTTGAGAACAAAAGGCAAATTATGGTGAGAAACGGGAGGGGGTTTATCATCGTATTCGCTTTTGCTGCTGTCTTGTTTCATCGAATCATTCATGACAAACTTGAAGAGAGAAAGTGAAAGAGAGGGTTAAATCATTCAAGTGAGTGTGTGCGTGCTGACATTTGGAATCCCACTGCAGAATCATCACCCAACTCTTTAGGCCAATCAATGAGCCAGGCGGGGACACTGTGATCTGATTTTCTTACTTTTCTCTTTACTTTTTTTCCCCTTTCCAAATTATGGCATGACTCATGACCTTAATTTCTGAAATATTTTTTTATTAATCTCTTCATCATAAATATATTTTTATTTTTAATCATTTTAAATTTTAAAATATATTTATATTTTAAAATTATAAAGTGAGATGAGTTTGTTCGTGAAAAATTAAAAGAATTGATATTTTTGTAAAGTTCTACTCAGATGAATAGTAAATGAGACTCTACCTTCGCGTGAATAGATGCTTACAAAAATATTAATTTTTTTTATAAAAATATCAATTCCCAAAATTAAATATGAGAACTTTTCCCATGACACATTTTTTAGATGATTATGTCAAAACTATAACTTTTCTTGCACGACTGCTGATGTTCAAAAGGATTTGGATTTTGGGATGCAATATCAATTGTTTAAAATTTTCGACCTCTTATTCTCCCCCCGATGCCTCTTTTTAGAATTTTTATTATTATTATTTGTGCATTAAAATATAAATCATGTTTTATTCTTTTAAGAAAATATTCCACTTGTTCATGGCCCATGCTGATTTAATATAAAGGTTCAACGAAACAAGATTATATGAATGTTTGTATGCACAACACTACATATAATAACTCTCTCCCCTCCAGCATTACAGTTATGTTTTATTTTGGGAAATATGTTTGTAAAAATAATTTAAAATAGATTGAACGTTCAATTAATTATATCAACTATAGTTGTACAATTGAACGTCATCCATTACTATATATAGTAAATTAATTGGAGATTTATTCAAATTAACTAACTCATTTTAGTTTATCAACAAGTTAATTAATTTTGGGGTCATCATCTCTATCAATACAATATATGTAATATTCATGATTATATCCAACTTTTCATGTCATTTGTTATAGCATTCCAAGAGAGTGTACATGTATTTACTAAAAAACATATACAATAACTTTCAGGAACGGATTCAGGAAATTTGTTCAATTATGACAACATTATTTGTGAAAAAAAATTAACTCGAAAACACCTACCATTCTTATTTCTTTTTCAATTAATCAATGATTATTTAATACTAAAAGTAAAATAATAACATTCACAATAACATTTTTCTAATCTTCATTTTTGAAGATATATTACATAATATCATATGTGGATGCAATATGTAAAATATGTTTCACACAAAAAATATAAAAATATTATATATTTAAAAAAAAAATTATATTGTCATAGTTGGTGCTATACTAGATTAGCTTGGATGATTTAAAAATACATATAATTCTTAAATTTCATGTTCAATGTATTATTACTATCCATATTATATTATTTATACTTAAATTATTATACCAAATGTCACATACCACAATTTTATTATGGATATTAACCCATATTTTACACAATTATCAAAAATCGGGTCACATGTTATATTTTTTCAGCCCATAAAAAATTGAGTCATTTTAACCTAACTTGCGGGTGGCTCAGCCCGACCTATACAATTTTTTTTTTATCTTGTTGCGCTATCGTTTTAGGCTACAGTCTGTTGAGTCATTTTACTTTCTATATGTTCGCTTTTATTGAAACACGTAACAAAGACCCATGTGAAAGTTTAAAACTTGACTGCCTTGGGATATTAATTATTCTAACTTTCCAAGCAAAGCAAATGAAATAAGCAGAGCAACTTTTCAAGCAGTGCACTCTTTCTCTCTTTACCTTTTTTTCTCCATCTTCTCTCTAACTTTTCTTTACTTTTCCTCTTCTACTATTGCTTGGTCTTTGCAGATCATTTCTATCGGTTTGGTTTCCAGTTCTTCGTTGGGGTTCCCTTGTCCTTATGGTTTCTTCGGTCTTCAGATTAATTTTATTTGTTCCATTTCTTCTTTTTCTAGGGTTTCTTCCGTAGATTTCATAGGTTTTTTGTACCGATTGTTGATTTCCTCGGTTAGATTTTGTGCCTTCTCTGACTTGAAAATCTGTTAACTAGTGATGTGTTTCAAGTTGATAATAGAATAATATTAACTATTAGTAATCCAGACCTTTCATTCATTCAGTTCCTTACACTCACAAGAATTTATATTTAGTAGGGTCAAAATTATTACAAGGTTATAAATATTTTAGTGGGGGTTTGGGTAACGTCCTCAAGTTAATTTTTTTGAATAATTTTATACTTTCAGGTTGTACATATAAAATATATATTTGATTACAATGATAATATAATAATTATTAATTTTATATTTATTTATATGCATGTATATATATACCTTATCGACCCATAATAGACTTTTTTAAAGACAAATTATTTTAAATAATTAATTTTTCAAAAAAATAATATAAAATAAATTATTAAATAGTTTATGAAGAATATATGAATATACATATATTATATATAAAGGAGGTAAAAAGTATATGAGATTGAGATTTAATAGACAAAATTATAAAATTTTAATTTAGCCCTATATATTAAAATGTTTATAAAATTTCAGTGGAATTAATTTATATATAATTTTTAAAATTTTGTCATATATTATAAAATAAAATAAAAATCAATGGAATCAGTTGACCCTACAATTCCTAACGTGGCTTTCGTCATTGGTTCCTTAGTTTTTGTATGATATTGTATCTGTTTCTTATTAATGCAAGTTAAAGAGTAAAGTAGAAACAATAAATTGGAGGTTACTTTTTTGGTTCATTATTTTCAATTAGAAATCTTTATATACGTGTCTGATTGATTCCTACTCTGTAAGCAGCTTCTCACATTAGCATGTTGTTTTATGTTAAGTCATTTTGTGCAGCATAGTGAACAAGGAAAAAGTTGTTGTAATCCTTGTGCTTTGATTAGGTTATTATATCATTATTAATCTCTATTTTGTTATGAAAACTTGAGAAGTAACATATTTTCTAGGTTTTTTGGTATTAAGTGTCAAGTAATAAGTCCCAAATTAGTTTGATAACAAAGCCCGTGGGCTAGCCCGAACTGAACTACGGGTTCATGATTTCAGTCTAAAAAATTATGAGCGTTTTGGCTTGGCCTGACCCATTTGTGTTGACACATTTGTTTGGTTTAATTGTAAAGCTTGAAAATATAATTTCTTTTTTAAAACAATTTTTTGTTGAACATTGAATGATTAAATTTGATGATAAGAAATAATGTACAAGGGTTGTATTAGATAAGATCAAAACTGTTAGGTTGATCTCTTGTTAATTGTATAAAAGTCTTTTGTGTTGTACTAAGACTTAGATAGATCAAAACTGTTAGGTTGATCTGTTGGTGTAATAAAATCGCAGAATGAACTCTACGATCTGTGTCAAGGAAACTCTACGATTTAAACAGACTCTACGATCAAGGCAACCAATCGTAGAATGGACTCTACGATCAAGGCAACCAATCGCAGAATGGATTCTACAATTGTGGTTCAGAAGACTCTACGATCAAGGCAACCAATCGTAGAATGGATTCTACGATTGTGGTCCAGAAGACTCTACAACCAGACATACTATGTTCTTTACGAGAAACCTTAAATTGAACTCTACGATCAACAGTCTAACAGTTAAGTAAACTTTACAATGATCGTAAGAGATGATCCTTTACAGATCAATCACGTCAGCAAGGATATTCGTAGAGTTGATCACATAAGGTCGTTGAGCAAAAGACAAGAGACATCACGATTCTCAGATCAGGAGCTATTCTATTCACGCATTCAATCTTCATCAAAGTAACCAAAAAGGAAGCCTCTGCAACTCTATCGAGTCAGAAAATTCAGGTGTCTGACCCAAGCGCACTATGGAACAGAAAGAAGACTTTCAAGGCAGAAAAGTCAGAGGACTGCGTCCTATCAGTCCTATAGTTTGGAAGGACCAAACGACTCTATAAAAGTTGGTGGGAACCTACAACTGACATATCTGTCCCAAAGGAAAAAGAAAACAACCTTCCATGGACTAACAAGTCAGATCTAATAAAGTCTCATCAGAGCTTTAATGAGCTATATTAATATAATATACAGCAGCTCTCCTCTGTGAGGTAACAGAAAGAAATACAAGCTCAAGCAGATGGTCCAACGGGAAGAAAACCGAAGCCCTAACTTCTTAAATACCAAGATCAGCAAAAGAGAAAAGGAGGCACTGCACCAAAAGAAAAACGCAAGAAGTGAAAACGATTAAACTCATAAGAAAGCTTGCATTGCTACTAAGTCCTTCAAAAACTCAAGTTAATAAGCAACTTAGTAACACATCCAAATATACATCAATCCAGAAGAGTTCTTTGTGAACTAGTGTAAGCAAGTCTGTTAGACTTGTAAAGTGCTTTGTGAACTAAAATTCCAAGATTGCGAGTCTTGAAGGAATCTTAGTGATTCAGATATTGTAAAAGTATCTGATAGGGCTAAATTATACGATATTTTTATTCCCTAATACTTAGTTTTTATATTTATTGTGTGCTTAAATGTTTAATTATTTAGCTTATTTTGATTTTAATAGGTCTTATAGGATTTTAGTTAATTTATGTTAATTTAGGTAATTTTATAGTATTTTTATATTTCTTTTTATTTATGTGTTTTTATTTATTTTAGGTGTTTTATTTATTATTATGTATTTTTAGGATTTTTATATTATTTTTATTTATTTTTATATCTTATTTTGTAGGAAAAATAAAGCTGGGGGCAAATCTGGAAAAACCGCAAAAGTTTAATGGCCTTTTGGTAATTAACCAGTACTGATGGCAAAAGCGTAAATAAGAAAAGACGCGGAGGGGAAGGATGGTAATTTCTGGAATATGCGTCCGCGCAATGCGCGTTCAAGGAAAAAATACGCGGAATTGGAAACGATGCCGTTTTGGCGATTGGACAGAAACCGATGGCCGCGCAATGCGCGGCTATGTAAATTTGGTATAGGCGCGTGACTTTCACGCGCTAGCGGGAAAAGAAAGAAGCCAGTTGTCAACGCCTGTTACGAGGGTTGACCGGGTCAAAGGCTTGTTTGGCTGGTCGTAATTGTTGGAAAACGATATTTTTTTGGGATTTTTGCTACTTTTTGAATCCAAATTGGATTTTAATTCCAACTAGGGTTAGGATAATAATTCTTTTTCTTTTTCTTTTATTTTTAATTGTAAATCCTATTAGGGTTTGGACAAGTTAGAGGCCTATAAATAGAGGGTCAAGCTCTCTCATTATTGGTAGTAAGTTTTTGGAAGGTCTTTCTCCTAATTTCTTGGAGAGAGCTTTTCAACTAGTAGGTATTATTTTTATTATGTTTGGCTAATTTTATTTTTCAGTTCCAAAGGGATGTTGAACCTTGTTTTTAATTAATGTTTTAATTGAGTTTTATTATATATTCATTCATGCATGAGATTTCTTTTGATAATCTGTTTTAATTGTTTTATGATATTTACTTGATTAATTTGATAATGGCCTGTTAAGTTAATCAATAATTTATCATATGCTACTATGCTAGATTAAGATTTGATATTAAACAAACGATATTTTATCTGATCATAAGTAGCAATTAATAATATTTGATTGTGGACAAACTTTTGAATATTATTATGATTATGAAGATGGCAAGTTAAATAGTCCGGGATGTTGAGATTGTTGCTTGGAATAATCTAATTCTCTAATTTTTAATGCAACTGTTATATTAAATCTAGACTGATAGTTCTAGGTTGTATGATAGTTAGGGTCTTTTGTGAACGATTGCTGCATTAGATTTATAATTTAAGGAGGATTTCGGGTAGCTTGGTCATTGTCGGTTATTTAGGATTATTAATTTCAATTGAAGGAAAAGATAATAATAACTTGATTAATTTGTTGATTAAAAGAAGGGGATACTGAACTAAGGAACTGAAGTTTATTTTAATTGATTTTTCTCATATTTATTTATTATTCGGTTTTATTTGTTTATTTGAATTTTAATTAGTTAATAATTAATTCCAAACCCCCCATTCAATTAGATATTTTTGAAAACATTAGATTTATTAAAACAATTCACTATCTGTGGGTTCGACTCTTACTTTCACTACTACATTAATATTTTTCAAAGTAAGATTTTATTTTTTGGTTGCTTGCTACAGCTTCCCAGTATCCTCAGTGGATTTGCTGCTGGAAGAGCAGAACAGTGTAGTAGGAGTCTTGTGTGCTCTGAACCACTTAAAACCCAGAGTCTTTCTCATACTGTCTTTCATTTGCTATATCTGTCATATAATTGCTTGTTGAATTATTACTCTAACATATTAAGAAAAGGATAACTAAATCATATTCCGCTGTGTTAAATTTTCTGTTTAAGAATTAATTAAGTAAGATATTTTCAAATAAAAGAAAATTTTAAAAGAATCTATTCAACCCCCCCCCCCCCTTCTAGATTTCTATCATGTCATTGGGAACTAATATTTTTTATCACGTATAAATCTACCAAATTAACGGTAAAGAAATTTGAGAGAAAATTTAGAAATTGTGAGAGAATATGAGAATTGATGCCCTGAGAATTATTATTTTTCTTTACTACAAACTACAAAGTAATATTTTACAAGATGATAACTTTCTTGCTCGTTAATAAAGAAAAATAAGTTGCGGTTAAAGGTGGAGTGCAACTAGACATGCATAGTAGGTCGGACTGGTCCGGCCTGGTCTGGGCCTGGTAGGCTTTGGCCGTTGACCAGGCCAGGCTTTGACTTTTGGGTCTGTAGGCCGGGCTAGGTCGGGTTTCTCAATCAAAGTCTGGCCTTTTGAGGCCTGTAGGCCAGGCCGAGTCAGGCTTTGGGTCAGGTCAGGCCAGTCCTTAGGGCAGGCCAGGCCAATCTAGTCCTTGGGCCAGGCCGGGCCATGTCAGACCCAAAAATGTAACCAACTAATTTTTAATGTGAAATATAAATATTAAATAAACTAACTACTATATTAATTAAATGTATTGACAAAAAATTAAAAAAAAAGTAATTAATCAATAATAAATAATGAGTCGGTTATAAATATTTTGCTTCAAAATGTTTTAAAATTGTCTTCAAAATTCAAATCTTCAAAAAATGTATCTTCCTATCTTCAAAAAATATATCTTCGTTATATCTTCAAAAAACATATCTTTAATCTTAAAAAAATATATATATATCTTCAATATTCATAGATGTGCAATTTCGTCAGTTTCTACTCCAACTTCGTGATCTTCTGAGCTATCTTGATTGTCTATTACATCTTGTACTCTTCTTTGTGCGGCAAGATAAAATCTATAACAAATGCATATCTCCAACGATTCTGGGCTAAGTCTACTTCTCTTTTCATTCAATATCATGCCAAATAAAGAAAAAAATTGATGAATTTATTTATCTAACTTTTAAAAAAAATTAATCTTGAAAATTTGAGTAGTATAATTTTAGATAATTTATAATTATATTGAATCGATTATAAATTTAAATATATTTTAAAATTAATTTTAGAATACCTAAATTAATTAATTCTATTTTGAAACTGAAAAAGTTTTACAACATTAACCGAATTTCTCAACCAATTGTGATTAGTACAATGAACAGAAAAGCCAAACAAAATTTTTCAAAGTTTATTATCTCCCTACAATGAACCATTTCTTCCCTTCATCCATCTTTTTGCTGCTTATATATATCAAGTTATAGTCTATAGTTAAAACGAATTAGCTAGGCTGGGCAGGCTGGATCGGGCTGGTCCTCTGCATAGGCCAGACCGGGCTTTTTCGTACGTCGGGTCAGGCCGGGCCAGACCGGGCTTTTTCGTAGGCTGGGTCAGGCCGGACTTTTACGTCAAAATAGCAACCTGTTCAAAGACTGTAGGTCGGATCAGACCGGTTCGGGTTTTGACCAGGCCGGGCTCAGGCCAGGCCAAGCGGGCCATTGAGCCATAGGCTTTTTGTGCATCCCTAAGTGCAACTAATGAAATACATAGTATATTTATGAGTTTCATAGCAATAACTCAAATATATTATGTATTAAGAGATTTTATATAATAATTTTATGATTTTATCGAGTTATTTGGTTGGTCATAAGTTAATACCAAGTTAAGACCAAGTCAATTATTCAAAACTCTCTATTTTTTAATATATATATATATATATATATATAATAGAGAGTCTTGAAATAGAACAAGATAAGACAGATAATATTCATATCATCTATTATAGGGATCAACAATCGTAATTAAAAAATTTAAATTCATTGTCCACTACTATATATTAGTAGCAGATACTGAAATTTTTTTATTCTCTCATCCGCTACTAATAGTAAAGGATATATGTGACGACCCCAAATCCGGGTTCCTTTAACCTCGGATCCGGTTCAACACTAGTACTACTTTTCCTTATTGTTCATGAATTACAACAATATTATAATTGCTAAATAATCATTTATTTACAATTATATAACATCTCTTTCTATTCCAGAATCGCAATCTTTATACATTCTTAGTATGTCTTCATATCATACATGATACGACATTCTATTACAATCAATTTGAGATCATATGTATAATGACTCAATCACACCATCCTATTATCCTTATTCATAAAGGACAACGTCTGAAAAATGATATTCAAATAATCTGTAAATGTTCTCTTAACAATTTAAGTTTGCTAATCTATAGCACAACAAAACATAAACTCTTCATATCTACTTACACAAGTGAATGAATTAGTCTACCGCAAGGTTTTACTACAAAAGCACCTATGCTTCAATCTTGATGACTCGTTAGTCAATCTTCATCTTTGCCTCTACCGGAGTAATCTGTGACGCCCCCAAATCTGGGCCCACACAGCCCAAACTTGAGTCGTCAAAATACTACAACAAAATTATTACAATAAAGCACAACGTACAACAATACAGTGTATAATAATACACAACTAAGTCTTCACTATTATTGCCACACTATTTTACAAAACGTGAAGACTATGATAACTATTCCTCGGACCCTCACTCCATTCCCCGGCTAGACCCTGTTATGTTTTCATCTCCTGTTGAAAAACAATGGAACAAAAGAAAGGGTGAGCTCAAATAGCCCAGTAAAGAATATCATGACTAAGATAATGACGAATAAATTATCATTAGTCTTCAACAGTTGAGTTCTTGATAGAATACAATAGACTACAAGGTTTATATCAAAAACTGCAGTTAAATTCTTAAACAACGTTCAGATCAATAATAGCAGCGGAATGAGTAATCTATTAGAAGAATAATGCAGACTATAATGTCCACTCGGTTCTCTTTTTAGGAAAAACATCATCAACTTTTATCATCTGAAATATCATTAGTCAAGATAATACAAATTCACAGTTCCTGATCATAATCATGCACATCAACAGTTCATCTTTGTACTACGGGCCAAAGATATTCAATATAGCACCAACGGTCATGATTATACCAGATTCAGCCTTTGGTCATAATCATACCAAACAACAGTTCATCTTTGCACTACGGGCCAAAGAGAACATTCACCACGTGCCATAAAAGACACCGAACAGATGTATCGCCTTTAACCTATTATATCGCCTTTAACCTATCATCTGTTCCACAAATATATCACATCTGTGCCCCCGGCCACAGATATTCACAACAGCTTGATTTTTGGATGATTAGAATGATATAAATGATGAACAGAAGAAATAGGATAACAATAAGTATCGGAAGTTTACTTTGTACAGATTCAAATAATGTCCAAATTGTCAACATGATGTGGAGTGAAATTCAAGATCCACAGTTCAGAATAACGGTTACAATTCAATAGAAAGGTTCACGTAAATAGGAAGGTTCAGTTGAAATAATGAAGTTCAACTATTATGGAACATATAATATTTTCAGGAATTATAGAAGCAATAGTTCCATAATAAATTTCGATTTAGGAGTATGAAAGAAAATAATATCCCTTACCGTAGCAGGTTTGATTAACAAAAGGTGAAGGAAATTAATACAAAGGGTTATTCACCAACAGGCGGCAATCCGCTCCGTAAGGTTATTCCCACAATTTAATAGAATTTGAGTACAAAGAGTTATTCACCAAACAGGCGGCAATCCGCTCCGTAAGGTTATTCTCAGAGATTAATAATGAATGAATACGAAAGGTTATTCACCAACAGGCGGCAATCCGCTCCGTAAGGTTATTCCCACAATTTAATAGAATTTGAGTACAAAGAGTTATTCACCAAACAGGCGGCAATCCGCTCCGTAAGGTTATTCTCAGAGATTAATAATGAATGAATACGAAAGGTTATTCACCAACAGGCGGCAATCCGCTCCGTAAGGTTATTCCCACAATTTAATACATGGAAATAAAAGGCACGTCTTATGAGTAAGGAAGAAACAATATTATTATCGAGAATCAAATAATGATAATCCCTTACCATAGTATGTTTGAATAATGGAAGATGAAAAAGATGGTATCCCTTACCTCAACACGTGACTGGATATTGATTTAAATGAGGTTGATTAACTTGAACAGTACACGTATACTTATAGATCTTCACAAATACTCAAGATGACTTAAGCACACTTAGAGAGAACTTTCACAAGAAGTATTTAGAGATAGAAAGAAAGAACAAGTAAGGAAGTTTATGAAAAATCCTTAAGTTAAGGCTTCTATTTATAGCCAAAAATCTTATCATTCATTTAATCTAAACCATTCATTTAAAGATCATCTTTTAATCTACACCATCCATTTCAAATATTATATTATCTTTAATCTACACCATTCATTTCATATCACCTAATAATCACCTAACTTTATATTATAAACAAATCAATTTAATTATTCAACAATAATTCACACTTTAATCTACACCATTCATTTCATATCACCTAATAATCACCTAACTTTATATTATAAACAAATCAATTCAATTATTCAACAATAATTCACACTTTAATCTACACCATTCATTTCATATCACCTAATAATCACCTAACTTTATATTATAAACAAATAACTTTATCAATTCAATTATTATGACTAATTGTTATAAATACAGTATAGTTAGCTCTTAGATATCAAGTCAATAAATTAATGAAATACAACTGTTTAAATAACATCATAATAGAGATAACAATAATGTAAAATAAAGCATACGTTACTGTGTAATGACAATTATTGATTCAATAATGTGAATTACTGTGCATATGTTACTGTGACAATTATTAGGTTCAATAATTTTAAAAACAGTGCAACAACAATTATTGACTCAATGATATAAAATACAGTGTAATGACAATTATTAAATCAATAATGCAAAATACTGTGTAACAACAATTATTGAATTGATAATATAAAATATTATGCAGTGGCAATTATCGATGAAATGATGCGTAACAGTTACGGTGTCAATTATCAGACCAATAATATGAGACACTATGCAATACCGTGTGTTACTGTAGAGTACTGTGTGCTACAGAAAATACCATAAACTACCGTATGCTACTATTCTTTTATCACCGGTATTTTAACAGTTCCGTTGACTATTTTTATTTAAAAAGGTTACTTCTGTCGTTTTCTATATCCGACAAATATTCCGTTGTGGGGTCCACCAATAATTTATTATTTCGCCGCCGTCGTACGGCACGAATATTCCCCGACCAAACGAATATTCCCCGACAAAGCGAATATTGTCCGACAAAATAAAATTTGCACATAACATCCTTAACTTTCAATTTTGTTAATTTAACCACTTACTGTTTCAAAAAAAAATATATATGAAGAAAAATTAAATTTTGTATTTCATAAAATTCGGGGTCTTACAACCGCCCCTCCTTATGAAATTTCGTCCCCGAAATTGACGTACCTGACATATCGAAGAGGTAAGGATACTTAGATTTCATCTCAGATTCTAGCTCCCAGGTCATTTCCTCAGTATCTTGGTTCCTCCATAAAACCTTAACTTGAGGTATAACCTTTGAGCGTAGGATCTGCTCCTTCTTATCCAGGATCTTAACAGGTACCTCCTCGTATGTTAAATCCTCTGCTATAACGTCTGGTTCTAACTCAATGACGTGGTTTGGGTCCTTCACATATTTACGTAACATAGATATGTGAAAAACGTTATGGATGCGAGACATACTTGGTGGTAGGGCTAGTCTGTAGGCTACGATTCCTATTCGATCTAGGATTTCAAATGGGCCAATAAATCGAGGGTTAAGCTTTCCTCTCTTTCCGAATCTCGTAACCCCTTTCCATGGAGAAACACGTAAGAATACATGTTCTCCGACGTTGAAACTTTCGTCTCTCCGATGAAGATCAGCATAACTCTTTTGTCGTTCTTGTGCGGTCTGTATTCGTTGTCGGATCATTTGGATCTTTTCGGTCGTCAAGCGTACCAACTCGGGTCCCAACAATTTTGCTTCTCCTACCTCATTCCAACATATTGGAGAGCGACACTTCCTTCCATACAATGCCTCGAATGGAGCCATGCCTATGCTTGCTTGGTAACTGTTGTTGTAAGAAAATTCCACCAACGACAAGTACTTATCCCAACTTCCTTTGAAGTCTAATACACAAAGTCTCAAAAGATCTTCGAGGGTCTGGATCGTCCTTTCCGATTGTCCGTCCGTTTGAGGATGGTATGCAGAACTAAAACGTAGTTCAGTGCCCATAGCTTTTTGTAGACTGATCCAAAAGCGTGAAGTGAATCTAGGATCCCGATCAGAAACTATGGAAACTGGCATGCCATGCAATCTCACGATCTCATTTATGTACATACCGGCAAGACGTTCAAGTGAAAAGTTTTCTCGTATAGGCAAGAAATGAGCAGATTTGGTCAATCTATCTACGATCACCCAAATTGCATCTAAGCCTTGAGAAACTTTTGGAAGACCCGTCACGAAGTCCATATTGATGTGTTCCCACTTCCATTCGGGAACTTCAAGTGATTGTAATGGACCTTTAGGAACTTGATGCTCTGCCTTGACACGTTGACAAGTTAGGCACCTTGAGATAAACTCTGCAATCTCTTTTCATATTGTTCCACCAAAATGTATGTCGAAGATCTCGATACATCTTGGTACCTCCTGGGTGGATTGCAAACGACGTGTTGTGTGCCTCCATCATGATTTTATGCTTTAATTCAGGATCGTTAGGAACACAGAGTCGAGAGTTGACTCGAAGTATTCCTTTCTCGTCGATTCTTGCTTCGGGAATGGCACCTTCTTGTACTTTCTTTATCATGTTTATCAGTTCCGGATCGGTAGCTTGAGCAGCTTTAATTTTATCGATTAAAGTTGGTTCTACTCGCACGTGAGCAATCTTCGAGCGGGTCCCTGGTGTCTTTAGCTCTATCTCCATCTTTTGCAAGTCGTACAAAATACACTTTTGTGTTGTCAGCAGTGCACTTGTACTTGCATAAGATTTTCTGCTCAAAGCGTCAGCTACAACGTTCGCCTTTCCCGGGTGATACTGGATTGTGTGGTCATAATCCTTTAACAGCTCAAGCCAACGTCGTTGTCGCATGTTGAGTTCCTTCTGGGTGAAGAAATACTTGAGACTTTTATGATCCGTATAGATATCCACTTTTTCTCCGTACAAGTAGTGTCTCCAGATCTTCAACGCGAAAACGACTGCTGCCAACTCTAGATCATGAGTAGGATAATTTTTCTCATAATCTTTGAGTTGTCGAGAGGCATAGGCTATAACCTTTCCATGTTGCATAAGGACACAGCCTAGACCTTTGCCAGAAGCATCGTTGTAGATAACAAATTCTCCTGATCCTGATGGTATGGTCAGAACAGGAGCTGAAACAAGTCTCCTCTTGAGTTCTTGAAAACTCTTCTCGCATTCCTCGCTCGATATAAGTTTTGTACTAGAATGAATGATACCGATATCTAGTAATCAAACTTTCAACTCTTGGTGTTCTATGGGAGCCATTTGGTATGGGACTTTAAAAATGGGCTTAGTGCCGGGTTCAAGATCGATACAGAATTCAATTTCACGGTTTGGGGTAAGCCAGAAAGTTCCTCAGAAAAAAAACGTCTGGAAACTCATTAACAATGGGAATATCATTCAAGTTTGACGTGTTTTTGTTCAAATCAGTGACATGAGCTAAAAAGGCTTGACATCCGTTTTTCAATGAACGAATGGCTTTATGGCTAGAAATAACAGTTATAGATTTCAATGGTTTAGTTGCTTGAATTTGCATGACAAGTTGATTAGGAATATGAAAACTAATAATCTTATGAAAACAATCAATTTTAGCATGATGGGTAGTCAACCAATCAATTCCTAAAATCACATCAAATTCACGCATCTCCAAAGAAATAAGGTCAACAGGTAATGTGAGGTTGTTGATTTGAACTAGGCAAGATTTATAGATAGTAAATGTAATAGGTATTTCTCCCAATGAGGTTTCAACTGATAAAACAAGATTTAAGTTTTCAATAGTCAAATTTAAACGTTGAGTACATATAGGTGAGATAAAAGAGTGGATAGAGCCAGTATCTAATATGGCATAGACTTCACGAGAATTTATGAATAGCTTACCGGTTATCACCTCATTCGGTTTCTTGACTGTTATCGTCAAATTGAATCCCGAATACTTCATTCGGATCTTCACGTATTTCAACCATGGGAATACCACTGAATAATTTTCTAGCAAACTGTTTCTCGGGTTCATCAACTTCATCAGTAGTAAGGTACCAATGATTTCCATTAAAATAGTATTTTCGATAGACTGCAGTTTCCACGATAGTGACTAACTTAACCTGAATTCCTCTAAATTGTAACGCCCAAAAGTATAGAAACATCATTTTTAAATAATCTTGAAAATCATAGCTGGAACACCATAAATCCCAAAGACTAATATGAAAAGTCCATATATTCTGATCCTTTGTTATAGAGCATAACCAGGTGATATCACTCTCCCAATTAGTGAGTAAATTAAAGGCAATAATTTCCGCAAGTTCGTTACTTCCATTAATTGCTTCTAAGAATGGATCTGGAACGACTGTAGCAGAGCTTTCACCTTCATCCTTACTGGATAGAACACGCATAATTTTTGCCTTAGGCAAATGATTCAACTCTGAGTTTGTAAGAAGATTATTCGTCGCCTCTTGTTTTGCAGCTACATTTGTTTCGGTAATTTCATAGTTAACCTCCTGATTTTCAGATGCCATAATTAACTGTGGTCACAAAATAAATGTTAGTTCAAATAAACTGACTCATCTCTTCATGTTCCTACATTCAAATCGATTCATTAGATAAAAAATAAATCTAATTTAGGTAGGACACACTAGTGATTGATTCTATTCGTCTCTCCCCTCCTAGTTCTAACCCCAGATCTCCATTAAAGACCATATCCCTAAGCTCTGATGCCAACTGTGACGCCCCCAAATCTGGGCCCACACAGCCCAAACTTGAGTCGTCAAAATACTACAACAAAATTATTACAACAAAGCACAACGTACAACAATACAGTGTATAATAATACACAACTAAGTCTTCACTATTATTGCCACACTATTTTACAAAACGTGAAGACTATGATAACTATTCCTCGGACCCTCACTCCATTCCCCGGCTAGACCCTGTTATGTTTTCATCTCCTGTTGAAAAACAATGGAACAAAAGAAAGGGTGAGCTCAAATAGCCCAGTAAAGAATATCATGACTAAGATAATGACGAATAAATTATCATTAGTCTTCAACAGTTGAGTTCTTGATAGAATACAATAGACTACAAGGTTTATATCAAAAACTGCAGTTAAATTCTTAAACAACGTTCAGATCAATAATAGCAGCGGAATGAGTAATCTATTAGAAGAATAATGCAGACTATAATGTCCACTCGGTTCTCTTTTTAGGAAAAACATCATCAACTTTTATCATCTGAAATATCATTAGTCAAGATAATACAAATTCACAGTTCCTGATCATAATCATGCACATCAACAGTTCATCTTTGTACTACGGGCCAAAGATATTCAATATAGCACCAACGGTCATGATTATACCAGATTCAGCCTTTGGTCATAATCATACCAAACAACAGTTCATCTTTGCACTACGGGCCAAAGAGAACATTCACCACGTGCCATAAAAGACACCGAACAGATGTATCGCCTTTAACCTATTATATCGCCTTTAACCTATCATCTGTTCCACAAATATATCACATCTGTGCCCCCGGCCACAGATATTCACAACAGCTTGATTTTTGGATGATTAGAATGATATAAATGATGAACAGAAGAAATAGGATAACAATAAGTATCGGAAGTTTACTTTGTACAGATTCAAATAATGTCCAAATTGTCAACATGATGTGGAGTGAAATTCAAGATCCACAGTTCAGAATAACGGTTACAATTCAATAGAAAGGTTCACGTAAATAGGAAGGTTCAGTTGAAATAATGAAGTTCAACTATTATGGAACATATAATATTTTCAGGAATTATAGAAGCAATAGTTCCATAATAAATTTCGATTTAGGAGTATGAAAGAAAATAATATCCCTTACCGTAGCAGGTTTGATTAACAAAAGGTGAAGGAAATTAATACAAAGGGTTATTCACCAACAGGCGACAATCCGCTCCGTAAGGTTATTCCCACAATTTAATAGAATTTGAGTACAAAGAGTTATTCACCAAACAGGCGGCAATCCGCTCCGTAAGGTTATTCTCAGAGATTAATAATGAATGAATACGAAAGGTTATTCACCAACAGGCGGCAATCCGCTCCGTAAGGTTATTCCCACAATTTAATAGAATTTGAGTACAAAGAGTTATTCACCAAACAGGCGGCAATCCGCTCCGTAAGGTTATTCTCAGAGATTAATAATGAATGAATACGAAAGGTTATTCACCAACAGGCGGCAATCCGCTCCGTAAGGTTATTCCCACAATTTAATACATGGAAATAAAAGGCACGTCTTATGAGTAAGGAAGAAACAATATTATTATCGAGAATCAAATAATGATAATCCCTTACCATAGTATGTTTGAATAATGGAAGATGAAAAAGATGGTATCCCTTACCTCAACACGTGACTGGATATTGATTTAAATGAGGTTGATTAACTTGAACAGTACACGTATACTTATAGATCTTCACAAATACTCAAGATGACTTAAGCACACTTAGAGAGAACTTTCACAAGAAGTATTTAGAGAGAGAAAGAAAGAACAAGTAAGGAAGTTTATGAAAAATCCTTAAGTTAAGGCTTCTATTTATAGCCAAAAATCTTATCATTCATTTAATCTAAACCATTCATTTAAAGATCATCTTTTAATCTACACCATCCATTTCAAATATTATATTATCTTTAATCTACACCATTCATTTCATATCACCTAATAATCACCTAACTTTATATTATAAACAAATCAATTTAATTATTCAACAATAATTCACACTTTAATCTACACCATTCATTTCATATCACCTAATAATCACCTAACTTTATATTATAAACAAATCAATTCAATTATTCAACAATAATTCACACTTTAATCTACACCATTCATTTCATATCACCTAATAATCACCTAACTTTATATTATAAACAAATAACTTTATCAATTCAATTATTATGACTAATTGTTATAAATACAGTATAGTTAGCTCTTAGATATCAAGTCAATAAATTAATGAAATACAACTGTTTAAATAACATCATAATAGAGATAACAATAATGTAAAATAAAGCATACGTTACTGTGTAATGACAATTATTGATTCAATAATGTGAATTACTGTGCATATGTTACTGTGACAATTATTAGGTTCAATAATTTTAAAAACAGTGCAACAACAATTATTGACTCAATGATATAAAATACAGTGTAATGACAATTATTAAATCAATAATGCAAAATACTGTGTAACAACAATTATTGAATTGATAATATAAAATATTATGCAGTGACAATTATCGATGAAATGATGCGTAACAGTTACGGTGTCAATTATCAGACCAATAATATGAGACACTATGCAATACCGTGTGTTACTGTAGAGTACTGTGTGCTACAGAAAATACCATAAACTACCGTATGCTACTATTCTTTTATCACCGGTATTTTAACAGTTCCGTTGACTATTTTTATTTAAAAAGGTTACTTCTGTCGTTTTCTATATCCGACAAATATTCCGTTGTGGGGTCCACCAATAATTTATTATTTCGCCGCCGTCGTACGGCACGAATATTCCCCGACCAAACGAATATTCCCCGACAAAGCGAATATTGTCCGACAAAATAAAATTTGCACATAACATCCTTAACTTTCAATTTTGTTAATTTAACCACTTACTGTTTCAAAAAAAAATATATATGAAGAAAAATTAAATTTTGTATTTCATAAAATTCGGGGTCTTACATAATCGGCTTCCTCAAGCTACTCTGTAATGTTTTGTTTTAAGCAAGGGTGAGCACGACGGCTCAGCAAGTCTAACAGTTTCACATAACACGTAAAAACAGTTCAATCATGCTTCATGCTTCATGCATCTTATGCTTTGCAGTACATACATTTCTCATGCATATCATGCCTCGCATTTAATCTATGTTTCATGCCTAGCCTCTATCATGACATATAGTTCAATGCAGAACAATTGTCTTAAATCAACTACCGCATATCAATAGTTCAAATCAACTTATTTCACAAAAGCACATTAACACATCTTTGCACATAACCACGTATGAGCACATCACAGTTTAATAACAAACTTATAAATTATGCACATAATGCAACACGTTCTGAAAAACTTGCCTGGACTTGTATAACCAGCTTACGTTAATCTTTGACGTTCCTTGCACCACCTACACGGTATGTGAGATCAACGGTGCACAATATCAGTCAAAGTTTGACTCAATACTAAATCTTATTTTAAAGATATTTATTTCTTCTTATCATCCCCTTTATTTAATAAGGTTAATTTCATATTTTAGTCTCTCTTTGACTTGACTCAGTGTTTCATATTCAACACCATAAATCTTTTGTTCGAAACTATGCAATTCTGACATTTATTAATGTCACTGCATTAAAACTTGGACCCTATATTTATTTAGGTCGATCCACCAATTAATCACTAATGGACCATACCCTTGGTTTAACTTAATCACATCATTTATCTCGATACTTATCATAATATTACCCACCGTGGATAATATTTTAAATTTTACTATCAATTAGTAATAACTTATAATGTTATTTAATTGTTAAATAACACTTTAAATAATCATTACTATTATTAATTTATTTTTAATAATAGTTTACCTTAATCATTATAATTAATCTTTTAATAATAATTTAATTGCTTGCTAATATTATTACCCTTTAATAATATTTTAATTGACTTCTCATTATTATCAATCATTTTAATAATAATTTAATTGTTCATCAATATTATCAATCATTTAATAATATTTGAAATCCTTACGTATCATTAGTAATTATTTAATAACGATTCAACCCTTAACTATTATTACCCAATAGTTAATTACTTGTTAAACAATATTATTAATTCTTTAATAATATTCTAAATCTTTATTTATCATTATTATTTATTTAATAATGATTTAACTCTTAACTATTATTATTTAATAGTTAATTAAATGCTAAATAATATTATTAATCCTTTAATAATATTTTAAATTAATTACATATCATTATTAATTATTGAATAATGATTTAATTTTTAACTATTATCATTTAATAGTTAGTCAATAATATTATCAATATATTTTAATTATTTAATAATCTTTTTTTTTTTCGATTAAGTAATAATTTATTCCACTTAATTACCATTTAATTATTATTTAATATGAATTAAATAATAATTAATTAACTAATTATCCGAACTCATTATTTAATATTAATTAAATAATAATTAATTAATTAATTAACCTTACTTATTATATAATATTAATTAAATAATAAATAATTAGTTTATTAACCTTAATTATCCTTTAATTATTATTTAATATTAATTAAATAATAATTAATTACTTAATTAACCTTACTTATTATTTAATATTAATTAAATAAAAAATAATTAGCTTTCTAACTTTAATATTCTTTAATTAATATTTAATATTAATTTAAATAATAATTAATTATTTATTTAACTTTACTTATTATTTAAGTGCCATTAAATAATAAATAACTAACTTATTCATCTTAACATCCTTTAATTATTATTTAATATTTATTAAATCATAATTAATTAATTACATAACTTCATATATTATTTAATATTTATTAAATAATATTTAATTAGATTATTAGCCTATTTATACACTAATAAATAGCTAATATATAGTGAATCACTCCAATAATTTCAAATTTTATTTTATAACACTTAACTAGCATACCAATAGGTCAAATATTATTTTTCTGAAATTAAAAATAATTTTCCCATAATTATTAGCAATTTAGTAAGTTTTAATCCACCATTAATTCTAATAAATACCAAATTACAAAAAAAGTCGGATTTTAAATTTTGGTAATTTTCTTTATAAAATTATAAACATTTTCTCTTTTGGAACCAACCCAAGAACCGGCCTATAAATTCCCGAACCGGCCCTACCTAGAAATCATGAAAAACCGGAAAAAATCGAACCGACCGGTTTTTTTAAAAAAATAGGCAGATTACTTTTTGAGTTTTCCAGACTTGGGGTCTCCGACGGGAACTTGAATAAAATGAAATCCACAAGTCCGATTGAAGCCTATTTGGTATCGATGGATTCGTAACTTCCCGAACTACATTTTTCTATCATCAAATATCAAATTTGGATTTGTTTTGGTCACGGAAATTGGCTCCAAACCGGACTGTTGTGCACAGCCCTAAAACAGTGGGTGTGTTTTGGTTGAAAAATCATAACTTGCTCATTTTAAATCGGATCGAAGTGATTCCACTTGGAGAATCTTCATATCCCACGCATATAACACCAGAAATTTACGGATCATGAATCCGACTTACGGATCATGCCCAGAAATTTCGAGAGTGGCTTCCATGATTTTGGTTACTTGGTTTTCGTCGGTAAAAACTTATTTGATGATTTTGATGAAATCTTTCCACATAAATGCACCCAAAAATTCATATTAAACCCATATAACCCTAGATATACCAATATAGCATGGATCTATCTATTTAGACTTTGAAAATTACATTTCTACCATAGAAATTACATAATACCCAAAGAACAATACCAAGCTAGAAGGTTTTATACCTTTTGTTGATTATCCTCTTTGTTAGAACTTTGAAAAATCTTGGATGATCAATCTTCTTATATAGATAGATTCCTCTTGATGAGACCTCCATCTTTAAACCTTGCTTCTTCTTCATCCAATCATCCAAGCATCAAGAATCTTGCTTCTCTTCCATGGCTTCTCTCTTTTCTCTCTAGCTCTCATCTCTTCTACTTGGAGAAATGAAGAAGAAAAGAAACAAATGAAATGATCTAAGTCTCCTTCAGTCTCACTCTCTCTATCTATTGTAGAGACTTAACCCAATGTGGTTTAATTTTGCTAGCAACTAACCTTAGGTTAGTTCTTATCTCATTTAACATTAGCTTTGACCACACATTTTCCCATCACTTAACCAACATATGGTTAAATCTCTACATTATACATATATATTATATATCTATACACTTTGACTAACATTACTTGCAACCATCAAAACTTAGCTTGATTTAAGGGAATGGACTTAGCTGATTGACTAAAATGTGACATCTATCAAGCTTGAGTCTAGGCTTCCTTTTGAGTGTAAATAAAGCAACAAGCAAGCAAAATCTACACTCTTTTCACCAAGTGGACCCCAAAATTCGGGATTTGCTCTAATATTACACCAATTTGGCTTTATTTTTATATCCTATATCATTATATAAGTATCCATATATATATACACCAATGTATATATATTGACCACAACTTTGACTATCATTTGGCTTTTAAATTTAGACTAAATATTTGGGCTACTAGTTTATTTTGCATTGGGCTCCCTTATTTAATTATTTGGGCTACCCAACACAACTCACACATCTTTATAACTTTGGCTAGGTAATTAATTTAATTGGATTACCACCACATTATATACAATACTTGCCAACATAATTTAATTGGACTTATATTAATTACCTCTTGGACTATAATATTTGGGCTTATTATTTAATTACCCATCTTCATGCAAGTATTCTCATATTGGTCTTGTATTAAATCCATTAATGGACTCTATATAACAACTTAATAATTAAGTTAATTACTTAATTAATTAACTTCATAATATTGTCATTCTAGACAATCATTCTAGTTTTTCTATAACTTTAACTCTTAACTAATATAATTAACCTAGTTAATTATATTTCATGACTTCCCTTCTTACTTCACATTTTAAACTAATTAAATTATTAGTTTAATTGAGTATTTAATCTACTCATATTCTTATTGGGCTAACAAACACACATTAGGTGTATATATATTAATATAACCACCTTCACTTTTCAATTGAATTTATTTTCTTAATAAATTCTCTACATGCATCATTAAAATATTTTCACATTTAATTTCTAACAAATACATTATATTAAAAAAAATGTTCACCTATTTTTCACACATCTAACTTCTACAACTCTAGGTTTTAAACTATAACCTTTAATTTATATTTAAAATCTTATTTACAAATCTTGTAAATATCTGGGATATTACAATATATCCGCGTTGTCTGCTACTATTAGTAGCGGATGTCATAAATTCACTTATAATTTCGACAATTTATTTTTATATTGGATAATAAAAATGATATTTATCCATTTTTGAAGTTACTATAGATTATTTCTCATATATATATATATATGAATTGTGATAATGTATAAATTTTTTGCATATATATATATATATAGGGGAATGATCCATATCAAGCATTTGCTATGGACACTATTTCAGCAAATGCATCTTCAACCGTTGAAATAATGATTTTAATGGATAAGATGGAGTTCCACCCACTATCTAAGATAACAGGTAGGGAAAAAAAAATTTCTCAGTCCACCTGTCATCTTAATTGACGGATGGAGTTTTGTTTTTTGTCTTTTTTTTTTTTTTTAATCTAAGTTTAACAAAATCAAAAAAAAAAAATTCTCACTCGTCATCTTAGTTGACGGGTGGAGTTTTGTTTTGTTTATTTATTTTTTTAATATAAGTTTAACAAAAAAAAAAATTCTCACCCGTCATCTTAGTTGACGGGTGGAGTGTTTAGTTTTTTTTTTTTAATATAACTTTAACAAAAAAAAAAAAAATTCAATTATCACCCGTCATCTTAGTTGACGGGTGGAGTGTATTGAATTTTTTATTTTTTTTTATTTTTTTAATATAACTTTAACAACAAAAAAAAATCATTTCTCACCTGCCATCTTAGTTGACGGGTGGAGTGTATTGAATTTTATTTTATTTTTTTAATATAACTTTAACAAAAAAAAAAAAAATCAATTCTCACCCGTCATCTTAGTTGACGGGTGGAGTGTATTGAATTTTATTTTTTTTTAATATAACTTTAACAAAAAAAAAAAAAAATTCTCACCCGTCATCTTAGTTGACGGGTGGAGTGTATTGAATTTTTTTTTTTTTAATATAACTTTAACAAAAAAAAAAAAAATTCAATTCCCACCCGTCATCTTAGTTGACGGGTGGAGTGTATTGAATTTTTTTTTTTTTAATATAACTTTAACAAAAAAAAAAAAAAATTTAATTCCCACCCGTCATCTTAGTTGACGGGTGGAGTGTATTGAATTTTTTTTTTTTTAATATAACTTTAACAAAAAAAAAAATCAGTACACTCCACCCGTCAACTAAGATGACGGGTGGGAATTGAAATTTTTTTTTTTTGTTAAAGTTATATTAAAAAAAAAAAAAAAAAAAAAACTAGACACTCCACCATCAACTAAGATGACGGGTGAGAAATTTTTTTTTTTTTTTGTTAAAGTTATATTAAAGAAAAAACAAAACTAAATACTCCACCCGTCAACTAAGATGACGGGTGGGAATTTTTTTTTTTTGATTTTTTTTTTGTTAAACTTATATTAAAAAATAAAAAAATAAAATAAAACTCCACCCGTCAACTAAGATGACGGGTGAGATTTTTTTTTATTTTGTTAAACTTAGAGTAAAAAAAAAAAAAAAAAAGACAAAAAACAAAACTCCACCCGTCAACTAAGATGACGGGTGGACTGAGAATTTTTTTTTTTTCCTACCCGTTATCTTATATAGCGGGTGGGACTCCATCTTATCCATTAAAATCATTATTTCAACGGTTGAAGATGCATTTGCTGGAATAGTGTATATAGCAAACGCTTGCTATGGATCATTACCCATATATATATATTATTAATAAAAAAAATGATAAATATATTAATAAAAAATATTAAATATTTATAATTTTTTTTTACATAAAATAGCTCGTTTTCCGCACAAACTTGTCATTATTAATAAAGCGATGGAGGAAGTCGGTGGAAAGGTAAAATTGTGTTATAAGAGTTTGTTTTTTTTCTTTCTCTTTTTCAACTTATTTTTTAATACTTTTTATTTTATTTTCTTAAATTAATATTAAATTTTATCTTTTATCGTCTTGATATAGTCATATTATACCTAGTATATTTATGTATTTTAGTGTAAATATTTATATGGTGGATTGCACCAAAAAAATATATATATATATATATATTTTAGAGTGGAAGAGAAATTAGTAGGAGTGGAGGGGCCGTCGGGGGATGAATAGTAAAACTTTCAACTCCGCAAGGGGCCACCACGTGTGCTCAACACTACTTCCATTCCCTCTTCCCTACCTTCCCCTATATTCTTGTCTCTCCTTCCTTTCTTTCCCTATCTCTCTAGGATTCTCTCACAAGTCACAAATGACTCCGTGGTGTTTTATAAAATTGAATATTTAAAATTTGAATAGTTATTATATTTTAATAAATTAAATTATTTGAGTAAAATAATATTTGAATTAAAAAAATTATTTAATAATTAAAAAGTGTAATACATCATAATGGTATTATTTTATCATTTTAAAAGATAAAATTTTATTTGATAATTTTAAATATTTAATTTAATACAAAATAAATAAATAATATTGTTAAATATATTTATTTAACAAAAATTATCAAATTTTTTTTTATTAAAAAACAGTTTTTAATAATTTAAAGTTAATTTTATTTATTATCTATTTAAAGATATTAAAAGAGATGACTTTTTTTATCGTATAACAGTTATCTATTACTGAATTAGACAATAATCTCTTAAAAAGACAATTAAAATATAAACAAACACAACCTCCCTCTCTTAATATCTCTCATTGTTCATCCATTTTCTTTTCTTCCCTTCTACGTCCCATCATCTTCCCCACCCTCTCTCTCTCTCTCTCTCTCTCATTTTATCCCTTCAAAACCTCCATCATACAACAAATATTCTCATTCAAATCACATCTTTCATAATTTAAAAAGTTAACTTATATTTTATTTTTTCTTTATATTTCAATTATATTATATTTTCTATTTATTTTTTAATGGTTTCTAAACAATTTGGTCCGTATATACTTATTTAAAATTATATCTTTAACTTAAAATATTAATTTATTAGGTTTATATTCTATTATAGCAATATATATTCTCAATTTTTATTTTTATATTTTAATATGAGATTATAATAATTATTACAAAATTAAGAAAGTAAGAAACATAAAATCCTCCCTTTCCCGTGACAAACCTCCCCCTCTCATCCCCACCATTAATTTCACTCTCTCAAATACATGCACATACCCAACTACTAGATTACTATATACAAACAAAGAATTGAATTCAATACCTAATTAACAAAAATTCAAATATTCATAAATGGACTCAACATCAGGAGGAGCAGGAGCCGGAGCCGGAGCCGGGGCACCCGACCCAAGTGGAGTTGGAGAGGGATCATCAGCTGCGGCGCCGTTAGATAGTGGCGGTAGCGGGTCAACGCCGGCGGCGGCACCACCAAGTCGATACGAGTCACAGAAGCGGCGTGACTGGAACACCTTCCTACAGTACCTTAAAAACCATAAGCCGCCGTTAACGCTGGCAAGGTGTAGCGGCGCGCACGTGATCGAGTTCCTCAAGTACCTGGACCAGTTCGGCAAGACGAAGGTGCACGTGACCGGTTGCCCGTATTTCGGTCACCCGAACCCTCCGGCGTCATGCACCTGCCCTCTCAAGCAGGCTTGGGGTAGCCTCGACGCGCTCATCGGACGACTCAGGGCCGCCTATGAGGAGAACGGCGGCCTCCCTGAATCTAATCCGTTTGGCGCCAGAGCCGTTAGGATATACTTAAGGGAGGTGAGAGAAAGTCAAGCCAAGGCTAGGGGTATACCTTATGAGAAGAAGAAGCGAAAAAGGCCGACAACCGTCAGGGCAGCCGCGGTATCGGGATTGTCAGCAGTTCGCTTTACTACCCACGTGGGTGACAATAGTGGCGGCGGCAGTGCTAGTAGTAGTGGTGGTGGTGGTGGTGATGTCGTCAGTGGTACAATTGTTTCTCCTCCTGCTTCAACACTATAAGTCTACTAGTTTACTAATAGTAAAATTTAGTAATATACTTCTTCTTATATTTTCTTTTTGTTCCTATTTTTATCTTCTGAGTTTTTTTTCCCCTTGTTCGATAAGTAAATTTCTTGGCGTTTACTAACTCTTTAAACTGTGATTATGAGTTAGTAGTATATAATTCGCGATTCTAGTATATAATTGGATCAAATTAAAACCATGAAAAAACTTTTGTTAGATTTTTTTCTTAGCAAGAAGCATGATCCAGGTTACTTATGAACTCAACAACAAAGTATGTAGTTTCATTTTTTCGTCGTCTGTTTATAAGAATATACAAGTATATATGTAGTTTCATATTGAATAATTTGAGAATAATATGTGTAGATATTATGATCATTAGAGCTGACTCTTTTATAATTAATTGGTTTTGAATTAAAGAGTTTGATGTTTTTATATATTAAATTTTAACTTATTTCAAAAATCTAACATGACCACATTTTATATTTGTAAGAACTTCAATTTTGTCATGGTCTTCTTGTTTTCAACAAATCCACCGGAAGAACTGCATGATTGATTAATACCTATTCCTCTTATTATGTTTGTTAATGCGTGAATTTGTTCGCACATTCAACCACCTGCTTTGAACGTACGTGAACCTACACAATGAAAGAAAATAAAAAGTATTTGACGGCTTGGGTCACTGGAGATACATCAAGTGTAAAAATAAATACAAGTTTTAAGATATATTAACAAGAAAGTGTTAGTATTCATTAGGTAATAATGCTATTAACCGCACCTCTATTGTTTCCTTTTCCTTTTATATTAGCCGCCTCTTCTCGTCATTCTCTTGGATAGTCCAACAGATTCTTTCAGAGAAAGTAATTGCAATATCTCAAATATTGTCCGGAGTAAGTGACATCTTAATTAATGTCCGAAGTGTATATCAATTTGTAATTGATATAATAACTTAATCTATAACAAATATGATAATTGTCACATCATTTAACATCCGAAATTAATGAGGTAGTGGACTAAGCCTATTGGACTCAAAAGCCCTCATGTGCGTGTGTTAGACTTAATGGGTTTGTGAGGATAAGACCCAATACGAACAATCCATTTGCGCTAGTAAATACGCAACTCAACATTATCCTATACTCTTTCAGCATATGGAATGAGGTGAAGAAATAGAGAAAAAAGGTTTCGACGACAGTTAAAGTCGTCAAGTACTTTCTTTTTGTTTTAATTGTGCAGATTCACGTTCAAGTCGATAATTAAACGTACAGACAAATTTAAACGTTAACAATATTGTTCATATCAAGTGACCATCATTATGCTTTATAATTGTGGACGTCCTGCCCTAGTTTTTTTTTTTGTTTCCTATATATAAATAAGTCTATATGTGTGTGTAGTTTGGTTCAGCAGTATAGATTTAACACTTCGTTCCTTCAACTGCGCATGTTGTCGTTCTTTTGGGTCCATATATACGATGATAATGATTATACTATGTATTTCCTTTGCGTGTCTCATTTTGAGGTCTACATTTTAGTTTCTACTGTAAAATTATATATATAGATCGATGCAGCAAATTTGAATCCTTTACAAGCGAATGAGTGTAGCCAAAATCCCCAACTATTCATATGGTCCCAGACGCAGGTACTGCACAAGTGGGTTTCAATATGACAGTGTACTAACTTCACTTCTCAGGTGCCTCCTTTATATCTAGTCTACTGCTACTGAATCTTTCATTTTGGATTTTGGATCTTGAATCCTGGATCCTTCAGCTAATTGGGATTGAAATATATAGATTCTCTCTCTCTTTTCCCACACATTTTTGTGATCCTTTGTTTTTTAGATTTTGGGAGTTGGTTAAGAATTATGGTCTAGCTGAACTTGTTGATATTCAATATAGAAACAAGTTGTATTTATATTTTAATTATAATATTATAAAATATTGACAAAAAAATCTACTTTAATGCTATACGCCTATACATATGTAACTTTTTTTTAGATTGGTTGTGCCAACTTTATCGAGTCCGGGTCGGAATTATGTACACTTCTCTCTCTTATGTGGGGAAAGGATGAAATTGAAAGGAACGTTGCTTTTTGGGTGAAAACAACAAGTAATAAAAAGATATGGCCATGGGTACAACTTACAAGCATCAACGGGGAGGTAAAATAATTCTCTGCTGATTGCTGCCTCATGTATATTATATTTGAGGTAACCACCATCCCTCGGTGTGAAAAGGACAACTAGCCAACCTTTTCCTTCCATTCCCGTTCTATTTCTTCTTCCAAAAATCATTTTTATAATCATAATTATATTATAAACTTTAAACTATTTTATCTTTGTAATAATGGCAGAGACCCACCAACCACTGCCACACAAAAAAAAAAAAAGCCTCCAATGCCTTTTGAGAACAACTTTTTTTTTTGTTTCTTTAAATTTTCAATAAATCGTAAGAATTAACTCATTTATTGTTATACTCATGTTGCTATAAAATAAGGAAATTGATATTTTTACATAATTTTTTGATATTTTCACATGAAAAGTGTCGTTATAAGTCTATACCGACAATTTTGTCCGTCGCTATAGGTCTATAACGACAACTTATATGTAAAAATATCAAAAAACTCTTTGCAAATATAATTTCCTAAAAATAATACTACTCCATTTCATGTTTCTTCCACAGCTGACTTTTGAATTTTATGAATATTCTCATCCAGTGGTAATTTTTAACTTTCTTTCTTTCTGTGGCAAAATCTAGATTTCCCACATTTTGAGGGGAAGTTTTTACTACTATAAATATACTGTTTCTCGCTCATCAATTCTCCTATTTCTGACGTCAAATCTTCAAAAAGTGAAAAGGTAAAGAGAATAAAATATTTTACTACAGCCTCGAATCTTTATGAATATTCAACTTTGGTGATCTAGTTTAGAATATTTCTCTTTAAAAGCTAGTATTTCTTAGAGAGAATAATTAATAGCTGACAAATAAATTAACAGGCAAATTAATCCATCTCTTTTGTTAATCGCCAGGCATTATTACCATTATTCAGTTGTCTTATTTTTACAGAAGCAATGATTGCCAAAATAACTCATAAGTTTATTGAAATATTTTAATTGAATAAATAAAATTACTTGTTGAACAAAATATAATCACCAAGCTCTTTTTTCAAGCAAAATAAAATCTATGGGTGACGTTCGTTGCACGTAAGGAATATCTTCCTTACCACTTCTTTGTGTCTTAATGGTTGAAGACATGTTAGCTCATTACAAAGAGGCAACAGATAAATGAAAGAAGTAGGGAACTGGTACTTGATTCCTACTTTCTTCATTTGCAGTTTACTCGACATTAACATTTTAATCTTAGAAATTTAGAAGGGAAATATTCTTTTCCAAGAAATAATCCTAATCCTACTAAATCAATTCCTATATCAAAAAATTCGATATTTAATTGAGTGAGTTAAGTTGATTAGTCAGATTGACTCAAATGAGTTAATCTTTTATTTTTTATTTCATTTACTTCATTTTTCAATATCAATTTTTTTTTTTCATTTTTCATTTTTTCTTTTCCTTTATTATATATATGGGGATCGATCTATTGACAATGTTATAAAAAATGATTTATCCTTACAACAGATCTCAGTCATCTATACTGAAATTTAATGGTTAAAATGAATCTCGTCTGCAATTTAGTTTTCAGGAATTCGCAATTTAATATTGCAGACGGTGTTTAATGTCCAAAATGATCCCAACTTTCAATCTGAGAAATTGCGAAAGGTAGAAATAACATACGACAATGTTTTTGGCTTTTTTTTAATCAACAATTTAATACTACGGACGCTAATTTTAGGTAGATTCACATTGAACATCTTTCCACATATAACCTCACTTTGAAATAATGATTTAGGGAATAGTTTCATCCATGGTTTTAAAAATCGAACCGAACCGACAGTCCAATTGGTAAAAATCAGAACCGATTGACACTTTGGTCCAATTTGGCCCAGAAAATCGATTTTAATGTGACCCGGTCAAAACTTGATTGACCACCGGCTAGACCGATGGTTCAACCAGTAAAACCGATAGAATTGACCAAGTGAACCGGTTATAAAGTATTTTTTAATATTTTTTTTTACAATCGCAATTTTATTTTTAAAATTATATATTTTTAATAATATTGTAACATAATTTCATTATATTTTAACTAACAAAAAATTAGATGTTTTAAAATTTTATTAATTATTAATAATATATTTTTTTATGTATTTATGACGTTACTGGGCTAATAATGGTTCGACCATTAGTGAAACTAGTGACTCATCCACCCTGTACCCTTTCTGGTTTGGTGACCTGTTCGGGTATGAAAATCTTAGCTTCATCAATTTAATATTTTGCCCTCGTCAAAACTTGCAGGTTTTGGCTGATACATCATCTTCATCATCGTATTTTCACTTAGTGTTTTTTCAATTATTTTGTTCTATCTTTTACTTCTGTATTATGTGTTGTTTCCTTCTCCTATGGAAACCTGCAAATTTTAAAAAGGCCAAAAGATTAAAATTAATGAAACTACTCTCTAAATCATTATTTCAAGATGAAGTTATATGTGAAAAGATATTCAATATGAATCTACCTAAAGTTAACATCGTTATTAAATGCATTTTTGCAACTTCTATCGTCTGCAATATTAAATTGCGAATTTTTGAAAACTAAACTGCGGACGAGAGTCATTTTAACAATTAGATATTAGTATAAACGGCTAAAATCTATTGTAAGAATAAAAAAAAAATTACAACGTTGTTAATGAATCGAGATATATATATATATATATATATATATATAATATGTTTTAAATTTTATAATTATAATATTTAAATAAATTTTAAATACTAATATGTAAATATGCCCGTGCCTTGTACGGCGGGTTCACCTACTACTAGTGTGGGCTAATAAGAGGTGGAGAAAGGAAGCGTGTGGCTCAATATATTTGACCAACTGCAGCGAGGGTGTCCGACAAGATATACGGAGCGGACCCCCTCCCCAATATATTTCAAGGTATGGACGGTGCTGCATCCTCTTCCTCCTCCTCACCTCTCACTTTCAAATACTACCACCGCCCCTTCCCTATCCTTCTTTCTCTCATTTGTAATATTCACTGAAATTTTTCACAACCCAACAAAGACAATGGACTTACGTGTTGTAACAGTTAGACCCATAAATGTGCTCGGATTTTATAGGGAACAGAGAAAGGACAAGTAATATTATTCCACAAACTTGTTTTTCACATGGTTGTATTTGTGGTAATTAATGATCATATTGTAGTAAATTAAATATTCCTTTTGTTTTCGAGATTAATGTAAATGAGTTGCCACTTTAATTATCGATTTTGATAAGGTCGGTGCTTTAGTTTAATTTGTTGTTAGGCAGTCGTTGTTTAATTAACTGGGCGCTCAAAAACTCCCATGTCTTTGTTAGTCGGGGCAATATCAGTGATTATAACCGGCTACTTTTCAAAAAAAATAAAATAAACTCCTTAAAAATATATTATTTTTACAAATGGTGGAATTGAATTCGTAGGATAAAATCACTGAGTACAACAAATAATTCCATTTCCACTTAACATAGAGTGCTAAGTAGGCTAAAAAGATACGTCGACAGAAAATTCGAACCTGCGCAGGACTAGCCCAACAGATTTCGAGTCTGTCTCCTTAACCACTCGGACATATCGATAGTTTACTGTAAATATAAAAGACACTGAATGCTTCTTTGACCTATTTATTGATGTGTTCAATGGTTTTAATTTGGTAATAAGTTTAAATCCAGAAACAAACAATGTCTAGCTGCTAAATTACATAAGGTTCTCTTAATATGTGCCCTAAGGGCACATGCTAAGCACACAGTTCAAGAGAATATTCTCTTGAACTGTGTGCATATTCTCTTGAACTTGGTACAAATGCAGAAATTAAGAGAATATGCACACAGTTCAAGAGAATATTCTCTTGAATTGTGTTTTTAACATGTGCCATTAAGTTTTTCCAATTACATATTATGTTTGATTTATTTGTGTGGATCCCACCGACTCACACGAAGTGAATTTAAGGCCAAGGCCGTAAAATGAATCAAGAGTTGAGTTACATAATAAGATGATCAAGCTTAATGAGCTTTAAATAGATCTTACAAAAATGAATCAGTATGAGATGAGCATTATGTCGAGCTAATTTGGAGTTGTTCAACTCAAAATTTGATGCATCCTCCTGAATAGACTACCTGTCCTCCTGCATTGCATATCTGAAGAGTCCTCAAGAGCAGGGTCTATTATCAAGTAAATGAAACAACTGAAATTTGTTAACATACTATAATTTCATTCATAACCTTTGCAAGTACACTATAAGCTAACAACACAACCAATTGTTCTGGGTAATACATTTATTGCGGTATGCGGATAATAACAAACCAACTAGAGTATACATACACATTTACCCCACCAATATATACAAGAGAATTATAACACAAGTTTATGGAAACACCGAAAATCCTAGATCGAAGCAGCCACAATATTATCCTGGCGAATCCATGATGCTATGGCTGATTTCAGTCTTGATAGTGTTGTCTTGATTTCTTGTAGCATACAGGATTGTTACCATTTACTTTCTCCTCCTCTGTTGACGTTCTGAGGGATGATTCGCTGCAAGCTTTCGGCAAGGTATTGCCTTTATAAGCCTTGCAAATATAGCTTATAAAATCCGTGTAGTCCTACAACAGAAAAAACAGTCATCTTTTGTAGAGGCATATCGCTCACGTCGAAATGCCTTATTTTCTCAACAAATAGGAATTTTATGCACTCTACAAAGTTAACTGTCATCATTGCTGAAGTTTGATGGAAACATACATATCTTAGTTGCATTATAAAAGTACGACCTGACAGTTCGGGGTCCCCAAGGGACAAACAATAAAATCATGAAGATGTTTATGTTCCGATGAGGCAATACAGTGGTTGTCCATCCACTATTAACCAAGGCACATATGTATTGCGAGGTTCAAGGGCATTAGTTTCTGCTGCATATTGTTGTTCAAGCTGCATAAATGTTTGAAGTTTAATCAACTAGAAAAGCGTTGAGAATGAAAATGTCGCACTAACAAAAAGAAGACATGAAAACAAAACATCCAATTTGAAAAGGACGAGTTTACATACAAAATTTTTAAATATAAAATTAAATATTACATTCGTTTTAATCATTAAAAAGTGTGATATAGCACGAATTTCAATATAATAATCTATTTTTTAATAATTAAAATAAATATAATATTTAAATATTATACACTTATATGTATTTATTTAAAAAATGGGAGAGAGAAAGGAAAGGTAGATTATAAGACATCACAAACTTAAAGACAAGTCATTGATTGGCTAAAATAACTTAAACATAAAAAATCTCTCATTGAAAAAATTATTTCATGCTATTGAAAAATAAATAAATAGTATATTTCTCCCTCTTATATATTTGTTAGTCTCATCACAAACAAACTTCACAAATACATATATATATATATATATATATATATATATATAATAATCTCTACTCTCATCGGCACAACCAAACGTACAATGTCAGATTGTATGATAACTTCACTTTCTTTCACGTTTATCGGCATTTACTTTTAATGCTGGGCCACCTTATTAAAGAAAGGGTAAGGCACTTCAAAACCTAGCTTAATCTCCCGAAACGGCACAAACACTGTCGTTTTTAACCTCTAATCATCTCATTTAATTTTTTTCCCTTTTTTCCTTTTTCCTCTCTTCTGCTTTCATACTCGCCTTCAAACTATTGTCGAAATTTATCATCATTTTCTCCGATTATCATATGACAGTGACGAAGCAGACTTTTTTTTAGTCCGTTCAAAATTATTATTATATTATAAATAATTTAGTGAAATTCAAGAGCAATATCCCAAGTTAATATTTTTTAAATATTTTTATATTTTCAGTTCACGCGCGCACACACATATAATAACTAATAACATAGGATATATATACGCTATATTAACTCATAATAGACTTTTTAAATTACAACTGTTTATAAGTAATTAATTATTTAATTATTTTAAAAAATAATATAAATTAAATTATTATTTAGTTTTAAAATATTATAGAGAAATGTATATATATTGAAGGGATATAAATTATATGGGGTTAAAATTTGATGAATAAATTATAAAATTTTAATTTAATCCCATATAGAAGAAAATTTATAAAATATAAATAGGATCAATTTATGCGTAATACTTAAAAATTTATCAACATTATAAAGTAATTACTTTTTTTTCAATAGGGTCAATTGACCCCACATAAAGCCATGTTGCTTTGTCCCTGCATATGAATCTATCTTTAACTGAAACTAGGCCAATCCATACCCAGATATAGAATCCTTTTGCCATCACCCAGGAATCAGAATTGGGAAAATTCCAAAAATGATAGTCATGAATTTCGTCTGAGTTCCCGTTCTTGCTAGGTCCTTGATGCAGCGTGCGTGTTGAAAATATAAACTTGATTTAATATTATTAATTTATGTTGGTACATGAATGAGTGAGTGTCTAAGTTCATGATACATGTATGTATATGAATGTATTTAGAAGTGTCTTGGAACATGTATGGCTAGATTCATGTACGGCTAGATTCATGTACATGTATTTGGTCATGTAGTAATTATTAAAGTGACTCTAGAAGTGTCCTAAGAGCCATATAAATAGTCTTGTATGTGAGTCATTTTAAAGCAAGTGAGTTGAATAAAGTATTTTAAGAATTAAACACTATTTCTCACTTCTCTATAATTTATCCTCCTCCATATATTTTCCAACAAAGTGGTATCCGAGCCAAGGTTAAATACAAGGTATTTCCAAGCTTTAGACAAGTTGTCCAAGGTGACGACAAGGGACAGTAGACGACCAAATTGAGGTGACTTGGTGCTATCAAATAGTTTCGTTGGGTGAGTGCAATGTGTGCGCGTTAGAGTCCCAGAATGCAATCTAGTGAATGTGCTAGTTGAGAAGAAATTTGAAAAAGAAGTTTGTGAGTGAAACACGTCACAAAGGTAAATTATATTGATAGTGTTCGGGAGAGGGAAATTATAGAAAAATGATGTTTCCTATGTTCGGTGACAAATTAGTGTTCACAAATTACAATGTTTGGAGTATAAGGATTCGAGCATATCTTGGAGCTTGCAATGTATGGCGAGATGTCATTGTAAATCCAGAAAAGTGTATTTCAAAAAGAGTTCGAGAAATGAAAGAAAAAAGAGCAAGGGAGATTTTGCAAGGAGCAATGCATGAAGAAGTTTGGAAACGTGTTGCGAGTTTCGATTCTCAAGCTCAATTATGGAATGAGCTTCAATCTATTTGCAATAACTATAAAGGTCCACCGTTACCTAATGAGTCTTGGGTACGATATGTGGAAGAAGATGAGATATCTCTTGAAGAAATTGACGAATTAGTTGAGGAAAAAGAATGTGAAAAAGAATTTTTTGAAGATGTCATGAAAGAGGAAGACAAAAAGATTTGTGTTGATATTACAAAAGTTGAAGATAAAAAAGGAGAGATTGAAGAGACGATAAGTGAAAAAGTATTTGAAGAGGTAAAAGAAGTAGAAAAAGAAAAGGAGGAGGTGATCAAAGAAATTGAATTAATTGACAAAATTGTCAAAGGTGAACTTGTTGAAATTATGAAAATAGAAGAAAAGATTGTTGATCAAGGCTATATGTTCAAAAATTTAGAGGAGCATGAGAAAACTATTTTGTGTGTCAAAATTGATTTGGGATTTATAGCAAGGAATTTTGTGGAAGACATTAAATGGGTCAACATAGAGAATTATTATGATCAAAGGGAGTTTGCAAATAGTAAAATGGAGAAACAACACAAGAAGTTCATGAAACATACAAACCATGAGAAGTTAGATTTCAAGATAAAGAAGATCAAATGGAAATTCCAAGCGTGCGTGACGAATAAATTTCGAGGCACAAAAGTAAAGACAAGAGATAAAATTCTCACGTCCAAGGAAATTGCAAAACTGATGAAAGTATTTCAACGTGCTAAAGACTCGAGTATGCCAAGACAATTATTTGTGCCATATACATCAATGAAGATGGCAAAAGAGAATCTTGCGATTGAAGACATCGGAAGATCAAAAAAGTTTTCCAACATTATTGAGAATTTCATAAATCAAGTTTAAGAGGGGATGTTGAAAATATAAACTTGATTTAATATTATTAATTTATGTTGGTACATGAATGAGTGAGTGTCTAAGTTCATGATACATGTATGTATATGAATGTATTTAGAAGTGTCTTGGAACATGTATGGCTAGATTCATGTACGGCTAGATTCATGTACATGTATTTGGTCATGTAGTAATTATTAAAGTGACTCTAGAAGTGTCCTAAGAGCCATATAAATAGTCTTGTATGTGAGTCATTTTAAAGCAAGTGAGTTGAATAAAGTATTTTAAGAATTAAACACTATTTCTCATTTCTCTATAATTTATCCTCTTCCATATATTTTCCAACAGTGCGTTGGTGAATAAAAATTGCAGATAAAAATTTGTTGATTCAAATTAAAAATACCAAGAAATTGAATTGAAAAATAGAGATTTTATTAAATTAAAAACTGTCCAGCCACAAGAGGCTTTAGAAACTATATATAACGAAACCTACATACAACAAAACTTACTAAAATTATGAAAATATCCCTAACTTATTAAAAAAATTACAAAAATACTACTGTAAAATGAAAAAAGTGCCATTTTGACCCTCAAAATAATGAAATTTAGCTAAAATCAAGTCGGGCGCAAGAGCCTTGCGTTTTGCTCAGAAGTCCGTTTTCCATCCAAAAATAGTATTTTTTTGTCAAAAAACAAATATAGTTACTTTTCTAATCAAACGTAGCCTTATTGGGCCTTATGGTGTGCTCTTCGTGCCCAAAAATCCCACTCCCTTTGCATGGCATCAGTCCTTCATCAAAATTGAGGGCATAACTAAAAAAATTGTACTGAAATTTCCAACTCCTATTATTACCGCCTATTAATCTGCTTTTATTTTTATTGAATCAACGTCTGAAGGTTTTCTATTTAGGATCCACAATGATTTCGGACCACTCGCAAATCTTTTTCTATTTAGGATCTCGGACCAATAACAAAGGTTCTTCAGAGAATTTATTTTCAATAATTTAGGATTGTCGCAAATAGAGGACACCATTTTCAGATCAACCATCGCAAGAGAGAATTAGAAAATCCTTAAATATTTCATTAAATTTATTTTTTTGATTGAGCACTAGGATTATAGACGATGAAATTGATCACTAATGGCAAAGTTAAAGATACAGGGAATTGTTGTGGGTGGATGAGAAAGGAGGGAGGGGGGTGGATAAGCACCAGCAACATCCTTGTTGTGGAGATTGAAGCTGAAGGTGAAGGTTAGAGATGAGTCGGAAAGAGGAAAAAGGAAGAAGAAAAAGAAAAGTTGAATGTGAGAGTAAAGGGTAAGATTTGTTTAATTATTTTGTTCAAAACAAGTGTTAGTCCCGTTTCGATATAAAAGTCGCAGTTTTTGAAGTGCATCTATATTTATCCTTCTAGCTCTAGAATTCAGTCATATATGGCTTCAGCTCTAGAACCTGATGCATAACTGGAGCAAGGACTTACCAATCACTCATTTAGGGTTCTAATAAATGCTTTACATTAATAACAGCACATTAGATTCCTTGCACTAACATGTACATGGTGGATGTAACCATTGAAGTGGAAGCTACATAAAGTTAAATTTTACTTGAGAGAACTTGACTACCAAATGGAAATCTAAAAATTGGGATGGCGAGAGTACATACGATAATGATCAGATAATCTTATTCATTCCTTCAGGACCTTCACAGAACCAAACATAAGACCCTATCAATGCACTAGTCTCAGCCAATTTATGAAGTTATATACCATCTTTCTTGTTGCACTCCACGTCCTTCACTATTTTGTGATAATCCAATTTATTCTCGAGTTTTCTAGTCTGGATGGTAAAAAGAATAAAGGTGATGCCAAAGGCACTGAAATCTTCATTCATGTAGCTTCACTTTTCCTAGTTGCAAGTGGCCAACTACTTTCTACATCTCTTTGTTATACAATTTTCTTTGCTAATGAACTTATACAAATGCTTCATGCATGCATAAATGGTTACTAAAGAAGAAAATTTGAAAAGAATAGGAAAAAATTTCTTGAGGATTTATGAAGGCAAAATCATATATAAATGTTCTCAAGAATACTCTACATGGCATCTCTGCCAATGATACCTCCGACAAAAGATGTCTACAATACCAAAGCGTTTGAAAGGGTGTGACTAATTCCAGGAACAGCATTTCCAACAGATTAATGACGAAATAAGAAATAAGAAATACAGATAGACATCGATCTATCTACAGGATCCAAAATATGAACAGGAAGGTATCTAGGGGAAGAGGAGGCAGAAGATGAAATTAATTGCAACTGTGAAATGTATAAGTCACACTTGTCACATGTTCGATAGAGAATGATACTACAAAGAACTACAATTTCCTGCGAATTTTAAGCCTAAGTGATACACATATATAAAGAGATCGAGAAATTGAGTAAACAATATAAAACTGCAGGCAGTCATCAAGAGAAACTTACCTTGTCCCCTAATCCGCTACCATAACAGTTGGTAACTGGTTTATGATCCAAATTCAATTTCTCAAAACAAGTCTCCCATTGTCCATAATCGTGCTCATAAACAAAAGCTTCAATGCAATAAATAAAAGAAACTGATATTTTCACACGATTTTTTGATAAATTCACACGGTGGACCCCACAAAAGTGTTGCTATAGATATATAACGACACTTAAACCGTCGCTATATGTACTTTTGTGGGGTGTAGATTTATCAAAAAACCGTGTAAAAATATCAATTCCCTAAATAAAAGGAAGGTGCTCCTTCTGTATCAGATTTTCAGAACATTTATGAGTGGAAGTTGATAAAATTGCATATTAGTATATTGAAAAACGTCGATAATGATCCAAAAAAAAAAACTGCAATTTCAAGGTCCAACATTCTTGAAGTAAAATTAGTAATATTGATTCAAATGCTTTAGTTAGAGAAGAACATGATTTTCAAACAGACAACATCTATAAAGAAGGCTAATACAGTTTACAGTTCAAAACCTTTAAAAAAATTGTATATTTGAATGAAGAGGTATTATATTTATACTGGAGCAGCTGATACACCGAATATTAATATGCTCCATACTCTCAGCACGGGCAATAATAAGTTTGGAAAATATTTGAAAGCAGTAATACTGTAAAGTGAAGTTACAAGGAAACCCATCAAATTTTTATGTGTGTGTATATATACACACGTACAATGTGCATAAATAAGTACAAATATCCCGATAAATAATGATAAATTACTAGTAATTTATAAAAGAATTAAGGAAAAGGAAAGTGAAGAAATTGAAAAGAGGGACCTGGCAATTAAAGGTGTTATTTTTTCCAAGTTTGGCATTGCCCCAAGGGACTAGATTGAGATCAACAATGTCGATCAGTCCATGGTGGAATATCTTGGCAAAATCATTGATAATAAATTTGGCACTGAAAGGACAAAGGGTTTCATAGTACAACCCAAGAGAAACTTTCTTTGAAGAAGTTGAAACAGAAGGTAAGGAAATTGAAGAACTGGGAGAAGATATGATGAAGAACAGGAGAGAGAATGTCAATGATAAATCACTGGAAGCCATCATATGAGGTTTCTGGAAGTTGATGATTTATGAGATCAGATGCCTCGTATCTGTCTGGACACTGTGATTCTTGATTAGTCTAGAGACAAGGTGTGTGACTGACACCTGTAAACAATCATTTTTTCCTGAGAAATGCTATGCGGTGGGTCTCACTATTTTTAGCAAAGATCATTAACTAAATCATTATACATTACAATACTCTTTTTTCCTTGTTCTTTTTATTTTGTATTTTTGTAATCGCTTCTTTTTCTTTTTGAGTTTTTCTCTTTAGTATGTCTTGACCAAAGTGGCGCCAGTTGAATGTTTTTCCTCTGTTTTTTTTTTTTTTGAAAATTGATAATTTTATAATAAAAAAATTAATATTTTTGTAAGTTTTCACTCATATGAAAGTGAAATTTATTATTTATTGATGTAAACGAGACTTTACAAAAATATTAATTTCTCTTATAAAAATATTAATTTTCTTTTCTTTTTTTTGCAAAGAAAGATCCCCTCAACATTATATATTCACGTTCCATTTAGAAATCAAGAAAATTGAGGGAAAGAAATAAAAAGGGGGTAAAATTTTAACAACTCTCTTAATAATTATATACTATACGCTAAAAGGAAAAAGAGTAATCCCCCAGTTAGATATCTCTAAAATTAAGTACACTGGATCGTCAAATAAAACATCAAAAAGCTTTTAATATAAATTAATGCGTCTATAAATTTGGTAGGAATTTATCACTCTGCTAACATATTAATTCCGGTTATTCAGCTTATGGCCGAGGTGTAATCGCTTGTTAACTTTGTTTGTGAGTAGTAACAGCATTTAACAGGGAAATGAAAGAAAAGAAATAGTTGGAAAATTTAAATTAAAATGAGAGAGAAAGTTGAAAGTTATTTTGGTGTAAACAAAGTAACCTTTCTATGTTCTTATTTTACCCTTTAAACTTTATTGACATCGTTGCTTTATTCAATTTTTTATATTTCTCTCTCCCATTATCTCACCTCCTAATCTTTTTTTTTTCATATTTCTCTCCCATTATCTCGTCTCCTAAGTTTCAGAATCAGATTTTCTCGCTCGAATAAACTAATTTAAGAGTAACTAGAAAACCTCTTATTATTATGTTATTAGATCAAATTGCCCTTAAACTCAAGTAATGTTAGATTTGAGAAGCACCTAAATAAGTATTTCTAACTTCTAACTTTTTTATATATTAAGATACTTGTACTCATAAATCAGAAAGTAGAAGCTGTCAAGAAAAGCTAATACAAACGGCACTATCATCTCAGTGTATAATTACTTGGTCGTGGATTTGACCTTTTTTATAGTGTCATCTGTGTTGGATGGATAATTCTATGATACAAAATTTAAATATAAAATTAAACATTATATTTATTTTAATTATTAAAAAGTGAGATATAACACATATTTTAATATCATATCTTATTTTTTAATAATTAAAATAAATATAATATTTAAATATTATGCACTTATACTTATTCGTGTTAGTTCTAAAAGTACCGATGCTAACTCAGCCATATTTATGTAATTAGGGATTCAAAAATTGGTCTCATTATTTACTTTTATGGTCTAGTAACCAAAATAATTACGTTACAAGAACCGATGTAAAAAATAGTTTTAAAGTTCCCTACTTGTTTATTTAAATAAGTACTTTTACTTCCTTGTAAACAAATAGTTGTACACAAACATTATTACTCTATTGCCAAAGAAAATATGTAGAAAGTAGATAAATCTCATCATTAAGTTTGAGCCTGTTAAGCTGCATATATTTCAGCTGTACGACAAGTTAAAAAACATGGAAAAAGAATGACTTGGACTAGTTGGCCACCAACTAACATGCTTCAACAAAATTTGTACCACAATAGATTTACTTGCAAAATTGATTAAAATTCATGACTCCACAACAGTTCACAAGCTAGAATTTGAAGATCTTCTGAAGAAATTAGACTCCAATTTGTTTGTTCAACAAAAACAATTTACTTTCAGCTTCAGTGTACACAAGGAACATCCTACTAACATTAGTTTGTCCAACCTATGGACTACTCACCATCTTATGCTAATTACCTAATCTTTGAATATCTCCGAGAGTAAAAGCAGCCCCCTCGAGTAAATATCGAGTTTTCTTTATGTGGAACCGAGGTTAGATTTTAGGCTGCAACAAGACCAGCTAGAAGTTTCTGATCAAAGTCCCACACACCTGTAAGTTGACAATCAAAACCCGCTTTGGTTAGGAAAAGTAAAAGATTAGATGAATGTGTCGATATCTATATGCATGGTGGAATAATCATTCATCTTGGATAAAATTAGTCATCCATACAGGTAAAAATTATATGGAGATGATAAGGGGATAAGTACCATGGCCTTTCCCCACCCTACGAAGCTGAGAAACGTATTCTGACATCTTCTTGATGGCCTCAACCTGAAATGACCAAGTGATAACTTGATGAAAAAGAACTAATAGCCTAAATCCATCTATCTGCACAAAAGAGTATATTGAAAGATAGTACACTAAAAGAAATGTATGATTCCATAATATGGTTTCACCTGTTCAACCAAGAATTCACTCTCAACAAAATCAGTTAGTTGCACGTCACTGCTTTGGTCAGCTACCTATAAGCCATCCAGAAAGAACACGCACTTAATGAGAACAATGCAAATGATCAATAATTGACAGTTTCAAACACCACAGTTTGAAGAGAAATTGAAACTTTGACCCAAAGAACAACAAATATCTTGGAGTAAGTGGGTTGTATATGAAAACAAAATTGAATCACATACCGCCTACTAAAGTGAAGAATGGGATATGAAAGAGGTTAGACAGTGGGAGGTGAATTTCTTTACCTTGTGTAAATTCAGAAGTTTCTCGTTAGTTAATTTCTCCAGGGACAAAGCAAGCTCCATTGCTGAAATTTATTTTGCAAACTTTAGTTCTCAGGAGAAGAAAAAACAAAGTAGATCACATGTAATTATTATAAAAAACTTGCAGATAGACTAAAAGGTACTTAAAATAAGAGATATTTTAAAAAAGGAAATTGATATTTCTGATATTTACATGTGGTTCCTCTTAACATTAGAACAAGGTGGGTCTCACCTTCATGTGAGAGAGGATTTTGTGAAAATATCAAAAACACAAGTTGAAATAGTGCTCCCCTCTACAATATCCATTTGCACGAGTGTGATACAAAATTTCTAGTAGTTTTATTAGTGTTAAGAGTAGAATCAATAGTGCTAAAGGGTAAAATAAAACCAAAACGGATACAAATAAGTTAATACAATTGAATAAAAGACTCGTTGCAAGTTCGCAACTACCCTGGAAAAAAGAAAGAAAAGAAAAGAAAATTCCCACCCTCGGTGCTCTTTCAAGAATCACACAATGGAACTTAATTAGAAGGAGGACCAGTAAAAACAAATGCATTGATAAAATACACAAAAAAACTGAAATTAATAAAATACTTCATCCTAACAACGTCACCTTATGAAACAATAAAGAATGATGAACTTCGTGAGCCCATGCTTTTCTTGCAACAATATATTTCAAATTCCATTTTGGTGAGCCCATATTGCTTTATATCAATGCATATAGATAAAACTAAATTTACAACTCATCATGTTCAATTTATCCATGGCAATTTTATATGCATACTACCTACTTGTACACAGCCTAGCCTGTGAAAACCAAGAAGCATAAGTATGGTTGCAACGCACAGAAGTGATGCATGCAAACTAGAACCTCATGGTGGTATAAATAACTACAGAAAAGAAAGAGAGACATGCAAAAACACTAAAATATATGGCTAAACAAGAACCCTCAGACATAATCCTCATCAATGCAACAATGCTGCAAAATGTTATGATAATGCTACCTTCTACCAACCTACTGTTGCTAAACTGCCTAAGGCCCCGACTAAAGTAAAAAATCAATTTATAAGAAGAATATTAATTTACTGTGAACTTTATCAACATACTCTAACAAGATAGGTAGAGCCACATACATACGGTCACACCAAGATTGCGCGTTCTTAAACTATGCATGTGAGGTGTAGCTATATGATAAAAGGACTATAGCTAAATTATATAAATCCTTCTGAAAGCAGGGGACAAGAAGCAAACCAAGCAAGGGTTACGTCAAAGATAAATTTCACTGTAGATAAACGAAAACATAAGCTCGTAATCATGCATCTGAGAAACTGTCTCGCACTGCACGATCTAGCAAAATAGTGAGAGTGTATGACCTTGAGTTCCTGTATCTAAGATCTAAATTAATACTAGTGGTTGGCATCCATTTCACTAAAATATCTGGGCATCTACAACTTAACAGCATTTTTATGGTCAACTTAACAGATCTTTAATATGAAGGCATTTGGAAAACTCCGTACACATAACACTAATGCATAAGCTTTTCAGCAAGGTGCCGAGATTTACAGGAAGCATATATCCATCAAGTCAACTCAATGCTGTTGAGCAATGGTGAAGTGAAATATATTACATAACATATAAATTTTTAGGATGGCATCTATATGTGCAGTTCACAGGAATGATGGAGTTCAGAACCTTACCATACAATGCATCTCCCTTCTCAATGTGATCGTATTCCGACAAAGGCTTCAGCATAGATTGCAGCCTGACCTTTCCGCCTCTTTTATTCTGAATAGCAGCACATAAATTTTAGAAGTTTTAATAATAAGTGTTAACCGTAACTCTTATATGATTGAAGTTCTAATAGAAAACTGAACAGATTGTAAACACCTGGTACTCCATGAGCTTCTCAGCATGCTGTCTCTCTTCTTCACTTGAATCCTTGAAAAATCTATTGATAACAGTCGATAAGAAACATATATTAAACAAGTGGTCTATAAGCACCCTATAAAAAGTAGAAGAGTGTTGGGTCATCAGAGGATTACTTGGCCAGGCCCTTGAGAGCAACATTATCTCTGTCGAAGTAGGCGAACATGGCATGGTAGACATAAGAGACATTGTACTCCACACTGTTATTCATCAGTTTAAAAATAGGTGATGAAACCCGAAAAGTAAGTGCAACATTGAGTTTCTCGCAGAGATTGATGAAGCAAAGAAGGTTGGCTTAGCAGAAGTAAAATTTAGCCCATTGTACCTTTTATCCTTGATTGCAGAAGTAACTTAATGCGACTAACACATATTATCATCCATTGCATTTTAATATATATATTCATCACTTGTTTACTGTGCCTTCATGTATAAATAACCAAGTCACTGACTTGATAACAAGAAATTAAGCATTTAATGTTTTTAAGCCAATGGTAGTGGTTGAACCACGTTGTTTGTTGAGTGTTTTGGTTCTCACATACTCTTTCACACTTAAAACTCTTTCACAACAGCCAATTTTAACATATGAATTTATATATGTATTTGTAAGATCATTAGACAATTAGGAAAGCTAACTTAAAACAGGTATAAGAAAATTTGAGAAATTAATAGGATGTCCAAATAGATTTGTGATTATGTTCTGTTTGGTTCGTTAGGAAATGCAGGAAACATGATCAAGAACTAACTGCAAACAAAGAAATGAAAATTTTAGAAAATATATTAGGGAGAGAAAGCAAATGATACTTTTTTAGCTTCCTCTGTTGTCTCCTTGTCATCTTTCATACTAAAAAAGGATAGAAACAGGTAAAATATGCATATCTATTTGCATGTATAACAGATTCGAAACACTATCATCAATGTTGCGTTACAACTGACTGAACACAGAATTGAAGATTGTAAAACATGGTAAAACAACGAAATTAGGCATAAGAAAACAACAAAGCCGAACAAACTCGTAAATACTTGTACAAAACAAATACTACGAAACAGATCCACAAATTACATCAACATATCCAAATTCATGTATATATATATATATATATATATATATATATATATATATAGAAAGAGAAAGCCGACGATACTTGATCTGTTCGTTAATGGCGTTCTCACACTCGTCGGAGTATTTATGGCGACCAAGCGATTGCTGAGGGACGGTGGGGACGAGAAGCAGCTCCTTCTTTACCTCTTCGAATGGCTCGAAAACAACATCCAGAACAGCACTATTATTAGCCTCGTTCAAAGCTTTAATCATGAACCTACCATCTACATTTCTCCCGAACAGCCGCAAAGCCGACGAAGCGGAGGCGTTGAGTGACGCAGCGGTGGAGGAGAGAGAGCGGCCGCGGTGGCTAATTTCCCTCGCTAGGGTTAGGGGAGAGACAGAAGGGGACGACCCGAGCAGCATTGGTGATTTTTAGAGAGAGAAAATGAAAAAACGGTATGGAGCTGGTGAGGGCGTATCTTCGGAGAGGGTGATATTCGAGGGGTGATGAAGATACGGGGACTAATACTTTTTATTAACTAGCTGGGAGAGGTGTATTTGTGGCCGTTAGTTGAGGGAATTATGGACGGTCAAGATTGATGGAGCCTAACGGGCTCGTGGTTGCCTCGTGGTTGTTGTGAAGATTTTTCCTTGGGACGCGTGCTGAAAGTATGAAATCCCGTGACTACTGTATTTTGGTGAATTTCAGATACATCCCCAAGTTTTATTATTGAAGACGAAGAGATTTCCAAAAGTTTGTAAAACGATAAAGATGTATATCATCTTTCTAAATATAAAAAAGTAATGTCATGCACATAAATTATATATACAAATAATATAAAAAAAGAAAAAACATAGGATTTGAGATTTATAATTGAATATTTTACATATTTTTATTGATAAGCAAAATAAATCATACTTTTTTGTGTATAATTTGCATTTGGTATTATTCCTAAATATAATTCCATTTAAAAAATGAAATTCGATTTTAATTCTTATTTAAAAACTTAAATTTTAAATATAATAAGCTTGATAACATGCGTAAAGAGCGAGTTCATATGTATTAAAACTTTGAATAAAAAAATCTAAATTTTTTTTGCACTTGGCCAACTTGAATGGATTGGCTTGGTTTATATTGAAAAATAGAGCATGTGGAATACACTTTCTTTGGTCGGCGAAAATAAAGTTAGGAGGAACTAAGCAGATACATTCAAATTAAAAAAAGAAAGAAAAAAGAACACAACGTTTTTGAGAAGTTATTATTTGCAAGTAAATTTATGACACGCAAAATAAAATAATCAGGAAAATCCTTGAGCTATTGAGTTAAAATAAAATCTTAAACTATCGAGTTAATTTAGGATCAACACAAATGACTTAATATTTCTCTCGTTATATTTTGATATTGACTGATTTATTTTTTTTCATGTGAAATCATGATCTTATATGATCATACTATCAAGTTTAGAGTTTAAACCTCATCCTTATAGGGTAGTTGATATCGTTTATAATCAGCTAAATTTGCATATAATTAATTTTAAAAAATAAAAAAGTATTTAATAATATGATTTTAAAATTACTTGTAATATTTTTTTTATATAAAAATAATCATAAACTCCAATTTGAAGGTTCTAACTATTTAACAAATCTAATAATTAAGTTTCACTAAGTATATTACAAATCTAATAACTGTTTGCGCATCCTACCTGGCTTTTTAGGTGAACGGCCTTGTAAATTGCGTTAGGCTTCATGGGTCCAATTGGTATATCTATATTATTCTAAAAAAAATGAGGTGGCTTTATTCCGTTGTCTATCTACTACTTATTTCATGGTTTGCCGTGGGCCTTAATCTTTTGTGGACTAACTCTTGTTTTAATTTTCTAGATAAATAAGATAAGTCTGTTTAAGATAAAATTTATTGGGCCATTTTATAATTTTTGGGTCAAATATTAAACTGTTTGGTCAGTTGGGCGTTTATTGAATCAACTTTCAAGTCAGTGGTGGATTGTCACAACATTGTGTTTATGAGTTTTAAAATGGATAAAAATAATAGATGGAAAAATTAAATTTTATGTTAATTTCTCTTATTTTTGAGTTTTTTAAAGAGAGAAATAAGAAAAGAAATTAACAAAAGAATCTAAAATAGTCCCTACATTAATATATAATCATGTACAAGAAAATTTAATATGAGTGCAAAATAATAATCTTTATTTTAAATTTAAGTGTTTTTTAATAATTTTTTTTTAACTTGCAAACAACATAAAAGAATAATTATTTGTTTTGTAATTTTTTTGTCCTAATTTAAGTTTTTTTATTATTTTCTTTTATATCCAAAACTCACAAATATAATATAAAAGTTCCACTTGTTTTTTTTATAAAATCATTTGAAAATGTTTTATTTAATATCTTAAATTTATACTTATATACATATATATACTACAAATGTATAATACTCCCTCCATTCCAATTTATAAGATCATTATTAATTTTTTAAAAGTCAATATAAAATATTTTCAGGTGCAAAATTGATAGAGACTCGCTTAAAATTATAAATTAATAAATCTTCTAATTAATGGTATAATTGACTAAATTTAAATGAATTTCTATCAATTTTGAATTTGAAAGTATCTCAACTTAACTTTCAAAAAATCAGTAATAATTTTATAAATTAAAATAAATGAAGTGTATAAATATATATTAAAATATCACCAAAATACTTTTGTTTTTCAAAAAGCCATTGTAGGCAGTTGCCTACATTGGCCAAGTCTACATCCGCAAGTGTTTCAAGTCAAAAATAAAATAAATAAAGAATATTTACCATTTTAATCTCTAAAATTTTAAATTATTTTTCACTGCCCCAAAAAATTCTTGATGATATCCTACCCTTCAAGTCGAGTCTCCAATGCTTCATTGGGTCCACCTATCCTGTACAACAGTTCTCACTGTAGACAATAGGGTTATTTCGTTGTGAAACACCTCTGTTGTGGGTGTTAGTCGTGGGTGGTGAAAGATAGAATATCAAACAGTGTAAAATGAGTGTTTATGTGTGTCTAAACTTATGTAATATTACTAGGGAAGTCCTTTTATAGGCATTTGGACAGTGGGATGTGTCCCATCAATTTGTATTAGTTCATCAATCAAGTTCGTACGGAACACATGAATAATAATTTATTATATTACTTATTAAGATAATTAGTTTAAAATATGATAAATATTTAGTTATGCTTTTAAAAAATAGTTGTAGTTATCAAATTATTATATATTTATTTAATTAATAAATTATAGAATTATATACTGTAGGTTTTTTTAATTTATTATTAAGCTAAACATTTGAATAAAACATAAATTTATTTAATTATAATTTGAGAAAATAATTATTTTAATTTTATTTAAACTTACAGTGAAATTCTACTAGTGTTTATATTGAATTTTTTTTTTAAATTTTAATCCGAATAGAATTATTGAACTCGAGCTATAATAAATTTTAATTTATTTATGACAATTAGTTAATCATAAATTCATTAAAAAAAAGTTAACTAATTTTACAGTTAGTATGTTTCAAAAACTTCACATATATTATTAATACAATTATTTAATAAATTTTTAATGAATTAATTTAGTTATGATATTAATTTAATAATAAAAATTATGACTAATATTAATAAATCACGTTATATGTTAAGAGATATTTTTGATATCTTACTACCTTAATAAAATTGAAAGAATAAAATTATTCTACATACAAAATTTTAAAATATATTATCATACATAAATATGTGATAAAAAATATTGTAAGAAGTTTGGTAGATTTAAAAATAAAAATTCTTTTAGAAGTTCTTTTTTTATTAGAGATATAAAAAATAAAAATAAAAATCTCTAATCCTAACAGGTTGGGGTCCTTTTAAATATATTATAAATTTGGATAATATTTAATTATTATAAATTTAAATAGTATTTATACTAATTTGAATAGAAAAATAAAAAATTAAATTTATATTTTTAATTATATAGTTGATCGGTGGGAAGACCTCGCCTCAGGTGGCAGGGCGGCCCCACGTCCCATTAGGTGGCAGGAGCCGCCTGAAGTTGGTGGACCTTAGGATGCTCCCTCAGTGGCTTGTCCCTTGGATGGTACTTGGGCGTCCTCAAACCATGGGATTGGGGACTATGAACTTTGGGTCTATTAGTTTGGATAGTGACTCATGGGTTTTATCATGGATCTCGGGTCTAATGGCGCTGGGCTTAAGGCTTGGGTCTCCAACACGTACCTTAGCAATCAGTCTTCAAAAAAGTTACATACTGAAAAATAACTACAATTAATAATAATTTATATATTGAGAAATAACAGCTACTATCGGATCTCAGTATACATGCCCTGGCAACATAGCGCAAACACTCCTGCGGATGTTAGTGTGATGCCATCACACTCCAACAAAAATGGTGAACTTTACTGCCACCACAGGAAAATTTGTCGTTACATTAGATAGATAATAATAATAATAATAATAATAATAATGAATGATTTTCCATTACAAAGAAATACATAAAGTTTTGTATAGTGAATAGTCCATGGAGTTAAAATTATAAAGTGGCTAAAACAAGTTAGTGGGGCTAAAACAAGTTAGTGGGGTTCGAGGTTGCGTCTCTAAGTTAATTTTTTTGGAGTAATTTTATATTTTCAAATTATATATATATAATATGTATACAGTTAAATAATAATACTAATGAATGATTTTCCATTACAAAGAAATACAAAAAGTATTGTATAGTGTATATTCTAGTGACAAAAACCTTACTTCTTAAGAGTATGTTCGGGATTATTTAAAAAATGTGAGTATTGGTTTTTATTATAATCAGTTTAAAAAAAAATTTGTTTGTGTTTGACAAATAAAACGTAATTAAACTAATAAAAAAAATTATTACTTGCTTATTTAAAGTATAAATTACTGAAAATAAATGTTTTGAAAAATGAAGATAAGTAATGGATGAAATTACTAGGGATTTAGATTTGATAATAATTATAAAATTAAGTTTTTAAAATTAATTATAAGTAGGATTAAGTGCTTATAAGCAACGGATTATCTACCAAAAGGATTATATACTTGTAACATTTGTTTGGATCGTTTAGAGCATGGACCTAATAAATAATTCATTAACCAAAACTCACTAAAAGTGCATGCCGTACTGATGAAAAAGGTGTGAATTTTGGGAAAAATGTAATTTGGTATATTAAAGTGTAATTATAGACTCAAAAAAAAAAAAAAGTGTAATTAAATGTGATGAAGGACTCTAAAAAACGAAAAATTATTTTGTGCTTCTGGGGCAGGAACACAGTATGCTACACCCTCTCATATGAGGGTGGAGTTTACACGGGTCCTATCATATAAGGACTTCATTCTCGTATGAAAGAGTGAAACATACTATACTCCTATCTTAGAATGACAGAATAATTTCTCCTAAAAAAACCCAAATCAAAAATAAATTAATAGATGTGGAATTTACAGACATCACACTGAATACAAAACTTTACATGTGTCCCCACTATCATACGTCTGATTGGAAATCCATAATCCATAATTAATACGTTAGCCAACAGTCCATTAAATGGGGCGGAATACACACCAAGGGTTCAAGTCCATGAAAAAAAAGTCTATCCATCTGGGCCCTCTCTCTTCAACTCCAGCCAAAATACTACAGAAAGAAGGAACGCAACGACTCTTAAAACACCCAATTCCGCAATCCGCACGATACCATTTTACTCTCTCTCGTACGCTTTCTCTCTCTAAATTGTTATGGCTTTGTGCACGACAGACAATGGTCGAGAACTTTCCTGCCGCGACAGCCGAGCCGCGGCTCATCTGAAGCTCATATCCATCCTCGTCATCTTCGTCACCAGCGTTGTCGGTATTTCGCTGCCGGTGATGCTGGCGCGTTTCTTCCAAGGCAGGCCGGGTTACGACAAAGCCGTTTTAATAATCAAGTGCTTCGCGGCGGGCGTAATTCTCTCCACGTCACTCGTTCACGTGCTTCCTGATGCATTCAACGCTCTCGCCGACTGCCTGGTGGCATCGTACCACCCCTGGAAGGATTTCCCTTTCTCCGGTCTCGTCACGCTCATCGGAGTTTTAATGGCGCTGCTGGTTGACTTGACGGCGACTTCACACGTGGACAGCCATAGTCATCACCGGAGTGAGTATAAGCCGATCGACTCGCCGGAGGAATTGAAGAGCGGTAAAAAATTGTCGACGGACAGCCATGGTCATCACCAGAGGGAGTATAAGCCGATCGGTTTTCCGGAGGAATTGAAGAGTGGTATTGATAAATTGTCGGCGGCGGAGGTCGGAGTGGAATTGGGGGCAAATGATGAGAGCCGGCAAGCGGAGGAGCTGGTGAAGTTGAAGCAGAGGCTGGTGTCACAGGTGTTGGAAATTGGGATAATATTTCATTCGGTGATAATTGGGCTGACGATGGGGATGTCCCAAAATAAGTGCACAATTAGGCCTCTTGTTGCGGCTTTAGCTTTTCATCAAATCTTTGAAGGCATGGGACTCGGTGGTTGCATTGCACAGGTAATTAATTAATCTATCTTTATTTTAAAGCCTTTTTGAGAGCAATTGTTTGATATGCTTATTGTTGTGTTATACATATAAAATGACAGGGTAATTGTGTGTGCTTCAAATTCTCCGTAATAAAATGAAAAATAAAATTTTCATGTATGATAAATTGTCGTTATAGACATAAATCCTAAAAATTGTCGCTATAATTCTCATAACAAAGATACAGAAACATTTTAGTACAGAGAATTTGGTCCCAATTGTGTGTGAATTGTGAGTTTATGTTTATGGTAAATATAATAATTCTCCGTTAGTACTATTTTGAAAGGAGAGTCCGATTTCGTTTGTCATAGAATAAATGATACGCAGTTTTCAAGGTTCCATAGTGTTTATCTAAAGCTATAATTTGATTTTGCTTTAATAGCCTTACCGATGTAAAGAGCATGTAAAATAAACTTTCAACTTAAATGATCTTATATAGCTTATCCTTACCTCAACCTTAAAAACGTTTTATTGAAATGTTTTGTCTCACCTAGCTAAGCAAGCTTTAATGATCGAGACTATGTAAGTTCTACGACAACCTCTTACTGCTTTAAGGAAGGGAGCTTCTTGGTAAGGATGTGGTCGGGGTTTAAAACCCTACATATGGTCTGTAGTATGTAGTCTAGCTTTGCTCTCCTTTGCACCGAACAAAGTATTAACATCTCCAAAGAGTTTTGAAATTAATCATGCGCATAATGATTTTTTCAATCCGCAATAGGTTTAAATGATCTGTTCCACATTTTGATATTCAATTATAGGGTAGCGTCGTTTGATGAGTATTTTATTTTCTTAAGAATATATACAAGTGTAGTGGTGATATGGTGGTATTATTGAACGAGTCTTATTACATATAAGTATATAACTACAAAAAAAAATTGATAATAAATTTAGACGAATGTTTATACATGGTATTAGGATATAGAATATCATTGAGCCCAATACATAGGGCCAAAATATTTTACATGGGCCAAGTCTAAATAGACCACACAAAATCAAGTTTTATCTTATGACTTAGAATTTCATATTAGTCGCAATATAATTTTATTATAAAATTTGTTGACGTAGATATTATTTTTTTGAGTGAATATACCAACAATATTAGCAATAACATATTAAGAAATATTTTTTTATATATAATTTCAAACTAAAATTGTCTGCTGAATTTAGTTTTAAAAGTGTCTCCTTAATTTTAAAAGAGTTGGAGGATAATATTTATAATAACAACCCTCTCCTCCCCCGGGTTCGTTAAAGTTGAAAGACTAGCAGACTAATAAATAATAATAATAGCTCGTATTTAATTTTGTGGTTGTGATGGTCTTAAAAAGTAATTGAGATAGTCACGTGTTCTTGTTTCGTATTGGGCAACGAGTTTAAGAATGGGTGACTGGCATGGAGGAATTAGGAGGAGCTGTATCACTTTATCCTTATTCAGAAATTGTTATCACACATTTCTACGGAAGGATTTTAATGTCATCTTTATCCTGTTTATATGAGATTTGTCAATACTGTTACACTTATTTTTAACAGTATTATTATACTTTGTTTGAAATTGTTAAAAAGGAGTATATTTAGTTAAGGGAACAAAAAATAATATTTTTATAATAAGTCTCTCACATAAACAGTAAATAAGTCTCACATTTATATAAAAAAATTATTGTAAAAATATCATTTTTTATTATAAATTTAACTATTTTTTTAATTAAATGTACATTCACTAAGATCCTAGTGTGTGCTTCCTATATATTTGATGACATTTCTTTATCTTTTCGTTTCTTTTGTTTTTTCCAATTTCCAAATAGAATGTTTGTTGCCTTTCTTTCTTTCCCCATTTTCATCGTAACATTTCACTTTCACATCAGAATTCTGAGATATTTTGATATATATATATATATATATATATATATATATATATATATATATATATAGGGGATCAATTTATTGAAGACATTATAAAAGTTGATTTATCCTTATAACAGATCAATTATTTAGGCTGAGATCTGACAGCTTATATGACACTCGTTCGCAATATAATATTCAGGTATCTGCAATATTATACTGCGGACGAGTGATATTGTCCAAAATATTCCTAACATTAAAATAAATAAACTCATCATTCGCAGTATTATACTGTAGACGGTGATGAGTTTGAAATTTCACCGTTTGTAATATTATACTACGGACGGGTAAGTTTAATTATAAAACTCCGTTCATCATTGTTTATACAAATCACTTTGGATCTCATTTCATTTTCGCAATAGCGAATTGGATAGTTATAATTAGAGCTATCAAATTTTTTATTTTTTCTTCCAGATAACATGAATATGTAACAAGAATACGTAGGAGAAATAAAAAATTTACAACCCTAATTATAAAACTACGTTCGTCACCTCGTTTTGCCAGTACCGATCTGGGTTGTTCAACTTAAGGCTATTAAGTTTTTTTTCCTTTTCTTGTATAGTATTCTTACTGATTCATATTTGTCAATCATCCCAAATAACATGAATTTACAAATGTACTACGCAAGAGAAGAACAAACTTTTGTATGTTTTAAAAATACTGTGAACGAACATATTTACAATAATGTCATTAATAGTTTAATTAAATGCATAACGTTATTGCAAATACTTTCGTCTATAGTATAATACCGCGGACAGACTTATTTACAATAATGTCACTAATAATTTTATTAAATGCATAACATTATTTTAAACAACGACGCTTTGAAATTTCACCGTCCGTAGTATTATACTGTAGACGAGATAATTAAAAAAATTGATCGTCTGCAATATTATATTGTAGACGTGATAATTAAAAAAAATTGAATGTTCGCAGTTTAATACTGCAGACGAAGTTTACTCGAGAAAGTGTAAGAGATCTGGGCGAATAATTTTTAAAGAATCTTTGTAAAAAAATAGCAAAATCGTTTTTTATATCAATGTTTCTGCATTCTTACAGAGATTCTTCAACAATGCTTCATCCAGATCTCTTCCATCCTCCTTGAATGTAGACTTCGTCCACAGTTTAATACTATAGATGGTAAATTTTTTTAATTATCCAGATCGGTTGTCAAAACAATTAGAACAATGAACAATAAACAATATTTAAACAATGAAAAACATGGACAATAATCATGCCCATAAAAATATTAGTGGACATAGGCAACAATCGTTCTGAAAGTTTTGAGTATTAGGGATAAGTAAACAATCTTTCGTCTTATTTATAGTAGTCGGATTACTCAGATTCAAAAAGTCGAGACAATTTTCTTGCTATTAATGAAGAAACGATTACTACCCCAACCTAATCGGTTGAAATTCCTAACAATTGATTGCAACAAAAACTCAGCGTCCACAGTATAATACTGTGGACGAATGACAAACAAAAGGTCAATCCCTAAACGATGTTGTTTTAGACTCTGACATTTGATTTACCTATCCGCAATAAAATATTGCGGACGAAGGATTAAAAGACTAAAAAAATTATGTCTCTCCTATGTATTCTCGTTGCAGATTTATGTTAACTGCCCAAATCACATGAATCAATAAGAATAAGAAAACACAAGAAAAGAAATAAAATTTAGTAGCTTCAGTTAAACAACCCAGATCGGTACTGTTAAAATGAGATGATGAAAGGAGTTTTATATTTAAGGCTATTAATTTTTCATTCCACCTGTTAAACAATGTTGCATATTCATGTTATCTGCAAGAGAAATAAAAAATTTAATAGCTCTAATTATAACTACCCAATTCGCTATTATGAAAATGAAATGAAATCTAAAATGATTGGTATGAAAAATGACGAACGCAATTTTATAATTAAATTTATCCGTCCGCAGTACTGCGGACAGTAAAATTTGAAACTCATTATCGTCCGCAATATAATAATGCGAACGATGAGTTTGTTTTTACCCCAATACTAGACATTCACCGTCCGCAGTATAATATTGCGGACGGTGAATTTATTCATTTTAATGTTAGGACATTTTGGATAATATCACTCGTCCGCAGTATAATACGGTGAATACTTGGATATTATACTGCAGACGATGGTCATATAAACTGTCAGATCTCAGCCTAGATCTGTTGTAAGGATAGATCAGCTTTTACAACATTGTCAATTAATTGATTCCAAACAACTATTAGTTATACATTCGATCATGAACTTATAATATTAAATATTATTAAAATAGTAAATGTGGTCTTGGTATGTTATAATTTGATTTACCAGGATTAGTTTTAATTTACTTATAACTCGGGATTTAGTTTATAGAAGTCTTAATAGTGCAAGTATAACATACCTTATCATGCATTTCATATTTGGAAACTCCCAACTCCAAAACTAGGACTGTAATTGCAAGTTGTTTGACATTTTTATTTCAAAGTTCATATCTTGTAGCCTATTTTTTTTTTCCTCCATAGCCTTGAATCTTGTTAGCTGAAATCTACTTTTGTATATATAATGAAGGCGGCCTTCAGTTTTGGTACAACAGCATACATGTGCTTCATGTTTTCAGTGACGACGCCGATGGGCATAGTTTTGGGAATGCTTGTGTTCTCAGTGACTGGTTACGATGACCATAGTCGTAATGCCCTAATTCTTGAAGGTTTGTTGGGCTCTTTATCTTCGGGTATACTCATCTACATGGCTCTCGTTGATCTCATAGCTCTTGATTTCTTCCATAACAAGTTAATGAGTTCTCAAGTACTCTTGAAGAAAGCTTCATTTATTGCCCTTGTTCTTGGCTCTACCTCCATGTCAATCCTTGCCCTATGGGCTTAAATCAAATAAACAAAAATATTCAATCATATATATATATATATATGCTACGTCAGTGACAAAGCTAGAAATTTTATTTAGCGGAATTAAAATATTAAAAGTCTATAAATAATTTAGTAGGGATTCGGGGCACACACGAGCCAATTTTTTTTGAAAAGTTTACACTTTCCGATTGTATATGTAAAACATGTATTTGATTGCAATGTTAATATAGTAAGTAGCAATATTATATATATATATATATTCACTCACACACACACACACACCTTATTGTCCACTTGTAAGTTTTTTTAATTATAAAATTATTCATAAATACTTAATTTCTTAATTATTTTAAGAAAAATAGTATAAATTGTATTATATGTTATTTATTTAAAGAAAATTAGAGAAAAATGCCTATGTAAAGGAGTAGGAGTAATATTTAATTGAGAAGATATAAAATTTTATTCGACACTGTATTTTATAAAATTTGAATGCGATCAATTTGCCTATTATACTTAAATTTTTTTTAAAATTATTATATAATATAATTTATTTTTTTTTTTTTAGTAAGGTCAATTGACCCCGCATTTCACTATGTAGCTTCGTCCCGGGCATCATCAAAGCAGTGCTTGACTACTGATAAAATTGTAAAATCCTCCGTGCCAAGTACTTTCTGCCTCCATGCAAGTTGTTGGATCAATATTCTACTTAGTTTTTTGTTTGTTTGGTTTTTGTATGTTGTGGTCTAATTGATATAATTAATACTCCATCTGTTCCAAAAAAAAAATGAGTTTCATTTTAGAAAATCATGCACTTTAGAAAAGTAGTTATTGTTAATTACCCGTAAAATTAACCTTTTAATTAACTCAATTTAGTTTTATATTACATTAATGAAATTAGAAATGTAAGTAAAGTAAATTATTCGAAATATAAAGTAATGAAGGATAAATGTTACGTAGTCATATAGGGAGGTGAAATAAGTTGGATGGATTTAATCCCTTTTTTTCCTTTTGAAAAAGATATATATAGTAGATGTTTATGTCGATTTTTTTATTGTAAATAAATATTACTGATAATTTTTTAAAATAAATAAATAATAAGTTGAGTATTCTTATAATTCTATCAAATTACACGTGTCGATGTATTTCACAATTATAATTTGATAAAAATTTATCTTAATACATACCTTCTTTATTTGATTGAAGTCCATACACAACCCACTATTAGATTGGAGCATCGGATATATATTTGTTTATGCTGTTAATAACAACTCTTTTATTAGGAAAACCTTTGGATGTGTACGTATACCTAATTTCTTTTAGCAATTAATTCCTGGTATACTGAAAGTACCTTATATTGTGAGCCTGCGGTGTAGCTCAGAGCTTTTATCGGCAAAAGTATCGTCCAATATTATATAAACCAGGTCTTAAAGTGGTGTTCAATCTTTGCTAAAGCCCGGTTAATATTTTTAATTTGTGAGATCACCAATGAAGCCCAGAATATATGTTACATGAGATTACCGGATGTACTAAAACAACATAACATGTTAGCAATCCTCTCTTTTTTATCAGAAATTATGGGGGGACCGAAAATGGCGGCTGGGAGTTGCAACCGGTCGCCCCGATAATGTAAAACCCTCTGTATTGGTTGTCGATCTCACACCCGACCCCACCAATACCAAAAATTGAGAAGGAGTGGGACAACTGGTCGTCATTCCCAATCGCTGGAGAAGGACTATTTTTATCAGGGATATTCCCGGACTCTTAGCTGATGCCTAGGGATATTAATGATGTCTTTCATGTGAATTCCCGGACTCTTAGCTGATGCCTAGGGATATTAATGATGTCTTTCATGTGAACATTTATTTCAAATAATTGATAATTATTACACCATAAAAATTCCAATTAACTATCCAAAAATAGTTAATAAAAATAAATTAAAAGGATTTCATGGTCCCATAGCTCAGTTGGTTAGAGCGTTGCTCTTATGAGCAGAATGTTAAATGTTGTTAAGTGATCAAAAAAAAGTTCTGTAGTTTTTAATTGGTTGGCATGGCTCTAAAGTCTAATCATTGACACAAAGTTGTTCATCAGTAAGGTCTTCTTCAAATTTAAGATAGAACAACGTTCGTCATCAGGTAAGTGAAGAATTTGATCCACTATTTCTAGCAAGGACCTCCAAAATTTAAGTTCCCAACTTTTACATGCCAAGCAGTGTCAATAAAATTGTTTAACGTATATCATATTTTATAACCTATTTTTATCATGGCTCGTATTTACATATAAAGAGGGTTGGATATGGATGGGTCACTTGAAATGGGAATGATGTGCGACATCGTGCTTGTGAGTTTTAATTTAGGCGGAAGAGAAGGATCAATGAGTTTTAATTTGGACGGAAGGAAAGGAAAGGAAGAGTTAAGCCAGCCTTCCAGGGAACCAAAAATAACACACACAAACAGGAATGGCTCGAACGATGGACTATTAACCCCTTCAAGTGCACCTACAAGGCCTTATATTTCCCTCTAATCCATCTTGCTGAAACACAAAAACTGAAGACAAGCCTAGAATCCAGAATAGTTTCAACTTTCAAGGCAAACTCAAGAAATTGCTAACCAATTAATCAGAATAAATCATTTGAACACCAACAGCTTCCATTGCATTTAAAAACAGTTGATACATGAGATACTCGGACCAATTCAAACTGAACACAATAGTTTTACAATAACATTACCAAGTCCTAATCTACCAAAGTCCAAGAACACTACGATCTTTTAATCATAACATAAACGTTAATAGGACAGGAAACAATCTGACCCTGGCAAATTTATTTCCCAACTACGCTAGCATTTGATTTGATGTCTCGCTGCAGTGTCCTTCCAGCTTGTTTCAATGTCTTTATACCTTACCTCACTGTTGATCTAGCTATACTGATTTTGACGCCTGACTATCAATTTTCTCATTGCCATCCACTGTTTTTGCTGGCCTGTGACCTTTGTCTGGACCACCAATTACACCCCATGCCTCAAATTGCCTTTGTCGAGCTCTTGCCCTCTCTCTCTCTTCTTCAGACTTCAACGAGTAACAGTATGGACAAGAAACCCCGTACTCCCACTCTGGAGTCTCCATGTCAGCATCACTCACCGGCTGTTTGCACCCATAGCAAAGCTTGAAAGTTCCTTGCAACAACCCATGCTCAACTGAGACTCGTTTGTCAAACACAAAGCATTCACCCTCCCATAGGCTCTCTGTCTTTGGTACTTCCTCCAGATATTTCAGAATCCCACCTTCCAGATGATAGACCTGGCAATGAAAAGGTGGAAACAGAAAACAAACGCTTAACTAACCATTAGAAGAGCTTCATACAAACGGACTCCGCAATATAATAGACATGAAGGTAAACACCCTGCAAAAGTGCATTGTAAAGACTTGGAATTATCAAACAATATTATTCCTCCAAACCAAAAGTGATGCCTTACTTTCAGTTTTGGGTTGTCCCAAAAAAAGTATGTAGACCCCTTTATTTGATTAGCAAGCTTGAAAGGGGTAGATATTAATGGGATAAGATGGTCTAATTCTCTTTCCTTGAACTTTGTACAAAGAGTACCTGGTAGCACTCAAATAGAGGCAGTCAGAACGTCTAACAAATACTGTAGTGTTTTAAAAAGTGCTAGGGGGGCTAGGCGATGGAGGAAGCAACAAGAGCTTAGGTCTTGTAGGCAGAGCCTAAGCTTTTCCCAAGGTAGCTTACATGAGCAGCGTAGTTTTATATTAATTTTTATAGTTTTAATAAAACTATAAATATTATTTTGTATTATAATAAAATTAAGATTATATTTTGATTTACAACATTGTCAAATTACGGGGTCAATTTTGAACTGTGTTAGAAATTTGGGGTAGTTGGTAGAAATTTAACACATTAAAATGATAATCTCTAACGTTATCAAATCCCATACCTTTTCATTATAAAAATAGATCGCAACAGCATCTTTTAGGAATTGGAGGAAACAAGATGCAGAGTGCATGGTGACAACGATGGTGGTCAATAGTCAACGCCTAGCACCTCCTCACCAAGGTTAGGAGTGCCTAGGCAGCCGCCGAGCCCTTTGTTTAAAACACTGTCAAATGACTAAGAATAATGTGTGTAGCAAGTCAAAAGTTTGACTTCAGCCTACCTTAAACAAAGTAGAACAGTGCAGACGAGAGATGAAAAAAAATGAAGACAAGAAAGAAAGCTACACAAAATGAAGACTTTTTTTCATTGCAACTTGGGGTGGTATTTTTGGTCCTTTTTCTTCAATTTGCTTTAAGCTTCCAGATGAACCATTACACTGTGCTTGGCCTTCGGTTTGATCAGGCTGATACTGATCATCCACCCAAGATGGAAATTCTCTAAATGCAGTGGTATTTGGATCAACAGCTCCTTTGAACTTCCCGATTCTAGTTTCATAGTCATTGCACAAATCAGTATGTTAATTTTGTCATCGTTGACACCAAGTAAAGAATGATAACTCCGAGAGATCATGGGGTTTAATACAATATTTTCGTTACAAAAGCACTCAAATCTTCTGATCCTGATTGATAATGGTTGCCAGAGACCAAACCCCAACAAAGAAGGAATCTGTTCGAATTAATTTTAAATTTAGAACAATGTAAAGGTAAGATATAAGCGTGTAGTATATTTCTGCTCAATTTCTGGAACCGCATCTAATTAAGGACTTCAGAAAATATAATAATAAAGATAATTTTAAAACACTTGAAGTATACTAAAATTGAAGTGTGTCAAAGCAAAGGGACCTATCTGTTTGAGGGCTTCAGAACATGAGATTTCTAAAACAATTGAAGTTCATGGTGTACAAAGCATAGAAATCAGATCAGAAGTGCTCTGGAATTTCACGTTGGGATGAATTAGTAGAGATAGTTGGTAGACTAATGGATCAACTCGAGCAGAAATAATGTAGAATACTAAATAGCTTGAATAACTAATCCACAAATCAATGAAGATGGGTATTCAACAACTCTTATTGACTAAGAGACTTGCTGTATCTGGATCACTAATCAGCGCATTCCAATCCTTCGGACTTGTATACTTTCCAATTCTTTCAATAGGTGAAACAGAAGGCATTCCAAGAGAAACTATCTGCTCAAACACAAAATAAATAAATAACAGATCAGATTATCTAATAGAAACTAAGAAGACACAAATCCACTGTTTCTTGTAAATAACACCACCAAGCTCACTGGTCTGGCTTCGTGAAACAGACCTCTTTCTTCAACTTGACTCTGACATGATCCCATCGGAAAGGTGCATCTTCTCCCGTAGCAAGAGGAGAGCTTCTTGTGTGCCCATGATGAATAGCTTCTTCTTCAGGACTCACAAGTGACTCCACTTGTCTAAGCCCCTTAAGACGTTCATCACTTTGAATGAATTCAATTATTTTCTCTACTGAATCTCATGTCCCACATATGCTGCCATTGATTCCTTCAAGTGTAATACCACCTGAAACATGCTGAAAGGTATCATCTTGGTGAGGCACACACAAGATCAGAGAGAATGTAGCTAATAAGACTAAAGAGTAAAGCTTGCAAGCCCATAATCTGCTTTAAAAGGAACAAACCGCTGATATTATGTGAAATTAAATTGATAACTGGCTCTTCTGATTATAACTGAAATTGTCAAATGACTACATCATGACAAGTTGACAACAACATAATCAAACATAACAACAACATTGGAAATCCATAAACTACATGGCCTCACAAGCGTTTCATAACATTAAGTCATTGTCAACCTTCTCTTCCACATTTTTTATGGCTTCATGTTCTTCAAGCTCAAATCTTCTTCAAATAAGCTCATATTTTCTTGTATGTCTACGGAACATTATTAATCAATTTAATACTAAAGCCTTTTCCATATCAAGTAACTAAGACGCTTCATTTGTGTTCCTCTATACCTTATTTATTAATTACTTAATTTACCTTTGAATTGGGTCAGGTTCGAACTCAAAATGTGATTTGGACATCACGAGTACATAAACAAGAAAACAGTGATGTTACATCCAAAAAGCATTCCAGTACCAAAATGAATGCAACTCGAGCAACACATCATAATTAATGGGGATCACAAGTCACGACCTAAACAAAGATTTTTTTATTATTATTTAGAGTTTTTATTATGTTTAATGTATACATAAGAGTAGTTGATTGATGGGGTGTGATTTCTTTGGGCTTATCTTTTTGGGTCGGGGTTCCTTTCTTTGCATATGGCTTGGGCCGGGTCAGGCTTCTTCCCTTCCTATTGGTCCCGAGGTCCGGGGTCTCAGATATTTTCTTAATCAGACGGTTGATAGGACGTTTGAGCCATTTTGTCCACTTTGACGGACTGACACAGGGAACAGCCCAGGCTAGTATCTTTCCCCAACGGACCAAGTGGAACAGGTGGAAGGGAACGTCTTGTTTACACTCATGAGGGTATGACTGGACGTCTTACGATGCATGGATTGATATATACTGGCAACTTCACAATTACAAAGGTGATTAATCTTTTTATATCACAAACATTAAGCTATCAAACTCCTGAGAGATTCCAGCTAACAATAAAGGTCCTTCATTGTGACGTTATTCCCCCGAACTTACTCTTACACCGGAGCATCTCCGGACGGTCCCAACCACGACTGTCTTGTGAGGTGGTAACAGTTTGTTGCTTGTGCAGGTATCTTGTTGACGGGTGATTACGGTAAGAGTGAAAATTAGACGTCAACATTGATGTAATTGATTTATTAGTGGGGATTTAGGGATATTAATTAAAATTTATTTTTAATGTTAAAAGTATCTTAGTTTTTTAATACTTTTATTATTCCCCAAGTAATATTTGGATTTTGAATCTCACCACAAGTCTTTTACATTACAAATTACTAATATTGAAGTTGATTATTTTATTCATAACGTAAAGGTATTTTACTAATTTTAGTGTTATTTCGTGAAATAGATACACTAATAAGAACATAGTGATTTAAATGTGGAGTTTAAATTCTAATTTATTTTTCTAGTTTCTTTGTTCTAAACCTGTCATGCATCATTTTTAGTATCAGAATCGGTGTTACTGTTCATAGTGGAAACACTGTTCATTTGCATATTAACTATTCATCGTGCTTTTACTATTCATCGGGACTACTGTTCACTGATTTTGGGTTACTATTTGAGTCGGAAGATGCATAACTGCACCTTTAGGCCTATTTTCTATTTTCATTTTAGTTAAGTCCTTTAAGTTACAACAAAAATAAAATAATACAAAAGTTTTTTTTTTAATCCATTGTACCCATGTCCGAAATCACAAAAGAACTAATTGCAGAAGGCCTAAATACACAACCTTCTTAATACATCAGTTCACAAAAGAGTATATTTGATTTCTTGACTATGAAAGTGACTACATACACAACCTTCTTAATACATGTGATCATAGATATTTAAAATCAAAGCAAAAAGAGCTTAGATGGGATATGAATGACACACAATATAGACTCAAAAAATTGTAACGTCAATATCAAAATGAACAAATAAAAGATGAAGAAAAAAACATCAACAAACTAAAACAAAATAACTTCAAAAGGTTATACATGAAATTGTTTCTATAAAAGATGACATCAGTTCTATAAAAGATGGCCTTATTGACTTGCTGACACATTTGAGTAAACAAAGAGAAAGAAAAAGAAGATATTCACAATTCCAGGGCTACAGACAATTGTGACATGCCCATAAAAAATTTTGAAATTTTAAAAGTTGAATCAGAAGTTGTTTGTGAACAACAAATTGAGAAATATTCTAAAGTTGTTTTTCAGTTGTTCACTATCGAAGAGAGGACGGTTTGGGAAGTTAATTCAGTCTAAGTTGATAATATTGAGTTCGTTATTCCAAAAAATTATTTTTCAACACCTTTAAATACAAAAATGATGCTTTCATCAATTCTCTTTCTGAGATTGTTTGAGCCTTAGTGTAAAGATGTTGTCAAAAGTGTTCCAAAATGTTCTTTCAATGCAGAGGAGTTCATAAATTATTTTATCATGTTATAAAACTCGAAGTTGAGTTTTCTCCAACAAAAGGAGAATGACGGGGATCACAAGTCACGACCAAAACAAAGATTTTTATATTTATTATTTAGAGTTTTTATTATGTTTAATATATACATAAGAGTAATTAATGTAATTTATTTATTAGTGGGAATTTAAGTATATTAATTAGAAATTACGAATTTTTAGTGTTTAATAAGGGTATCTTAGTCTTCTAGTACTTTTATTATTCCCCAAGTAATATTAGGGTTCTGAATCTTTTTAAATAGTGATGTAATCCTCTCAAGTCTTTTAGATTACAGGCTATTGATATTGAAGTTGATTATTATCATTTTTACCGTATAGGTACTTTATCAATTTTAGTATTGATTCATAGAGTTGATATATTTATGAGGCCCTACTGATTTAGATGTTGAGTTTAAATCATTTTCCTATTGTTTTCCATTACTTCATTATTCCAAATCTGTCTAGCATCAGTAATGATCTTAAATAGTCAGTTTGAGAGTTGCACCAAAACCATAAAAATTATTAGGAAAATGTTTAGAAAGCATGCTGAAACCACACACTAGCATATTATAAAACAATTATGCTCTAAACAGTGCCTCAAAAGCAAAATAACTACTTCCAAAATCACCAAAACATAAAGAAAAAATAACACATTTACATTTTGAAAGAAGAAATCAAAAGTCGCCTCAAATTATCAGTGAATTACTAAACAGTAACAATCCGAATTCCCCACTTCAAGTTTTTTCCACTTGAAGGTACGCCTGTGTCCAATTCAAGCAATAACAAGTTACTCATATTTTTTATTTAGGTGGTTTCTACAATCACTTGCAGCCATGAAATTTTCTTAATATAAGATCAAACCATAATTTTGAAATGTGAAAGTAGAAATAATTGTACTTTTAGCAACAGTGCAAAAGCTAATCCCACTTAAGAAAGCTTGCAAGAATCTCAAATGATAACTTCGTCCTAATTTAAATAAGCTGCTTCAAAACTATTTTTGCTTTTAGTAATGCTGATGGCACCTTATTATAATTTTTTAATATGTTTAACAAAATTACACTTTAAGTAATTGAGAAAAAATATAATCTCTAAATATGTCATATTAGAAACTTACAGATTATAAAATAAAGCATAACATATACATTACATCGTTACTAACATATATAGACAGAGGGAGGAATTTACCAGCTGCTCACGAGGTGTTTCAGTGGCGCTCGTAAATCGGCGTGCGCTCGTAAATTGGCATGATCACGGAAATCAGCGAATTTGTAAAAGGAGACAACCACGACTATAGACTCTGGATCAATATTGTTTTGTTCTTCAATGAAACTCAACTGCTGTAAGACCCCGAATTTTATGAAATATAAAATTTAATTTTTCTTCATATATATTTTTTCATGAAACAGTAAGTGGTTAAATTGATAAAATTGAAAGTTAAGGATGTTATGTGCAAATTTTATTTTGTCGGATAATATTCATTTTGTCGGGGAATATTCGGGCCGTACGACGGCGCCGAAATAACTAATTATTGGTGGACCCCCACAACGGAATATTTGTCGGATATAGAAAACGACAGAAGTAACCTTTTTAAATAAAAATAGTCAACGGTGTTAACTGTTAAAATACCGGTGATAAAAGAATAGTAGCATAGGGTAATTTATGGTATTTTCTGTAGCACACGGTACTCTACAGTAGCACGCGGTATTGCACAGTGTCTCATACTATTGTTCTGATAATTGACACCGTAATTGTTACGCATCATTTCATCAATAATTGTCACTGCATAATATTTTATGTTATCAATTCAATAATTGTTGTTACACAGTATTTTGCATTATTGATTTAATAATTGTCATTACACTGTATTTTATATCATTGAGTCAATAATTGTTGCTGCACTGTTTTTAAAATTATTGAACCTAATAATTGTCACAGTTGCAAATATACTGTAATTTATATTATTAAATTAATAATAATCTGTAACGTGTTTATTACATTATTATTGTAGCATTATTTCATTTTATATGTTGGACCCACAGGAAAAATAAAAAATTTTATTTTTCAAAAGTTACTATTCACTCCCGGAATTTACTATTCATTCCCGGAAAAGTTACTATTCACTGACGGAAGTTACTGTTCATCTCGGGAAAGTTACTGTTCATCTGCCGACAAAAGTTACTGTTCGTTACTGTTCACTTTTTGAAAATTTTAAAGTTACTGTGCAAAGTTACTGTGCAAGTATTGAAAATTTTTAAAAACGTTTGCGCAGCCTCTGCTGAATTTTTTTTTTAGTTCACCTACCACGCATAGTAACCTCTTTTCTCCTATAAATAGCTTGTTCAGCTGAATAGAAAAATCACACCTAAAACATAAAATTTTTCTATAAGAATTTTATGAGTTTTCTCTGAGAATAGTAAGGATATTTTGAGTGTTTGAAAGCCAAAAGGAGTGCAGGAATTTTTCAAGTAAGTCTTTTATTAAAGAGTAGTAATTTTATAAATTCCTATTTTTCACGGTATTCACAAATCTTCCTTTAGAAGACTCTTCTTTGAGAAGATTCATTTTTAAAAGCTTTCTTTAGAAGATTTATTTTGGAATATTATTTTTAAAACTATTTTAAAGTTGGTATTTTATACTACAAAAATTATGTTAAATATATATAATTTTGATAGTTCATAATATATGAGTTATCATACACTTTGAAGTTTACATGTTGTAATTACTAATTTTATTATAAATATATAGGTTGATCAATCTCATTTAAATCAATATCCAGTCACGTGTTAAGGTAAGGAATATCATTCTTTTCACACTCTTAAATTTATTACGGTAAGGGGTATCACTCTTTTCATCATCATAAATGGATATTATTTTCTTTCTTACTTGAAGGGATTATCATTCTTTGATTCTCGAAAATAATATCGTTTCTTTCTTGTGCCATTTATTTCCATGTATTAAATTGTGGGAATAACCTTACGGCGCGGTTTACCGCCTGTTGGTGAATAACCTTTTGTATTCATTCCTTATTAATCTTTGAGAATAACCTTACGGTGCGGATTATCGCCTGTTTGGTGAATAACTCTTCGTGTTCAAATTCTATTAAATTGTGGGAATAACCTTACGGTGCGGATTACGCCTGTTTGGTGAATAACTATTCGTATTCAAATTGATGGGAATAACCTTACGGTGCGGATTATCGCCTGTTGGTGAATAACCCTTTTTATTTGTCTCGTGTGGAAATAATTTGTCTACACGAATTATCACATGACACTTTATTCCATATTCGTAAGTGATATCATTTTCCTTTATACTCATAAGGGATACCATCTTTTTCATCTTCCATTATTCAAACTTACTATGGTAAGGGATATTAATTCCCTTCACCTTTTGTTAATCAAACCTGCTATGGTAAGGGATATTATTTTCTTCCATACACCTAAATCGAAACTTATTATGGAACTATTGCTTCTATAATTCCTGAAAATATTATATGTTCCATAATAGTTGAATTTCATTAGTTCAACTGAACCTTCCTATTTTCTGAACATTTCTATTGAACTGTAATCGTTATTCTGAACTGTGGATCTTGAATATCATTTTTAAATTTCACTCCACATCATGTTGGCAATTTGGACATTATTTGAATCTGCACAAAGTAAACTTCCGATACTTATTGTTTATCCTGTTCTTCTGTTCATCATTTGTATCACTGTTATTTGTATTAATCATCAAGAATCAAGCTGTTGTGAATATCTGTGGCCGGGGGCACAGATGTGATATAATTGTTGAACAGATGATAGGTTAAAGGCGATATACTAGGTTAAAGGCGATACATCTGTTCAGTGTCTTTTATGACACGTGGTGAATGTTCTCTTTGGCCCGTAGTGCAAAGATGAACTGTTGGTTGGTATGATTATGACCAAAGGCTGAATCTGGTATAATCATGACCGTTGGTGTTATATTGAATGTCTTTGGCCCGTAGTGCAAAGACGAACTGTTGATCTGCATGATTATGACCAGGAACTGTGAAGTTGTATTATCTTGACTAATGGTATTTCAGATGATAAAAGTTAATGATATTTTTACTAAAAAGAGAAGCGAGTGGACATTATAGTCTGCATTATTCTTCTAATAGATTGCTCATTCCGCTGCTATTATTGATCTGAACGTTGTTTAAGAATTTAACTGCAGTTTTTGATATAAACCTTGTAGTCTATTGTATTCTATCAAGAACTCAACTGTTGAAGGCTAATGATAAATTATTCGTCATTATCTTAGTCATGATATTTCTTACTGGGCTATTTGAGCTCACCCTTTCTTTTCGTTCCATTGTTTTTCAACAGGAGATGAGAACGTAACGGGGTCTAGCCGGGGAATGGAGTGAGAGTGCGGGGATAGCTATCATAGTCTTCACGTGTTATAAAATAGTGTGACAATAATAATGAAGACTTAGTTGTGTTGTATTATCTACTGTATTGTTGTACGTTGTATTTCATTGTAATAATTTTGTTGTAGTCTTTTGACGACTCAAGTTTGGGCTGTGTGGGCCTAGATTTGGGGGCGTCACAGTTGGTATCAGAGCCATATAACGAAGAGCCCCGAGCCTCTCGCTGGTGACTTCCTAGGGAAATGGGATGCACCGAAGCCAGACTCTCCGTAGGGGACGCCTATAGTACAGGTGGCAAACTGATAGGTACCATTGTGAGGTGCTGTCCCTATGGTGGGATGAGAGTCACAGTTGGCATCAGAGCTTAGGGATATGGTCTTTAATGGAGATCTGGGGTTAGAACTAGGAGAGGAGAGACGAATAGAATCAATCACTAGTGTGTCCTACCTAAATTATATTTTTTTTTCTAATAAGTTGATTTGAATGTAGGAATAAAAAAATGATGAGTCAGTTTGTTTGAACTAACAATTATTTTGTGACCACAGTTTAGTATGACATCTGGAAATCAGGAGGATAACTATGAAATGTCCGGTACGTCAATTTCGGGGACGAAATTTCATAAGGAGGGGAGGTTGTAAGACCCCGAATTTTATGAAATATAAAATTTAATTTTTCTTCATATATATTTTTTCATGAAACAGTAAGTGGTTAAATTGATAAAATTGAAAGTTAAGGATGTTATGTGCAAATTTTATTTTGTCGGATAATATTCATTTTGTCGGGGAATATTCGGGCCGTACGACGGCGCCGAAATAACTAATTATTGGTGGACCCCCACAACGGAATATTTGTCGGATATAGAAAACGACAGAAGTAACCTTTTTAAATAAAAATAGTCAACGGTGTTAACTGTTAAAATACCGGTGATAAAAGAATAGTAGCATAGGGTAATTTATGGTATTTTCTGTAGCACACGGTACTCTACAGTAGCACGCGGTATTGCACAGTGTCTCATACTATTGTTCTGATAATTGACACCGTAATTGTTACGCATCATTTCATCAATAATTGTCACTGCATAATATTTTATGTTATCAATTCAATAATTGTTGTTACACAGTATTTTGCATTATTGATTTAATAATTGTCATTACACTGTATTTTATATCATTGAGTCAATAATTGTTGCTGCACTGTTTTTAAAATTATTGAACCTAATAATTGTCACAGTTGCAAATATACTGTAATTTATATTATTAAATTAATAATAATCTGTAACGTGTTTATTACATTATTATTGTAGCATTATTTCATTTTATATGTTGGACCCACAGGAAAAATAAAAAATTTTATTTTTCAAAAGTTACTATTCACTCCCGGAATTTACTATTCATTCCCGGAAAAGTTACTATTCACTGACGGAAGTTACTGTTCATCTCGGGAAAGTTACTGTTCATCTGCCGACAAAAGTTACTGTTCGTTACTGTTCACTTTTTGAAAATTTTAAAGTTACTGTGCAAAGTTACTGTGCAAGTATTGAAAATTTTTAAAAACGTTTGCGCAGCCTCTGCTGAATTTTTTTTTTAGTTCACCTACCACGCATAGTAACCTCTTTTCTCCTATAAATAGCTTGTTCAGCTGAATAGAAAAATCACACCTAAAACATAAAATTTTTCTATAAGAATTTTATGAGTTTTCTCTGAGAATAGTAAGGATATTTTGAGTGTTTGAAAGCCAAAAGGAGTGCAGGAATTTTTCAAGTAAGTCTTTTATTAAAGAGTAGTAATTTTATAAATTCCTATTTTTCACGGTATTCACAAATCTTCCTTTAGAAGACTCTTCTTTGAGAAGATTCATTTTTAAAAGCTTTCTTTAGAAGATTTATTTTGGAATATTATTTTTAAAACTATTTTAAAGTTGGTATTTTATACTACAAAAATTATGTTAAATATATATAATTTTGATAGTTCATAATATATGAGTTATCATACACTTTGAAGTTTACATGTTGTAATTACTAATTTTATTATAAATATATAGGTTGATCAATCTCATTTAAATCAATATCCAGTCACGTGTTAAGGTAAGGAATATCATTCTTTTCACACTCTTAAATTTATTACGGTAAGGGGTATCACTCTTTTCATCATCATAAATGGATATTATTTTCTTTCTTACTTGAAGGGATTATCATTCTTTGATTCTCGAAAATAATATCGTTTCTTTCTTGTGCCATTTATTTCCATGTATTAAATTGTGGGAATAACCTTACGGCGCGGTTTACCGCCTGTTGGTGAATAACCTTTTGTATTCATTCCTTATTAATCTTTGAGAATAACCTTACGGTGCGGATTATCGCCTGTTTGGTGAATAACTCTTCGTGTTCAAATTCTATTAAATTGTGGGAATAACCTTACGGTGCGGATTACGCCTGTTTGGTGAATAACTATTCGTATTCAAATTGATGGGAATAACCTTACGGTGCGGATTATCGCCTGTTGGTGAATAACCCTTTTTATTTGTCTCGTGTGGAAATAATTTGTCTACACGAATTATCACATGACACTTTATTCCATATTCGTAAGTGATATCATTTTCCTTTATACTCATAAGGGATACCATCTTTTTCATCTTCCATTATTCAAACTTACTATGGTAAGGGATATTAATTCCCTTCACCTTTTGTTAATCAAACCTGCTATGGTAAGGGATATTATTTTCTTCCATACACCTAAATCGAAACTTATTATGGAACTATTGCTTCTATAATTCCTGAAAATATTATATGTTCCATAATAGTTGAATTTCATTAGTTCAACTGAACCTTCCTATTTTCTGAACATTTCTATTGAACTGTAATCGTTATTCTGAACTGTGGATCTTGAATATCATTTTTAAATTTCACTCCACATCATGTTGGCAATTTGGACATTATTTGAATCTGCACAAAGTAAACTTCCGATACTTATTGTTTATCCTGTTCTTCTGTTCATCATTTGTATCACTGTTATTTGTATTAATCATCAAGAATCAAGCTGTTGTGAATATCTGTGGCCGGGGGCACAGATGTGATATAATTGTTGAACAGATGATAGGTTAAAGGCGATATACTAGGTTAAAGGCGATACATCTGTTCAGTGTCTTTTATGACACGTGGTGAATGTTCTCTTTGGCCCGTAGTGCAAAGATGAACTGTTGGTTGGTATGATTATGACCAAAGGCTGAATCTGGTATAATCATGACCGTTGGTGTTATATTGAATGTCTTTGGCCCGTAGTGCAAAGACGAACTGTTGATCTGCATGATTATGACCAGGAACTGTGAAGTTGTATTATCTTGACTAATGGTATTTCAGATGATAAAAGTTAATGATATTTTTACTAAAAAGAGAAGCGAGTGGACATTATAGTCTGCATTATTCTTCTAATAGATTGCTCATTCCGCTGCTATTATTGATCTGAACGTTGTTTAAGAATTTAACTGCAGTTTTTGATATAAACCTTGTAGTCTATTGTATTCTATCAAGAACTCAACTGTTGAAGGCTAATGATAAATTATTCGTCATTATCTTAGTCATGATATTTCTTACTGGGCTATTTGAGCTCACCCTTTCTTTTCGTTCCATTGTTTTTCAACAGGAGATGAGAACGTAACGGGGTCTAGCCGGGGAATGGAGTGAGAGTGCGGGGATAGCTATCATAGTCTTCACGTGTTATAAAATAGTGTGACAATAATAATGAAGACTTAGTTGTGTTGTATTATCTACTGTATTGTTGTACGTTGTATTTCATTGTAATAATTTTGTTGTAGTCTTTTGACGACTCAAGTTTGGGCTGTGTGGGCCTAGATTTGGGGGCGTCACAGTTGGTATCAGAGCCATATAACGAAGAGCCCCGAGCCTCTCGCTGGTGACTTCCTAGGGAAATGGGATGCACCGAAGCCAGACTCTCCGTAGGGGACGCCTATAGTACAGGTGGCAAACTGATAGGTACCATTGTGAGGTGCTGTCCCTATGGTGGGATGAGAGTCACAGTTGGCATCAGAGCTTAGGGATATGGTCTTTAATGGAGATCTGGGGTTAGAACTAGGAGAGGAGAGACGAATAGAATCAATCACTAGTGTGTCCTACCTAAATTATATTTTTTTTTCTAATAAGTTGATTTGAATGTAGGAATAAAAAAATGATGAGTCAGTTTGTTTGAACTAACAATTATTTTGTGACCACAGTTTAGTATGACATCTGGAAATCAGGAGGATAACTATGAAATGTCCGGTACGTCAATTTCGGGGACGAAATTTCATAAGGAGGGGAGGTTGTAAGACCCCGAATTTTATGAAATATAAAATTTAATTTTTCTTCATATATATTTTTTCATGAAACAGTAAGTGGTTAAATTGATAAAATTGAAAGTTAAGGATGTTATGTGCAAATTTTATTTTGTCGGATAATATTCATTTTGTCGGGGAATATTCGGGCCGTACGACGGCGCCGAAATAACTAATTATTGGTGGACCCCCACAACGGAATATTTGTCGGATATAGAAAACGACAGAAGTAACATTTTTAAATAAAAATAGTCAACGGTGTTAACTGTTAAAATACCGGTGATAAAAGAATAGTAGCATAGGGTAATTTATGGTATTTTCTGTAGCACACGGTACTCTACAGTAGCACGCGGTATTGCACAGTGTCTCATACTATTGTTCTGATAATTGACACCGTAATTGTTACGCATCATTTCATCAATAATTGTCACTGCATAATATTTTATGTTATCAATTCAATAATTGTTGTTACACAGTATTTTGCATTATTGATTTAATAATTGTCATTACACTGTATTTTATATCATTGAGTCAATAATTGTTGCTGCACTGTTTTTAAAATTATTGAACCTAATAATTGTCACAGTTGCAAATATACTGTAATTTATATTATTAAATTAATAATAATCTGTAACGTGTTTATTACATTATTATTGTAGCATTATTTCATTTTATATGTTGGACCCACAGGAAAAATAAAAAATTTTATTTTTCAAAAGTTACTATTCACTCCCGGAATTTACTATTCATTCCCGGAAAAGTTACTATTCACTGACGGAAGTTACTGTTCATCTCGGGAAAGTTACTGTTCATCTGCCGACAAAAGTTACTGTTCGTTACTGTTCACTTTTTGAAAATTTTAAAGTTACTGTGCAAAGTTACTGTGCAAGTATTGAAAATTTTTAAAAACGTTTGCGCAGCCTCTGCTGAATTTTTTTTTTAGTTCACCTACCACGCATAGTAACCTCTTTTCTCCTATAAATAGCTTGTTCAGCTGAATAGAAAAATCACACCTAAAACATAAAATTTTTCTATAAGAATTTTATGAGTTTTCTCTGAGAATAGTAAGGATATTTTGAGTGTTTGAAAGCCAAAAGGAGTGCAGGAATTTTTCAAGTAAGTCTTTTATTAAAGAGTAGTAATTTTATAAATTCCTATTTTTCACGGTATTCACAAATCTTCCTTTAGAAGACTCTTCTTTGAGAAGATTCATTTTTAAAAGCTTTCTTTAGAAGATTTATTTTGGAATATTATTTTTAAAACTATTTTAAAGTTGGTATTTTATACTACAAAAATTATGTTAAATATATATAATTTTGATAGTTCATAATATATGAGTTATCATACACTTTGAAGTTTACATGTTGTAATTACTAATTTTATTATAAATATATAGGTTGATCAATCTCATTTAAATCAATATCCAGTCACGTGTTAAGGTAAGGAATATCATTCTTTTCACACTCTTAAATTTATTACGGTAAGGGGTATCACTCTTTTCATCATCATAAATGGATATTATTTTCTTTCTTACTTGAAGGGATTATCATTCTTTGATTCTCGAAAATAATATCGTTTCTTTCTTGTGCCATTTATTTCCATGTATTAAATTGTGGGAATAACCTTACGGCGCGGTTTACCGCCTGTTGGTGAATAACCTTTTGTATTCATTCCTTATTAATCTTTGAGAATAACCTTACGGTGCGGATTATCGCCTGTTTGGTGAATAACTCTTCGTGTTCAAATTCTATTAAATTGTGGGAATAACCTTACGGTGCGGATTACGCCTGTTTGGTGAATAACTATTCGTATTCAAATTGATGGGAATAACCTTACGGTGCGGATTATCGCCTGTTGGTGAATAACCCTTTTTATTTGTCTCGTGTGGAAATAATTTGTCTACACGAATTATCACATGACACTTTATTCCATATTCGTAAGTGATATCATTTTCCTTTATACTCATAAGGGATACCATCTTTTTCATCTTCCATTATTCAAACTTACTATGGTAAGGGATATTAATTCCCTTCACCTTTTGTTAATCAAACCTGCTATGGTAAGGGATATTATTTTCTTCCATACACCTAAATCGAAACTTATTATGGAACTATTGCTTCTATAATTCCTGAAAATATTATATGTTCCATAATAGTTGAATTTCATTAGTTCAACTGAACCTTCCTATTTTCTGAACATTTCTATTGAACTGTAATCGTTATTCTGAACTGTGGATCTTGAATATCATTTTTAAATTTCACTCCACATCATGTTGGCAATTTGGACATTATTTGAATCTGCACAAAGTAAACTTCCGATACTTATTGTTTATCCTGTTCTTCTGTTCATCATTTGTATCACTGTTATTTGTATTAATCATCAAGAATCAAGCTGTTGTGAATATCTGTGGCCGGGGGCACAGATGTGATATAATTGTTGAACAGATGATAGGTTAAAGGCGATATACTAGGTTAAAGGCGATACATCTGTTCAGTGTCTTTTATGACACGTGGTGAATGTTCTCTTTGGCCCGTAGTGCAAAGATGAACTGTTGGTTGGTATGATTATGACCAAAGGCTGAATCTGGTATAATCATGACCGTTGGTGTTATATTGAATGTCTTTGGCCCGTAGTGCAAAGACGAACTGTTGATCTGCATGATTATGACCAGGAACTGTGAAGTTGTATTATCTTGACTAATGGTATTTCAGATGATAAAAGTTAATGATATTTTTACTAAAAAGAGAAGCGAGTGGACATTATAGTCTGCATTATTCTTCTAATAGATTGCTCATTCCGCTGCTATTATTGATCTGAACGTTGTTTAAGAATTTAACTGCAGTTTTTGATATAAACCTTGTAGTCTATTGTATTCTATCAAGAACTCAACTGTTGAAGGCTAATGATAAATTATTCGTCATTATCTTAGTCATGATATTTCTTACTGGGCTATTTGAGCTCACCCTTTCTTTTCGTTCCATTGTTTTTCAACAGGAGATGAGAACGTAACGGGGTCTAGCCGGGGAATGGAGTGAGAGTGCGGGGATAGCTATCATAGTCTTCACGTGTTATAAAATAGTGTGACAATAATAATGAAGACTTAGTTGTGTTGTATTATCTACTGTATTGTTGTACGTTGTATTTCATTGTAATAATTTTGTTGTAGTCTTTTGACGACTCAAGTTTGGGCTGTGTGGGCCTAGATTTGGGGGCGTCACAACTGCGCTGTGTTCGATATGGAAATGGAGTTGGTAATTGACTTAGTAATAGAGAAATTTTTTGAGACTGAACTTTTGATGACTGAAGGCCGTATTGGCGGTGTTCTAAAAATCTCTGTTCGCCTAGGCATTAGGCCTTCCCTGGCGTCTCGCCTAGGCATTAGGCTACATTGGTGCCTCGCTTAGGCCCAAGGTGAAAAACAAATCCATCCAAGAAATTAGATAGGACTAGATGGACAACTCGGAGAAATTAGACGGGGTCTAGGCGAAGAAATTAGGACTGCAATTGTTTTTTATTTATTTTAATAACTAAATTAAAATACGACGTCATGGGAATTGATGATGAAGTTGAGGGTTATTCGGATCTTACTTGGGAAGCGGGGCCTTACTTGGGAAGCGGCTGGTAAAGCATCCGGAGTAGATAACATACTAGCTTAGGGAAAGTAGTAAAAATATTGGAATAAGAGAACTCCATAAAGAATATTTTTTGTGTGATGATGACACGGAGAAAAAATGAGATGATCAGTATGAATGTAAGTCCGATAAGGACATTATCTTGGAGGTATATAGAAAAAAAGAGTTAGACAAATAGAGAGATACGAAGATAATGATTATTAATTTGTATTTTTTATTATTTATTTGTATTTGAATAATTGTATATTTATATTTGAATTTTGACATTAACAATATAAATATATGCTTGAATTTTAAATAAAGACATTTATTATCTTTATTATATATTATTATTTTTATTTAAATAAATATAAAATAAAATATTAAAATTGGTCTGCCTAAACCTCTAGGCGCTAGATCCCGTGCCCGCCTGCCTCCGGCCTAACACTTTTTAAAACATTGCGTATTGTATTGGGATTCGAGAGGACTGGGAGAATAAGGCTTCTGGGAGATGACAATAATTTTGACAAAGCATATTTCATGGGTAAATTTTAAAAATAAACTTTATATATAATAATTCTATACATTTCATTAACTTTTTAATATTTGATGTTGCTATCAGTGAAGATATTGCATATTATTTGTTTTGAAATAAAAATAGTGTAAATTTTTTAGGAAGAATTTAATTATAGGAATGGGAGATTTTGGGAGTTGGGTGTGGGATATTAATTTCAAAAAGGACAATACTATTTATACAATATTTGGTGATATTTAATTTAATCAATAAAAAATAAAATTTGATATTAAATTTTGTGTCAAATCATTTTTTTTTAATATTAATTAAGATATATTTTGTCATCGAATATTGTGCAGTTATATTTTAATTTAAAAAAAAACAAGTGAAGGATGATAAAGTAGCAAGATAGGTATAAGAAAGTATTCTCGGACTTCGCTCATTCTGTTCTGAAGGTTGATAGGAACATTATTATATTTTTTAAAAGGGTAAATTATAAAATTGTCTTTTCATGTTAATATTAAATTATAAAATAGACACTAATATTTTAATGGGTTTTCTTAACATGTGCCTTAAGGGCACATGCTAAGTACGAAAAATAAGAGATATGATCCACTAAATATTATTTATTTATACATTTGTATTGAATTCAATACATAAAAAAAATAATATATTAGAAGACCCCATGTATTAAATTCAGTGCAAATACATAAATAAATAATATTTAGTGGTTCCCATCTCTTGTTTTTCGTGCTTAGCATATGCCCTTAAAACACATATTAAGATGACCCTATTTTAATTTGTACAACTTCATAACTAATATTATAATTTATTATAAATTTGTCTATTTTTACCAAATTTTATCAATATATGCATATCATTAGAGTGCTTAAGGGGTAAAATAATTGGTTTGAAGTAATAAAATTTTCCTTTATTTAGAGCGAATATATTTGAGTGTACAATTTAATTATTTTTCTTATTAAACACCCCTATGATATGTATATGATTTATATTTTTTGACAAAAATTATTTAGAGTGATTTTTTTTTGTAAGAAATAAAATAAAATATCGACTATAACGTTATAAATATTAAAATATCAACGCTTATATTATAATTCAGTGCCAACAAAAGATGACGATTTTATAATAAAACCTTTTTATAATTTATCTCATTTGGATTCATTATTCTATTTCAAAATTTTATTTACAGGAATTTAGGAATATGAAAGTTCAATTTCTTAAAAATTATACATTGAAGTTTAAATTATAAAAACTTAAATAAATATTTAAAATATATTTAATCCGAATTGTTAAGAGGAATACCCCAAAGAAAAAAAAAAACACCGTTTACTGGCATAAATCAACCTTACATTTTCTTCCCAAATCAACAGAAAATTAACATAATTCACCCGAACTTCCTTTATTTTTTCCCCTTTATATGCTTTTCTGTTTGTTCGATGCTGATTTGATTTGGGAACCCCGCAGATCAACCGGATTTTCATATCTCTCGCTGTCTGAGTTCCGGTGAGAGATATAGGTTGATAGAGAGAGGAAGATGCTGAAGTTCCTCAAAGGCGTCGTAGCCGGATCTAGCACCGGCCTGAAAGATCTGCCATACAACATCGGCGAACCTTATTCTTCCGCTTGGGGCTCTTGGACTCACTCTCGTGGCACCTCCAAGGTTATTCCCACATTCTCTTTCCTTTTGTTTGACATAAATTCCACTGATCTTCTTTGTTAGTATACGGAATTTATTTGGCATTTTTTTTACTCATAAAATGTACTCTTAGATTTTAATTGTTTCTTAATTTCGTATGATTTATGGATAGTGACTGTTTAGGGTTCTTCAATTTGCTAAATTATGCTGCACTTTATTAATATGATTGAGTTAGTTTGTGTCTTTACATACTCGTAGTAATCAGAATGCACATTTTGAGTTGATTTGATAATATTCTGTTTTCTCTCCCTCTACACACCCGAACAGAGTCTGTTCCCTCCAAACTTCCCACCCACACCTATTAATGCGCACTTAGAACTGATTGATTAAAATTCCACTTGAAAAACACACTTGACCTTTTATTGATTAAAATTCTGCATGAGAAAGGAGATAATACACTTCTTCCTTTACATATATAGTCTTTTGAATATATGGCTATATTACATTTCTTTTTTTCTAACTTCTCTTTAAATAGCCCAGTATTTCCCCCTTAAAAGTAATATTTGATAAGTAAGATAGCACAACCAAAAGAAACTATACTTAGATAAAAATCTCAATATCAATTTCTAGTTTAATTTCAGACAGCTGCTCTGCCCCTGCTTTTCAAATCAGAGTGCGAGAAGAAAAAAAGGATAATAACTTTAGATCTAACCTTGTAACAAACTGCCAATCAGGCTACTAGTTGCATATTATCTGCATCTGTAACTTCTCACCTCCACTAGTTACAGCACCATATATTTGCACTGCCTGTATCTACTTAATGTGTTTAGATGTTCATGGGACATTCATAGAGCCCTTTTTGGCTTAAGCTGAAAAATGGGTTCGTCGATCTGAAAATGATTTACCTAGAATTAATAATCCGGGTCAATTTTTTAAATTTTCTATAAAAGCTGGTAATTTCAATAATTGAAAATTTTGAAAAAGGATACCGATTTCTATAGTTGGCACTGGGAACTGAAGATTAGATTGCTTGCACAAAAATGGGGAATTCAGCTTTGGTGGATTTTAAGTATGCCACAACATAAAAGGGACCAGAGTTGTAAGATCTAATTGTCTCATTAACCAGAGTTATGTTCGGTGAATCAGCAGTGTCCACATGTATGGAATAAAGCTGATTCGTTTGTCAACCCTATCAAAAGAAATTATTCATTATCTAAGTTCAGATATGAAACTCGTTGGCTTACTTGCCTAAGTAGTTGACCTCCATTTGGAAGTCAATCTATCTTTTTTGTGATTTTCTACTCACATATTCAATAGCTGGCTTTCACCCCCCACTTTTTTGCCTAGAATTCAACGGTACCATCATCTTGTTTGACTCTCTGTATTGTTATGTCTACAGTTCTCATGAATTGTACTGTTATTGATATCTTCCTAATGAGCGTACTTAACTTTATGTTCTCCTCTATCTGAAAGACATTAGCAGAAGTTGTCAATCTCTCAATCTGAAAGTTCATGCTTCCATGTGGAAGTCAATATCTCTATTTTTGACTCCTTGGCTTTCATTTTCAATCAGTTTTACCATCCCAAATGTTTTCCTTATTAGAAGAGCCCAATGGCACCATGGTCGTCCTAGTATCACTTATGTGGTACTGCTCTCATAAATTTTAGTCTTCTTGGTAAGTTGCTCCTATTGCTTACGTGAATATTCATGACGCTTTGCATAGCAGCATAGGCAAGATAGTGAAACCATAACAATCTTGCCACCCCTGCTTATAGATCTCCAAATCTCATTGCTCTCCAGCTGGATTCCAATTTTCTAACTATGCACCTAAGCTTTATGATTCATGGAGATTGATTATTTTTCATAGTCATATTACTTTAAAATCTTGAAACTTGTGATATAAATTTTCTTAATCACCTTTCATTCTCTGTATGTTTTTGAGGGAAGTTGATCGACTTCTAATTACTTTTTGTTTCTCCAGGATGATGGATCTCCTGTGTCAGTATTTTCTCTTTCAGGTAGTAGTGTTAATGATGGGCATTTAGCTGCAGGCCGTAATGGTGTCAAGCGTCTTCGAACGGTAATCACTAAAGGGATGTAAAACCATAAAATAAAGGGTAGCCTTTAATGGGTTTCTGTTAGACTTTTAAGTTTCTCCACAGATGCTTTTATATCTCCTTTTTTTATTGATAAGTAGATGGTTTTATATCTTTTGTGTCTTTATTCAAGGAGTTTGATTCGCAGGTATAGTTTCAATTTTAAATATGGCATATATTATCTCTAGCCAGCTTCTGCTAACCTCTATTCTGTCTTTCTGCTATTTTACTGAAGATAGCATTTTTTTTTATTGTCGAATCGTTTGGGATTTCGTGTAGGTACTGAATTAAAAACATACTCATAGGTCATAGGGACAATTTTTGGCATGAACCTAAGTTGTTCCCATTTAGTTGTTTTAGAAGTTATTGTGTCCAACTTTAGTCATATCAAAGTGATTCTAATTTTTCTGTCTAATACTATATGCTTTTGTTATACCAGTACAATTTATGCATATTTGTATGTCATTTTCTGAAATGGGGTTGTTGTACCGTTGTTCTTTTTAAAAATGACCTAGTTGGTTTCAATTCTACATTTTTTCTGTCATAAGCCTTATAATGACTATATCATCAGAATCTCCCACTTGGCCACTTTGGTTGAAGCATATCTATCTTAGCTGGTAGTTTTTGTTGGGAAACAGAGAGAATGATCATAAAATTATGGTTTTAAGAAACTTTGGGTTTTATTGTTATAATTTTTTTAGCTTTGAGAGTCTGCAAGGAAGAATCAAATACATTGCAGGGTTTGCTCCTAAAGTGCATGTGTTGGTATTCAAGGACAGATAATCGTGTTTAAGATATAGAATTTAATTGTTCTTGAACTTTCTGCAGAGTCTTAACAGTTTAGTCATTTTTTTTAAATTGGGCGATTTCACCATTCTAGTGATTGATTTTTTTAATTTCAGATACACTGAATTACCGGTAGTAAAATTTATTTTGGCTTCTCTCAGGTCAGGCATCCAAATATTTTATCGTTCCTTCACAGTACTGAGGCTGAAACTTTTGATGGCTCTTCTACAAAGGTTACCATCTATATTGTCACTGAACCTGTTATGCCACTATCAGAGAAGATCAAGGAATTAAGATTAGAAGGTACACAAAGGTATATAAAATTTATTCATTGTCTTTGTTGTTTAACTAGTACCAATTTCTTGCACTTGATAATTAGTTTTACTTTGTTGTTCACTTCTTATATCCAGTTATCCACTACGTGTGATTCTGTATATGATTATATATAGTCCTTAAAGCCAAGATTTTTCGTATTTGAACTGCACCTCATGTTTGATTGCTAGGAGTGAGCTTACATGTTGCAAGACCTTTTCCCTGTCCTGGATGACATTTTCTTACTTGTTGTCTATTTTTCTCTTTCTATTTGCTACAGCTGTTACTCTCCCTTATATTTCTGTTGTATATTCCTTTGTTTTAAGCACACTGTGCCTAAATCTTTACATCCATGGCTTATGGTTAAATTTCCCAAACTAGCCCTTGGCTCACTAATAAAAACCTTGGTCTTTTTTATTGGCGTAGTCCGGTCTTTGCTTATCTATTTCTTCTCTATCGGTGTATTGTGGTTGAGAGAGCACTACTAACTGGCCGGTTAATAAGCAAGTAGTATAGAAGCAGAATAGTTTAGTGTGTGGATTTCTTTTGGTTGTTCATTTTGTATCTTTCTTGGCAGGGATGAGTATTATGCATGGGGACTGCATCGGATAGCCAAAGCTGTGAGCTTTCTTAATAATGATTGTAAACTTGTAAGTATATTCAATTGAAGTTTCATTTTTTGTAATTTTATGAAGTGACATGACCACTAAAGACAGGAAAAATATAGAAATGGGTTTAAATTTTTAAAATTTTTGTAGATTCATTTGAAAAGAGCTTTGTATGTGCACCTTATAATTGATTCTTTCACTGTCGTATGTAGGTAAAATAGCTTTTGTGTTTTCCACAATTCAAGCTTTTATTGTTATACTCTGTTGGTTGGAGTGATTTTGCGTCATCTTGCACCAACATGTTTATTATGTCACACTTGATATACGGGTAGAATATTTATCTACCCCAGTTTCGTCTATTTCCATCTCATTTTATTTGATAAGTAGACTTTTTAGTTTGACCATTAACCATGAAGTTAACGGAAGTTTGCTCTACATATGCTTAGTGAGAGAATATCATCTCAATCTCTATCCCTTTTCCTGTTTTACGTAATTTCCTGCTTCTATAAATTTGTGTCTCAATTTCCAGTGAGATGATTTAAAGTGACTTTTCTTTTATCCATCCTTGTTCTCTCTCTCTCTCTCTCTCCCCTTATTATTGACGAATAGTATTTTTACAGGTTCATGGAAATGTTTGTTTGGAAAGTGTCGTTGTAACTCAAACTTTGGACTGGAAGCTACATGCTTTTGATGTTCTATCAGAGTTTGACGGGAATAATGAAGCAGCTTCCATGGGACCAATGCTGGTAATCTATGTGTTCGGAATTGTTTTATTTCATGATTGAGATACATATATAACTTATTTCAACCAGGGCAAACTTTATATGGATGGAGGGCTTGAGAAACATATTATACAGCTTTAGATCTGAAATGAACAATTATTACCCACTATTGAAACATGAGAACTTTTGAAATAGATTGATGTTTTGGAAAGGATGTAGTTTCCCTTTTCTGAATTAAAGAGTACCTCAGGTGTATTTATACAGTGAAATTTCCTAATTTTCAGGGGTGATTGTGATAACTTTAGCATGTCTATGCATACTTATTTACTCAACTGAGTTTGTGAAGACTGATTTTATTTTTATTTATTACTAAGGTTCTATGGCATTGTCATGTTTAATGATGGATAGCAATAGTCATTTATAGGTAAGTTTGGTTTCCCTTTCTCATTCAAAATTCCATCTTTCACCCAGCAATATGAATGGCTTGTCGGTTCGCAATACAAACCGATGGAACTGGTAAAATCTGACTGGACAACAATTAGAAAATCCCCACCTTGGGCTATTGATTCTTGGGGTTTGGGTAAGTCCTTCAGTTTTTATGCAATATTGTTTTATCATTTTGGTTGCCATACAAATGCTTAAATAATCATGTTTGTAACCTGTAGGAGCAGTACTTTGTAGTCTCTCTTGATTATTTTAAACATATTTCTTTCTCCCTGTTTATGTGGTTTACGTATAAATGCAAACTAATTAAGTTTTTTAATTCTTAGGTTGTCTTATTCTTGAACTTTTCTCTGGTACAAAGTTGAGCAAAACGGAGGAGCTACGTAATACTGCTTCTATACCAAAGGTCAGCTTATTATATTTGTTGATGAAACATGAGTTCTTGTTGGCTTTGTCATTTTTGTGCTATAAAATGCCTAAGGTCGTGCATTTGCTCTCACTTTTAGTTTGATCGCTTTGACTTACATCATTTGAAAGATTCATTTTCATTTGCATCTGTCTATTTCCTGTCTCACAGTCTCTACTTCCAGATTATCAGCGACTCTTGAGCTCTATGCCTTCTCGCAGGTTGAATTCATCAAAACTTGTGGAAAATTGTGGTAAGTTATTCTCCTTCTTATGCTTGAGTTTATTTATCAAAAATATTTCTGAATAGTTGTTAGCCTAGATTTTTTTTTGGGAAGCTTCAGAAAATGCCTTCTTTGATAGTTTAGGCAGCTATTAGTTTCTTGAGTGAATGTATATGGACTAGTTTAATGCTATTAGTTGTAATGCAAGCTATGGAATGTTATTTTGTCCCTCGGGTACATCTGACAAATTTCAAGCTGTAGGTTCACTTTCATATGATATGTGATATACCCGTACTAGTAAATTAACTATCAGACATTAGTTCGTTCAAAGTTGGGTTATACTCATTTCAGAAAATTGTATTTTACAAATATTTGGACTTGTTTGGTTCAGTTATTTTGATATTCATGCTAGTGATATGTTTTTACTTAATCATGATAGTTACTTGTGTTTTCTCTTTTCATCATCCTGTTTCTAGGTTCGTCCTTGATATACTTGTTTTTTCTCCCACTTCTTGTGGTAATTGTATTTACTTATGGGCAGATAACACCAAGAAGCAACATATCATATGAAAAACACAATTTTTTTATTGCAATATATCTTTTAAATTCTCATTATCATATTCCCTTGTGTACTTCATGGGGTTAATTTTCTATGATTTTTTGGTCGTATTTGTATTCTCCAATTGACTGATCTATGAAATCATATGCTCATTTTATATTAATATTAAATTTGTATTTTTGAATTAATCTTACTTGAAGGATCAAAACGGCCAGTTATTAGTGAAATTCCTTGTTGGTTCTCTGTGAAATACTCGTTTAAGTCCTATGAATTCATTTTTTTATTTCTCTCGTACCATTTTGAATATTGGTGATTTTGTTATTCATATTTTTGAAGGACCTTCGCCTGTTTCAAAATTATTTTTTGTGTATTTTAAATTTGTTTAATTTATACTCACTGTGTGATGCATATGCTGGCAGAATATTTCCAAAATAAGTTGGTGGATACCATTCATTTCATGGAAATTCTCAATTTGAAGGACAGTGTTGAGAAAGATACATTCTTCCGTAAGCTGCCCACTCTAGCCGAGCAGCTTCCTCGCCAAATTGTTCTGAAAAAGGTTTCCTTTAAATTATTTATGCAGAAGATTTTACTTCAACTAATGATTTTAATAATTAATTACTTTATCTTATGGTCTTCACAGCTACTTCCTTTACTAGCTTCTGCCTTAGAATTTGGTTCAGCTGCAGCACCTGCTTTGACTGCATTTTTGAAAATGGGTGCTTGGCTTTCTGCGGAAGAATTTAGTGTCAAGGTCATATTCTTCTAATATCTATCTGGTTGCGTTTTTGTTTTATGTTACTGGTTTGGTTAATTACTGTCATCCTTTTTATTGTGGACGTCTTTGATAAGGTTTTATGTTAAACTCCTTGCTTCACTATATGTAGGTATTACCAACAATAGTGAAGCTTTTTGGTTCCAATGACCGAGCTATCCGAGTTAGTCTTCTGCAGCATATTGATCAATTTGGAGAGTCATTGTCATCACAAATAGTTGATGAGCAAGTATGTAGTTTGCCCAGAATATTTTTTTCCCTTGATGATAGATTTGGTTGTGATTGATTTCTGGTGATGCTTTTGATCAGGTTTATCCTCATGTTGCTACTGGGTTTTCCGATACATCTGCTTTTCTCCGGGAATTAACACTTAAATCCATGCTTGTACTCGCACCTAAGGTACACAGCATAATCTTTACCCTAATATTTGCCCTCTCGTTTTCTCATGGACTTGTTGAGGCCATAACCTTAGCCAGTATTAGGCTTGTAGAGTTTGAAATAGCTGGTTTTGTAATGCGGTTTGCATCTTTGGGAAATGTGATTCAAAGTGCTGTATGCATGAAGTAGATTGTTACTAAAAAAATTAAAAAATAGTGTGCTTGTAAAGGGGACAAAAGACAGTACAACCCAAGGAGGAAAAGAGAACTTTCTATCTATACCTGTGTTTAAGGGACGTTGACGCAAATAATCTACAGCTTATTTCAGGACTATAGACTCACTTAAAGTTTTTACTTGTTACTGTTTTTTTATCATTACCATAGACATATCTGCTGCATGCCTGCATCTCAATTATGATTTTGTACTTCTATGTTGGAGTTAATCTATGCTATTGTTTATTAACTAAAGTGTTACTCTATATCATTGGTAAATTACATGGACTTACCTCCAAGTATAGCAATTGAGTTTGCTTCTGTTTTAAAAAGGAGATATGCTTAGTTTTACTCCTTTAAGCTTTTTAGCTTAGTTTGGTTGTGCCCTTTTCCAGCATAAATTGCTTGAAGACCATGTATTAAGGAATCCAATGATAAATCTCCAGTCTTTAACACAAGGAGGATGCGAGTGTGATTCTCTTTGTGATTTTTTCCCAAGTGATTTATGGTAGGTATTGTTGCTTCACCTCCAAAGCTGCTTTTGGGATCAAGGCAATTGGATCAAATGAGAAAGAATAATTGATTTGATCCATTTACTTATCAAACAAATATATATGTGTGTGTGTGTGTGTGTGTGTGTGTGTGGATCAAATGAGAAAGAATAATTGATTTGATCCATTTACTTATCAAACAAATATATATGTGTGTGTGTGTGGATCAAATGAGAAAGAATAATTGATTTGATCCATTTACTTATCAAACAAATATATATGTGTGTGTGTGTGTGTGGATCAAATGAGAAAGAATAATTGATTTGATCCATTTACTAATTTACTTATCAGACAAATATGTGTGTGTGTGTTAATACATTTCATTTCAGAGAAAAATAGCCTAATGGTTGACATAGTGTTAGACATAACGGAAGCCTCTGGAGTAGATCAACTACAACTTCAGTTAACTAAAGCATAAATGAAAACCATTACTTCTAGTTTTTAATAATTCAACCACTTCAAGTTGTTCACATCCAGAAGGCAGTCCTTGATTATTGCATCAGTAACTAGTTGAGCTTTCTTGCTCCTTTTTATCAATAATTTTTTTTTGAATTTTTGTTTATAGAAGATGGGTTATCATGTGCATGTTGCCCATGTTAAGGCTGGGGTTTTGGTAGCAGGAAAGATGGTAAAATTTGTGGTGAGACGTGTGTTTTGTATCCTTCAGGGTAGTTGGACTGAGGGTTTTATCTGCCTACCCAATTTCTTTGAGACAGGGTGTCTATTTTGGTTTCCCTTTGTCCTTCAGATATGGGGTTAGCTATTTCAGATGTCCATGGGGATGGGGGGGTCTGTCCTTAATTAAGGATTTCCCCCACATTTACTTTTGTTTGTTTTAGTGGCCGTCTTGTCCTTCACTGATGCTGTCTTTCCAATTTAATAGGTTTCTTATTTTATCTAAAAAAATAGAGAACACTGTCATAGAACTGAGGAAAAGACAAAGAGATAAAAGTGAACTTGGAGCACTTCGTTACTGTAGATTTTGAAACACATGATGAGGTGAAAACCTGAAGTACCATAACTTGGCTGTTAGACAAATTATGCTTTTACATTGAAGTTTGGGTGCTCAGAAGCATGTTCTCTTTTATCTGATGTGGTTAAATTAAGGATGTTGAAAACCTATCTAAAGATCGAGATACTTCATACCATCAATTGATTGTACTTTTTGAGTTATCTTTGATTGCTAATTTTCTTCACTCGTGATTCCAGCTGTCTCAACGGACTATATCCGGATCATTATTGAAGTTTCTTTCAAAGCTACAGGTATTGCACCCTTCATCTGTTCATACAACCAACATTTGTCTAGATTTGGTTTTTGTTTGTGTATAAAGTCACTTGTCTTCATTAATGTTCAACTTTCTTGATGTAGTTTTTGATTTTTTTTCCATTTAATAGTCCTTTATGCTTTGCAGTTTTCATTTTTTCATTCTTGTAAGTGATGCAGGTTGATGAAGAACCAGCGATTAGAACAAACACCACCATACTACTAGGAAATATTGCCAGTCATCTTAATGAAGGGGTTAGTAACAGCTAGCTTTTCATTCTTTTCCCATTGGTGGCAAGTGAATATTTATTCGATGCTCAGACTTGGTTGTATATACTCCTTCAAATTCTAGTCTTTGGCAGTTTATGATCTCTAGTGAAATATTTTTTAAGAGTATATCATTTATGCACAAAGGGCTACTGATGAATTTTGAGGGAAATTGCAGACACGGAAAAGAGTTCTGATAAATGCATTTACTGTTCGTGCTTTGCGTGATACCTTCTCTCCGGCCCGGGGTGCAGGTTGAGTATAATAATTTTCTGAGTCAATTTTTCACTAACATTTGTTTATATCCCCTCTCTAAAATAACTAAGATAAAAATATGAACTAGCACATTTTATGGTTGCAGGAATTATGGCTCTATGTGCCACCAGTTCTTATTATGATGCAACCGAGATTGCAGCTCGTATTTTGCCAAATGTTGTTGTACTTACTATCGATCCTGACAGGTTATCTCAACTACTGATGAATTTTCTCGTTTTACTTTTTCTCCCTTGATGCACATGTAAACAAATGTTCTCCCTCCCCCCTTATGTTGGTTTTCATATTTACTATGTTCACGATATTGACTTTCTTATTTTTTTCCCTTGTATGTTATATACTTATCTTGTGTTTAAGAAAGATAATTGGACCTTTGCCTAATGGCCTGATGTTTCGTAATGCAACTTTGACATGCTCTCACTTGACAAATTAGCCATCTTGTCAAATTATGTGTTTAACCTCAATTCATGAAGCAAGTATGAAATACCAATGTTGTCCTTGATAAAAAATAGGATTCAAATCTTCAATTTTTGGTAGTTGTAACAGAAGAAACATGTTAAATTATCAGGAAGTATTACCTGTTCTTAGAAATGGTTATACTCACTGTTGTGATACTTTTGCAAATTTGCTTCAGTAGAAACAAAGCTTACTATTTTGTCTTGTTTTGTGTTTATATTTGTCTTGGGAATGTTTAGTTTGCATGTGCATTTCCACGTCTCCTATATATTTCTTCTCTTCATAAGGCCCCAACTCTAGTTTCTGTTCTTCTGATAGAGATTCTTTATCGCGAAGCTTCAACTTTTATTTTCCATAATTTGAATTATAGAGAGGCCAAGGATTTTTCTTCTCTCATTTCCTTGATTCCTGTTCACTCTCCTATCTCCTGATAGACGTGTTTGAACTTTAGAGTTGTCAGGATCCTTTGCAAATCCTTATTCGGCTTCGCTCTCCTTATTGGCAGCTGGTCTTCTTCTTGCTTCCCCTGTATTTCTTCTATTTCAATGGAAAATTCCTTTCTGAAGATTAAAGCTTCCTTATGGTGTCGTCTTTTTTGAAGTTTCTGGAGGGGACTGGATTTGCCCTTATTCGGTTGATTACTTGCTGAGGGTTAGGTTTCATGGTTCTTAGTCTAGTAAGACACATGATTCTATGGAGTTGTGAACGGAATGGAATGCTTGGATTTTTAGTCAGCGTTAAAATTATATGCCTCTTTACCTTTTGTCTGGTTAAATTTCTTTTCTTGTTTCTTTAAGGTCTTTGACGTTGGGTGCTTTTTGAGGAGTTACTATATCAGATCTACATAAAGATTGAGTTCTTTTTAAGGAGTAACTTTATTGGACTTAAGAAAAAATTGGGGAGGTCCTTCATCAGTGATTTTTGTTTAATATATATATTTATTTATGTATTTTTGGTCTCAGGAGGACCTCTTGTCCTGTATGTATTCATTCTCCTTTCTAATAAATTCTTCCCTTTTCTTAAATGCAAAAGTTAAAACAATAATACTAGAAGATGGAATTGTGAAACTTGATGCTAAAAAGAATCGTATGAAGGTTAATTTTCCGTCTGAGTTATCTGTCCTTGTCATTTGTGTGGTTGTGAGTCATCGAATTCATAATTAAGTTCTCGTTTTAGTTTTCTTTAAATAATCACCCACATTTTATTACTGTTTCCATGGATTATTGTGTCTCATCGATGGAGATGGAATATAAGAACTATATCAATAGTTATTGCGGGTACTTCAAATTATATGAAGGTATACTAATGCTGAGGTTTGTTGCTCAGTTATCTTCCTGGTGAGGTGTTTTTAAGGGTGCATTATTATGCTCATGAACTGCTGGATTCTTTACTTTAAGACTTTTGTTTACCTTGTAAAAAATGCAACATCTCTCTTGTAATATTGATTTCACCCTACTGGCATCACAGTCTTGACTCTTGATACGCAGTACATTTGTTTTGGTGTTCTTTTCCTTTCTTTTCTTCTATGGTTTGCTGTACTTGTTTCTAACCTCCAAGCTCCTCTATGTTTCATAATGAAAAAAAATTGTTTTGTACTTCTATATGTGGGAGTTTTTGATTCTCTGTTTACCATTTAGTTTATTAGAAAAGTAATGTTTCAGTTACAGAACTTGTTTTCTCCCCTTTTTTCATGGCACAGTGATGTTCGATCAAAGGCCTTCCAAGCTGTTGACCAATTTTTGCATATCCTGAAACAATACCATGAGAAGGTCTGTTGTTATGTTCATATTTTGGTACCTGTGTTGCTCCTGTAAATATTGCCAATTTGCTAGGGAGATTGTGTAAAGCTCAAGTATATATGATTCTCCTCTTTGAGCCTTGCATGATTAGATTCTACTTCTTTCGAGCATGGGTTCGGATACCATTTCGACATATTAGATCCTAAGGGATAGCCTCTCAAAAGGAAAAACATGAACCAATCTCTCTTTCCTTTAACCAAACTTGCTAGCGTGGCGGTACTTTTTTTTTAATGAGATGTGTGTTCTTTCTACCCCCCCCCCCCCCCCCCCCCCCCCCCCCAGACCAAAAAAATAAAAATCTTCTTTTGTTCTAGCATACATGGTTATGATATGTGTTATTTTCCTTCTCCAACCACTGGAGCCTCTTTAGGTGAGTTTCTTCTGCGAGGAATTTCTCTTATGTCCTTGGAAGCAGCTCCTGCTTGCTATAGGTGAGCTAAAGCTCGTTGGATTATAACATACAGATTTCACATTAGTGATTCCCACAATTTTGATGAATTTGATTTATTTCTGTCATCTTGGACATAACGTGTATGTTTAAGATAGGCAACAGCTTCTGGTGAGTGTAAGATGAACTTTCAAGGTGGAATATGTGTATATCACATGCCAAGCTATTCTTAATTTGCTTTCTCTCTTGTCCACAGTCCACCTTTAGGAATTTAGTTGAGGTTCGTAAATTATGTATTTTCGCCATAGATGAGACCTCTGCTTATCCTTATTCTTTTCATTTCGCCAAGACTTTCTGATAATGTAAGTGACATTTTAAACAAGATTTGGGAGTGAAGAAACTCCATCATGACTTTTAACAGCTGATTCAAATGTGAAGTATTATTTCTATGCCATGAAAAACATAAAAAACTGAAAATTTCTGAATAATTTTTTCTCTAAATAATAAGAAGTTACATTGGTGTTCTTTGTGTGGTCCTTTACAGACAACTGGCGGGGATTCTAGTGGGGCTTCAAGCTTGGGAATTCCATCAATATCAGGAAATGCAAGTTTACTTGGGTATGCTAATTTAAATTTTCATCATGTTTACTTCGTATGACCTTTTATTGTGAATTTCATATATTTGTACTCCCATTTCATGCAATAGTTTTTTTTTAATAGGTTTCTCAAACATGGTAGTATTTAGGTTTCTTGTCATTTTCCTTTCTTTAACTTCTCTTCATTTATTATAAAGCTCTACTTTGAACTATTAATTCATGTTGGTTAGAACTATTAAATCATAGTTTTTGTTAGAGCTGAACTAATTATAGTTTTTAGTTTCTATTTATTTATACTTTTCCCCCCTGATTGTGCATCGAGTGAATTGCTTCTTCTCCGTGAGATTGGCTAATGGGTACTATGTTACATTCATCTAATTGAATTTGTTGAGGTGTTGACAGTTCTTCTAATACTTTTTTATCTATTGTTTTACTTGTTAATACATACTTTTCACTAGTTTTTTGGTCTTTTTATTATAAGGATAGTTTATAAAGAAACTGACGCAGCGAGAAACAATAGCTAGTTTAATGTACTAACACAAACTTTGAATCCACAAGGAAGAGAGAAAATATTCTCAAATTTTCTATAATAATGAGGTCTGATGAAAATATTAACCATAGACCCTAAAAGAAATATAAGTAGAAAAATAAACCTAAAATACAAACGGGGAAATAAATAAACCTACTGAACTAACCTAAATAAGAAATAAAATTACAATAAAATGTATTAAATCTTGATCAATTCAAAAAAATATTAAGAAATCATAGTGTTGATGGTCAAGGATATCTTGTCCTGCATTAGAAAACTCAGCAGTGGTGTCGGAATTCGGAACCCTCTTATGCTGCATAGTATGCTGCTGCTTTTTATTTTTGATACCTACTCTTGCATTATAAGAAAGAGTAAATTTTAAGAAAACCTTTGTGATTTAATCAGATTTGCGCTTAACCACCTCTAGTTTAGAAACCTCCAACTATGTTTCCACTGTTGGTTTTACACAGCGAGCGACACCTATTAACTATATTCTTGATTAGCACTGTAACTTTTACTTGTGAATACATTTTTACTCTTCATAAAACCAATAAAGAAATAATGAAGAAAATCAATAAATTGTCCACTTATAAAATAAAGAAGTAATTTTCAAATGAAAAAAATAACGAAACTATTTATCAATATATACTTTAATAAATAAATATACATAATTCTTAATTTGCCATGCTAAATGACTTGTATCTTTACTAGAGAAAGCTTGACACATCTTCATTTAAAAATTTTGTGTTGCCATTCAGCATTTATGGTTACAATGCAGGTGGGCCATGAGTTCCTTGACTCTGAAAGGCAAACCTTCTGAACAACCTCCACATGCTCCAGCAAATTCCAGTGTACCTGTTACTTCTGCTGCTTCCAATGCCAACTCAGGCAAGCATATTACTCAATTCATTTTTTTCTCATTTTGCCTGAATGTGATGCAATCTGCTTTAAATTTTCGAATGCTTCATTTGCTTTGCATGCCGGACATGGAAAACTGTTCTGTGTGTTTAACACTTTAACTACAATGATTAGACTGATTTCTTTTATCTAGACTAGTCACTGTGGCACATGTGTGTGTGATTGAACAAGAAAATAATATTAAAAAACTACTAGAGTGTAAGACAAAGGGAAATACAAGATAAAACTTGAAAAACCTGAGAGAACACGATATGAAAATGTTTAAGTGGTTGTTTTGGGTCTTTAATTTTGTCATTAACCGTCAGAAAAAAGTAGTACTGTAGTTGTCCACAATTATAAATGTGTTGAGAAATGGAGAAAAATGGGGAATAGGATAAGATAGAGTGGGATAGTAAAATGAGGGGATGAGAAATATTATCCTTGCTTTTAGCTATAAGAAAGTGTTATTCTTTAGTTTATATTGTCACCCTCAGACCTTGCTATTTGTGAGAAAGCACAAGGTTAAGAATTTCTTTTACTTTTCATATATACCCGCCTCCGTCCCACAAATATTGCAACACATTCATTTTTAGAAAGGCCCACAAAAATTGCAACACTTCTTTTCTGGGAAATTTTTGTGAAGTTAAATGATTAATTTACCCATAGTCATGTCAATTTTATCATTTGAATATGTAGTGGGTCCCTCCACTAGCTAAAACTTTTGTGGTTCATATTCTCGGAGTACTATCAACCACACATTTCACAGGGTACATTAGGAAATCAAAAAAAAAATTTGAAAATTTCATAAGCTTTGTGCAAAAAGGTATGTAGCAATATTTATGAAAAGGAGGAGGGAGTAGTTTTCATTGTCATTTTTTAATGGAGAAAATGAGAAGAGGGAGTTTTTTGTTGTGTTCTTGTGGGGGTGGGGGGTGTCTGGTAGGGAGGGTCAATTTGTTTTTGCTTTGATAATGATTATATTTGGATATATGAATATTATTTCTATCTTTCTGTATGTTAATACATTTATTTTTGAATCAATAACTGATATCATGTTGTCAATACCATAGTGATAGATACTGCAAGTTCAACAACTGTTCATTTAAGTTCAGTCACAGATATAGTCGATCAACCTGCACCTGTTTCCCCTACATCAACTGATGGTTGGGGAGAACTAGAGAATGGAATTCATGAAGATGATGGGAGTGACAAAGACGGGTGGGATGATATTGAACCACTTGAGGATCCAAAGCCATCTCCAGCTCTTGCAAATATCCAAGCAGCTCAAAAGAGGCCTGTCTCGCAGCCAAAACAAGGTATTGTAGTACCTAACTTCTAATTTGTGTGAGGTATATATCAGCAGTACAATTAACTATTTAGGGCTGATTTTTCTGATAGTTTCACCTGACTGGAATGGTTCGTGATGCAGGATATTTAATTCATAGAACTTTTATGCAATCACAACCGAAAAAGACTAACCGAAAATGAAAAAGCACAAAGTTTAGTGTTAGGTGAAAAAATTTAGTAAGTTAGCTGCACATGGATTGTGCATATCACTTGCTGTTTCCTTGTTTGTGAGTTTCATGAAACTAAGGTTCAAAATTATGGCCCCTGAAAAATTGACCGCTCTTGCTTCCGGTTGTAGTTTGTTAAAATGTCTAGTCATGCATATTCAAATCTTTTGCTGCTTATTTTATATTTAGGCTTAGAGATCTCTTGAAGTGTCTAATTAGGCAAATTAATTGTATCCATCAGAAGAAGTGATGCTCAGTTTTATCTACAGTGCAATGATCACTCATTTGCAAGTAATTTTATTTAAAAGCACTGGTTTGCTGATTTTTTTGACTCATTGGCAGTGGTGACTTGGTTAAAAGGGAACCAAATAATGCGTGGTTCAGAACCTTGCATGCTAACTAATTATAAGCTTTATCTCACCGATTTTTTCTTAGTCCCGAGTGTGGCTTTTGTTTAACCACATTGCAGTTGCAGTGCACTTAGATTTTATTGCACACTAATATTAAAAGCATTGTTGTCGAGGCTATATTGTTTGTTTAACTTGTGGTTGTGTATGCAGAGATATATTAAATCTATAATATCTATATTTATTCTAACTTCTCTAATGCGTCTCCTCTCATGCTATTGAGTTTCTAATGGGAGATACCTTGTTGATGCAGTTTCAAATTTAGCACCGAAAAGTACAGCCCATTTGCACAAAGATGAGGACGTTGACTTGTGGGGCTCCATAGCTGCCCCTGCTCCAAGATCAGCATCAAAACCTTTGACAGTGAAAACAGCTGCGGCACCTGATAATGATGACCCATGGGCAGCTATTGCAGCTCCTCCACCTACCACCAGGGCCAAGCCTTTATCAGCTGGACGAGGACGAGGATCTAAACCTGCAGCTTCAAAATTAGGTGCTCAAAGAATAAACCGGTCTTCATCTGGGATGTGAACTACATAGTTTTTGTTTTTTGTAAAAATTATAGTCAAGATTGAGTGAAGATTAATAGTTACTTTGTATATTTTGTCTTCTGGTGATTTAAAAGTTCATTTAAGAAAAGCAATGGACTTACATTACATGTCACCTTGAGTTGTACGTATTCTGGCTAGCATCACAATTGATTTGTAAAATTAATTTTTGCCCATCAACTACCATTCTCTCTATAAGCTCGTGGACATTTAGACATATAATATGGTTTTTTTATGGTAATCCTCCAGTACTTCTATCATTATTGTGAATTGCATGAGTTTGTCATGGAGTAATTTTTTTATAAGTATTTTTACAATTATGTGACTAATTATTATTTTAACGTTATGATGAAAGTACTATTTGTAGAAGGGTTTAATCTCGTCGTCTCCCAGTTTAATGGGCACTGGGTAAAATTTTTATTTTAGTTAAAAGTACTTTAAAATTCTGGCTCATTAAAAGTTCTTTTAATTAAACAGTTACGTCATACGGGTTTCTAAAAGAATTTTAAAGAATTAAAGAGTTCGCTATGAACAAGAACAAAACTCGATTCAATCCAACTCAAATTGAGTTTTAAAAGTGCTTTTTTTCTTCTTAAACATAAACAAGTTGAGCTAGAACACCACATTTTGGCTTGTTTTGAAATTCGACTAGATATATTCATTTAATTTTTTGGGAGTTTAACTTGTCAAATAAAAACTTCTCTAAGACTTAAACTTGTTTACAACCCTGCTTCTAATGTCACCTTTAGAATTGATGAACGAAATCAAGAAGATAATGAAATAAAAAATGGAATTGAACGAGTCATCTCACAAACCCGGTCTTACAAATGAAAATTATTAATTTAGTAAGAATATGAGTTCATTTCATTCCATTCTAGTAAAAGAGCAAGTAAACAAAATTTTCTTCTACCATGAAAATGAGCCGTTCTATTCTCCTTTTAATTCCTACGATCTGAACACTAATGCGGTTATGGTAGCTTACACATGAACCGTAAAGGCCATTTTACTGTTCCTGCCAATAAGAAAATTACTTTCCTTGGTAACCTTGGAATCAGATCGAGGAGAAGATCTTATTACGACGGGGATTATATAAAGTTTTAAGCCAAAGTACTCCCATTCACTGTTATATAATGAGTTTATCAACTGATCCGAACAAAGTCTCTTCACTAAAGAATCTCTTCTTCTATTATAATCAACTTGTTTGTTATCAATTAGCTAGAACTTTGGATAATGGCATCAAAAACAATATTACTGCAATGGATTTCGTATGTGGTGGATTTTTGTCCAGAAATGCGTAAAACTTTCAAGTTTACGAAATCAAGGTGCATGCATGAATGACGAAAAGGACGAAAGAAAGAAAGAAAGAGCAATTAATACGTTAATTTACGAAATAACACAAGTACGTCTGTACGTGGATATCTATCAACGTGAGGCAATTTGTCACTTTTTTGACAGACGTCAACTTGCGGAAGCTGAAACTAGAAAATTGTAGCCAAAAATATAATGCCCAACACTGAGCGCAACACTTTTTTTCCAAACCAAGAAAAGAAAGCTAATTGAAAACAAAAACATGCATGTCAAGTGGCAAGGACAGAAAAGATTGGCGCCGCCTATGGATGTCAAGTGGCAAGAACAGAAAAGATTGGCGCCGCCAATGGATTTGTGAAAGTACGTAGTATATCTTGTCATTACTTTTACTTTAGGCCCCGTTTAGATCTTAGCACGAATGGATGGATTGACTACAATGTATGTAACTGAAGAAAGATAGTGTCACATCGTGTCAGATTAGTTTTGCATTTTATTTTTGAGTAAAAGTTTTATACATGATGTTGGATTTATAAAATGGGCCAAGTTTAAGTATATATAATATATAAAAATATTATTTTTTAGTTAACTCAAACCAAATCTAATATATAAATATACGACGTTCTTTAACTTAAAATCAATTTATTATTATGAGAAGAGTTCATCCTAATTATTGTATACTAGACATATTTTTATAAAGATATTTGATAGGGGATAATATATATACTCTAACACTCCGTCTCATGTATAACTTGTTGTATTAAGGATTGTTCGTGGATCTAATGAATATAAAACTCCACACACAATATATATAAGCAAGTACAAAAAAAAATGGCACTATAACTTTGAAGAGTTAGTAAACCACAAACAACTTTAATTTTGGCATAATTGAAAAATGGCTATTAATTAATAAATGGGTAATTTTGACGGGTAACTGTTAATAAATCATAAATAATTTTTTGGCTCAATTGCGAAATAATTATTCCCCAATTAAGAAGTGACTACTAGTTAATAAATAGGTAAATTTGACTCATAAAAGTGAACTAAGCGCAAATGGGTAAGAATGAAGTGTTTATTTAGTCTTAAAGATAGCCCGCTTTGATACCATATTAGATTTATAAAATGGATCCAAGTCTAGTCAATTAACTACGAAAAAAGTTGACCTTAGTCATTATATACTGACATAAATTTTGTAAAAGTATTTGATGCGAGATAGTATATATATATATACACACACACACTTTAACATAATATTATGATATTTTATTAATAAAATATTTATATTAAGCAAAATTATCCTTATATTAATGAGATGTCATGATCACGTAACGTATCATGAACTTAATACTATTATATATATATATATATATATATATATATATATTTTTAGTGTATCAAATTTAAACTTTTTATTTTTTTGACTTACATTGCATTACTTTCAATAAAATGTTTTCCACTAGGACATCTTAATAGATCAAGTTGCCTAAATTTTGATCCGTTATAATAGAAACAAAGATTGAGATAAAAGATATAGAAGACTGATCAATGAAATTGAGTTGGCAGTTGGCCTCAGTACTACAAAAATGGAGACAATTGCTTACAAGTCACAACCAACTTTTAATTCACAGCTGGCATATATATATGACCACTAGGGTCCACTACTTATAGAGCTAATAGTATATATATTATTCATGATACATTAACCCATACTCCACCATCTCTTTACTTTCTCGTCACCCCCACAAAAACATAAAAAAAATTCTCTTAATTTCCCCCCCATGGCTGCAGTGGATTTCGAACCCCCTAATAAACACTTTGGTCATTTTATAAGTTTTAATTCCGAATCCCACACCCAACACTTTTTAGTCATAACTCTCTTCTTCTTCTTCTCAGTTATCTTTCTTCTTGTCACTTTCCTTTTATTGCATTTTTTCTTTCATCATGATGATACTAGTAATGCTACTAATACTCGTTTATCCACTACTATTACCTCAGCGCAGCTGACCTCTAGTAATAGTACTAGTAGTACAGTTACCGTTCCGGAGATAGCTCTAGGGCTAGATGCTGCCACCATTAACAGCATACCCATTTTCTTGCACGGATCATTAGTGGCCAGAAGTAGTGCAGTTATTGATATAGAAAGGGAGGAGTGCTCGATTTGTTTGAGATTTTTTGAAGACGATGAGATGGTAAAGGTGTTGCCCGAATGTCTCCATGCTTACCATTCTGATTGTGTTGACACGTGGCTGAAAAATAGATCGAGTTGTCCTCTTTGTCGGTCTTCCCTTAATTCTACGAGTACCACTAACGATATCAAGTAATGAGCCATAGCTAGCGTTCTATTTTATGTAAGAATGTAAACGAATTGAATTGACTCGAATATTGAATTATTTAAATTTAATTTATAAAATTTATTGAGTATGAAACAAAGTTTTATTGAGCCTCATTTAGCTACCGAGTTCGGCACGATTTCGAATCGAGTCCGAACAATTTAAAATTTTCGAACGAATATGATTCGAGTATCAATAGAAAATTATAATTTAAAGAGATTCGACTAATTTATCGAATTTTAAACTTTGATCATATTTAAATTATTTATATTTTAAATCGAATTCGAATCAAACTTTTAGTTAAGCGGGTACAAATCGAGCTCAAACCATTTGATTTATTTTACGACTTTAATTTTATGTCACCTAATTCTATCTCACCTCTTATGTAACAAATTTTTTAAAATTTTGAATATTCATACAATATATTAAATAATGACAAATTAAACCATATCACGAGTTTTAATAAATTTATTCTAGGATATTCTTGAAATTTATAATTCAAATTGTAACAAATAACAAAAAATTACTGCAAGTACAATTAATTAAGCAATAATCAACGAAGGCCAATAATTATCGAAGGCCTTAGGTTTAGTGGTATTATCTAACTCTATGATATTCATGAGACTGAGGATCAAATACTAGCAAAACTAAGATAGAGTGTGTGCGCACGTGTGCGCGCGCGTTTAAGTGGACAGTGAGTTGTTTTGTTTTTGGGTTTATTTTGTATTAAGAGTTATCATAGTTCTTTAGCATTTTGTTATGGACACCTTTTAGGTAATTAGACTGAATATATCCTTAAAACTTTATTCATTTGTTACATTCAAGGATAAATATGAAATAAATATATTCTCAAAGTTTATGATTTTACTAATAAGATTTTTATTTTATTTTTTGAAACAAACGGAATATTAAATTTGTCAAAGTCTCAATTTTCATGTACCATGCTACTCTTAATTTTATTATTTACTGTTAGAAGTTCTAGTCATGCATATTGGTATTAATTTTTTTTGTCCATTTAAAAGATAAAAAAAAAAAGGGTAAATGTAGCTGGGTAATTTTTTTTTTTTTTGAGTAATTACCGAATTAGTATTAATTATCATATGGAGGAAGAAAACAGTCGCGGGTAGAAAATGATCAGTCTCTTGACATCTGTGAGGAATTCTCATCTCCCAAGCAATACTCATGAGACCCTCCCTAATTGCCCACAGCTCCGCTGTTAACACACTGCATATGCCAATTTTTTTCATGTAAACCATTAATCCAATCGCCATTCTCGTTGCTAATTAAACCACCAATTCCGACCGAGTTCGGGTTATGCTTAAGCATCGGTATTGAGCTTTAACCAACCAACAGGGGGGCTTTTACAGGCCATAGAAATCTGATTTTTTCTAGAATTTTGTTTAGACTACTCATAAGGAAATGTAATGGTAAGGTCAGCAAAAAGATGGTTAATATCTCTGTCAATTTCAAATGGGGTGGAGCAAAAATGTTCTGTAGACTAGCTCCTTGTTTCGACTTCCCCTAACAGTCCACAATATAGCAATAAACATGAGATGGCCTTTAAGAAAGGAATGCTGAGAGAATATATTAGCCTTAGAATTAAGATTAGTTTTTTGACCCACATTGAAGGAGGCTGCAGGGAGAAAAAATTATTTTTAATATGGGTGGAAAGATACTTGCCCCAAACCAAAGGGCCAGTCTATCAAAGCATGCATGCATTGTATTCTCAATGTTAATTCCACATCTCAAGGAAGTGGCATCATCACTCATGTCTCTTGAGTCTAACATCATTAGTTAAAAAATTTACTTTAACAACAAGCCACAACAAGACTTTGAGGAATTTTACTTTGCCATAGTCAATTCCATTTTTCATGCATGGTTGTTGGGAGTAGGGGCACGGGAATCCTGAAGGAAGCTAGCTAGCTATACGCTCCCTCCCTTGGCTATAAGTTTACCTTCTGGATAATAGCCCCAAAATAAGTTTATCCTCCCCACTTCCCAATCTGGGAATAGGGGTCCCAAGGATTACTTTGGTGAGTTTATATGTGAAAAGGGAATATATTTAATTCAACTTAAAATGTTTGCACTACATACAACACACAATGTTTAACGTAGTAATATGTACACAGAATATGGAAACTCCTACTTTGATTATTGTTGCGATCTCTAAGCAAGATTTTTAGTCATCTATCCTTTTTCTTTCCCTAGGAAGTGAAGAGCGAGTGAATGTTTTGAGCGAGTGAATTACCCCATAAGCTACAAGGGCGCTACTAGAGCTAAATCTAAGGGATCTTTTCATAAAATTAAATGAAATAGTTTAAATAATTAAGAACGTCCGAATGAAGTAGACGGTCTAATTAAAATTTAAAAACTGAATGAATAAGTGTTTGATAATTATTTGTCTAAAACATTTGAGTGAATATACTTTTCTATTTTAATCCTATGAGCTATTTTGAACGAGTTTATTATAAAATAGACTTTAAAACATGTAATGAGAAATTTCATTTTATCATCTATTATTTTTAAAAGAAATAATTTAATTATCAAAATGACATCTATATCAACTATAGTAATCGCTCCAAAAAGTGAATTTATAATTGAAAATTTGAAATTCAATATAAAATATTTAAAATTAGTATAAATTTACTTAATTTTAATTAATATAATGAACACTATCAATCATAAGATTACAAAGTCAAAAACATGGAAGTGAAAAAGTTAAATTAAATGCTAGCTGAAATTAATAAAATGATGGAAAAGATAAATTGAATTCAATTGAGGATATGTTGGCAGTGATGAAATTTAGTCAGTATTTTGATTCAAAAAGTGAGAATGATTTTTTGTGTCGGATAAGTTTGTTTGATAAGCTGTCTGCATTCCCCCATCTTACTGATCAATAATTCTTACCTCAACAAGTGGTTATTAAGGGTGTTATCAAACCCCTCTTAAGACTACTATCTTATTTGTTCTAGACTCTCCTTTGACTTGGCAAAAGAAAATTGGAGTGGTAGGGAAACGTTTCGCAAGAATCTTTCACTAATTTGATGGATTGATCAAGGACATGTAACGTTGTCTGTTGAAATAAAATATGAATATAATTAAGAAGAATAAAATTTGGATTAGTTGTTATCCCTTCTTTCAATGTGCAATGGAAAGATAGCTAATCAAAAAAGTCAAGTTGACACTAAAATATAGTTAATGGAAACTTGAGATGAGAAGTTTTAAGGAGATATATTATTTCACCCTCGAATTAATCAAGATTGCGACTAAAGTTTTCCCTTTAGTTAGTTTAGCCAAAACTAAACCAACACACAGATTGACACTAATTAAAGCAGTTAAGCCGATAATCTGTATCAGATTCTTGACATTAGGGGGGAACTAGAAATTTATATATATCGGAGAGGTTAAAAATATTTATGAAAAAAATAATTATTGTTAAAAAAATTAATTATACCTCAAATAGTCTAATAAGAGTAAATTTATAATGAAAAAACTTGTCCATTTTTTCTTGATGTACGAAGTTTGATCAGCCCATCTTTCATAACTAATGATTATTATATAAATTATGAAAAATAAATTCAAAATTAAAGAAATAAAAAAACTCATATTTGGGGTGTGTGTTTAGTTGTTGTATACTCCATCCATCCCAAAATATAGACTATACAGTGTTAATTTTAATTTTTTAAAATTAATTTGAGATATTTTTTATTTAAAATTAAAATGAATTTATTTAATTTTAAACAAATAATATAAAAGTTGTAAACAAACTAATAAGTACTACTAGCAACAAAATTAATTTTCATATATAAAAGTTGAATAAACCACATCATTTTAAATATGAAAGTATCTCAAATTTACTTTAAGAAATCAACTTAAGTATTATATTTTGAAGTAGTAGAAGTATTTTATAAAAAGTATAATAGAACTTTGTGAGAATCACAAGTAAAATTAATAAAAGCTCGATAACATAAGTAAAAAATATGAAAAATCGGAACGGGCATGGCCAGTCCCGGCCACCACTGCATGCTCGACGACATCGATAATACTGTAAATTTTTATTTTCTTTTATAAAAAGCTAAATTTTATTTCTAAAAAGTTCCTCAAATCCAAAAGTTATGGATATGAGGGGAAACCAAAGTACATCTATCGGAATATAACATGCAAGCATACATAAATTGAGTGCTGCCATGCAGTTGCCGAATCCTCTGATCTGCTGCAATGCTTATACTCTATCACTGTTATGTGCTTTAATAACCCCTGCTATATGGTGCCAAGTGTTTTCACATCTTATACATGATATTTTCAGTCCCTTACTATCCTGCAACTGCAACAAATATCCCAACCTACTATTCTCGATCTGCTTCCCACCATGTCACATTAAAAAACTCGCTGTATTAGCTTTCCTCTAATACATCCACAAAGACTGCCAACCCATAACCATCCCCTAAAAATACAATTTTTGATTTACTGCAGTCATTCCCAGTATACTCATTTGACTAGGAGAGTAAAGAAGGTTTAAAATGAAGAAGAATCTGACCTGCAGCAGTGTTTCATCTAGATCGACGAATGATAAAACCAGTGCCTATTCAGTATCAAGGTTTGAATTTTGAAATATAAGTCTGGTGCTTAAAAAAAACAGAGGAACATATATTACTAATGATCAAGAAAATGGCATTACAAGTACAAACTATATATATATATATATATATATATATAATTGTATTAACATTCCCAAAAACTTTTGATTCTACTAAAAGTCTATTCCATTAATTAACATTAACAGGTGGAAGAAACTTGAGTTCAGATCCGGCCGCTCATCATTCTCTTAAGCGGCCAGGCAACCTGACGACGAACAAGCTGATAATGAATCATCAGTCATCCCTACATTATCAATGTTTTCCGAATTCGGAACCTCAACAATAATATCCAACTCTTCATTACTCAACCCCGACAATTCTCTCTCCTCATTCGATAATATCAAATTGAGCTTACCATCGCTCCCTAATACTGATGCTCGACAAATCGGACACGTGGAATGCGAATGCAACCACATATCAATACACTCCACATGAAATGCATGCCCACATTTTTGCAATTTTCTCCCCACCTCTTCCTCTTCAAAAACAGTTAAACATATCACACATTCCAAACCATTTTTACATTCACTTCTTTTGTACACAAAAAGTGGCACCGATGCAATGGCCGACGATTCGAGGCCTTTTGTAGGGGAACTTGAGAGACTAGTATCAATTGTGAACGTGTGAAAGTGATGAAAACGGGAACCTAAAACGCTTGGTATCGATATGGGCCTTCGGCGATTTCGTTGATTGTATTGAGCTTGGCCTAAGAACCATTTGGCATAAACATGGAGCAATAAAACAAATAGGATTACTAAAAGTAAAGAAATGATGGCGGCGAGCATGATGTTTCCGTCAAAGGAGAGAACGCCGTGGACGAGATTAGTGAGTGGATTGGAGGATGATGGTGGCGGAGGAGTGACCATTTTATTGGGACAAATGATAATACTAGTGATAGTGATAGTGGTGGAAGGTACAAAAGAGTGGTGTAGTGCTAGAGGTAGTTTCTTGGAGGATGATATGGTGAAGAATAGAATGCAATTCAAGAAGCTCATATGAGAAATAATAATAGGAATAATATATCTTACAAGCCCTTAACATCTAGCGTGTAATTGTGTCATACTATTTTTTGTTTTGTTTTTTGTCCTTATAAGTTTAATTAATTATATTACTAATTTGTTATTTTTGAATTGATTTTTTTTAATCTTTTTATTTAGTTCTTTAAATTTTAAATTTTTTATTTTCTTTTACATAATTTATACATGGAATACGTGTGGTAACCATGGTAGTAGTACTATAAAGGTAGTATATTTTATTTTGGAACAACGTTTACGTTAAAGATAAATCTACATACACAATATTTAAATATAACACTAAATATTACATTTATTTTAATTATTAAAAAGTAGAGTATGATATGAATTTTAATGTAATATTTTATTTTTTAATAATTAAAATAAATATAATGTTTAAATATTATATATGTGAATATAAAGTCGTTGAAAAGGAATTAAATTACGGCTAGTGTGCCCTGGTTTCTTCCACATTGCGTGTTTGTTACTTAATCAAATGCTAGATGGATTTAATAACTTCATCTCTCTTATATTTTTGTATGTATTATGTATATGTATAGATTAATTAATTAACAAGGTCAAAAGTGAATCCCTTTATCCAAGGAGCTAACAGGTTCTCATGAAGTGTGTGGGTGAGAGAGAGAAAGGGGGCTCTGAAATGAAGGTCTCGTGAAGGCGACGGCAGCAATAGGTTATTATTAAAAGAAAACACAGGAATTAAGGAGGAATTGTATTCATATGAACTTATTTTAGTAGCTGATGAAGATCCCAATAGTATCATATATGATACATGTACATATAGAGATGTTATTATATAATATACTCCTGTATGCGAACACATTAAATATATATACATAACAATATATGGTTGTCTAGTAGGGTGTACCCGGTCCTTTATGTCTTTCAGAGTTATTCACTTCAGGGGACCCATGTGAGTGACTTACTCTTACATAGAGAGAGAGAGAGGCACTAATTAAGGATCCAACGGTGGATTTGGTGGGTTTAATAGATAAAAAAATAATTAAATTATTTAAATTAATTATAAAAAATTAAAAATTAAGATTATTTAAATTTTTACTGCATAATTGATTATCGATTTATTCAGTTATCTGTTAAATCGATCGGTTTAATCGGTTATTAAAAATTAAGTATAAGAGAATAGTTAGTTATTAAAACTTAAACGTATGTAGTTAAATTTAAAATATTATATTTAAATTTAATTTAAAATCAAGTGTGTATATCATTATATATGTAATGTAATTGTATAACTAATTGTCATAACTAAATTTAATTTATTAAATCTTAAGATCCATAACTAAAATAAATAATTTTTAGAAAAGTATGTAAATTATATTATAATTTTAAATTGTTTGGTTGGTTCGGTCAATTTCGATTTTTTAAAAAGCCAAACCGAATCGGCCGAATTAGTCTTGATTTTTCGATTTTGTACTTTTTTGTTTGAATTTTTAATGGTTCTATTTGGTCCGGTCTATTTTTTAATGTTTTTTGATTTTTTGTGCACCCCTAGCACTAAGAGCAACTCCAGGAGGCCGGAATTGAACAAATCCTAGACTAAATATAGTCTAGGAATGAGATTTGACTGCAGCAGATGGAGTAAATATACTCCACCTGATTTTCCGACGAGGCTCAACGACTAAATCTGCGAATCAAAGCTGATGGACTATCTTCCCGACTATAATTTTAATTATATTTTAAGCTGAAGAAAAGGAGAAGAGGCTGAAGGTATGTGGAGAAGGAGATGGAGAGGGAGATGAAGATGAAGATGAAGAAGAAGATGAAGGCTCTGTTGACGAAAAGAAATATAGGATGCTGGATGGCTCACAACGGAAATAAAAAATGGGTCAGAACGGATAAAAAAAATAAAATTGGGCAGAACGGTAATAAATGTAACGGTAAGAAATTAAAATCTATAAATATGTACAATTATTCAATATATTTTACCATCTCTCAATCAACTACTTCAAGATTTTACAATTGTAAGTATTTTGTTAATAATAGTTTGTATTTTTATTATATTTAATTTATGTTTTTTTATTGATAATATATCTCTAATTTGGTTCGCAGATGGAAAATCATGGTTCTTCGATGTATTATTCTTCATTATTATCTGAAGATTTCTCTCTTGATGATCCAAATTTGTTGGATGAATTCTCGACTCAAACTGATGTACCAATTCAGACTCCTGAAAATGAGTTTAATAAAAGAGCAGGGCGAAAGGGAAATTACACAATTGATGAAGATGTCCTTCTTGTTTCTGGATGACTTAATGTAAGCATGGATCCAATTCAAGGAAACGATCAGAAACATGGAAGGTATTGGGAAAGAGTGCACGAATACTTTCACGAATACAAAAATTTTGAGTCTGAACGCAATTCTACTGCTTTGGCGAAACGTTGGTCAACAATTCAACTCGCGGTGAACAAATTTTGTGGATATTATGCTTCAATTGAAAGAATGCAACAAAGCGGTGTGGGTAAACAAGATAAGGTATTTCATTTTTTTCGTGTAAAATTTCATTAAGTTTATTCTTAATAGGTTATACTTAATATTTTGTAAATAAATTTTAAAATAGATATGTCAAGCATTGGAGATGTTCAAAAGTATGCAAAAGCAACCATTTGGATTTATGCACTGTTGGAGTCTATTAAAGGATGCACCAAAATGGAGAATAGATAGTAGTGGAAAAAAACAAAAAAGTACTAGAAAGTCAAGTCCAGCAACATCTTCTCCATCAACCGTAGAAGAAGTAAGTTTGGGTGAAGACGATAATATTGAAGATACAATCTCTGCAGGATTAGAGAGGCCAATGGGAAGAAAGGCTTCGAAAGCATTATTTAAAAAGGGCAAAGGAACAGCTGCTACTAGTACACCTTTGGAATTGAGGTTTGAGAAGTTCGAGCATCAACTGAAATTGAACCAAGAAAAGAGACAAGAGAATATGGACATAATATATTTTCAAGAGCAAGAAAAATTGAATATCAAGAAAGCAAAAGAGGATGAAAGGATCATGATGACTGACACCACTAACATGGATCCTGAAGCAGCTGAATATTACAAACAACGCAAGAAAGAAATCATGAAAAGAGTTACATCTAGTAGTTAACTTGCTTATTATTACAGAATCATGATTTGCTAATTATTGTAGTATGATGTAATGGATTACGCTCCACCATGTAGTGACCACAAGTGTTGAATAATATCTTGTTGAAGTTGAGAATTAACTTGTTTATCCCTTATGCGATGATTAGCTTCAATGAATTCAAGTAATTGTGGGGTACGCTCATGAGACACTTCCACAGTTGGAATCTCGTCATGTGTATCATAGGCTGCTTGTTCTTGATTTTCATCTTGTTCATCCTCAATGATCATATTATGTAGTATTATGCATGCAGTCATAATGTCATTTAGTGTTGTTTGATCCCAAAATCGTGCAGGACCACGAACGATCGCAAAACGTGCTTGGAGTACCCCAAATGCTCGCTCAACATCCTTCCTAAGCGCCTCTTGAGTCTTAGCAAATAATTTTCTTTTATTCCCCTGAGGTGCCGAAATGGTTTTAACAAATGTTGCCCATGGGGGATATATACCATCAGCAAGGTAATAACCCATCTTGTACTCATGTCCATTAATTGAGTAGTTCACAGCTGGAGCACGACCTTCAGCAAGATCAGAGAAGATAGATGATCTCTCTAAAACGTTAATATCATTGTGAGAGCCTGGTAATCCAAAAAATGCATGCCATATCCAAAGATCATATGAAGCCACGGCTTCTAAAATAATTGTTGGCTCATGCACATGTCCAGAATACATACCATGCCACGCAACCGGACAATTCTTTCATTTCCAATGCATGCAGTCGATGTTCCCCAACATCCCAGGAAAACCACGCTCTTCAGCTTTTGATAGCAATCTAACGATGTCATCACTATTGGGGGATCTCAGATATTCATCACCAAAAATTGCAATGACTGCTTTTACAAACCTTTTAAGACTCAATATAGTCGTGCTTTCACCGATCCGCACATAATCATCAACGAAATCTGCTGAAACACCATAGGCAAGCATCCGCATTGAGGCAGTTATCTTTTGAAGAGAAGATAAACCGAGTTTGCCTGCAGCATTCATTTTTTGGACAAAGTAGGAATCATACGCTTCAATTGCTTGTTGAATTCGGAGGAAGAGTGGGCGCCGCATTCGAAACCTTCTCCGAAATAGATACGGGGGGTATGTAGGATGTTCAGCAAAATAATCACGAAAAAGTCGATTATGACCTTCATGTCTATCCCGATCAATGGTAATACGACCTTGCACAGAACCACGATGATGTGATGTATGCCTATTGATATTTTGTTGTTCTTTTTCAACAGCCGCCAAGCCTAAAAAGTGTCCATATGCTTCTTCTTCTTCCATGTGTAACATAGCTGATTCGAATTGACGAGACATAATTAAAATAACGTATTTGACTAAAAGGTTGAACTTGAAATGAGTGAATATGAGAGACTGAATGTGCCTTATATTTATAGAGGTTGTTTGTTCTTTAAAATATAGCCGTTGAAATATGACCGTTGGAATATGGTCGTTGAAATATAGCCGTTGGAGTTTTTTTTGAATTTATTGATTATTTTAATATTTTTATATTATAGTCTACGGGATAGATAATATAATTTAAGAATAAAATAAATTATCATAAAGATTATTTATTTAACTTAAATTTACTATTATTATTAAAAAAAATATTAATATAATTATCTCGATAATTATTAGTGATAAAATATAACCGTTAGAATTTTTTTAAATTCATTGATTATTTTAATATTTTTATATTATAGTCCGCGAGATAGTCCATCTGCTGGAATGATCGAAGATTAAAGGACATCTGCTGATGTCACACGGACTAAATATAGTCCAGCAGATAGTCCACTGCTGGAGATGCTTTAATGCTCTCCCAAGTGCACTCTTCCTCTCAAAATAGAAAATTTCTGGGGCGACTTAAAATAGTGATCGAAAGTGGCGACCAATCGTTCCGGCAGTGTAAAACCTCCATGTATTGGTTCCCAACCCTACCGATCTCACACTGGACTCCATTGATGCCAAAAATTAAAAAGGAGTGAGACGACCGGTCGTCAGAGGTTCGGAGAAGGACTCCTCAAAATAAGAGTCTCATGACAAGTAAACCCTTGAAATGATGTTTTTCAATAATTTCAAAGAAAATGTTAATATGCATAAAAAAAATTATAAAATTAAAAGGCGACTTTCGTCATGGGACATGAGAGAACAGGAGTAAAAATTTGAAAGAGAGACGGTTAGTTTTTTTCTTTTAAAACTTTTTCTTTTGATCATTTTACGCGTCAACCGAGATTAAGTATCTTATCGGGTGACATTCGAACTCAAGAAATCTAAAAAGGGAACAAATACCACTAAACGAAACCATTGGGGTTAGCTACACACCTATGTTTACTTGTTGGACTAGCGTCCGTCCGCCCGCCTTTTCCTGCATGTTTTAGGCAAAGTTGAAGGGCTCGTGACTTCTGACCCACTTCAAAGGGAAGGAAAGGCTATGGCACACCTAACAGCCGGCAGAGTTCCATAAATTCTTAGATTGGGTCATACTCATACCCCTAAAATTGTCCTTAATTCATTGACTGTCCTACCTATCTCTCCCTCTATATAAATATATATTATCAGCTAGCTTCTGCATAAAACGCAGAAAGATTTGGGACGATATGATATTTATGGTATTCGATCCAAGGGCGGCTACCACAGAATATTCCACCGACTAAAATCATCTTTGGTGATGATATTTTCAACATTCTGGGTCAAATTACTGTATCCCAGATTTTTCTCTGATTCAACAATTCAGTCAAATCTGATTCATTGTAGCACAAAAGAGAATCAAATGTTGTTTACTGCTAAATATATGCAAACAAAACATCCTGCTTAAATCTTTAGAAAGACTTGAAGCAGTCTCATCAATTCAAAATTGTAATTAAGCTTAGGTAAGTTGAACCGAACTATAAGAAAGAAATGAAGTCGAGCATTAAACTTCAATCTCTGGAGACTAACCGATGAGTAATTAGGTGCTGATAGTATTCAAAAGTAGCTTTCCACCCATGGCATTCGACTCTTATCTGTGAATACACCACAGAAGTTATCATATTAAACCCCTCATTTAGAGACAGCTAAGTATTATAAGCCAATGGTTTTCAAACATGACTTAAAATACTATACCATTCGACACCAAGGAAGATTGAAAAAAAGAACGTTTGTTGAAGATTATAGATAGTACACTTGTATTTGAAGTATGTCCGTAATGTTACAAATATGTCTCTTAAATGTTAACAAATTATGTCAGTTAATGTTGCACATTGTTGATACTGAATTTATGAATTGAGGAATTGAGGAAGCATTATGAGTAAGCAAGTTACAATCAAACGGTTTCCTTGGCAAAATCAATCCATGAGCTTGTATCTTTTCTCTTGGACGCCAGTTACTCCCATTTGTATCTCTATTATGGTATGAAGTGGCATCTGAAAATGACAACACTTAATTTGATAAGAATTTAGCTTCTAACATAATGCTTAATAACCCAAGAAAGTTCTTAGTAAAATGCTAAGCAGACTGCTCTATGATTTTCTAATTACATACAAGGTGGATTTGACACCACCAATACTAACAATACTATGTCAACATGTACGAAGTACCATAAACATTTGCAAGGGTCCACCAATTAGTTCTACTATAATTTCATGCAAGTCATATTTTACTTGTGAATAATAGGCTAATAGTAGCGTGAAGCAACAATATCCTCTCTCTTGCCTGTGATGGTTATTTACTATCAAAAGAAAGTTTATTGACCAAAAATTACCTCTATGTGCGGAATTTCTTTCAGAGGTCTGTCAGCAAAATAAGCATATAATGCTCTTAAAACCGCCTACAGAAACGGAAGAATGCAAAAAGAAGAAATTTACTACTTCGTATTGCCATAAAAATGTTTATTAGAGAAAAGGATGTGGGGGGAAATAAATCTGATCAAGGTGTATAACCTGGTGAGATACTACAACAACAGGTGCTCGCTGCCGTTCAAGCTCAATAATTACGGGCTCTAACCTGCAATAGTAGGAAAAGTAACCATACTGAGCTAGTAGAACACATTGTTTTCTTGAAAGAAAACTGTGTTTATTTAATTTGAGACTGCAAACCTCTGGATAACATCGAGATAAGATTCTCCACGAGGATACCGATATCTCAGTTTGTCCTTTTTACGTGACCTGAAATAGTAAAAACACCACAAATCTTAAACCAAACTGAAATAGTTCTTAAAAATATGGAATTTGTCAAATTAGCATGCAAGCAAAGTGCTTAAAATGAAATAAAGTAGAATCTCATGCCGTAAAAAGAAGTCTTTTAGACCCTATCTAATGACAAGAGTAAATGCAGTCAATAAATTAATGACAGTTCAAGTATTGCCTACTCTTATTCACTTATGCCTCCCCAGTCTATTGTGAAACTGTGAAGATCAAAGACAACAGGTTTATTCACAGTTCACGCCTTCTACTTTATATACCCAAGTGACAGGTTTTTTCTTTTCTTTTTATTTTTTTTTATAAGAAAAACTTGCTAGCAAGACTTGAACTTATAACACTTGTAACTAGTGATGTTCATAGATAATTGGGTGTTAGTTCAACTTGTTCAGGGCATACAATTATCTAGAAGCAATGTTATCAATGATATATAAATTCACTAACAAATTATGTGATTGAGTGTCCTTCAAAGACAGAAAAAGTAACAAATATTGCTTGAATGTTTGAACTAAGAAAGAATTTCTAAGAAACAGGAGAAAAACTTGTCTAACAAAAAAGGAGAAAAAGAATATATAAATGTATAAAGTATATATCATAACACCTGTCAAAGCATGAAAACTCTGCGCATAAAATTCTCTCTCAGATGGTAGGCATCAACTTTTAGTCTTAATTATGTTTACAATTTAAAATGTCATGCATTCATTTTCATTTCGCTCTAAAAAGTTTGCATCATATACTTACATTATAATATGCACTACAGAAACAAAAAAAACTCAGTTCAGCCAAAAAGTTAAAGAATCATACCCGTATTCCTCAGGCATATTCTTCTTTATTTCTTCATATGTCATCCCATCACATACACCGGCATTTATCTCATCAAGTGCTCGCCATTGTATCTACAAAGAAACTGAAAGAACTGAAAAAACTCCCTAAACAAGATTGAAACTAATGGCTAAAAACATCAGTCCACTAAAATTTGTTGAAAAATAATCAATGCAATGCCCTTTTTGATATTCATTCTTACCTTAGGGAATCCAAAGATTGGGTTTGCTGTTAAAATTGTTCTCTGCAATGTGCTGGTCCATATCTAGGCAAAATACCAGAAACACCTACTATCAGTGCTTGTTAATTCCATTGAGGATTAAACAAGTTTATGCTGTAGTATTTTAAGAATTCATATGAAAACTACTAGGACTCAAAACTATTTGCGGCAACGGCAGCTTCAAACTTCATATATGATACGTGTTTTATTAGATATGGAATGGGATAGACATTGCTTACAGATGCTGCCCTTTCATTTTTCAGTCTCTTCTCCACAAAGTTAGCAAGTTTCTTCGCATAAAGCTCCCCAGTATCACTGTCCAAGAAGTCAAAGAATTACACCAAATACCCTCACCTAAGAACAACAATTCACACCAAGCAAAATGCTGAAAGTAGACAGCTAATATGTAGACATGTAAGAAATGAAAAACATTTTATCCTCACGTGTAATTTATATAAAGATAGGTTTATAATTTGCTTATCCATGGCCTACGTCTCTTATCTTCATACATAAAATAACACATCCTTGTGCATTTTCTGGTCAATGTCAAAACCTAGATCAATGGTTTTACCATCTATCTTTTTCAAGTTCCCACTTTAATATACTAAACTGTAATAACTGAAGCATCAGAAACTTCAAAAAGATGAGAATTTCCATTTCCAAACCGAACTAAGTGTTTATATTGTAACACGTAACCCAAAAGAAGGGACTTGAAGAATTAATATATTTTATCAGAAATTTTGACTGCCAACAACATTTATTGCCATTTTTTGGAAAAGCTCTCACTGTCTTAAAACTGAAGCATTGTTTCCTGTAGTTGTGAAAGCTTGCGCTAATCTGCTTATAATTTCAAGGGCATATACTTGTTGCAGATAGTGGCAGAAAGTTAGATCTGTACCAGCTCAATCCTCTTAGAAACCTTGCTAAGAGGAATCAGATTGTGTAAAAGACTGGCCATCAACTCCTCTTTAAGTTGCATACATAATTCCATAACACCATCAAGTGCTTGAGTTGGTAAAAATAGTTTAATAATATAATGAGTTCATAGGCCAGAACAAAATATGACAAAATCTCAACTCGGTCCAAATCTCAGTCAGTAGGCTGTACAAGCAAAAGCATAAATATTTCAAAAGCAAATATAACATTTCCATAAAGGAAAAACGTGATATCTCGGCACTTCAAACTTACGAATACATAACCAAGTAAGATAACTACTTTAAAATCTATAAAAAAGAAAACCTTATAACAGTGTCACCCCCAATTCTGCCTCTAACATTATCTCGACTCTGCCCATGCCTAGTAAGCAAAATTGGACGAGGAGTCAGATGTGTATTCACCTGCAGACAAAAGTTAAAGTTTGTGTTTACCAGTGAAGTATAAGAACTTATAAACTTGAAGATCAATTACCTGAACACTGCAAAGATACTTTTCCTTTCTTTTTTTGACAAGTAACATTGCATAGATAGCAAGTTAATCAATTAATTGAACTGCCAAGTCATTCTAATGGTGCAAAATTGTTGGACCAGGTGCCAAACTTATTTTGAAAACAATAAACATTGTACTTAGAATACCTTTACATAGTTCATAACTTTTCATAATTGTACTGACTAAAATTAAATGGAATCATCTATTTTAATTTTGAAAATGTTTTAAATTGACTTTTAAAAAGTCCATATTCATCTTATATTTTGAAAATGAGGATTAATACTTAACAACGTTAATAAATAATAACAATAATATAACAACAACAATAATTATAATAATAATAGTATTGTAAGAAACAGACTGTTGACTTCAGCAAAGGGAAATAATGCATAGTACAGCATACCAAGAAAAATACAATCCTCCCCGGAAGATAGCCGCTGATATTGTTTACCTGAACAAAGAAAAGATATCTTATAAGCAAAAAAATGAAGTGTTATAATGGCATCTCATCAGACAGTAACATCTGCCCTGAAAACCCTAGGACAGAGTAAAAAAATCCTAGAAAACACATTGCTCCATTGAATGTAAGGAATAAATTAGAAATTCAGTTACTAAGTTGAGCACGATAATTTACCCAAAAAACAAAAAGTTGAGCATGACATTTACTATAAGAATAAAAGAGTAAAGGATGTGCAACTATAACGGATAACTTGGAAGAAAACACACACACACATATAAGTCAAAATGCATCTTCATTCACGGTAAAAAAATGTTATAATGTAAACTTTTTTATAGCGTACATACTGTAACTCATCAACCACTTACAGATACTGAGCCCAAGTATTCTAGGACACCCCAGAATTTATATGATACTCTAAAACCGACCTTCTCAATGAAAATGTAGAAACCAGAAAGTAATAGAAGACTAAAAAAGGAATTTCAATGAAAGATGAGCTAAATGTGTAGCAATAATAGTGCTGTTTGGATTACTTGTATTTGTCCACCGTGGCCTTTGACCATATCGATCATTTTGATATAAGATCCTTCTTCTACTGGCTCATAAACCTTATATCAAGAAAAAAAAATTATGTTAGAATAATTTATAGCAGCCATCTAAGACAAATTTCAGCAAGAGTAGGAATTAATTATGTGTCAGAAAAATACTTTTTCATAATTCTCGAGTCGAGTTTTGAAGTCTTGATATCCTGCTTCGAAATCAGCTCTGTACAATAACACCAGTTAATATATATATATAACATTATTAAGATATGAAAACCTGATGGTTTAAGAAAAATATCATACTCTTCTGCATAGTCAGGGCTTTGTTGAATTTTGAGACGTATATTTCTTTCAATTATTTGCCGATCATTGCATATTGTTTCCAAAAAAATAATCTGTAAGGAAAACATATAACATTAACCACGCGTTAATTTCGAGCAGTAAGACTATATTTTCTGTCTTTCTTTTTTTTATGATAAAAGAGGAAATTTTATAAATAGAAAAAGAAAGGATACAATAAATGGTGGACAAGAAGTCCACCCTTAGCAGACTGAAAAAACAAAAACGGAAGAGCACTTAAAAAATCATTAAGCTACTTTAAAGGACGCAAAGTAGCTATAAACAATTTATCTTTTTGTCCATGGTCCAAATTTTAACTGACTTCACTCATCATAACAAACTTGTGTTCTTTTTTTAAAAAACTGTCATTCAGATGTACTTATGAGTTGGCCATTCGTATCCATGTGCATCCTTTGATCAGCTGAAAGATCAAACATTGAACCAACACACTATGTGATCCAGTCAACCCCAGCAGCTAACATTCTCGTCCTGAGGGGATTATATAATACCCTATACAGATTCTCCCTCAAAGATGAAGAGGAATTAACCACACACAAGGGAACAATTTGAAGGTCTTGGTTTATATCCTAAAACCAAACTTCACTAAGGCGCTCACCCACCTTAAATGTCGATATATATATATATATATATATATATATATATATATATATATATATATATATATATATATATATATGTTGGGCAGGTTATGCTGACATCAGTTGTAAGGTATTCCGTTCCATTGCTTCAATTTCGTTAGCCCCTCCATCCCAAGCATCGACAAACTTTTGGGCAGCCGTTCTCAAATCACTCTGAACTTGCTGTGCAGCTAACAACACAAGTCAGGGACAGATATGAGATTCTTCAAGGCACGTCAACGCAAATTTCAGAACCTACAGCCAGCTACACTGCCATCTTAAGTGGGTCTTGTCCTCCCTCAGCCGGATCACATGCCATCAACTATGCTATGCAGGATGCAACCCAACATCAGGGCCGGCCCTGAGGGGGTGCAGAAGGGCCGACCGCACAGGGCCCCCAAATTCGGAGGGCCCACAAATTGTGCTTTATATATTAATGTCTGTTATTTTATATGTGAGAGAGGGCCCCCAATTTTTTTTTTGTACAGGGCCCCTAATATAAATTGTGCTCTTAGGACCAACTCTGCCCAACATGACCCCGTATCGTTTTTAATATGATAAACTCAATATATGACGAGTCCAACTCCCACTCTTGCATGCCTATGTCCTTCCTTCTGCCATGAAGTAAACATTGACTTGGCATGCACAAAAGCTTTGGCATTTAGATATTTAAGTCTATGTTTTGTTGCAACGACTATCAGGGGATTTAACAATATAATCCTTTAATGAGTCGCATCCTATGTTTGACTTTGACATCATTTTACTCCTAGAGTCTTTAATCTCGAGATAACATAACCCTTTTTTGGATACTATCTAATACCACCTCCCCCAGTTATTGTATAATTCCCTATTAAATGACCACAACGGGGAAAAACTGTCTATTTCCACTAATACCATGTATAATTTACCCTCTCAACAAGTAGGGGTAACAATCGTGTCGTGTTAGACGAATACGTGTCGTATCAGGTTATAGGGATTACACTAAATAGGTCAACAATAACATTATCCATTTAATTATTCATGTCAAGATACTTAACACTAACACTAGCCTATTTATTAATCGTGTTAACATGTCGACCCATTTATCCTATTTACTATATGAATTAAATTTTTTTATTAAAAAAATAAACATCATTCACTTATTTATTGAATAATAATGTAATTTATTTATCACAACAATATTTATTAAACAAAATGCAAGATAATATGCTTAGAAAAGTAACTAAGAAAAATAAAAGTTAATATTTAAGATAAATTATAACGTTATATCATATTTATTTTCAAATTATTTTAAATAAATATGTCTAATCATGTCAACCTGTTGATTATACGTGTATGACCCATTTAAATTTCGTGTTGAATGTGTCGACCTGTTTATGACACGGATATTGTTCATGCTCAACACTAACTCTCTTATTTTATATCGTGTTCGTGTCGGGCTACCGTGTCGTGTCAAAAATTATCACCCCTATCAACAAGCATGTGCCTATTTTTTAAAAGGATAAAATAATACCAACAGATAATAATACTGAATAATACTTTATAGGACTATAATCCCTTGGAAATATTCCTTGATAACAAACATGGCCCAAGTGTCATACTGCACATGGAATAAGTATCATACCTTGCATTTTCCTTCAGCCATTTTCATAAGCATATTCCTTCGCTGTCTTGTACTGTTTGTGGCATCAAATATTCCTACCTACACTCAATTAAAATCATCTTCAACAAAATCATTGGGATAGGTCCCGTAGTAACTTGTATTGATAACTTACCTGGCCACCACCTTCTTGCATCCAAGCTATCATATCATCCATTGCCAAAGCTGCTACCTAGTAGCAGGTGATGTATTAAAACTATGTGCAAAGAAAAATGTTAATACTGTGTATACAATAATATGCAACATAATTTTAATATCTAAGAAAAATTAATTGGTATAGCTGTGCTAGAAGGGGATTAGTTTTAGTAGAAAGGTTGCAACATTGGAGAAAGAGCAAACGAAAGAAAAAATCAACATAGTAGGTTATTGTATCTAAAATGCTGACGGTTGACAATAAGATACATCTGCTGAACACCATAAATAACTCCTCATAATCTCAAACTGAACAGAGGTTCTGCCAAGTATATTTTGACCTCTTCTTGAAAAGAGGATCACCAATTATGTCAAAAAAATCTGTGTCGTTATCTTTGGAGTACTTAAAGAAGAAACTGTAAGTTTGGGTTACGTAAAATGTAATAAACAGCAAGTCTAGAACAAAGAGAATCCAGCTTGGAATAGTGGACGTCCACCACAGGGTTGAACATCCATCCAATAAATTCCTCTGCATGTCCCTAATTAGTTGGAAGTCCACCATCTTGTTTTGGTTAACAATTGGGGTTGAAACCAGAGAAATACAACTGCAGAAGAATGAGGTTAGATAATGTAATTAAATTAGATGCTCCCAGGCCCACCTTCACAAAGTGTGATGAGAAATCTATTTATTGAGATTTCCATTACTTCAGGAATCTCATGGATCTAGAGTCCAATAAGATGGTATCTTTCTTAACTTGCTCTATTCTATTTAAATGGACTCCTCCTCTGGTAAGTGCATCTAGGCTCTAGATCCAATTAGTAACATTTCTTGTAAGAATTATTTTTCTCCATTGAATTGCTTTGATGTACCTATTCAGTTCATATTGTTCAGCGGCTGATTAAAAATATTGGTGTCGTAGGTAATGTAATTAATGTATTTTAAAACTTTAAAATTTATTTTTTTAACAATATGAAGCAGAAAGTACACATGTCTATAAGCTCATGAAACAGTTATCAACTTTTTAAAAAATTAATTAGCCTTGGACAATTGATCGATTTAATTAGAAAAAATAACAAGTTAGATATGCATATTTTCCTAATTTACGCTAATAATTTAATGATATATAAGACATTAAGTACTCTTATCAAGCCTTTAAAAGAATGATTATATGTATATATACGCTCAAAATATTCACTTCTGGTTCATATTACTTGCGTAAATATATATTAACAAGAATATATGACAACTTAAATAGAATTATAGAGAGAAAAAAATATGATAGTTATATGAGTGAAGTGATAAAAATAATTATCTATACAAATTATACAAACGATACAAATAGAGAAAAGAGAACTGAGAAGTTTTTTTACATCTTTTCAAACGTTAGAGAAAGTATGATTGTTTCAATACAAGGGTAAATAATACTTGCCACTTTTTATAAAAGTAAGTTTATTAGTGGCCACTTTGTAATATATAGTGTGTTTGGACTTCTGCACTACTGGCACTTAAAACAATTTTAGAAGATCTGTGGGGACTATTCAGCAAAATTACTTTTTAATGATAAAACTACTATTGCATATTACTTTTATTAATCCCTACAGGGCCATGACTCCTCCTTGTCCACTTAGCTAAGTCACTGGCTTCTTACATTAGGAAGGCAAGATCTCTTCCAAAGTCAAGACTTTTATATGGTCTCTGGTTGACAAAAATTGAATATGTTTTTTAATCTCTGCCTAACCCAACTAATTTGGGATAAAAGACAGCGATAAGTTGTGTTGAATACAACTTATCTTTATCAAGATTGTATACCCTATAGGGCCTTATGTGCGGGTAGAATAATGAAACTCATGTTCATTTATTTTCATTGTTCTAGTGATTAGCGCTTGTGGAGCTTTATCTTTGTAGTGTTGGAGAAGTGGGAGTCTCATGCTTAGATTGAAGATTTGTTGTAATTCTCTTTCGAGAGTTTTGAAGAAATAAGGATGCAAAAATACTTTGATAATGTGTTTTCTTCTCAATTTTATGGGGAATTAGAACTGATGCTAGACTGTTTAAAGAGAGCTACTTATCGTCTAATTTGTTGAGGGCTAATGTTACTTTCCTGCATTCCTATGGGGCTTATGCTATGAGGCCTCTAAGGGTACAGATGTGACTGATTCTTGTAAAGATTGGAGAGCTACACTTTCTTAAGTGTTCTTATTGTCTTGTTTTACAATAGTCTGATGGGGTGAACTGCTTTCCCACCCTGTTTTACTTGTATCCTCTATTAAAAAAGGGGAGCCAAGGCTATTTTGCAACAAAAAGTTAAAGGGTGGCGCTTTCTTACTTTAATCTTTTACACTTCACAAATCATCTCTGCATGTGCTTTAGTATTTGCCTCCTAAAAAAGATGCAGATATTTAGCTCGATAGTGTATATGACAGTATGAGCACCTTTTTCCCTTTTATTTATTTTTTTGATGCAAGGTTCTTCCATGCGGTCTTCTGAAAATTAAGAGAAAAATAACCATTAAAGAGGCGACTTTGGCAGCAAAACATTGTGTTTGTTTAGATGTGAAATATTTACAGTTGAAAGTTTTTAAGGAAAGAATTTCTTTCTTTCTCACTTTCTAATAGTTGATTTTTTATTTTATTTTTAAAAAAAAAAGAAAAGAAAAGAAAAGAAAGAGAGAGAATGGATATCCAGTCCACTTAATATTAGAAATAAGCATTCATTACATGCATTAAGTGAACCTGGGCATTTCCCAGCTGTTTTATCGAAAAAATTTCCTCTGTCGGAAAACATCAACTTTAATTAGTCAGTAGTATAAGAAAATTAATACAGATGAGTGAATGCTTGCATGTACCATGTATTATATACACACAAATATAACCCATATATGCTTTTACAGACTGCTAGTATCTATATATGCATATATTTGCATGTTTTTATGTCTACTGTTTTATAAACAAGTAGTAAGCATTCAGTAGAATTCACTTAAAAGATCCTTTTTAGTCAATTTCAAAATTTGTAAATTGCTTATGAGAAAAATAGAAGTCGAACTTATGCACGACAAATAAAAACAGAAAATGCTGAAAAGTGAAAATATAATTTAGCAAAAAAAACAGTGAAAATATATACTCTAGAAAATATTTTGAGGTGTAACCTATGACAAATTATACTTTCAACAAGTTTCAGTCTATCATGCAAATAGAAGGTCAAAGTTATGTCCATGATTCCTTTAACACGTTATCTTCTATACCTTGATATGGTGAACTAGCAGTCTCAGGCAAAACCAGAGTTTTAGCTGCTCGTCTTTTATTAATTATACGATGATTTCATAAAATATTTCTTGTGAAGCAAAATATTTTTATGGTGGTCAGTTGCACAATGATTCATATTTCAGCTATTATATCTCTTAGAATTTCAAAATTTTCATTGAGTTCTGAATATTTGTTATTATCAATTTTTCAGGAAAACCACTAATAGCCAGATAACAAAGAGAAAAACACTCGACAATCTTACAATATGCAATGAAATACCACAGAACCACAATAACCTACGTGATCACTTATTTTACTATTTATACATACGACTATAAAATATGGATATATGTTTTTGGATAATAGAATTTTTTAGTAGATACTCACCTCATTACGTGCCTCCATGCCTTCTGGATTGTCACCTCGGAAAAAATCAGCAGACTGCATAAAACATGTGTGATCTATGAAAACACATATTGGAATAATCATAAAAGAAAAAAAAAATACTGTAATAGAAAGGATAACAGATAGTCTCCATATAGGAATCCAAGCTTCATACTGCTTGGGGGATGGTTGATATTTATTTTTTTAATTTATTTTTAGGGGGGAAGGGAAAGGGCCAGCCATGGGAGCCACTAAATTTTGATGTGGTTTTACGGATAGAACAACAAAATCTTCACAGGGGTTGAATCACTTGGTAGATAATCCTTCAAACCTTTAGAAACAAGAAAAATTCCTGATATTGTGGAAAATAGAGGAAGTTGATTTGCACATGTCAATGATACCTGATTAGTTCCATGCTTGAGTCTTCGGTACTGTTACAACCAAAACACAAGTTACATAATTTTCTTGTTTACATAAGTCTCTAAGGAGTATAAAGTTTGCTTATGTAAGAATGTCAATCACCTTTCCAACATTGAAGTGTTTAGTGTCATGACCCAACCAACGAAGATACCTTGTAAGCTTGGCCGCAGTGAAAGTCTTTCCCCGCGCTGGCAAACCAACCTACGATACAAACAAATGTTAGATACCTATAAAAATGCAATTTGATGTTAAGAACCGGTTATGGAGTCAATTTCTTTACAAGTCATAATCTAGTTAAAGAAGATGGTGAAAGGAGCAGCATTGGTGTACACACGGTTTATAGGAAAAAACCCAAGGGCACGGGCACAAAATGATACGCATATGCCAACCACCAAGTCCTACCCATCCCACTAAACCTACCTTTGACCCCAGGAGAATCTAAATATAGCCATTGTGCTCCCAACAAGACTTGCCCAAAAATACCACAAAAGAATAAACATACCAGAATATTTTATTTTTTTGGTTAGTGATTTTGTATTAAACAAAGGCACCAAATAAATATTTATTTTTCCAAATAACTAAGCTCATAAACAAAAACCAAATTTGAAGATATAACTATCCTTGTCTTCAAAGCATTGACAATTTCTTCCTCTCCAAAATGCCCAGAATAAACAATGAGGAATGCAGTTTCCTTCACTATGCAGTAAGTGTGCATTGCTTGGATTTGGGAGAACTTGTCCAGTTTATGAAAGTAGTATGCCCTCAAGCCAATCACATTTGATGTTATAAACATATACTTTGTAATCTTGTTCATTTATTAATAAAAGTATCAAGGCATTTCTTTATTCATGATTAATTACTTGAATTAATCAAATGGATAAACCCATAGTTTTCGAGCAATGCTTTTAGAACCATGATGAGGATCATTCTAATGAGATCTAAATTCAAGATAGCTCAAAACTAAAATTGTTCCTAATCGTTGGATCACTAAAAGGGGGATTAGTAGATCCGAATAGATTGGTACATACTATGTTTGCTCTTATGAAGAGGATGATTGATCTCATAATCATTTGTGTAGAGACACTAAAGCAAGTATGTAGGTGCTTATTAGAGAATAAGTTCACTGAACGTGACTCACTCAAGGAACACCTAATGGAGTTTTACTTGTCTATCAATAGGAGTTCCTTATGTGATAGTCGTACAAGTGATTCTTAGACTTGAGATCATCTTAGTATCTTGTGTGTACTAAGTTATACTTTGACATATTCTTTAAGACCTATTAGTATATCAAAGGATGTGATTGGGTATAATAAGGTACACATGGAGATAGATGAATGATCAACAAAGGATCTACCACTTCCAGTAAAGGGAAAGAATGTCCTATGCGATTCAATAAGTGACAACTCAGAAATCCCTTGCCAGGGTTGCATGGAATTAGAAATGAGTTTCTAATTTACATTAACTAGAGTTGTGTATTTGTGAATTGAAATGCATATAATTAAATAAATAAGACTTGACAGAAATTCCGTGTCTTATATTTGATTGGGACATTGTATGGTAGAAGGATTGAATTGTACGGTAACTATTTGCTGAAATGTTCTTTTACGATTAAATGTTGAAATCTATATTATCTGGAAAGTCGACTAATCGCTAAGGAGGCTTACCCTTATTGTGGAATAATTATTTATTCTGAATTAAAGAGTTAATTCGTAATAAATGAATTAGAATTGTTCTAATTTATTTATTATACAACCGGTTTAATATGGAGAACCTAAAGGGTCACACCGCAAAAGAGTAATATTTATTTTAGAAGTGGATGGCATAATTGTAATAATAAATTAAGTACATTTAATTTATACTATGGTGATAGAATAAATTAAATAGCTTAATATTTATAATTTAGTATTTTAGAAATACTAATTATAAATTAATAAGAGGAGTCTTATTATTATTACTATTATTTTTATTATTATTATTACTGCTAGTATTATTATTTAGTTCCTAAACGGTTTAGGAATTAATTAATAAGTAGTAATATTATTATTAAATAATTAAGTTCCTAAATAGTTTAGGAATTATAATTATAATAATTAATTAAGTTACTAAATGGTTTAGTAATTAATTAATAAGAAGTACTCTCATTATTAAATAATTAAGTTCCTAAATGGTTTAGGAATTGTAATTAATTAATTTAGTTCCTAATTAAATTGGGAATTAAATTAAAACCCTAATCCTAAATAGTTTAGGAGGGTTGACTAGATCTATAAATAAGAGGAGTCTTATCATAGATCAAGGTTACACACTCTTTCATTAGATTAGTGAGAGTACTCCATAATTCTCTAGATCTAAGAGTTAGAGAGAGAGAGAGAATTAGGGCTAGCCACCCATGGTTTGGAGAAACTAAGATCCACTTCTTTAATTCATAGATCTCTTGGTGGATCACCTCTAGAGGCTTCACACTTGGGGAGCTAACATTGATCCGTGGAATCTAATCGGTGAATTATGAAGATGAACGTGAATGATTAAAGGGAGATGAACTTGTACCCGTGGAAGCTTGGTTCTACAAAGGTATAAATTCTTTTATCCTTCCTCAATTAATAATAGTCGCATAAGAAATATCCGGGTTATTGGTTTGTACAAAAATTTTAAAATCTGATTTTTATTGCTTCCGTTGCGCTTATATAATTTGATTATATGTATGCCATATTTTTGCAAACCAACAGTTTACTACTACTATTTGAAATGGGAATAAAATGCTCCTTAACTATTTTATCTAAGAAGATGCTAACTAAACAAGCAGCTGACCAATTAAACATTTTCACGTTTTAAAGAAAAACACCCAAATGTTTGGCAAATTAAATAAAACTCCTAGCATATATCAAAGATTCTTTTCTATTAAAAAAACCTTTATCAGCAATTCTGATCTTTTACAAAAAGAAAGACAATTAGAAAGTTCTCCTTAATCTAATTTATACGGTTTCTTTATTCACTATCGAGAAGAAGAAAAAACTAACTATAAATATCATTTGTTTCTTATAACGTTTCACATTCTAGTAAATATTCCTGTTTTTGTGATCTCAACGAGTCTTACCCTTGTATTTTCTTTCCATGGTGGGTGACATTCCCCCTTCCTATTCAGCGAACTAGAATATCCGTGTTTCAGGTAGCCTAGATCTTTTCTACCCAAAGCAATCGATTTCCACAGACTAACCCCCCCAAGCCAACCTACTCTCTGCTGCAATTCACCCATGAAGCTCTATACGAAACCTAATTGTAGTGACGCAATTCCATAAACTAACCTTCAACATGAAAAGAGACAACAATTTTCAAGAAGAGCTGGATTGAACAGGAAAAGATCAGGATAGAGGTCCCCCAATACCCCTAAACCTTGCTCTCAGAGAAAAAAAAATCCCAATTGATCAACTACTAAACCAATATACGTATGGTGGAACTCCCACAGAAACTAACTAGCTTTCGCCAATTGATCTTCAATCCTGAAAACCGCCTTAAAACACAACACAAATCACAAAGTATCTCAACTGCAAACCCACCTCATCAAACTAACAAAAAAATAAATATAGCAGTATCATTAACAAACAACAAATGGAAATAGTAACCAAAACAGCTCGTCCACTTGAATCGTGAATAAATAGAAGCCTAGACATAAGATCAAACTAGAGAAAATTTCCCGTTGGAAAACCATTGATATAGACTGAAATTCTAATGAAGAAGTATATGCTCTATTCCCCACTCTATCCACCTCTACAAAAAGGTCATCCTGTCCACGAAGAACAGTAAAAACTCTCAATTAACTTGGTAGTGCGGATTTTTCATAAACAGTAGGTATCTGCACTTCCAAAATTTAGCCTAAAAAAAGTAGAAGCTTCAATTTTCAATCTCATCTAGTTTTACTGAAATAAGGAGGTAGAAGGATCCTTATACTAGCTAGAAAAAAAATGACAAATAACTTGTCAGGAAAGTACCAGGACAATTGCCAAATGTCTGTCCTCCTTTGGTCCAAGCATTTGATCAGCAACAGCTGCAGCTGCAACAGCTCCCGCTGCCGCTGGTATTGGATTCTAACAACCGATAGAGTGCAACATCAGGACAAAAAAACACCACTGAAGAGAGAGTAAATTCTTTACTTGCAAATCACTATGAATTGAAAGAGACGTGTTGTACAAACCTTGGCTTCTGAATCAGGTTTAAGATCAATAGTGAAAGCACTTGAACTAGCAGATTTAGCTAGTCTAGGAGATCCAACGCCCCTATCCACAAAGAGTCCCCTGTGACTATCTTGCTTTTGGAAAACTGAAAATGTTCCGACGGACTTTGATTCTACCATGCCAGAAGATGAATACACCTTAGAAGGATCTGGGACTATGACTTCCAACTCCTATTCAAGTATTAGATGAACAACTTTTAGATGAAGCATGAAGTTCCAAAAGAAAATAAAAGACAATGCTTCAACTGCAAATAAACAAAGATAACATGTAGATTTGGCATATTACGTTTTCATAAAACTACCTAACGGAGATATGCAACCCAACATCAAAATCACATTCAGAAACTATGTCTAATATGCTACTAACAGCTACAGCAATATTCAGGTTCCAAATATGTAAGACCGGGATATCAGTTAATATATTGAAAACAAAGAAATAATCGCTTTAGTTTACCTTCATAGTAGCTGGTTGATCGGTGGAAACACCAGCATCCTTGTAGGAATAGGATGCATTCCCTGAGGCATCAGTATTGGAAAATACCCCACCGCGGGTAAATGACCTTGGAGTTTCTGTCATGTTAGCTGCATAAACCATACCTGAATTTGCAGAAGTTGCTGGAGCTGGGACCTCATAATGTTCAAGATCAAGCTCCAAACTTACTGAAGAGCCATTCTGTGCAGAAATGACAAAAAAAGTTAACTTTTTTTTGTATAACAAGGATATTTTATTAAAAAAGGAAGGAGTACAAAGAGAGAGGGCGAGTGATCCTCGAAGACCATAAAAACTGAAAAATGAAAGTTCTCAATGAAGGACTGCCCCCAATCCCTCTAAATATCCGAAAGAGCCACTCCTTGGAAATCGTCATTACCAATGACATAAGGAAGCCATAAAGAACACTCTGATTTTATTTTTATATTCGATAAGTTATGTAGGACACTCTTATCCCAACAAAAAATGGAAATGCCGCAGAATGATTGTTAAAGCAAAGCATATGTTCCCACAACACCCCAGAAGTAAAGGCAAAAGTCACAGCACATTCAGCAGAAATTTGTATTTGCAGTAGCCCGTAGCGACAAAAGTATTAGCGCAATCTTCAAAAATCTGTGTTCTGCAGAATCTGTATTGAGTCTGATATTAGAATCAACGTTAAGGGGTGTAGGAAGCCTATGGAGAATTGGGAAGAAAGTTTCTTAACAATTGAAGGTTCCTCTAGTTGTGGTTTAGCGTGAGGCTCAGCTGCGGTGAGATGCACATTGCTATTGTTTTGGATGTGAGGTTATTTCTCTAGTTGTGGGACTCCTATTTTCTCAATAAAATGTTGATTTACCCAAAAAAGAAGAAGAATGACAAAAAAAGCCCTGGGTTGGGAGTAAAGGACTCTCGCATATGGAACATAAGAGGTCAAACCAGATCAGATGCAGACTGAAGTCACTGAACATTTAAGTATCCTAGAAGTGAGGTATCAAGCTATGTTGACACTCCAGAGATAGTAAAGCATAACTTACACATAGACATTAGTTCACAAATATGGAAGTGTTGAATGAAGAGATGCAAGTATCCTCAACCACTAACTTTTTTGACAATTTAAAGCAACTCTAATATAGAAAAATAAAGAATTTGATCAAAATTATACCTCACCACCTATTTGTGGAGCCGAATTAATACTAACATCAGGAATGCCACGAACAGTCGAAGGCTGGAGATTCTCCCGGTAAGCCCTCCAACTAGCCGCAAGGTCAAATGGCGAAACCCTGTCTGCTTTTATGAACACCCTATACTCAAGTACCTCCTCAGCACTAAGCCTAAACAACGCCAACCTTGCATCCCCTTGCAATGTCCCTCTAGTCAAAAGCCTGTTCGGACCCTCCTCCACTATACACGGCGCATTGTTATACTTTGGCTTCAATAAAAACTTGAAGTCCAACGTTTCTACATTCATACACAAAATTAGATTCTAAATTACATAATCAAAAACCTTAGCCAATAGATAGTCCAATTACCGTGATTGGGAGGAACAACAAAGCTTAATTCCCATATTAAAGTCGATTCACGTTCCATTGAAAGCTACAATGAAGTGAATGAAGTAAACAATCAGAGAAATGAAATGAAGTGAATTGAAAGGGGGGGAAATGTTTCAAAACATCATACGGCTTTAGAGGAATCCCAAGAGCCAACAAGAGGAACAGAGCCATAGACGTGAGGGATGAGTTCGCCTTTGAGCTTGTAATTCTCCATTTTAAGAGAAACATAGAGCTGCCCGCCTGCTTGGTCTTCTCTCTCCTCGCTGCCATGAGAGCTACTGTCTGGATTCATTGATGCTCCAGTTCCCATTCTCTCTAAAGTTCACACAACACTGATACTTACTTGGTCCCTCCAGAATCGAGATTGAAAATTGAAGATTCTTAGTTGATAGATGAGGAAATTGGAAGAATTGGGAAGAAGAGATGGAATGGCTGGCATGTGTTCGCGTAAATGTTTGGATAAAAGAGAATGGAAAAAGATGAGGAGGTATGGCGTTAGTTGGGATGCGATGGCGTGGCGCGGGTGCCAAGTCGTTAAGAGATTAGATTAGACGTGGTGGGCCTTAGCCGTACCGGCTTCCGTTGATAGAAAGCATGTTTTTTATTTTCCAAATAGAACCTCGGTCTGTCCCTCTTTGGATCACTATTCCATACTGGATTGGTCTCATAAATTTTTATCTCAAAAAGAAATTTAGATGATATGTCTTAGGGCCGCTCGACAATGTTTATAAGTTAAAATTTAAAATCAATTATACATCAATTTTAATCGTGACTTATAAAAAAAAATATTCGATATTAGTTTGACTTAGAAATTAAAAATTAAGTTAAAATAAGTTATAAATATATTTAGTTGATAATGACTAATAAATTAAAAAAAAATTATAAATATTATTAAAAAATACATTAATAAAAAATATATATTAATTTAACATTTTATCATAAGAATCATCATTTTAACATTAATACGACATTAAAATAAGCCTTAACATCAATATTCAGGAGTTTTTCTTTTTACTTTTATTAGCATAATATCCATGAGTTATTATTATTATTATTATTATTATTATTATTATTATTATTATTATTATTATTATTATTATCCTTTCTATAGTTTAAGACTTACAAACCTCAAAATAATTAAAAGATAGCAAAACTTAAATAAATATTGAGAAAAGAATTATCCTAACAAATATAAGTTTAATTATTGTTTTTTAAAATTTTAATATCAGTTAAAAAGTTAAAATAAAAGATGGAGAGGGAGAGAGAGGGTAGAAGGGAGAGACGGAGAGAGTGGAAGAGAGAGATTACATGTAATTTGTGAAAAAAATGAAGGATAAAATAATCATTACATTTTGGTCAAATTTATTTATTTAAATTGACTTATAAGTCATTTTTTGAGAAATAAAAAATTGTTGGTTTTCAAAAAGAATTTATAAGTTAATTTATAAGTTAAAAATTAAGTCATAATTGAACACCTTAGTAAAAGATGATTTATAAGTTGGTATGACTAACTTATAAGTCATGGCCAAACAGACTTCTAGGTGATATTTGATAAAATTGAATGAAACAATTTGAATGCGTTAGAGCTCTGAATACAATAATATTTCTGTATATAATAGAGTCTGAATGAAAATTATTATCTGAAATATCTAAATGACATTATTTTTTTTATTTTAACCCTCTAAATTGTTTTAAACAAGCGTGTTTGTTAATTTTAAATTAATAGTCTTATATGAACATATTTAAATAATATTTTTCAATATATTTTTATAAAAAATATTCAAATATATTATTATTAACTACCTATATAGTTAATAAATTATTATAATAAAACTATCAACTATGATAATGTGACTCTAATAAACAAAACAAAAATTAGCCAATCTTAAATAAAATAATAGTTTGTATCGACAAAGAAACAAAGTCAAATTTCACTTTCAAAGAGAATATAACAACATGTGGCCAAAAAAAAAGGAGGGGGGGGGGGGGGGGGGTGGGGGGAAGTGCATCGCTATTAAACCATAACAAAGAAAGGCAAGAAAGAATGAGAGACAGAGAGAGAGGTAACTGAGATGAGAGCTAGTGCAACAGGAGATTAGGATTGATGTAATGAAATGGATAATCAAGAAATTATTTCAAAATATTAAGGGTAATTTTGTCAAATATTTGCCTCTTAACTATTTATCTCAGAAATCAACCCTTACCATTAAAAAGACAGTTAGAAGTGAATTTTTTTTTACCAAACAAATTTTGCCTCCGCTCGAAATAGAGTTGAAGCTGAACAAGGGCGTTAAGACGCAAACAAACACTCTTAGTTACATAAATTTTATATAAGTTGTAATTGATTATATTATAAAATATTTAATAACACGTCATTTGAGACCTTTGACATTAATCATTTTCTATTACATAATACATCACAAAAAATAAAAAATTATATTTCTTTTTTCGCTTATTGTTATTTGTTAGTTTTTTTTTTATATATGAAAATCCCCTTAATTTTGTATTTATTAATTTGGGATAATTTCTTCAGTCGTCTTAGAATTATGAGTCAATTTCACCTGTGGTATTCAAAATATTTTTTTCTCGCGATTGGTTCATGTATTTTTTAAAAAAAACTATCGTATTCCATATTAACGGGTATAGAACTATCAGAGCAGATAAAACCCCCCGTTTATGTTAAAGGGGTCGAGTCGCGTAGTCTTTCTCTGGTCACTAAACACTAATAAGTGACTTATGTAGTGATACGTGCTCCTATTTTTTAATTTTAGTAAGATTTGTCTAATTTAAATATAATGCCCAATTAAATAACGGAATGAACACAAGTGTGAACTAAGCACTTATATTCTGAAGGATAAAATAATGTCCATTATTATTCTTACTTGCAATCAAGATTCTTCTCTTCCATCGCCACTATCATAAAGGTTAAGATGGGTATTGCACGAAAATGAGGGAGTTGGTAGAGTTGTGCGTTTATGCTAATGGAGTGGGTAGGAGGATGACAAATTCCAAAAAGATGAACAAGGTGGCTGAGATGGATTGTTTACATGTGTTAGTGAATGATCAAGGTGGCAATAGTAGTGGCGTGGTGGCTGTGCATCTGATAGTGAATGGTTGTGTTAACGTGTTACTAAGTGAGTCTTTATTTTCTCTTTCTTTTTTTACTTATGCCTATTCTTTTTCTTTTATATTATTGAAGAGACTAATATGTCCTTGCCAATTCGGGAGCAACACAATTTACATCCCTAGATATATAGAAGCAAGATATTAATCGAAGGACCGATAAAATTTGCACATTAATATTTAAAACGATCTCTTGTAATATAAGCTTAAGTTTAACATTCTAGTTACGCCTTCTAAATTTTTAACCGGTCCAAAAATTCAAGTCATTTAACTTTTTAAAAGATAAAAGAAAAATAACAGTTTAAAAAAATATATACGTTATCCCCAAAATTCAAATTCAGCTTAACACCTAAATTTAAACCCTAATCCTAATCTTAAACTCATCTTTAATCATCTCATTCTCTCTTTTTCTCCTTCATCTTATTCTCTCTAGCGATCAGTAGCCATGTTGGAACATTAGGGGTGTCCCAACAAATTTTACTACAATAACCTCACAAGGCCTCAAACCTGCATCAACGTGAAGCGAGTCGATCTACCGATTTTGGTCCTCGACGTATTCATGTGGTGGGGCTGAAGAAGCTGACTGGTTTATGGGCTGCCTGAACTTCAAGCGCAATCGCCTCCAAGGCCGCATCGAAGATGATAAAAGAAGATAATAATAGTATCTTCAATTTGGTTGAGAAAATGGGATTTGGCACATGACCCAACTGTTAAATTCGTTGATGAAGATAATAAAAAAACAACTTCTAAATTTATGATGGTTCGAGCTGAAATAAAAGAAGAGTTAATACATGGGTCTTCAAGTTGCAAGAGAACGAGTTAACTCGGCGTGACTTGGTATGTGAAGCAAGAGAAATACCGAATTTTAAAGTATCAAATCGCTCTAATTGGGGAAGAAAAAGACATGATTTTGGATGGAGTTTTGACGGGATAAATTTGAATATATATGCCTTTCCATGGCTTATCTCCAGCACCAAGCAAATTAAAACCTCTTTTTTTTTTCTTTTTCAAAAATCTGGTCAAACCAGATCCGTGGTAACTAAAGTTCGGTCCTCGATTTGGAGATATTTAGATAGGTGTATGTCTTTTTAATGGTTGGTTGAAGTAACAATGATGATGAACAGTCTTTGTGACAGCAATTTTGCGATAATTTGTGATTTTTTTGGGTTGTTAATGGCCAAATTATATGAAACTCTTTTTTTTGTTAATCTTTTTTTAATTTTATAAATATATTTCTGATGCCAGTAATACTCTTTCCCCATTTGCTGGATTTTTTCGGATAATCGGCATTGACTGGATGTTTTTACGGTAATTGTTATTTGCTGGATGTTGTTAGTGTTGATTAGATTCCCTACTGCAGCTATAGTTGCTGCACCATCTGATGTTTCGGGGCTTTGTATAAGTATTATGGTAAAGATGAAGAAGCCTATGTACACCCCCATCAACTTCATTTTCTGGATAATAGTTTGATGGTAGTGTATCTTCAATTCTAATGAAGTTTTTTGGATGGTATTAGTTGAAAGTTGATCTCGACTTTATTAGTTCTACTTAGATATCCTGCATTTGATTGAATGAAGTGCTTATCTACATTTTGTGTGTGAATGTGTGTCCTGCTTTTGATTGAATGAAGTGCTTCTCCACATGTTATCATTTACACTGCATAAACGGGATATATCTGGAAACAGAAAGAACTATTATTTTTTGGTGTACTTTGAATGGATGGTGATTGGTGGATAATGGCATTATTCATTGCTCAAACACAAAACAAAATAAATGTTAGAATTGAAAGTAAAGTTGTTAGACTTCTAGCAAAGGTTGCTTACAGACGATTATAGTGACTACCTTGCAATGAGCTTCCAAAGTACGAAGGAAATCCAATATTTCACTAAATGGCCGTTCCACCAGGTCTTTTGAAAGATAGCATGAACTACTTCCACAATGATTTTAATGATGCCGTAACACGAAGGTCCCTTGTGTTAGCACATGAATATTGCACTCTTTAATTACAGATGAAGATGTATATGTAGTTGTTAGGATGAGAGTTATTGGGCCAGACCTTTCTTACTCTGGACTCCGGGTCACTCCTTACGGTGGTTGGGCCGGTCAGCTTTTACACATGAACCGGCAGGCCTGGCCCATGCGCAATCGCTCCTCCTCTTGTCACCTCATTGGACCGCAGGAATTGAGTGGGTAATGACATCACTTTTCTATTTACGAGGGAGCGATGGGACGCTTAGCCATGCAGAGATGAATATATTCGAACAACCTCCGAATATATGTTTGGGTTTTATTATGTTTTCAGAGAGCATTTTTTATGTCAGACAGACAATAATTTTCTAAGAGGTTCTTGAGCAACACCCGTGGTTTTCCCCGTTCTGGGTTTCCACATAAATCATTGTGTCGTGACTGTTTATGTTTAAATATCATTTTATTCCAGCACTATTCAGACACTCCATTGATAACGCCCTTTGTTTCGGGCCTCATTGATAAAGAAAAGGTGAGACGAATTAAGGCGTTAACAGTAGTCATCCATTTTTTAAAAATATTCCAAGTTGAGAGTCATGGTTCAAGCATGTGTAGTGGAACTATTAGAGATGCATTGTCTCTTGTTCATTCCCTTGAAATTAGGTTTTCTACTCTGATGCATTTTGCAAGCATATATGCAAGGGAGTATGTTATTTAATATTGTTATTAATTACACGTTGGAATTGAGGGAATTTCTTGAATTCCAATGTGCGCACCTAAAGTAATTTAGATTTGGAATTGATGGAATTCCAAATGTGTGAACCGAGTGTAATTTAGAGTTGGCGGCTATATGGCAAGTCGACTTAAGTAGAGTTCTATTGATTATACTTTTTTCATTCTTCTCTTGTTCATATTTCTGAAATCTATGGGCTGTAAAGTACAAGCTACCTTTCCTTGACCTATCATAGTAATAGTTTTGAAATGTCAAAATATTTCCAGGAGCATGCTATGGCACAGCATTCAAACAATGGTTCAATGTTAGGAAGTAAAATTCCCCTCATCTGCACCTCACAGGCATTCCTATATAACCTGGTTTTGTTGTTTATAATTCTAATGTATGTCTGCAAACATTGTTGAACATGAAGTGATTACCTTAATGATCTATTCGGCTCAAGTCACTTAGCTAAGGTCACTGGAGAAATGAGCTTGTTATAGATCGGTGGATACCCATTGAGGCATTAAGGCTACGAGTTGGCAGGTGTAGTGTGCCTTGACTTGTGGTAGTGCCTTGATGTCGAGCTTTAAGTTTTTAACAGATCACAGATGTCACTTGTCTGAAACGCTTGCCTGATGAGTGCATTTACAAACTATATATAATGAGCTGGTTGTAACAGCCTTAATTTAACTGCTTGTTAATACTTGTGACACTTAATTCCTATCTTCCTTAGTTCTTCAAATGCATGCACAGTGTCTGCATCAAAACCACCTGCAAACTGGAAAGGGATTCTGGTTAATAAGCTATGTTGAAGGGAAGAAAATATTATTGTGGGCAGTTATGTTTTACCTGATGTATTCGAAAAGCAAATCTAACACCTTGAATCAAGAGATCATCATCTTGTGTGGGTTCACTACAATGCAGTTCTTTAGATATCCTTTTCATATATTCCTTCGCCAACATAAGTGAACTTAATTTCACCTGTTAACAATATAACAAAAGCCTTCTCATAAATTTCCCCGAATTATTTTTTCCAAAAATTAAAAATGACCAATTAATTGTAGTGTGCTACCCAAGAGAAAATTACTGCATCAAAAAAGCTTGTTAGCTTTGTTATTTGAAGGCAACAATCGAACAAAGGTGCGAAGTTATCTCAGGGATATAGCGAGTACATGCTACTAGTAAAACTCCACAAAAATCCAATACTTATATATATAGTTGTATGAATCCAATACATACACACACGTATATTTGTATGTAGGGTGGCTATAATGCAGAATTTAGAACCTATAAAACTCAATCCAGAAGCTATAATCCTCATAATTAATTAATTAAATTCGTAAGTTATCGTATATAACTAAAAAGTAAATTAAGTGATTATGCAGATTACCCAATTTTGTAGAAAAAAAGAAAAAGGTAAACAGTAAAAGAAGGAGAATATGAGCGGGAGTAGTAAGAAGAATAGCAGAGAATGAGAAAAAGGGAGAAAAGAAGAAAAACAGAGTAGGAGTAGGCAAAGAAAGACCAAGGGAGAAAACAGAGGAAGAATGAAACATAATGGATTAAAAATCATATCTCAAGGTTGGAGGCTTTATTATCCTAGTCTCTTCATTTTCTGTCCGTGGCTTCTTTCTTTTTGGTGGCCGACTCATGGCCATAATATGGTGCACCAGAGCTACTTTTTACAGGCCGAAGTACTTAGCTTTGACGGTCCAGAATTACCCCAGTTCATTTTCCCCTAACCCCCCCCCAAAAAAAAAAATCACTTCAACCAGGTGTACTTGTTGAACAGGCAAAGCCAAGGAGGTGCGCATTGTACCTAGGCGCTTACAATGTCAATGGCTCATGAGTGTCACTATGGTCAATAGTGTATCATTTCTTTATATCATTTATATATCAAATATTTAGTGGAAGACAAGAAAAGAATACAACTGAATATTTGTTTCTCACCAACAGGGTTGTTAAGAATGATGTATGCTAATTCTTTGGGAGGAGCATGTAGAAGACAATATAAGTAGCTTAAATTTTTTGAAACAAGTTATTGGAACTAAAGAAATGGAGATAATTCCTTCTTTTTAAGGATGGGGATAATTTAATAAAGTTTGAATGCATATCAGACTCTGGAAATATTAATATGATACATATAGCAAGTATCTTTATACATTTTCAAACATCATCAGGTTTCATCAATTTTTGGTGAAATGTTGTTATCAGTTTTACTCCACGTGCTTTTAATTTTAGCCTTTTAGGTAAAGATCAGAAGTGTTCCACCTACCTGTCCAATTACTCCACTGTCCAGCATCCATTCCCAGGGGATATGGAATTCTTTGTATCTCTTGCTTGTTCCATCTCTTACCCTTTCAATGTTGCTAACACTTTGTTCCACTCTGCACCAAACAGAATTTGATCTGGTTAAAAATTTCGAAACTTAAATGAAATTAAATAAAAAGTATGTTAGTGTATACATGCTCGCCTGTCTTGTAATGTTTGTATCCTCTTTAGGGATTGAGTCAATGGCTGTTTTGGATTGCTTTTAAATGATGAAACTTCAGTTTGTAGGTTCTTCAGGTCTCGGTAGCTGAAAGCGGCTTCCCGTAATGCATCAGCTTTTCTCTCGGGCCACTGCGGGAAGTGTTTCAGCACAGCCCTTTCATCAACCAGGCTGGAAAGTTCTTCATCCAGCCATTTCACAAATGCCTCCACATCTGAGATCTTTGTAAATGCTGCAGTCTCAACCTCCCTTGTTAACTTATTAATAAGTCCTCCTTGTGTTTCCACATCCGATTTTATCTGTTTATAAAGATGCATACATTATTTGTACATTGTATGCTTTTCGACAAATACTCCATCCGTTCCACAATATGAGTTCCATTTACAAAATTTAAGGATAAGTTATAGTTCCATGTTTACCCCTACAAACTTAGGGGATGGTATGATTTGGACTTGTGATAGTAAATTTGAGGACATTTGTCATTTTATACAACTATCAAAAGAAATGAGACTCCTTATTTGGAACAAATGAGACTCATTTTATGGAACAGTGGAGTAGTATATGTGTAGACTGTATAGTAAGTTGTATGGTTACTTACAGCTGTAAGATAAGTCGATCTGTTCTCGATTTCTCCGATCATATTCCTAGAATTTGCTACCTGCAGAAGCCCCATAGGATTGTTTTTGTTATCACTTTGAGAATCTCTTCTCGTAAGTGAACGATAGAACTCCGTCACCTCTGGCACTCGGCGCACTGCTTTTGATCCAACCAATGTTTTTGATGGCGGTGGAGGAGGAGGTGGTGGCGCTAATTGCACTTTATTCCCATTTACTTCTTTAAGTGAAGAGGGAGAAGGCCGTGGAGGTGGTGGTGTTGGTACTCTTGTCGGTCTTTCCTTCTTGACCGGAGCTTCTGTGAGATCGTCCTTTGGACTTTTTTCTGGTATTTCAACTAGAATCGGCTTTTGTTGAGATTTTTCTGAAATTTTGCTATCCAGTGAGTACTGCAACTTCTTCCAGAGCACGGATTTCCTCTCAGCATCATGTGCTTTGAGTGAATTCACTTGTACTTTTAGACGGGCTACTTCTTGTTTTAGTTCTTGATTTTCATTCTCCAACGAACGGATCCTTACCAGAGAAGCTTCAAATTCTTTCTTGAGGAATATGGACCTCAAGGATTCTTCTTCGCGGTTAATCGGCATTTTCTTCTTCTGTTACTTTCTGGCCGATGGAGGACAAAGGGGGAGGAGAGAGTTTTGAGTTGAGTTGGTCTGCTTTCTCTTTTATGCATGAGATTACTTCTGAAATGAGGTATTCTCACCTAAGCCAGAAATATAGTACTACAACATTTGCCCCTTGATCTCTTCCAATGGTAGTAATGTGGGTTTAGGGTGTGCTTCTAAAGATGGGGGGTGTTTTGGACATTTTAAACTCTTGGTTTGCTGGATTGTTAATTTTCATTTTAACCACCTTTTTTATGTGTAGGTTGTTTTATGTGTTTCTTGAGCTTCCTGTCGTAGAGCTTTGTCTGTGTGTAGCTGTCTGTCCCAAACTAGTCATGTACTGTTAGGTGCCATTAATTTCAATTCACCCCACAAATTTAAACACACATCACTTTTATTAATTATTATTGTGGCAGCTGTTAAGAGTTATTATCAAATATAATCTACTTGCTCGAGCATACATTATTCTTTAGTTTTCATTATGGAATCATAGATGTGAAAGATTTCAAAATCAGACCCTTTCCCCCCCCCCCCCCCCCCCCCCCTTCATTCGTGCTTAGAATATGAGTCTCTAGATGGTAGAATTCTAATGTACTAAAAGGTGTAGTAGTTCTTATTCTTTGCTTGTGAAGCAATAATAGTAGTAGAAAAGAAGGACATAGGGAAAAAAGGTGTGGTAGATGCTGACAGTGGAAATATAAAGAAAAAGGAAAAGCCTTCGAGTATCACAGCCTACCCGAATGAATCCTCCTGCATTCACTTTCATAACTGTGAGTGGAGTACAATCTGCATACTAAGTAGAGTTTTTCATCTAATTATTTAGCTAATTTCTCTCTTTTAACCACCTTTTTTCTCATTTCTTTCTGTGATTGTATGTTTGTTTTATCGGTTGGTTGAATTATTAGGCTAATGAAATTTAGAAAATTATCTTTGAAAGCGTAAAGATAAAATTCCTTCCCCCATTTTGCAAGGTGAAGAAAGTGCTTTAATTTGTAGCAGTAGCTGGCATTGTCATAGTAGTAGGAGGAACGTACTTCTTCATTTCAGCTTTTCTCTTAAGAGGGTGGGTCCATGGTCATCTTTTTTATTTTAATTCATTTGCCTAATTGTGAGGGAATTGAAGCTTGGAGGATAATGGACTGAGAAGAAGTGGGCAGGCAGGCAGACACATTGGGAAGAAGGGGAGGCTATGTTGGGTCCTAATTTATTTATTGTTGACGGAGAGAAGAAACTTGGTGAGAATTTCATTCATATGGCATATGCCGTAACCGAAGGGCAAGTTGTGTGTCTAAATCATTTGAATTTTCATTATGAGGCCTACAGATCACTTATGTGGTCAACAAAATCTAGTTGACTCTCCTATCTTGCCCGCAATTAATTTTTTTGTTAAGAATTCTAGTTTAGTGAGCCCCCATTGAGAACTTTGGAAATAGAGGTCACTTTTATCCTCCATCATTTTAAGGCAATCAAATCTATGACCAACTAAGATAATAATTAATAGAGAAGCCTACCCAGACATAGGGCAGGGGAAAGAGCGTGCATGACAAAGACAACTCTCCTTGCCAATACTTTTTCAAACCAAACAGTCTTGTTTAGTAAATTTTCAAAAAATGCTTTATATATTATATATATATATATATATATATATATAAGTAGTGATTCATAACAAATATTTGCTATGAACACTATTTCAACAAATGATCTAACGGTCTAAAAAAAAGTAAAATAACGTCGTTTTCCCTGGACGCTACTAGCTGGACCAAAATCAAAATGACTTTGTTTTGATTTTTTTTCTTCCATAAATTCAAATTTGAAGAAGATAGTTTAACTTAGAATAGATTGATATTCCCAAATCAAATAGCATATCTCTCCAACTTAAAACAGATCGATATTCTCAAATCAAACACTGCTTCCTCCCTTTCCAAACAAGGCAATCTTGAAGTTTGATGGATAAAAATACCACAACCCATTGTCTCTTTGTATTTTTTTTCCCGTCGTGTGAATATTGATTTTGATCCGGTCGTTGCCTTCTTAATTAAAGATTTGACAATGAAATGAAGACTGAAGTATTTCTCTATACTTAGAAATGATCAATTAGTGATATGGATACCATAGCTACTCGGATTTTTGAGAGCATTAAGCCAGAAGTCCTTATCGACAAACCGGAAAAATGGTTAAACTATCTTCTTCAAATTTGAATTCATGAAAAAAAAAACAAAACAAAATTGTCATTTTCTCTAACCGCACGTTATCTGCCTGACCTCTACTAAAAATAGCATTTGGGCCAAAAAATATAAATCACTAACAACAATTTTTTTTAGACCATCATATTATTTGCCGAATGTTTTAGTGAAATAGTATCCATAGCTATGGATTACTACCCTCTCCCTCTCTCTCTCTCTCTCTCTCTCTCTCTCTCTCTATATATATATATATATATATATATATATATATATATATGCATATTTGTGCGCACACACAAGTATATATCTTTTGTTTGCTTAAATTTCCATTCAACTTTCTATTGATGTATGTATGCATTCAGCATCTCAACTCCTCATCACCTGTTTTGAATACAGCAGACGCAAAGTTATCATATGAAGGTAAATTTCTTGTCATGCAACCCCAATCACTTTCACAAAACTTCCATGTCTTGTAAGAGAGTCATCACAATCTGCTTCAGAAACAGCTTCACCCGACCCTTAATTTAATGAATTTGTGGGACTATTGATTAACGGCCAGGAGTTAACCTAAAGCAGCAAGAATTAATTCAGAGACAAGCGCCTTCAAACATCCATTTGTACTATATGCACTACCAGAAATCACAAGTACCAGCTAATAATAAAGATAACAGCGCTTGATCATCTTTTGTTATATCAAATTTAGGGTTTCAAAGCCCATAAATAACTTGGCCATTGATTATATATGTAAACCATAAGTAAAAATAATAATCACAATTCAAGAATTATATCCCAAACAAAAGCTCTGCTGCAGCATGAACTTCTTTACTCAAAGTATCATTGCTCGACAAGCAAACTTACACCAGGACCTTGAACCCTAGTTAGACCCACACACAAAATCGACTCTCACAATAACATAAACCCTTGGACATGAATGAATGCCGGACCCCAAGTTTAGACCAAATGAAATTGACCAAAACATTTCCTACCCATTAATTTCAACTCATTTGCAACTTACCAGACTGAACATGCTAGAGGGAGCAATTGAGGTATAAGCTTCAAACTCGTCAAACTATAAGGATAAAACCGTAATATGGCAGACATCCTCCTAAGACGAGGAACCAGGTCACTCGTCCTTCTTTGAATCTGATGCCTTTTCAGGCTCCTTATCAGATTCCTTCTCCTCCTTGGCTGCCGCAGGGGCCTCTTCCTCTGCTTTCTTTTCCTCTTTCTTATCTTCAACACTCAACTTGTCAAGCAGCTCAGCAGCAGCAGTCGTGCCCTCGTTTTCATCTTTCTTCACTTGGGATTCAGCAACCTCATGGAAAGTTTCCATAAAGCTCTTGCAATCTGAAAAGGACAGCCACCGTAAATAAAAAATGTTCCTATATAGTAATATATCTGTGCATCTTCAACGTGTAAATCATTGAAACAATTACAAGGCTATCAACGTAGCATGTTGGGAAAAAAAATCTAAAACGATCTATGGCAACATTTGAAAAAATACAAATAAGCTAACAATGAGAGCCCATGTTAGCACGAGACAAAAATAACAAGCAATATTGAATAAAAATGCAACACTAACCAATGATTCTTCAGTGTACACAACTTGATTAGGATATTTCAATCAATACAAATTTCCCAAGCAATTAATACCTCGTCTCTTACAACAGTATTCACCAATAATTAATCAGGACTCCTTGGAAAACTAGAGTTTGAGATCATAGCAAAAGCACATGTTTTTTTCTCATAACTAACAAATTAGCACCATCACAAATTGACACAAAACATTTAATTGAACCTGTTACTATGTGCACAAAGTACAACACATTTTAATTAAAATCACATCAACAAAACACCACCTTTAATATCTAAATAATTAGCTCAGGACAGGGGGGCTACAGTTTCCTTTCAATCAAATGGTATTCTTAGGAAGCTCACTAGTTTGGCTGCCGTGGCTTGAGCAATTTAAATGCCACTATGGTACACAATTATGGTATTTGGGTGAAAGGGAGAAGTAGGGGGTGTGCTATTCAAAACAAAGGTATATTTCCGTCACATACTTAATGGATTAAGATTAAATTTTCATTTGATGGATACTATGATGGCATCAATTAAATCTTAGCATGCTGCACTGCTGCATTGAGCGATATTGAGATGCTCATTTGATGGATTAGTAAAATTAAATACCAAAATTATGAAGAAAAAAAAAGAAAAAAGTTTTGCTAGTTTTGTCCAGCAAGATCAATAGAAATAAAAGTAAGAAGTTCACGCTTCTGCCCTTCTATTTTTCTTTGTTTAACAAAATAACATTATATGCGTTAATATTGATAAGGGACAATGTTTTTCAACATGTGAATGATTGTAAACTTGCTACAAAATTAAAGTACAATGATATCAAAGTGACAAGTTTTAATTTTCTTACTATAAATTTTACAGCGAGATCAGATTTTCCTACACACAATAAGCTAACTTTGACCCGTTTACAGAAACCCAAGAAAGGAACTTTAAAAAAAACATGGTAGCTTTGAATAGAATCACTAGTCACTAACAGGAAAGAATGTACAGCTCCAAATGCAACAAGTTTTCTCCCTTTGACATTAAACGCCAATCCCATAAAAAAAGGTGCAAGAAATCCAAAGTATTCTCAATCGGTTTCAACTAACTGTGATCTTATTCACATTTCACACACCAAAGAAAAGTAAAAAAAGAACACTATATGATTCTACACGCTAAACATGGATAATACAAACCTCGCTTAATTACAGAGTCAAACCAACACATAAAGAGTAAGAAATTCCCAAATATAACCAATAATCAGCAACAAACAAACCAGAATTGTATATTTTAGTCCACCCATTCTTTATTTATTGTGTGATCAATTTTCAAGAACCCAAGTGATAAATTTAGATAATAGAAAAAGACCCAAAATCATTCAAATTACACAAGGCTGGCCATTAATTCAACCGAACACTAGAATCTACGATCCAGCACTATTCTATTAGAGGGGCAAAAGGTTGGAGATTTTCTTTAATACATTGGCAATATAAGAAACTGTGGTGTACAAGCACCTTTTCATATGATCTAGTATACTGCCATAAGTGACTCACATATTTTCACCTTTGATTATAACATTTCCAATTTATTGGCTATAATAAAATGGTATAAACATCTTTTTTCCAAATAAATACATTTTAGCCAAACACATTAAAATGATTAATATTGGAACTTTATAACAAAAAGTGTTTTCTTAGGCAGAAAATTTTATAACATGCCTTGAAAAAGAGAAAGCAACAATAACTGTAGAAGTATATCCATTTTTACTTTAAAAGGACTATTTTTTTTGCCTCATGTGAAACATTTGTTTTAACACGGACAGTTTATCAAAGGAGAAATCAAATTTGAATTCATTAATGTATATTTGTATATTTAAGGGGGTAAGGTTACATTTATTTTTCATGAAGAATGAGGGGCAGAGTAAGCTTAACCACAGGGTCACAACTTCCATACCACTCCTTCCTCATCTTCCCCAAACAAGAACATCATCTATTTTATCTACTCATATTACCCACACCTATAAGTTATAAATTATGACTTAAATTTAGGCCTTTTTCATGTTTAACTTACTATGTTACGTGAGATACCATTTAAATGTTATGGAACACACTTAATGCGTTCAATTCTGTAATAAATATAAAAGAAACAAGCTTTATTCTTATGATTCAATATCATAAAAAATCTCAAATTCCATTTCAGTCTTAGAGTTGTCATATAATTTTGTTTCATGTTGTTTCAGATTCTTCTCTTCACTAGTTGCTTAACATATAACAAATCAGCATATAAGTCAAAAAAATTGCAATGCACTCCATTATCATAAGAAGGTTAAACAGAATTGCAACTTTACAAATACGTAAGCAGCTCAATTAAAATAAATAAGACACATCATCTCAAATTTTGAAAAGTAAATACATCAACAAAAAGTAAACTTACTCTCAATTGATCCAAATCTGATGCAGAAGAGTTCATCTTTGAGTTCACCATCAGCAAAATCAGTAGCATGCCAAACACAAGACTTCTCATTCCCAGCGTGTTCCTGAACAGACATAGTTGGAAGAACTGCAAAAAAGCAATCTCAAAATATAAAAATTCTTAACATAAAAACACTAATATCTGATCTCACAACGTTTATTCTATAAGAAAATTAAAATTATAGATTTAAAAAATGAACAGACCGAAATGATTAGCGCAGATCTTAAGAGTTTTGGATTGGCGCATAACGAGACGAACTTTTCCAGTTTCCTGATGCTTCAAAAGCTTAACCGTACCGGCACCTCTCTCCTTCCACTGATTTCCATCTTTATCGAATCTATAAAGCTTTGATTTACTGCACAGAAATTCAACAATTAAAATTTAAAAACACTGGTTTTTCAATTAAACAGATCGAAGAGGAAATGATACGATGAGAAAGAGAAAGTACAGATCGAGGATAGCGTCTTCATCTTCTTCACCAGTAGTGACGGCCACCTCTTCAAGCCTAACGATCGGGGCAACCTGTGCACCGGTATCTTCGTCTTCTCCGACCACGGCCTCTTCCGCTTCTCTGTGCTCTGCCTCGTTGCTTGCCATTGTACTGAGAGAATTCCTTGAAAGCAAAGAGACTGCGTATTTGTTTGTGTTTGTGGGGAATGAAAATTGGAAGCCTGGAAACCCTTCGAGGGTTAAGAAGGGTTATTATATAGCGGGGAATTTGGGATTAACACTTTATCTCTGAATTTTATAAATAAAGAAAATAAAGAAAAATGAGAAAAAAAATATGAAAAAATTCTATTTGTCAATTTATTTTTTTTATTAAGAAACATTAGAAAAAGAGTTGAAAATGGTAGAAAATTACTCACTTTCTTTAAAAAAAAATTACTTTTAATATAAAAGGATAAGTTTTGGATAAAAAAATTTCTTAGATAAATGTAATTGTTTGATTTATTAGTAAATTTAATTAATATTTTCGTACTTTTATAACAAATGATTACCGGGAGGATATTACCACTAGAGTCTCTATTAGTAACAACAACAAAAATTAATGTTGCCGCTAAAGACTCTAGCGGTAGGACAAAATTTAAATTTTTTGTTAGCTTATCATTAGAGCCTCTAGCAGTAAGAAATTTAATAAATAAATTGTCCCCTATTTTAATTGTTTGAATAGTACTTTTGACAGTCGTTTGTCATAAATACGGCCTTATATATATATATATATATATATATATATATATATATATATATATATATATATATATATATAGTCTCTTTATTTTAAAACTTACAATTCTAAGACAAACTATTCTTATTTTAGCAATCTCATATATCAGTCTAAACAAATATAAGATCACCTTGAAGGATAAAATAGTGCTTAAATTACTAATTTTAAAATATTATTATTCATACTATTATAATTTCTTAAAAGTACTAATAACATTTCAAACAAAATGTAATATTAAAAGAGTGAACTGTAGTACGTTTGTATTAATATTACGTACACAATTATGGTGATGATGCCGTTTGAAAGAGAAAACATCACTTCATGTTTTCACATTATTCTAGTTTCTTCCCTAATCTTGTACATTTCTTATGACTCTACCATCAAATCCCTCTATGAAAGTTTGAGTCGTCTATACTTGAAGGGCTTCTACATCTATGATTAATGGCTTTTGGGATCAAATTTCTCTAGGTCCAATATAGAAGATTAGATGTATCTATATTTTTTGATGTGCTATATCTATTTTAATCATGTTAGTCAAAATATTGTGAGTCAAACAATAGTATCTCCCTTAATTTGAGTAGTTATATATAATCATTTAACTCTATTAATCTATTAATTTAACACACAGTCACATTAGAAAGATAATTTTTATGATACTGTATAGATAAAGTTACGCACAGAAAATTAAATATCCAATTATTTCATATTAAAACATTATCAAGATATATATATTAGGCAAAGATATTTGTAGGTTAATATTTGTCCAGTATTTTAGAAATCGATAGCTAGGCTAAAAAAGTGTTTTAGAAATCGCTAGCTAGGTGCAGAGGGAGTACATAATACCCAAGCCATTTTTTTTTAGTATCCAAGGCATTTTTAGGGTTTTTTTTTACTTATAACTAAAATTATAGGACTGGATGTAATAACCGATAAAAAAAAATATAAAAATAAGCTTTAAAATATTTAATTGAGTTTTTTCTTATATTTGGATTAAATTATCCGTTTAATTCATGTGGGCTAAAATGTATTAATAAGTGATAGATAAGTTAATTTGATCAAATTGGGCCTTAAAAACTAATTGAGTTTAATTTATATATGGGTAATAAATCCTATTAAAACTAGGCAAATTATACATACATACATATATGTATATATATATATATATATATATGTATATATATATAATAAATAACTAAAACACAAACCCTATATCTTTTATTCTACTCTTTCTTCGTCTGATAAAAGAAAAAATGAACCGGCAGAAGATGTGTGGCGAAAAGAGAGGAGAAATAACTGAGAAAAATAAACACTTCGATTCATTTTTAAGAGATATAAATCCGGATTTTGTTTGTTAATTATTATAAAGTGTTTATACAATTGAAATCTTAAATCTCATTTGCATATGATTAATATATAAATATTTTATTTTATTTTAATTGTATGTATTCTGCTATTTCGTAGTTAAGTGTCTTGATATTTTGTGAGCATGGTTACTATTATTATTTATGCATGCCCATATATATATTATATGTATGCCTTAAGTTTTTGCATTCTGTTAAGTACTTATGAAAAGAATTCATGATTTTATATGTAAATTAAATTACGTTAATTCTACCTATTTGGAACATGCCTTTACAGGAGCTGTGATGGATATTGTAAAAATTAATATTTATTTATTTCTGTGACAAATAGTCTCTGTATGCTTTTTAGCAATTATTAAATTTTGTAAAATAAAAATCAAACACTTTTATTAATTATGTGGAACATAATTAATTTTCGGAATTAGTGAGTTTTGGTACAAAGTGAAATTACCCAATATTCATAATTGGAATCATGTTTATTACTATAATATTAGAACATATATTATGGGGTTTTGATTTTGAACTTTCTTGGATGTTGTACGAATAATTAATATACCCCATAGGTATGTATGTATATTTGTATGCTATGGTAACCTGCAAGTGTGTATCATATGGAGATGAAAATAAATATAATAATATAAGTAATTAATCTGCATGTTTGAATTATGGGTTGCATGATGTTTTTCATCCGTTGATTTGAGTTGATATTAGAATTGCATGTAATTTGCTATTGATCTTGTATGCTAGCTTTTAATAACATATAATATATTAGATATATTATATGCATACATGCAAGTGTATTTAATTCGCACATTCTGTTATATATATATATAAGCAAACGATTCTTAATTTTAATAATCATAATTAATATGCTATATTTGGATGGTGTAGAAAAATTAGTTCCATATTAATTTGTTACTGTCTATGTCTAAAGTTATAAATTAAATAACCTAACAAAACAATTCATATAAAGGAGGAAGTTTAAGTTATTTTATTTGTACAATTTTGGTTGCAACAGAGATTGCAGATTTCAATAATTTGTTAGTATGATATGTATTTATTTTATTAGCATTAAATTATAATATATTATTTTAATCTAATTGTGATAGTTATCATGGTTGCATGAAAAATAATGATTTATAGAGGTGTAAAAGGATATAAACGAATCCGAATACAGTAGTATCCGTATTCGAAAAATTAATTCGTTATCCGTATTCGGTATTCGACAGATTTTAAAAATACTATCTGTATCCGGTAATCGGAATAATATCCGAATACGGATAATATCCGTTTCCGTTTATTTTATCCGAATAAACAGATTGTTCGAATATTCGAGTATCCGGATTCGTTTATCAGTCACCTAATATAAAATTCATTCAAACTATTTACAAAAAATAAAGAAAAAAAATTAAATAATTACTCATAACCAATCACAATTTAAATTTTAAACCATACATATTATTGAATGAATGTTAGTTTATTTATTTTTAATAAATATAATAACCAATACTCTAAATTACAATTCAAATAAGTTTATATTATTTTTGAAATTCAAAATTCAAAATGAATGCTCTACTTATTAATGTTTAGATGTCCAATAATAAGTAGATGTCCATTTTATGTGTTAATTTGGAGTAATACTGTAGTGTGTATGAATATTTATAATCTATAATTATAACATTTAAATGATATTTATAATATTTATAACACTTGTTAAATGATACATTTTAGATATATTCTAACACTATATATAACTAGAATAAGGGAAAAAATAATGAGTTTTAAAGTATGGCTTATTAATGAATGAATTTTAATTTTTTTATTTATAATAAATACAATAATCAATGCTCTAAATTATAACTCAAATAAGTTTATATTATTTTTGAAATTCAAAATGAATACTCTACTTATTAATGTTTAAATGTCCATTAATACGTAGATGTCAATTTTATGTGTTAATTTGGAATAATACTATAATGTGTATACATATTTATAATCTATAATTATAACATTTAAATAACATTTATAACACTTGTTAAATGATGCAAGTTAGATATATTGTAACACTTTATATAACTAGAATAATAGAAAAAATAATAAACTTTAAAGTATAGTTCATTAATGAATGAATGTTAATTTATTTATTTTTAATAAATACAATAATCAATACTCTATATTATAATTTAAATAAGTTTTCATTATTTTTAAAATCCTAAATTTCAAAATGAATGCTCTACTTATTAAAATTTAGATGTCTATTAATAAGTCGATGTCTATTTTATTTGTTTAGGGTAATATTATAGTGTGTATGAATATTTATAATCTATAATTATAACGTTTAAATGATATTTATAACATTTATAACACTTGTTAAATGATCCAAAAGTTATATTATAACATTTGTTAAATGATATTTATAATACTTGTTAAATGATATATTTTAGATATTTTAACTTTATAATAGTAAAAATCCATTAACTATACTTAAATCAATTTATTTCAGTTTATTAATATTATAATAAAAGTGTTATTTCTTACTTTTTAGAAATGAAATGACATATTTTAAAAATAATTTTTATATGATAGTGAAAACTAATTATTATATAAGGAATACTACTTAAAAAAAAATTACTTTGTTTATTTTATATATATATATATATATATAAGTTATTCGAATACGAATTCTCGATACGGATCCGAATTCAGATATCAGATTTTGGATATCCGCTATTTATCGGATATATTTATTGTCGGATGTTAAACAAATACAAATACTCCTGTATCCGTATTTGTATCCGTTTATTTGCAAATACCTTTAAATCGAATACGGATATATCCGGGTTTTTTTTCGAATACGAATAATATCTGTTTTTTTCCAAATACGAATGCGGACGAATATAAAATTTTCAATTACCATTTATGGCCCTAATGATTTATATGTTTGTTTTGATTTCATATGATTATATTTCATACATGATATGAATTATATATATGTTATGTTTTCCTTTGGGTTACATCAGCTAGAACATGAGGGAATTTAATTTGAATTTTGTTAGTTTGGCCGTGAGTGTCCATTCCACATGCCATATTAAATTTTGTTAGTTTTAAAATATTGTTAAAAGAATTTTGTAAATAATTTATACTCCAAAACGTGCCTTGTAGGTTCATGTAATCAAAGGGTGCTGTGTAAAAGATCATACAATGATAATAATTATTTGTAAAATGATTAAATATGAGAAAAATAATTTTTACGATTGTACTTATATTTATTATTAATTCGTGTAATTAGTTTGGATGGATGAAAATTAATGAGACATATTTAAAATATAATATGGGTATTATATTTGCTTACTTTAGGTACGGATTTCGTACTCAGCTCCTTTGAACATTTTTGTATTCGATATATCTCGTGATATCTAATCATTTATATTTGTTTTTTTATATTCCGTTAATACTCTGGAATAGAAGTTTGATCTTCTACACATTGATTATATTCTATAAATTGAATATCTTTCCTTCACTTATAATTTGTACATATTTCATACTTCAGCGATATTCTTTCAAAAATTAATTTGTTTGTTTTGTTTCTCATTTTAAATTTGGATAATATCTCATATGATTATTGTTTCTTAAATTCATTTGATAATTTGTTTGATTTTGGATATTCAGAAATTCGTATTTGTATTTCTTGGACTTGTTGAGCATATCTAATTTCGTATTCGGTCGTGTAAAGTAATTTATTCTGATCATGTATATATGTACATGTTAACATATCTTTGGCATTTGTATTTGTACATTTCTTCAGTTGCCATGTACACTTAGAACCATTTTGTTGGTATTGTGTTGCATTCGTTGTGACATAATATATTTGTTAGATTATACCGTAGGGTATACCTGAACTTTAATTAAATAAAAAGAAAAACTTAATCACATGTGAGGGTACCACAGACATGTCCTCTGGCACTGAGGCATGACACTTTCCGTGGCGGTGTGATCAGTCCACGACTTCTCCATTTTGTGTTCAGGAGGGCGTTAGCCATTTGGCGTTTTGTTGTGAAAGGCGTATGAGTCGGCCCTATCTTTTTGTTCTGCGGATTGGTGATTGTTGTGCCAAACACACCTTCCAATTTTGCATGCATTTAGATCTATAGTCTAATGTATGAATTATACGCGTGACATTATTTTGTTGCGTGATAATATCAGTATCTGTTTTATTTTGAGCTCGATATGAAATAACATCCAACCACTTTGATTTAGTTCTCTTTTGACTTGTCTATGTGGCAGGATATATTTTAAAATATGTCAGCCTTATATTTTGTTTCGTAAATTCTGTTGGCTCAACTATACTTTTGTTCATACTTTGGCGCTTTCATTTTTCATTGGCATCGATATTGAGATTATCAGTCGTAATGTGTTCAGATGATTCTATATTTCGATTTTGTTCCTTTTGTATATTTATATCCGTACTGGGCATTTGGCTCACGCTGTGTTTTTCTTCCGACAAATTTGTAAGGAATTTTAAGAGCAGGTGTGAAGAGAGAGTTTTTCTTAGTTCTTAATTTTTGTCCGGGTTTCGTTCGTAGCGTAGTGTAGCCTCCCTTTCTGCCCATTTCAGGAAGGGGTGTTACACTGGAGCTAAAGATATACCAACTTATAAGTCTAAGTATAAAATGGTGATAACTTTAAGGTAACTATTTGCATTTTTTACATTAAATTTCAACCCTGCTCATTACGCGATTTGCATAATTGAGGATTTAAATTTGAGGGATCATCATGCCCCACACTGATTTTGAGCTAAAATTCTTGGTTCAAAGTTTAGAATTTAGTGGCCAATTGTGTCATGTCATATAAGCTTGTAATTCGTGCGAGGCACAGATTAATTTTTTAATATTTTTTTCATTTAATGTGAGAAGTTTTTTCTTATTTTTTATTAGCAATTGAGACTCATTTTAATTTAGATTCATTACTTCTTTATGGATGTCAACTAATTTAATGATTAATCAAATTAATTCAATTTTAGAGTTTTATCTTAAATAATTCTTCTTCTTATTCTTCTTCATCTTCTTCTTTTTATTATTATTATTATTATAGATTTTGATTGATGTAGCTAGTAGTAGTATACCGGAATAAGTAGTGTAGTAGATTTTGCTAATTGAGCCTTATGCGTATTTTGGAACAATCTAGCATTGATTTGGAAAATTTGAGCTCATAATCCTTTCTCGGATTGTTATATAATACAAGTATGATACTCGTGCAAAGTACGGACAAGTGTTTAAAATTATAAATTTATTTGTTAACAACTGAATATGAATATATGTATATTTATATAATAATGATTTAGATTGTTGGTAGTATCAAACACTACATAGTGTATTCCACTATGTTTAAGTGATAAATGACAAAATTAGATTTAAAAAAATAGAGTTTTTATATTACAAAACAAAGAGTTATCTCTTGATTAAACCAATGTGTATGTAAAAAAATTGAAATAATAAAATGTGAATCAATTAGAGCGTTGGACATTAAAAAACACAAATGTTTTGCATAGAGTAATCGTGTAATTATTTTGCAGTGGTTTATACTGATAATGCGGTGACACAGTCTTGACAATAAGAGTGACGAACCCATCTCTCAAAATAGTTTCAATAATACAATTCATATTCACATATTTCTTCTTCTGTTGCTCCCATTCATACTATGCATTTATGTATACAGATTGATTGGGGAAAAGAAGAGTTTCTTTGGGAGAAGAATTTTAGAAAAGAACAATTATTCGATTTTACAATTCAAATTGGAGAATAGCTTTTCGTATCTAAAAGCCAATTGCAAAATTTATTAGAAACTAATTCCCGTTAAGTTGGACTGCTCTTCGATTTTAGAATCCAATGTATTCAGTTTGTTGTCAGCACGCACACAGAATATGCGCATGAAAAAGAAAATTGCATGCAGAAGAAAATAAAACTAAAAATAAATGATAAATTGGTTGAGAGTGATGGAGAAAAAATAGAAAAAGAGGAAAAAGTTGTGAGAGAAAAAGGGCGTGACAATTATTTTAAAAAAAATAGGGAAAGAAAGAATTAGGAAAGTAAATAAAACTCTTGATTATCATGTACGTATATGTGACCCAAAAATATCAAAAAACAGTTACAAAATTAAGCCTCAAGTATTATAATATAGATAACAGCTTAATCATTTTAATTTTAATATGCAAAAGTTTCATCCTAATTAATATAAGAACAATAATGGAATGGAGGAAGTTGAGAAGGTAGAAGAAGCATAGATAAACTACAATTGTTATCTAAAATTGACCAAGTTCTTAACCGAAAAGAATTCGTGCACAATGCTGCAAACAAATTAATATTATTAATTCCAAAATAGTTAAGTTATAATCAAGTTAATTTGTTATTTTACATCCATCTTTGTAACACCCCCTTCCCGAACTGGAAAGAGAGGTTACGCACAGAACATAACAGAACTAATAAATTGGAATCAAAAGCTTGAACATGAAACCGAATAGTCTAAATAGATAATTGCCAACTGGCTCAAACACAGTCTGAGTATTACAACAATACTAGAAACTAAAATATTAAGCCCTAAACAAAATATCTAAACTATTTACATAAAAGGAAGCTCTCTTCACACATGCCCTTGCTCCCCCTGATTACCTGCCGGAAGAAAAATACAGCATGAGCCAAATGCCCAGTACGAATATAGAGTGCAAGAAAATAAGAACTAAAATGAATAACAAAACCAACTGAACTGAACTAATCTGAATAACATAATAGGCTGAATCAAATGGCTGGGGTGATTTCATACCGAGCTCAGAACAAAACAGAACAGAAATATACATCGGACTGCGCAATCCAGATGTATGCAAAATCGGAAGGTGTGTTTGGCACAAACAACACCAAACCGCAGAACAAAACAGAAAACTAGGGTCGACCCATACGCCTCCCACAACAAAACACCAATTGACCAACTCCCATCGGAGCACACAAAATGGAGACGCCGTGGACTAATCACACTGCCACGGAAGTGTCATGCCTCGGTGCCAAGAGGACATGCCTGTGGTACCCCCACAGGTGGTTATAGCTCAGGTATACCCTACGGTATATTTCAACAAAAATATTATGTCACAATATATGCGACACAATACAAACAAAAGGGGTTCTAATACGCACATGCTAAACTGAAACGAATCGACACAAAAGCCTCAAAATATATTAGCATGTACGTTTCTACAAAATCAAAATAAATACTAGACATGCTCTCTAAGTCCAAAGAGTACAAGTTATGAATTTTCGAATATCTAGAACCAAACAATTATATCATAAGCATTTGACTATGAATAATATATCGAAATAATATCTGAATTCTAATTGAGAGACAAAACAAACAAATTAAAATTAAAGAAGTATCGCTGAAAGAGTACGAAATCCGTACCTGGAATAAGCGATGTAATACCCACAATTATAATTGCAATTTGTTAGACTTGCCCAATTCAATCTATTCACAAAAATAACACATTTTTATTAAGTACTATAATTAATTAAGTTTTACATCTCTTTGACGAATCTGAAATCATTTCATTTTACCAAAAATATTCTGAGCATGGTAATACATAGTATAAAATATATTAATAATTAACATATTTCTTGTTCCCTCCAAAATACATATAAGTGTATTTACAAAAATATTCATTCTATTTTTAATTCTACTATAAACAAATATATTATGTCAAAACTCTAACGTTACAAAAATAATAATTTATTATCCCAAAATGCTAATTACTAACAAAGATATACCAAAAATATATATACTACTAAATTAAATAACATACAAAAATTAGAGTTACAAATAACAAATAATAATAATAAAGCAAAACTAACAAACTAAATAATTAAAGCTACAAAATAATACTACTAATGCAAAACTAAACAATTAAGGCTACAAATAATAATAATGCAAAACTAACAAATTAACTAAATAATTAAAGCTACAACATAAAAATAATAATGCAGAAAATAAATACACAAGAAAAGAAAAAGAAACATACCCGAAATTACGAAGAGATCCACTGTCTCCAAAGAAAACCAAAAGAAATTTGGGCTTATATCAATACCCAAAATCCAAACAAGGAAATAAAATATTTAACTAGGGAGGTTCTTACTTAAAAGACCCTCACACAAAAAAGTCCTTTCTCACAATGGGAGGTCTTTTTTGTTAGTGTATTAAAAGGAGAGGGGTAAAGTCATATTTATAGGCTAAGGAAGGGAAGGAACTTTTGAGAAGGGGTGATGTGGGACTATTGAAAGAAAGAAAGAAAAAGAAAGGTGGGTATTACATTACTTCCCCCTTAAAAAGGATTCCGTCCCCGGAATCAAAAGAATAGGACGAACCTAACTATTAAAAAGATGCGAATACTCCGTTCGAATAGAATCTGAATTATATTCTCAAGTAACTTCCTGTTTCGAATGTTTCTTCCACAAAATCATAACAAATGGAAACGTCTTTCTCCTAATAATTCGCTCTTAACGATCTAAAATCGCTTCAGATTGCTCTTCACAAGAAAGTTCCTTCTGAATCTTATCGAACGGACTAAGTTAACTTTTAACTCAAATCTCACATCAAAATTGTGCATACCCATTGTCAAACCCCTATGAATTTCATCTCCAAATCTAATAGAACATCTTCGATACCAGTTAAAGCTAACAACAGAAATCCTCATCGGAGTAGCAATAAGCATATCAGAACCTAAGAATTAAGATGACATACCAAGATGCCGAACAAAAGAATGCGTACCAATTGAATGAGTAAAAGCGTTATCAAACAAAATAGACACTCACGACTGCCAATTAAAGAAGCGCTAAAAACAGTACCTGGCGCACCTGCCGCCTGATTATTTGCCAAAGCAAACACCCGTCCACCATTGCGCTGACCGAAATTGCCACCATTATTGCCTTCACCATTACCACGTGGTCCGGTACAATCCTTGGCAAAGTGACCTATCTGCCCACATAAGAAACATGCACCGGTAACTCTATAACATGGTCTCCCAGGATGATTAGCCCCACAAGTAGCACATGGAGCTATTGGAATAAAATTAGGGTTACCCCCACTTGCTGACCCTGGGTAACGACCATGATTCTGTCTTTGCTGACCACTTCGATTCCTATTCCACTGACCGCCCTGATTCTTCCCTTGCTGACCCAAAACTTGACCCTGTTGGTCATCTCTATCCCTCTTCCGATTTCCTTCCGGTTTAGAAGCTTGGAAGTCTTGTTGTTCCATTTCGATATTCTTGGCTGCATTAGCCACTGCCGACACATCCTCAAACTTGGTGTTAATGAGATGTTGACGATACTTATAGTGAATTTTCCACTTAAATTTCTCAGCCTGTTCTATTGCAGTCCCTGCTGAAGTTCCCGCAAAACCTGCCAACCTGGTGAACCTTGTCATGAAGTCGGTGATGGATTCATCATCCTTCTGCTGAATAGACAAAAACTCCCTACCATATGCCTCCTTATCAGCAGCTGAGAAATACTGCTGATAAAAAACATCACAAAATTCTGTCCAAGTAAGTATCTCTACGAATCTTTCACCTTTTGTTGCTTTTATAGCTTTCCACCATCTCTGCGCATCCCCATCTAATTTGTAAGCAGCCAACAACACTCTCTGGTTATCAGAGCACCCCAACACGTCAAAGATCTTCTCTAAATGGGCAATCCAATTCGCTGCTTCAATTGGAGTTGGAGCTGAACTGAATGAATGCGGTTTCTGCTTTTGAAACCTTTCTAACCATACATATGTTGGCACCACAAACTGATCAATACCATTTGTATTTCCTAACTCTTCATTTGCTTGTGGACCACCATTACCGGAGTTTCCTTGATTAGGATTTTCTGGCGCTTGCTGTTGCATCTGTATCGCTTGAACGACTTGTGCCACTAATTGCGGTAAAGCTTGATTAACTGCTTGATTTACTAAGGCTGATATATCCAAATTATTAGGTTGCACATCAGGTTGCGCATCGGGTTGGGCCTCGCCTCTTCCTCTTCCTCTACCATTACCTTGTCTCCCAGCACCTCTAACGGATCTACGAGCCATCTAAGAACAACGGATGGAAGAAAAATAGATTCGAGGCAGATTCGAATATAAACTAATATTATAGCTTAACAGAATATCAAACAGAATAAAACCTAACCCAGAAATCTACCCATAACTCACATGTCGAACCTAAGTAGGTTTTCTACAAGAAAGAACTCTAGCTCTGATACCAACTCTGTAACACCCCCTTCCCGAACTGGAAAGAGAGGTTACGCACAGAACATAACAGAACTAATAAATTGGAATCAAAAGCTTGAACATGAAACCGAATAGTCTAAATAGATAATTGTCAACTGGCTCAAACACAGTCTGAGTATTACAACAATACTAGAAACTAAAATATTAAGCCCTAAACAAAATATCTAAACTATTTACATAAAAGGAAGCTCTCTTCACACATGCCCTTGCTCCCCCTGATTACCTGCCGGAAGAAAAATACAGCATGAGCCAAATGCCCAGTACGAATATAGAGTGCAAGAAAATAAGAACTAAAATGAATAACAAAACCAACTGAACTGAACTAATCTGAATAACATAATAGGCTGAATCAAATGGCTGGGGTGATTTCATACCGAGCTCAGAACAAAACAGAACAGAAATATACATCGGACTGCGCAATCCAGATGTATGCAAAATCGGAAGGTGTGTTTGGCACAAACAACACCAAACCGCAGAACAAAACAGAAAACTAGGGTCGACCCATACGCCTCCCACAACAAAACACCAATTGACCAACTCCCATCGGAGCACACAAAATGGAGACGCCGTGGACTAATCACACTGCCACGGAAGTGTCATGCCTCGGTGCTAAGAGGACATGCCTGTGGTACCCCCACAGGTGGTTATAGCTCAGGTATACCCTACGGTATATTTCAACAAAAATATTATGTCACAATATATGCGACACAATACAAACAAAAGGGGTTCTAATACGCACATGCTAAACTGAAACGAATCGACACAAAAGCCTCAAAATATATTAGCATGTACGTTTCTACAAAATCAAAATAAATACTAGACATGCTCTCTAAGTCCAAAGAGTACAAGTTATGAATTTTCGAATATCTAGAACCAAACAATTATATCATAAGCATTTGACTATGAATAATATATCGAAATAATATCTGAATTCTAATTGAGAGACAAAACAAACAAATTAAAATTAAAGAAGTATCGCTGAAAGAGTACGAAATCCGTACCTGGAATAAGCGATGTAATACCCACAATTATAATTGCAATTTGTTAGACTTGCCCAATTCAATCTATTCACAAAAATAACACATTTTTATTAAGTACTATAATTAATTAAGTTTTACATCTCTTTGACGAATCTGAAATCATTTCATTTTACCAAAAATATTCTGAGCATGGTAATACATAGTATAAAATATATTAATAATTAACATATTTCTTGTTCCCTCCAAAATACATATAAGTGTATTTACAAAAATATTCATTCTATTTTTAATTCTACTATAAACAAATATATTATGTCAAAACTCTAACGTTACAAAAATAATAATTTATTATCCCAAAATGCTAATTACTAACAAAGATATACCAAAAATATATATACTACTAAATTAAATAACATACAAAAATTAGAGTTACAAATAACAAATAATAATAATAAAGCAAAACTAACAAACTAACTAAATAATTAAAGCTACAACATAAAAATAATAATGCAGAAAATAAATACACAAGAAAAGAAAAAGAAACATACCCGAAATTACGAAGAGATCCACTGTCTCCAAAGAAAACCAAAAGAAATTTGGGATATCAATACCCAAAATCCAAACAAGGAAATAAAATATTTAACTAGGGAGGTTCTTACTTAAAAGACCCTCACACAAAAAAGTCTTTTCTCACAATGGGAGGTCTTTTTTGTTAGTGTATTAAAAGGAGAGGGGTAAAGTCATATTTATAGGCTAAGGAAGGGAAGGAACTTTTGAGAAGGGGTAATGTGGGACTATTGAAAGAAAGAAAGAAAAAGAAAGGTGGGTATTACAATCTTCTTCCTGAATTTTTCAGAATTAATTGTACTCTCACTCCAAGCATATCATATTCACATTACTTTGATACAATCAATATATACAAGTCTCGATCGAGAGGAATGAACTCCGTACTTAGCAAATCTTGCAATAATCGGAGCTATAATTTCACGCGGCCAATGGTATTCTCCCTCATCAAATTTACTTGTATTTTTTATTCTGAATAATCTTCTGAATTGATATATATTTTGGGAACAATTACGGTCTGGTCAGGCTTTATGCTCAGGTAAGTTGGAGGGTTTTGATTCCGGTTTCTTGTTTTGATTTGGTTGGTTGGAAAATAGTTTTAATTCTTTTTTTTTTTATATAGGAACTGATTTTTCTATATCTATAAAAAATAATATATTTCTATATAATGTCTCCAATATAAATAATGAATGAGTCTCACATTTATGTGAGAGAAAGACTCAAGCGTGTTGTTATTTCTATGTAGACCTAGCAAAATATGGGTTTAGTTTAGTTTTGGTTTACATAAAATTATTATGGGTCCAAGAACTAAAATCACATTATTTATTTTTAATATGATTTATGTGGTTTAAATCTAAATGGTTATAGTTTGAATCCAAGATTTATATATACTCTCTTTTCAACGTCCTTCAATTAATTATTTTTTTCTATTTTTTTTAATACATTATCTTTCTTAAATAAATTAATATTTTTTTTCTCTCTAAAAATTTTTGTTCCTGAAACAAATTTATGCACTTTATCTCTCTTAATTTTATTCACTTTCTCTCATTATACTTTATCAGGCTGGTGATCCATATTAGTAGTAATTAATAAAACAAAAACAAAAAAATGCTATTGCTTCAATAAATTTTTTGTTTTACAGGAGGAGCAACACTTATAAAGAAGAGCATATTTTTAATTTTTGACTGATATTCACAAATAATATAAATAAAAATAGATAGAACCAAAATTCTTGTTGATTGAATGATATACATGAATAACCGTAAAGTAATGGCTGCAGAATATGCAAAAGGATCCTGCATCATTTAGCCACAAAAAAAAAAAAGGATCCTGCATTGCCACGTCTCAAGGGTTTATCAATCCCCCTGTTTATTGTGATTTTTTATTTTTTTGATATAAAAGCAATTATAATATATCACAAAAAATCTTTAATTTACAAAATTGAATTGTATAATATCCAAGAAAGTCTTTACAAAATCATTGCAAATACACTATAGAAATACTTGACAAGGAACCAACTAAACAATAATGAATATTGTAAATTATCTAACAAATACTACTAAAATATTAACTCCTTTTATAAATTGGAAGAAGAAAATTACTTATTTTGTTCCAACATATAACATCATTATTATTTTTTTTAAATCAACTTGAGATATTTTCAAACTCAGAGTTAATATAATAATGAATATTTATCTAAAAAATTCTACTAGTTATAAAATTTATTAGTTCATACTATTCAATGAATTTTATTTTTTTAAGTTTGAAAGTGTTTCAATTTAACTTTTAAAATTTAGTAATAATCTTATAATTTAGAACGATAAAAGTGTTAAAAATACATGACATGGTTGATAAAAGTAAATTGTTCAAGTATAATTTTGAAAAAACATACGAGAATAAATTAGGAACACGATAAAAAAAAATTAAAATGACAGCAGCAGAAATTTGGCCGGAGAAGTAAAGTTTTTTCATGGATCGTAGCTAGCTAGTTTCATATACAGTGGCCCTATCCATTTCTTTTCTTTTTTTCGGATTTTCCAACCATGCATGTAATATTTTTCTAGTTTTAATGAAATTTCTGTCTCCTTAAATTTTGAGTGCAAGGGATTGAAAGGCTAAGCAGCCGAAAACTATTAAATAAATAAATAAGTCCTATATATATATATGTGTGTGTGTGTGTGTGTGTGTGTGTGTGTGTGTGTGTGTGTCATATGTACGTATCTAGATCGACGGAGTAGTTTTCTGTGTATATAGAATTTCAACTAATATTATGTACAACTGAAGTTTTGGAGGATGATTATATAGATACATGTACGTACACCTTATGCTGGGGTGAAGTTGTATATTATCACAATATTTCATCTAAGATATATATATATATATATATATATATATATATATATATATATATATATATATATATATATATATATATTCCTAATTCCCCTATTCATATAGTTGAGTTTTGTTACCACGATGATGTAACAAGCTGTAAAACAATATGTGCTTGTATCACTCATTTACTTTTTCTTGAAGAGAATGAAGCAGGTGATGAGACCGGACCTTAATTTAGTTCCAAGTATTAATTAGTGTATACGCTTCTTATTTTTTTTTTTATTTTTTTTTCTTATTCTTCTATTTTTGAGAGGATAGGTTTTACAGAGCACCACCAGCCTAGCCGAGCCGAGCCGTGCCGGTGTCGTGAGCTGAATGAATTGGTATCGCCTGGATAAAAATGGTTCTAAGGGCTTTAAGGCCTCCGATAACAATATGTTTTCTAAGTGAATAAGTTGATTGTTGCGGTATAGGACAGTAGGGTGCTCTATACTGGATAATTTCTATTACGGTTTGGGCTCCTTTTTAGGCCCAGTATAAAATGGGTTTATTTATTTATTTTTTATCATCTTTCAGCTTTTTCATACATTTAGAGGACTGTGGTAATAAAGTGGCTTTCTATTTCTAGTGGACATATCTACCTTTAATTGAATTAATGTGGTAGCCGCCCTTTCAAAAGGCAAGAAAGTGGTAATATAAATAAACTATATTCTTACAACATCCATAATAAATACCTACATGTCTTTGTTAGAGAATATTTATTATTTTATTGTTAGACGGAAAATTGATTCATAAACTACCATCACAATTTTACAAGTTAATTTTTTTAATTTGTGTGAAACAAGATATCAAGATTGATGCGTTAATCAACTGCCTTTAAATTAGAATTTTGATTAACTCGCGAATTTTGAATTTGATCACCATTGGATAACGTATAAAAAGTCCTCTGAATACTCTCGGATGCTTAAATCAGAATAAAATTATTCTTAAGTTAAGACACTGATACGAAGGGAAAAGATTATTATTTGAGTAAATTGCGTACCTTGAATGTTGAAACATCTCTTATTTATAACATGAGAGTCCTCTCTTTTAAGAGTTAGGAATTAAAATTCTAATGAATTTAAAGACCTTTCAAATTGTCATTCATTTGCTGGTTAAACTTCTTAGTAATTCTATCTATTATTAAATTTAATGTACTTCTATAACTCTCTGTGTAAAATTATTATATTGTCTCATTTAAAGACCACATTACTAGAACCTGTCCCATAATTTATTACCGTGTTAGGAAGTTAACTTTTAGTAGAAAAGTTAAAATAAAAATTTGAAGTTACAAGGATGGTGTTTGTATTTTTCAATTGACAAAAATGGAAAATTTTATTTAAACTCAAATCAGAAGTTTGAACCTTCATCGAATTAATTAGGGTCCCACTTAGTTGCCATCACGCACGCAGGTTTTTTTTGTTGTTGGTAATTTGAGCAGAATTTTAATATTTTTGTCAGGCAAGAATAGATAAAGACCTTATGCACTCAAAGTCTTATGAGTAATTATTTTATCATTAATAGATTTCAAAATTTCATGTACTCGAAATTTTATAAATAATTATTTTATTATTGAATCATGAAGGGTTTAATCTTAAAAGAAGAGTACACGTGTCAATTAGCTGCCAGTGTGATACAAAATTTTAAGATCACAGATCTAGCATGTGAATAAACTCTGATTTGCTGCCTCCTTATGCCAAACAATTAATACTATTATCGACACCTAATTTAATTTTGGATTAAGATTCTTTCCGTTAACTACAACTAATTAAGTATAAGACTCAGTCCCCCTGGTTTAAAAAATTTAGGACCCCAACATGTACGGAACACGCTTCCAGATTGCTATTTAGTCTACAGTCTGTCCGATAATATGGTAGCTCAATTATTTATAGGAGGAGCCAGTTAATCGAATTCAAACCAGAACGTGATCTGTTTAAAATAACAATTTGCTATGAGTTGGCGACAGGTTTTGACATTTTTCATGTCTGTCTTTCAAAAGAGCCCCGTCATATATTGCGAAAATTATGTCGAATTACGATTATGACGTATATTAATATATGAAATATAATGTTCAACTATCAACAAATTCTAAATTCCTCAATATTAATCTAAATTTTTTAAACTAAAATTCTGAATTTTCCCAATAAATTTTACAGTCTGGCTTATACGAATCCTGTAACAAGGCAACCATACATATAAATGGTGCATTCAATTATGGTGTAAATCCAATGTTGTTAAATTACTCTCCACACAGTAAATCTTTACGAGTTATGGTAAGAGACATTATTTACTGTCTTTAATTTCTTCTCACTTTTACATGTTTCACATGTTACAGAGATAGGCCTGGTACCAAAACTTAATACAATGTTATAACTAGGATTAGAGATATAAAAAGAGGATAGAGAACTTAATATAATGTAACAACTGAAACGGAAGATCAAACTACATATAATTGATCAAATTACCAAATAATAGACTCAGATTCACACAAAAAGACTTCTATATAAAATCAAACAGTATACTCCCTCTGTCTCAGGATAAAAGTTTTTATTATTATTTTAAGTAGTCCCAAATTAAATATTTACTTACATTAAATAATCTATTTTTTACAATAATTTGCCTATAATATCTTTAGTATTAATTGTCATATTTATGTTCTCAAAATTTAAATATGAACAATTTTATCATTTTATCCTCTTTCTTAACATGCACAAAAAGTTAACTAGAACCTTTATTCTGAGACAGAGAGAATATATCTTAGTTTATATATACGTATAAGTATCAATTATCAAAAACCATACCAAAAAATTAGTGAGATTAGAAGGTATTTGATTCAATTTAAAACTTTTGGACATATTTTAAATTATCTAAGAAAAAAAGGTGTAATTAAATTTGAACTTTCAGCACTAGATTTGATATTAAATCGATGATTAGAAATGTAAGGAAAAAGATTTTATAATTTTACCGATCTCAATGAAACTGTTAATCGATGCCCTCATCTTCTCTCATCATCCTGTCGTTCTCTCTACCAAATGAAATAATCGCTCGATGCAATCTAGACCCGTAAGTGCCTTACTTGATATAGTGGGTTATCTGTCAATTGACTTCAAATAACGGATGGAATGATCCATTCTCCCCCCCACCCCCCAAAGAATATTTTTTTTTCAATTAAGTAGTATTTTGGTCGAAATATATCATTCAGTTGGACTGAACAAATCAAACAAGGTATTTATTATTTTAACAGAATAATTTATTCTATTAATTCCCTCTCTTATTCCACCAATCCAAACACGATATAAATATTTTTTTGGTAGTTCTCCAAACATTTCTTTACGTTATAAATTGATCATAAAGGCTCATTCAAATGCGACCCCACACAAAAAGTCTTAATTTACTTTGTTTTGACTCTTAAAATGAGAGTCTCAACTGAAGACCTTTGATTCGAAGACCTTTGATTCGAGTGGTACTTTTCAACTCATAGTATTTATGAGTTTGAAGGATCAAATCTTGACAATAAAAAGGTGGGGTGTGTGTGTGTTTAAATATGAGTTTAATATGACAACAATAAAAAATGAGAATCTCAACTCTCAAATTAAATAAAGGATTATGAAAATTGCAGAAATGATATATATGTTAGACAAACATGCGACAAAATTAAATTACGACCAACGTGATAATCTATGTAATAAGATAAAATAAATAAAGATGATACTATTTTAAATTTCTATCTATTTTATATATGCACGTACGGTATAATTATAATTCGAATAAAAACTTGTGTAATACAACTTTAAAAATTGATACAATTTGGAGAATAAATTTTAGACGAGGCTTTCATTTTGGGACCGAGTCGGTTCAACACATTAATACAGCATGCTAAAAGGAGCCTTGGTTGGTTGTAGAATGCTTTTAACAACCTGATGCACGGACTTCTAAGGGCTTATAACTATTAAATAACTCAAAAAGGCACCCCAATGTAGTAAGAGGAAGTTTTACTTACCCCACAAACTCCATTTCAATCTTACATATACCCCAGAAAGCTACAAGGTAAAAGTCCGTCACATGTACCAACACAATTTTAACAAACATATGTGCAAACTGCTCTTTCTGGTTACCACGTAGTCAGACTGTTAAATATTATAAATATAGATTTTAATATTTTTTTTCAAGCTTCCAGTTGTTAAATATTTTGTTACAAGAAGCTTAAATAATAATTAACATAGAGATCAAATTACATACGTCTAATTCTCCTTAAGTCCTCTAATTTGTTGTCACACATATCCTTTGTACAAATATATATATATATATAGAGAGAGAGAGAGAGAGGAAAATGATCCCTATCAAACATTTACTGCGGATATTGTACCAGCAAATGCTTAGCAATAAAATTTAAGATCATTCCGTCATCTTATATAGCAGATCAGGAATTTTTTAATTTTTTTTAAATTATATACATCCTCCATGTTACATACCGGACAAATGGAATTTTAAAAAATATATATTTTAGTCACTCCGCTATATAAGGTGGCAGACTGATGGAATTAAAAAAATATATTTATTTTAATCACTCTGTTATATAAGGTGGCAGATTGATTGATTTTTTTATAAAAAAATTAACTACCCTCGCTATCTTAGTTGGCAGAGTGGTGGAATAAAAAAAAAATTTAAATCCTATGGATCCGCCATAGCTTTGACCACTTCGCCTACCAAGATAGCGGATTGAAGAAAATTCATACATTTGACCACTCCGCCAACTAAGATAGCAGATTGGAGAAAAATTTTGGTTTATTAAGGGTCACACAAACACTCGCATCGTCTACACCAAAAGTAGTGAACTCTCACCCTAAAATATATCAAATCTACTTCTTTTGATTTTCACAAACTGCGGGTTCATCTTCTTATCAGTCGCAAAATCTGAGCATTTTTAGTATCGGCAAAACAACACCCATTAATAATTTTGGTAAAGTCTTTGTCAATGGTTTCAATGTCTACTGCTAATATATTTTTATCTAGTTCATCTGAATCACATGGTAATTTACATTGTACAAATGAATATGAGTTTGTTAATGAATGTGAAAGTAATATATTTGAAATGGTCCCATATGTTAGTCAATTGTTTTATAATTTGGAAGATGCAGAAAATTTTTATAGAGCTTATGCACACAAAAATAGATTTAATATTAGAATTGCTACAAGTCATAAACATGTTAGTGCTGATAATTTATCTTCTAGATTATATGTTTGTAAAAAAATCGATAGACCAACGTCTTTAAAAAATATACCAGATGATTAATGTCTTACTGCGAAAATAACAAGACAAAGAGATTATATAGGATGTACATTATGCAAAGTTAGAATATTTGTTGTGCATAATAAAAAAGAATAGCACTAACGTATTTCTACTATGGAGTTGAGTCACAATCATCAATTAGTGACATCCACCAAAATATATTTGATTGAAACACACAGGAATATTACTCCAGTAGCAAGATAATTAATTGATACTTTAAATAATTCTGGTATTGGACCTAGTAGGATGATGAACATTTCTGAGCACAATGGGTGGTGGGATGCAAAATGTAGGTTTTAGTTATAAAGATTTAAGGAATGTTGTTAGAGATTTAAAGTGTGATACGAAAGATGAAAATAATGCTCAAGCTGCAATCAATTATTTGAAAAAAACTTCAATCAGGTATTGTGAATCAACTTTTTTTCAATGTCAGAATAGATGATAACAACCGCATTACTTGTATTTTGTGGGTAGACGGTCGATCAATATTTATGTATGAACGTTTTGGAGATGTGATGACATTTGACAGTATGTATAGGACAAATTGGTATGACATGTCATTTGTCCCGTCCACTAGAGTTAACCACCATTATCAGTCGATTTTGTTTGGATTTACATTGTTAAGAGATGAAACTAAGGAAACTTTTGTTTGGGTCTTACAAACGTGTGTCCAAGCAATGGAGTATAAAACACATGTAACTATCATCATTGACCAAGATAAATCCATGAGTAATGATATTGCAAGGGTACTCCCAAACATTCATCATTTACTGTGTTCTTGACATATTAGTAATAAATATTCTGAAAAGTTGCATCATATATTTGTTGAACACCAATCATTTAAATCGAATTTTAACAACTATGTCTACAATTCTTTGTCTATTGGCAAATTTGAGGTGCATTAGTGTGACGCCCCCAAATCTAGGCCTACATAACCCAATTTGAGACGCCATAAAATACATAAACTTTAATACAAATAGTACATAGAACAGAAATGCAAAACTCAATAATACACAACTAAGTCTTCACTATTATTTCCACACTATATTCAACATGTGAAGACTACAATAGCTATCACTCGGACCGTCACTCCATTCCCCCGCTAGACCCGGCTACTCTCTCTTTTTCTGAAAAACAATGGAACAAAAGAAATGGTGAGCTCAAATAGCCCAGTAAGAAATATCATGACTAAGATAACGACAAATAAATTATCATTAGCCTTCAACAGATGATTTCTTAATTGAATATAATAGACAATAAGCTTTGTATCAATAATAGCAGCGAAATGAGCAATCTATTAGAAGAATAATGCAGACTATATTGTCCACTCGATCTCTTTTTAGGAAAAACATCATCAACTTTTATCATCTTAAACACCGCTGGTCATGATAATATAAATTTTCAGTTCCTGATTTTAATCATGTCAGTTAATAGTTCATCTTTGCATTACGAGCCAAAGATATTCAAATATAACCCAACGGTAATGATTATACCAGTTTTCAGCATTTGGTCATAATCATACCAACAACAGTTCATCTTTGCCCCAGGCCAAAGAGAATATTCACCACGTGCCCTAAAAGGCACAATAAATATATCGCTTTTATCCTATCAACTGTGCCCCAGGCCACAGATATTCACAACAACATAGTTCTTGATGATTAGAATAACAACCGTGATATAGATGATGAATCAGAAGAAACAGTATGATCAATAAATATCGAAAGTTTATGACTTTACTTTGTGCAGATTCAAATAATGTCCAAATTGCCAACATGATGTGGACTAAAATTCAAGAATGATATTTAAGATCCACAGTTCAGAATAACAGTTAAGGTTCAATAGAAAGATTTAGAAAAATAGGAAGGTTCAGTTGAAATGATATTAGATGAAGCGCAAACTATTAAAGAATATATAATCATTTCAGGAAACTTTACCAACAAGAGACAAATAAGAAATGAATACGAAGAGTAATTCACCAAACATGCAGTAGTCCGCGTAGTCAGGTTATTCTCAGAGATTAATAAGGAATGAATACGAAAAGTTATTCACCAACAGGCGATAATCCGCGCCGTAAGGTTATTCCCACAATTTAATACATGGAAATAAATACGAAAAGTTATTCACCAACAGGCGATAATCCGCGCCGTAAGGTTATTCCCACAATTTAATACATGGAAATAAATACGAAAGGTTATTCACCAACAGGCGATAATCCGCGTCGTAAGGTTATGCCCACAATTTAATACATGGAAATAAATACGAAAGGTTATTCACCAACAGGCGATAATCCGCGCCATAAGGTTATACCCACAATTTAATACATGGAAATAAATGGCACATCTTATGAGTAAGAAATAAACGATATTATTTTCGAGAATTAAATATTGATATACCCTTACCATAGTAAGTTTGAATAATGGAAGATAAAAAAGATGGTATCCCTTACCTTAACACGTGACTAGATATGAACTCGTACACTTACAGATCTTTACAAATACTCAAGATGACTTTAGCACACTCAAAGAGAACTTACACAAAGAAATATTTGGAGAGTGAAAGAAAGAATAAGCAAGGAAGTTTTTATGAAAAATCCTTAAGTTAAGGCCTCTATTTATAGCAAAAATCTTATCATCACCAAGATTTCCTAATTTAATCCAAACCGTATATTTCAAGATAATGTTTAATCCATACCACTCATTTCATCTTTCAAGATTTCCTTAATCTAAACCATTCATTTAAAGATAATCTTTTAATCTATACAATTCAATTTACTTTATATATAAAACAACTAACTTTAAATAAATCAATTAACTTTATATATAAAAACAAACAACTTTATATAATTTATCATAATAAAAACAAATAACTTTATATAATTTATCATAATAAAAACAAATAACTTTATCAATTCAATTATTCAGCAATAATTCACAATTATTCATTATTATAGTTAATTGTTGTAAATGCAGTGTAGTTGGCTTTTCGAGTTAGATAAACAGGAAAATCAACTAATAATAGAATACAACAGTTTAATCAATATCATAAAAGAGATAACAAAAATGCTAAAAATAGATAAGAAAATAACACGTTACTGTGTAGTGATAATTATTGATTCAGTAATATGAATTATTGTGCATATGCTACTGTGACAATTATCAACTCAATAATATGAATTATTATGCATGTGACAATTATTGGTTCAATAAAGTCAATATAGTACAATAACCACTTTATCAGTTTAATAATATGAACACTATGTAATACCGTGTGCTACTGTGTAATACCGTGTGCTACTGTTCAATACCGTATGTTACTATTCCTTTACCACCAGATATTTTAACAGTTCAAGATGATTATACCGTTGACTATATTTATTTAAAAATGTTACGTATGTCGCTTTCTATATTCGACAATAAGTCGTTGTGGGGGTCCACCATTATTTTGTTATTTCGGCGCCGTCGTACGAATCGAATATTTCCCGACAAAACGAATATTCTCCGACCAAACGAATATTGTCCGACATAATAAAATTTACACATAACATCCTTAACTTTTAACCTTATTAATTTAACCACTTACTATTTCAGGAAAAAATATATATATATGAAGAAAATTAAATTTTGTATTTCATAAAATTCGGGGTCTTACAATTAGGATATTCTAATGAGGGACTATGAATTGCATAACAATGAGTGACTTATAACTTTGTATGATGTCAAAGAGAAATGGATGCAGGTATATACAAAAAGATATTTTTTTGCTAGAATGATACCTACCGGAAGAAGCGGAGGTATGAATAATTTTTTTGATGAATATGTTAATTCTTCAACAGGTGTGAAAGAATTTGTTGTTCAAACTCAAAAGGCTATTTAGAAACAATTCTTGAATGAGAGAAAAATCAACTATGTAACCGCCTATAAAAAACGGAGTTTAATTTGCGAGTCATCTTTGGAAGTTCATACTACGAATATGTATACTAAAGATATGTTTAGACTTTTTTAAGTTCAACTTCTCGATTCCTAGAAGTACAACATTCACAAAGTAGTTGAACTTTGAGTTGTTGACACAAAGGTATCTACAGTGTACAAATCAAATGCAACTGAAGATTCCCGAAGATATCATGAGATCACCAACAATCGTCAATCCAACACCATAACGTGTACTTGCCAACTATTGTCACATTCCGATGAAATTTGTAGGTACGTTATGAGATCTTTCACGTTCAAAAGTATTGCTGAAATTCTAAACTATATGATACTTTATCAGTGGACACGAGATGCAAACAGAGGTAACGTTGAAGGAGTTGCCCCTCTTCCAGTGACTGCCGACTTTGAACAAAATCAAACAATGCAGTACATCCATCCAATGAGTGACTGTCAAGAGTTAGCTAGTAAAGTTGCTTGTTCAATTCGAGGTTACAAGACTCTCCTCAAACTAAATGCAAAAGCCAAACTAGTTGTTGATGAATGTGACCCAAACGAAAATATTATCGATGTAGCGGATGATGAAATTGATTATGCATCCGGTAATACAAATTTGGAGATGGGCATATATTGTGATACTAACGATGAAGAGGTTGAAGCAAAAGTGCATGAGTTTTTGTCCCTATTTACTTCAGTTACAAAGGGCTGCGAAAAACAATCGCGTTAGAAAGGTGCTATTGAGAAAATTCAGGGTTCTAAATCGCATCGAAATGTGCAATTTGTGGATTTGAAACAGATGATGATAAGCGCAATCATTATAAAGCATTGGAACTGCCTGATCCTAAAAAATAATAAATGTAATGTCTATCACTTATGTCATTTATGTAACTAGTTTTATCTATGTAATATTTATTTTTATGGCAATCAAACTTGGCCTTTAGGTATAAAATAAATTCTACAAATAAATGGCACTTTTGATAAATTACGGTTGTTTTTATGTGAAAAAACATGTAATAAAACTAAATTCATGATTGTTAAGGAACAAAATAATTCTTCTTTTTTTTCACCCACCCAATGACTACCTGGATATGGGCGATATGCATGACATCCAAACTTGAATTTTTTATTTAAAAAAAAAATCAAATAAATGGCATTTTATAAAAATTATGGTTGTTTTTATGTGAAAAACATGTAATAAAAATTACAAGTTCATTACTTTATGTGATCATGTAACATCATTCCGAAAATAGTACATTAGCTTGAATTTCTCTCGCTTGACACTTATGGAGTTTATGACAAATCCTATATCTAAAAACGACAACATCCTGCGTCGACCATTGTTGTTGGCATATGTCACTATATCCCTATACAAAGTAGTCCATGTATTTGCACCAGGATATGGGTGAGCAGAAGAATATGCACAGGCCTTTGCCCTATGTAACCAAAAATCAGAATCTTAAAATAAAAATTACTTACTAGTGTGGAAATATTCCTCCTTCTGAAATAAATAATACTGAAATTGGATAGTGTGCAAATATATCTCCTTCTTCCTTCCCTCTAAGCGACGACGGCAAGAAAAAGATTTGTTCAGCAAATGCAATAATGATTGCTAAGGTTTTTAGGGAATAAAAGGGACCAAGTATTATCAGTCTGCTACCTTTGGTAGCAGCTCTTTATCTGACTCCTTATCCTGACACAAAATCTACTTCCAATCCACTAAGACTCAATCCGTTATCTAAAATTTATTTCAATCCGTTATCTTAGTTGGCAGAGTGGTCAATGCTATGGCGGATCCATAGGATTTAATTTATTATTTTTATTATTTTATCAGTCTGCCACCTTATATAGCGGAGTGACTAAAATAATTTTTTTTTTATTCCATCTGTCCAATATGTAACATGGCGGATGGATATAATTTTTAAAAAAAAATTCCTGATTTGCTATTTAATGTGGCGAAATTGCCTTAAATTTTATCCTTAAATATTTGTTAGAACAATATCTATAATAAATATTTGTTATGAATAATTTTTTATATATATATAGTGTCCCAATCTAACAAACAACAAAAATGAGAGCTTACTTTGCTTCAAGTTTTGAGTTATATTTATCTATCTATTCACGACAAGAACATAAAGTTACAAAATTGGTCACATGTACGAATTGAAGTGCAATATAAAATGTGAATTACAAAATGAATAATTTTGATATATGATCTGCGTTTACATTTATAATAATAATAACAATAATTCAAAAAGCAACTAAAAAATATTAAATTACAATAGGTGTAATTATTCATTTGAGACCCATATGGACAGCTAGAACCAGCTTCGCTTGACTCTGCCCCTGCTGTAATATAATTGGTACAGTAGCTGAAACCCAGTTCCTTCTGTAAGAAATTATTGTTGTCATTAGAATCTAAATATTCCCAATTTGACCTTCCACTTACTTCGCCAATCCCATTAGAAATCGAATATTCTTCTGTAATTTCCTCAATTAAATCCGGATATTCCAAACTTGTACTTTCTCTCTCCTCACCACAACCCCAACACGCTTCTAAAACTGTAACCTCTTCTCTCTCACTCATCATCGTCCTCACCGCCACCCATCCATCTGATTCTTCCCAAATTGCCCCTGAGTTTGAAGCTAATTTTCCAATCCTATCCTTCCCGTTAAAATTCAAACGCACGAAATCATCACATGACTGCTGATCATCATCTCCATCAGAAAATTTTGAATCGAACCGATCAAGTATGCATCTCGGTGACCAATCAGAAACCGTATCGCATGGACGAAAATTTCGTAAAAATGGGTGCTGTAACAGTTGATCGCAGCTCCATCTCTTCTTACGATCTTTTCTTAAGCACTTGGACAAAAAGTCCCGACCGAGTTGGGATAGCTGAGTTGGCAGCTTCGGCAACTCATCAGAGTAACCGATTCGACACAGCGTGTCGACGCCTCTGTCCTCCCACGCCGGCTTTCCGGTGACCATCTCGATAACCGTGCACCCCAGTGACCAAACGTCGGACTCCGGGCCCTGGTACTCACCTCGTACCACCTCCGGAGCCATCCACAGCGGACTCCCACGTGGCCGCATATCCTCAGTGAATTCCACCGCCGACCCGAAATCGGCGAGCTTGGCGGCTGCTGGAGTGGACCCCACTAATACATTCCTCCCCTTGACGTCGCAATGTACAATGCCCAAAGAGTGCACGTACCTCAACGCCGACACGACACACGACGTTATCGACCTTATCATCCGCTCCTCCACTTCAGCGCCGGGATACTTTGCCAGGTCAGCAGCCGTGCCACCTGGCATATACTCCATGTGAAGGTTCCGATACGACGTCGTTGTAGACTCAGTACTTACGTCATCGCCAAAGTATTCTACTACGTACGGCGATGAAAGGGATTTTAGAATCCGAATCTCGTTTTCCAAAGCTTCCATGTGAGACGATGAATACGAGGTCTGTTCCACGGACTTAACGGCGAAAAGCTGGGCGTCCGATTTGTCGACGGCGAGACTGACAGTTCCGAACGAGCCTTGGCCTATGCAATTCCCTCTCAGCCAGCTTTTCCGGTTAAAGTTCACTTTCTCCATTTTTGTTATACTCAGTTTTATCGAGAACTGAAATAGGAAAACAAGTTCGTTTCTTCGCTTTTTGGGTTGTCTTAGGAGCACAAAGAGTATTTATATATGGGAGGAGAGAGAAAATAGCAGTGAAAATGGATATTATCCATTTTTACGGGTTTGGTGACGTAAAGAGAGAATTGGAGGGAATGAAGGGGTAGTAGTTGCGTAGGGGTTGGGGAGAATGATATGCTGAGTTTTATCCTTATCGAATTTCAGATATGGGTCGTCTGATCTTCAACTTTTTTACTTGTTGGATGGAATAGCTGGATATGGAACATGTGGCTTTACTGGATGGTCGTAGGGTTGCACATCGTCGCGTCATGTTCCCAAATTAATGAAATTTCTTAATTTTAATAATATTTTATTATTTATAATTTTAAACTTACTATATAACAAAAAAAATTTATTAATTTGAGACACTATCTAAATTTATCTCCAATCACTAAATAATTACTCAACTAACTGTGATCAACTAACTGTGGTGTTTGTGGAAAGTTGGTGCATAAATAATGTTGCAGTGACATTTATTTTGGGACGGTAATAATGGGGAGGAACCGTGAAACATAGGAACACCTCACCTCAACTTCGTTAAAATATTATTTTTTTATTTATTTTGGTAGGGAGTGAAATTATTTATTTTTTGTCGTCTGTGGGTAGATTTTAAATAAACGTTAATGATTTAATTTATCATATTATCTTAATATTAAATATTAAATTACTTATCTTTTATTTTTTTATTAAATTTTAAAAGATAATAATGAGATTTTATATTTATTTTATTCAATCAGATAAAATATTAATTATATTTCTTAATTTTTATACTTTTTCCATAAATTGTCAATTAAAAAAGAACGAAAGGTGTATCAACTATAATTATCCATGTAACTTGTAAACAAAGAAATTGATATATAAAAATTATTTTTGTAAAAAATTGTTATGATTTTTTTATTTGAATTCCTACATTTTAAATGGATATAAGTAAAAGTATAATGACCGTTAAAATCAATAATTTCATTTTCTAGTATAACAATAAGTAAAGCCCATACTTTGTAAATAGAAATGGTAATTAGGAAAGACAGGGTTGGATTTTAGTATAAACAACTATATTTATTATAATTAAATTATAATGTAACACTCCTTAATTTTTTGAAATAAAAAGAAAAATTATACAAAAACACAACGAAACGACAAAATAACAGCAAAACTTTAATACGCAAAAAGAATAGGTAATAAATGTAGAATCGAGTTAAACAACAATTTGCTTATTACAACTCCAAACATAAATCAAAGAATCACAACCTAAAGATAATATCTAAACTATTTAAATAAAAAGAAATTTTTATCACATTTACCTTTGATTCCTCTGAGCACCGGCTGAAAGAAAAAATATAGTATGAATTAAATGTCCAGTGCAAATATAAATTAAAGAATTAAGAAATTGAAATAAATAAATCAATTAATTGAACTAAACTGAAACGAACAAAAGCTAACACAATAAAATAGTGACCGAATAAAATGACTAAGTGTTATTTCATATCGAGCTTAAAATAAAATAAATATATATCTTGCTACACAAACAAGTCAAAATAAATGTCACATAGGCAAATCACACATCGGACCGCAAATCCAACTGCATGCAAATTGAAAGGCGTTTTTGGCACAAACAACATCAATCTCCATAACAGAACAAAATAGAAAACTAGCGTCGACCCGTACGCCTCTCAAAATAAAATCATAATATGGTCAACTCTCACTGAAGCATAAATGGAGACGTCGTGAACTGATCACACCGCCACAGAATGTGTTATATCTCGGTGCCAATCAAGTATATACCTTACGGTACATTAATTCTAATAAAATTACTAGTTATGTCAAAATACAAGCGATACAATATCAACAAAATGGTTCTGAGTGTACATGTTAAATTAAAACAAATATAAATACAAAGACTGGAAGATACGTTAACATTTACATCTCTATATGATCAAAATAAATTACTATACATGATAATGTAATTCAAAGAGTACAAATACGAAGTTCAAAATGTCAACGCCAAAATAAAATTATCAATGAATTTAACACGAAACAATCATTTAAAATAATATTTAAATTTAAAATGAAAGACAAAGCGAACAAATTAAAATTTATAAAAATATTATTGAAAAAATACAAAATTCGTACCTAAAACAAGTACCCGATAAACTATTGAAACCCACACTTAATAACCAAAATTTATCAATTAACATATAACATAATAATTTTAGTGTTTTTGTTTATTAAATAATATCTAAAGATATTTTATTATCTGCTAACTCAAAATTATCTTTATCATTCCTGTCCTTATGTTATCGAGAATTTAATTTATCTATTTTAATGTAAATATTATATTAATTACTTTGTCTTACAAAATATACTTTTCAACATATGCTTACTCAAATACATAATAACACTAATTCAAGTTTCCCTTTAATGAATATTCATCCCACCTTCATAATTATTATTAATAACTTACATTAATAGATAAATCGTTTAAGTAATAATTTATCTAAAATATTTACAGTTTATGACAAATATGAATCCACCCATTTACCTTCTCAATTCTAACTTAAATATTTATTTCTGATATATAAAAATTAGATTATCAAAATATTATTTTTATTTTTTTTTAAATTACCCAATACATATTTTGTTAGAAATATTATAGGGCATTACACAAAAAATACTTTAGTTTCTATATTTTGTTTTCTTTAAACTTAAGTGGATTCATGTTAATTTTAATCTTTAAAAGTTTACGGATTAGTTGTTAAAAATTAGTACATCTGTTCCATAACTAAAGATACAATTTAATTTTTAAAGTCAAACGATGGTATATTAAATTTTAAACTTAGTACAACTCATAAAAATTTAGAATAAAATAAATTTTATTATTAATAAAAAAAATTACTGTTTAATTATAATAATTATATTAATTAAAACTAAATAAATTTATATCAATTCAAAATTTAATATATTATTATTTAATTTTAAAAATTAAATTAAAATTTTAATTTTTAAACGGAGTATAAAATACTTCTAATTTTGTAAGGAAAAGAGTACAATGATGTTTGAATTTGGGAACTTTAACATTTGGGAAGAAAGTTAAAAAGTCCAGACGTAACACGCCACACCACATGGATAAGCGACACTGCGACAGTTGATCAATTCAGGTTTGGTTTTGGGTAAGAAACTGATCCATGTGGGACCCACGTATGCTGCCGTGGCAGGAAATGGTATGTCCACGTTGAGTGCAACAGAGGTCAGTGAGAGAAAAAATTATTAGATACCGTCGAGACACTGGTCACGTGGGGTTTGATATCATATACTGTTATTTTAACATTTAAAATAAGTTATTTTATTTTAAATATTAAAATAATATAATATAAATAATATAAAATATTACGTGACAAATAATCAAGGATCACTAAATAATTATTCCAATAAAAGATAGTTAATTAAAGGAGGCTCACATATTGCATATGTTACCAAGTACCAACTGTCTCTCTCTTTTGAAAAGTTATTAAGTGGTATTAATTATTGGGATATCGTCACGTGATGTTTCAAATAATTAATATATTATTATGTCATCATAAATAATGTGTCATTTTATTATATATATTGAAATAATAATATATGAATCGTCTTGAGACACTACGTGAGTTATATCTCAAAATTATCTCTTTCATTTGATCTCAGTCGACATGCACCACCTGCTTCCATGCAAATTAAAAATATTTTTCATTCTTCTGGTCCCATTTTCGTACTTCTAATTCTATTTCAATTAAAATTTAGAAGTTTATAAATTTATAATTCCAATTACATTATTATACACTATTATTAAATAAAACACCGAATACATTTAAACTAAATCTGAACAAAAATATATTTTATAATTTATTAATTTAATTAATAAGAATTTTTTTAGAGCACAAAATATGTTTTAACTTCATTTTTACCAAAAGATGCATGATTTTATATTACATTGTTAATTTGATATATATTATTGAACTTTTTTTTCTAATAAATTAAATTTTAAGATAAGTTAAATTTTTAGGTGAGTTAGTAACTTAATATATATTTTTATTTTAAGACTGAGAATATTGTTTTTGGTAAGGTTGAAAACTTTTACTCAACTTTTTCTATCCTAAATATTATGTTTTGCAGCTGGTTGGACTAAAGAATAAGTTTACGTACACAAATATTAAATATAAATTTTATTTTAATAATTAAAAAATAAAATATAACATAAAATTTTATGTTTGATGTTTATATGTATAAAATTATCCGTCAAAGTATGGTTGGCCGTTTGCAAACCGACAAAATTATACTTGTCAATGAATAGTAGTGGTCGAAATATGAGAGTCGTTTTTGTCTCAATTACATCACAGCCATACACACAGCACAGACTATTCGTAAATATCTGTAGAACAATTATTAGTATGTTTAAAAAATTTGGACAGTACAACGTGAACACTTGAATCCATATTTTAGTACGACTTCCTAACTTGCATGGTGCAACATGTACTCTCTTTATTTTAAATTATATAATTATTATTAATTTTTTAAATTTAATTTAAAATATTTTTAAATTTAAAATTGAGATAACTAGTTAAAAATAATAAAAAATTTAATGAGTGATATTTTTACGATAATTTATAATTTTCATAATTATATTGATTAAAATTAAAAGAATTTACATTTATTTTAAATTTAAAAATCACTTCAGTTAATTTTTCAAATAAATATAGAAATATTTAGTTGGTATGGGCCAAAATTTAGGTGAAGTTAGGATAAGTTTATGGCCTTTGTGTTGAATACCAGTCATATGATATTTATATATATGATGAGATGTGATGGTGACTACAAAATATGTGGATCTAAAATGGGTGAGTAGGAACTTTTCCTTTCACTATCCAAAAAGGGGTATATCTAATTGAGCTATATATGTATATATTACTCTGACCAAGGAAAATTAGGAGGAAAAGGAAAACTCCAATAGTTTGGCCACGGGCTAAAGGGAAAGAAACAAACAAATGAAAATTAATTAGACATATTGTGGCCACAAATAGATCTGGCTGGGTGTACGTATTCACTATTATTGTAGTACCAAGGAACAACCCATATGAATATCTGATGGTTGGCTGCCTATCACCTGTCCTTATAAATCCTCATCTATCTATCTATTGTGACACTACTTCACATTATTACTTAATGGATTAAAAATATATATGGTTTGAAATTTTTTTTTGTAGAATTATTTTGAGTGTTTTTGTACTTACCGATAAATTTTACCCACAAAATTTACTCGTCGAAAAGATAAAAGAGTGTGACTCCACTATATTCATCTTAATAATTAACAATGGAATTACAATTCTTTGCGTTTCTGCAAATAAATTTTGTGAATAAGATGTGTGATAAGTCTAGAATTTTTCAATTACTTTTGGCGGCCCAAGTGTAGTTGTCTTTCGATGAAAAGGTCAACATTAGCCGTTTTTTTTAGTATCAAATGATGTGTATTTAATTTCATTAGCAAAAAATGTATTTTTAAAAAAAAATTATAGATGACAATTATACAAGTGATGTCATCTTCTGGATGTTATTTATACGATTATTAATATTATAAATAAATATTTTTCTATGAAAAAAGAAAAAAGAAACTCTTCTGGTGTAGTAAGTAGAGGGAGTATTTGAGAAGGATTATTCATAGAAAGAAATGGCAATGGTGTGGTGAAAGGGGCAATATGGCCATTTGGAGGCTAAAGTAAGTTGGAAAAGGCGGCAGATTTTATGGTTCAGTTACGATGGTGCGGGCGGTTGTCCGGAGAGAGGAAGACAAGCTAGAACTGGCAAATCAAATCGAATCGGACCGCCCGACATCCGACGTGCATGGCCATAAACATTTACCTATAAAAAGGATCGATGACATGCAAACTCACCTATTCAAATAAATATTTTCTCTGTTTCAAATTATATGATCGACTTTTAAAAATTAATTTAAAATATTTTTAAACTTAAAATTAAGGTGATTCATTAAAAATTATGAAACAATAAAATTTACAATGAGTAATACTTTTTAGATAATTTACAATATTCATTATTGCATTGATTCAAATCAAAAAAATTCATGTCAATTTTGAATTTAAAAATCTCTTACGTTGACGTTAAAAAGTCAATAATTATCAAATAATATAGAACGGAAAGAATACTAAACTCTATTATACAAAAAAAAAACATTTAATTTTGATCCTAATTTATTTTTAAATTTTTACATGACAATATTAATTATTGCATTAACAATTTAACTTTATAATATTTTTTTAATTTACAATGTTAAATATTACACTAATCAAAATTCATAGGTTAATTATTTTTGTAACAAAAAAATAGTTTTTTATGATATTAGAAAATGGTAAAAAGTCCAAAAATTTATCAGTACAATTTTATTATTATCCTTTCATTATTAATTTAAGGATAAGAATATAAAAATATATATATCATTAAATTGATAAATTTTAGGAATAGGATTCCGTTTGTGAGTGAAGAATGGAGTAATAAATTTCTGAAAAGAGCAACTACAACACAGCAAGCATCAACACGATTAAGATAAACAATAACAACGATGTTCCAAGTTGCTTGCCCGCCTCTTTCTGAAAGAGAAAGGGACATAATATTAATAACGTGTGATGGCGGGCAGTAGATGGCAAATTGATGGGCTTACTCAACGACAACTGGATAAGGGGAATTATTATTTTATCACAAGAAAATTTCATAAAGATACGGATTAAGCCCAATTAATTAATTGGCCAAAGTTGATGGGCTTACTCAACCAGAAGCAATATTCATGCGACAAAATATTATTTTTTTATGTGAAAATAAACATACATACGTACGAGAAAAACAATATTGGTGTGACACATTAGTCGTCACTTAGGGGCTGTTTGTTTAAATCTGAATGGGGGTCTGAATCTGAATCGGTAAGTGGTTGAATGGTTAAGTGCGTTTGTTTGGAAAAAAATTCATCTGAATGGCTGAATCGGTCAGATGGCGCGGCTGAATGGTTAAGGTCAGAATTTGTGGCTGGATGGGCTGAATGGTAGCTGAATGGAGAAAAAAAAAAAAAATAAATAAAATAAAAAATAAAAATAAAAAATAAAAAAAATTATATTATGTAATATTAAATAAATTTACAACAACTTTGAATTTTTTCAGAGGGGTAAAATATTAAAAATATGTCATTCAGATCTTTCAGATATGTTAATTATCAAACAACTTTTTTCATTCAGATTCAGATTCAGCTCATTCAGATTCAGATTCAGATTCAGCTCATTCAATTTTTATCAAACACCCCCTTAGATCTGTTTTTTCAATATTGTTTTTTATACCATTTAGATATACATTTTTCGCTTCGACCAGTAAATAAAGTAAACGTGTAATACAAAGTAGCAATCATCATAACACACACAAGCTCTCTGTCACCACACAAGGCAATCCATAGAAAGTTTGACATAGTAGAATCATCGAGTCATTAGGAAATTTTATGAATAATGTATCATTAATTTTTATTTATTTATCAATAATGTATAAAGAATGAAATAATAATGCATAAAGAATGGCTAAATTCTTCTTCCTGCTCTAGAGACAACAAAATTCCAAAAGGCTGTGTCAAGTAATTATTCTGGGTCCAAATTCATCACTATATAGAACTGTCCAAAAGACAAAAGTTCCTTGCGCCCTATATGTTAGTCTCTTCTTTAGCCATTATCAACAGAAGCTTCCCAATCGAATCATCATCACACTAATATCATCAGCAGAGCCTCTTGAAATAGAGAGATCTGCAAGCTTTTTACAGGCTGAAAGTGGTTCTAGCTTATCGATTCCTGGGCAATTAGCGCGCACTACATCTACTGCTTCCTGATTGCTAACCTGTAAATTGAATTATATATTAGGCTACCTTCACAAGCTTCATCTCTATAGATAATAATATTAACTTAAAAGGAAAGAAAAGACACGGAAAAGAAAAATGAATTCATCCATCAATTACCTTATCCCATAAACCGTCAGAAGCAAGGATTAAGAACTCTAATTCAGGTTCGATTCTAAGAATTTTTGTTTCTGGTTCTGCTGTTACCCATTGCTTTAGGTGCCGATCTCCAATTCCTCTGGACACGGCAAGAGATCCTTGAATTCTCCAAACCCCACGGCAAGAATCAACATATCCACCCTACATAGTTATAGCACATCACGCATCAGCTTTATAGAAATGAAACCAGCTGTGAACTACTACAGCAAAGATAGAAAAAAATATAATGACTAGCTGCTTACCAATGCCTCAATTCTACTTTTCTCATCTTCCCTTGAAGGTCGATGATCAGAAGTAAGGGCCTCTGCAACTCCTCCTCTGCTAATAACAGCACGGCAGTCACCGGCATTAGATACCACAAGATTACCTTTCCAGATCATTGCAGTAACACAGCAAGATCCACCACGAAGGTCCTCTTTAAGAAACTCAGAATCTGTTCTCAAGTAGCCATGCTTAACCGCCTCAACAATATCTTGACCAGCCATTTTTTCCACTTCATCAACAACATTCTTATTTAAGTTCTCAGCTGAAAACTCAGCAGCTTTTGCACCTCCATGCCCATCAAAAATACCGAAGAAAGCCTGGAAACATAAAACCATAACATGTCAACTAAATCATTCAACTGAAAACTAGCAAAACCCATCAACATAATCGAAGAGATCCTGAAAAGCATAAGCACCATATCATATCAACTTCTTAATTCTAATAAATCACACAATCGAACACTAGTATAACCCCTTTAGGCATAGTAACACTAGATCACTGCTTTTTCTCAAATAATTTCCTTATCAATTTTTTCCCAAAACTATAAATAAGCATAGAACTAAATTAGTTACTTGTAGTTCCAAGAAAAACGTATTTGTAAAGAGTTTTCTCCATGAGAATTGTGTGATACACATGAACCTAAACATCACAAATTGAAAACCTGTAATTTACCATCAATTTCTCAACTTCATAAACTCTATTTCAGCACCCAAATTCAGTAATTCTTTAATTAAGAAGTTTCTCAATTATATAATTAACCAAAAATAAAAAATAGAGCCTAACGACATAGTCATATACCTCGCACTACCTTATTACACCAATGACTTTAATGCAATCTTCTTCTTTCAAACATAATTCAAATTTAGCCAAGTAAACTGTCAAAAATCTCAACTTTGACCCAATTTTTCAACAACAAAACAAGCTAAATGCACTAAATGCAGAAATCTAATCTAAAGAAATAAGCTTTAAAACAACCCAAATCATAAATTAAGAGAAAATTACCTGTTTGGAATCTCCTTGAATGTTGACTTTAGCTGAGTAACGATCCTCCATTGCTTCTCTCCTCCCTCTCTTACAGTATACCGAATACCCATCTCCCTCAAACTCTAGCACCTCCCGCCTCCGCTCCTCCGCCTTCGACGGCGTAGTAAAATCACACCCAAAGCTCAAAGCCGCCACCGGAATATCGAGCTTCGCCGGCCTCTTCCTCTTCAAAATCGTCGGCGAGGATGAAGGGGGAGGAGCGACGTCGTTGGAAGCTCTAATTAGTCCACTGGGTGGCTTCTGAAGCCGGAGCTTCAACGCCGACGACGAAGAAGACGGAGAAGAAGGAGAGTGGGTCAGGATTAGGGTTTCGGGAGATGAAGAGAGAGAAGAGGGTTTGCAGAAAAGGGAAGAAGAAATCCTAGAAGACGATGACGGAGAGAATACCGGCGAATTCGACATTGCAACGGTACAAGACATTGTTCTGTTTCCTTCTAACGTTCGAATTTTTCTTGGTTTGGGATTACGTTGATTTGATGGAGAAGAAGAGGAGAGAGAATTGGGTATTTATAGGGGAGAGGAGAGTTTTATGTTTGTTTGTTGGTGTGAAGTCAAACTGGGCCCTGTCACTTATCCGTGTTAATAAGAGTGTAATTTTACTTGTGGTCTGCAACGATGATTAGGCCGCCCATCTCTGATGCAAATGTCTATATTGCCCCCGTAATATTTTTGTTTCTTATTTTTTCGTTGAGTTCTTCTATATATTATTACTCCGACAAAAATATATGTTTACTTTTGTTACAAGTAAAAATAATACTATATTTTATAAATTGATATAAATACTTTAATTAATGTTTTTAGAATTGATTCATTCAACGAATTAAAAAAAGAATCGGATAGATGAATCACTTATTTAACCAGTGATCGAACCGTTATTAAACCAGTGACGTCATAAATGTATATAAATATATATTATTAATAATTAATAAAATTTTAAAATATCTAATTTTTTGTAAGCTATATTATAATAAACTTATATTATATTATTGGTAAAAATATTTTTAAAATTTTTTTAATTAAAAAATACTTTAAAATCGGTTCAACCGAGCCAACTAATCAGTTGAACCACCAGTGATCAACCGGTTATTGACTAAATTAGATAAATCGGTCCAAATCGAATAGAAAAGAGAACCGATTTTCGGTTCAATTGATACACTATAAAAAATTTAGACAAACTATACATGAATAATTACTGTTTAAAATATATAAAATAAATAGATGAGTGACGGTTGACTTGTTCTTACAAATATATGAATTAATATTTAGATACACAAATATAAATAAAAAAATAAGAAAATAGATTTATTAGTTAATGTATTTGGTGTTGTTTTCTCAATTATTATGGTATAGTTCCCTATCGAATGGAATTTATTGGTTGTAAAAAAAGTTTAATTTAAAGTAATAGTAGATGTTTTAAATAATTTTAAAATATACGAAGTGTGATCATATTGATTGTTTAACATTATATTGCTTATGTAAATCCATCATAATAAAAAAGAATAATATTAACATACGCTGGCGAATGTATGCAAGGTCACGGTCGAATAATATTAATTTGTTTTCAACTAATTAGAAAGGATTTCAAGGTCAAACACGTAACGGATATAGACGTAAATATTCAAAACGAGTGTGATTTTTTTCTTGGTCTCCTTAGTTGGAAAGTTGATTAGAAATTAATAATAATAATAATAATAATAATAATAATAATATGAAGAAGAAGAAAAACTACTACTAATAATGGGATGGGATGGTAAATGATGTGGCTGGCGCGTTTCGTGTGTTTCCAAGAAGTCTACTCGTTGGTCCTTAATCAATCAACAGGAAGGAACATGATTCATCTCCTCCTGCCGTAGAATGTTTGTTTTTCTTCTTTATTTCTTTGTGGCTAAGTTCATATACATGCAACATTTAATTATAAAATTAATCTTTATATTTATTTTAATTATCTTTGGTCTCTACCCGAATTAGATAAAAAAAATGGGATCACTTCTTATGAACTCGTTGAGAATGATTCTGATTTAGTTCATGACCTATTAGAAGTAGAAGGCGCTCTGACGGAATTTTTCGGAACAGAAAAAGATTACAGTCAGTTTGATAATAATCGAGTGACATTGCTTATTCATCTCGAACTAAGAAATCCCTTAGATATGATGCAAAATCAACCTTATTCTTATCTTCATTACTTAGATTTTTTAGTGAGAATTTTTATTTCATTTACACGGATTCCTAACGAATCATTCATGATTGGCCAAATCATTGATACAAATAATATCCAAATACCAAATCCGCCTTCTATATAACTTCTGCGAAGCGGAAGATACTCTTAGAAGGGTCAAGTAAAGAACTTGTTCTTAAAACATAAAATATGACAAAAATTTTAATATAAAATTTTACTTTTTAATTGTTAAAATTAATAAGTTAAATATAAGTATACAAACACCGATTATAAAATTGATTTTAATAATTAAAAAGTGAGACTTAATATTAAAATCAGTATCATATTCTATTTTTTAATAATTAAAATAAATATAATAATTAATTTTATAATTAAATATTAAATATTATATATATAGACTTATCATTTCTTTCTTCCATACACTATCAAACCAACTCCATTTTACTCCTCCTATTCCCTCCGATATTATAGTGCTCATAAGATTAAATTTTACCTAATTTGCACAGTTTGTTAGAGGATGTAATCAATGGATCTATATGCATGTGTAATCTAATTGAGCTAATTAAGCTTCCACTTGCCAAGCTCGTTTAAGTATATATATATATATATAACACTCCATTCTTTTCTTATTATTTGATCATCGTTAATATTTTAAAGTTGATTTAAAATTTTAAACTCAAAATTAATATTATTTTAATTTTAATTAACACAATAATAAATAACACTCCATTCTTTTCTTATTATTCGATCATCGATAATATTTTAAAGTTGATTTAAAATTTTAAACTCTAAATTAATATTATTTTAATTTTAATTAACACAATAATAAATATTATATACTATCTAATAAATATCACACATTGTAAGTGATACTTGTTATTCTAACACAAAAAATATTTTGCGTCGACAATATTAGCCAAAGTCGATTTTAAATAAGGACTGTCCGTGAAGGGATGAACGGCAAAAGTGGCTTACAAGCTCAAGACTTGAACGGAATAATTGCTTGCTTCCAAACGTATGCTGCATCATTAAAGTCTGAGTAATGTATGTGTTACAAATTTTACAATAATAATCCCACCAATACCACATAGCATGTAATTGTCGAAACTGATATAAAAGATTTATTTAACAATTTCATTATAAATACTCCCTCCATCACTTAAAATATGAGTTTTCATTTAAAAAGGTGCATTGCCCAAATAAAATGTTAGAATTTCATGTGGTTGTGGAATATTTCAAATAAATTTTTTTTTTTATTTCACTTAAATTATGAAAGTTAGTACCGAATTATTTCACTTAAATTATTTTTTTATCTTTAAAAACATTATTGTTTAGTAGAACAATAATAAGATATCGACATATTTGAATTAAATTTATACTACTACAATCAAAAAAATGGATTGTTTTTGTTGGGGCTTTTTTTTTAATGAAAAAGTTCAACCATGAGATTGAAGATCAAACCTGTGTCTTTAAATATTACCAAAAATAATATATCAGTGTTATGACCCCATTGCATCCTATAGACAATAGCAACTCCTTTAGACACTCGTCAATTATTCTATTCGTGCTAAACTTGTTGGGCTGAACACAGAAGGACCTGAAGAGAGCATAGTATATCAAAATATATGTACCCACCAAAGGATCTGAAAAGAGAATATTGAATCAATATATTTGTATTTGGGCCAAGAACTTCATCATTAATAACCCCAAACTATTTAAACCCAGCCCAATTCTCAGTCAGGTTTGATTGATATATCATTTTTTTTGTAAAGTCTCAGTTGGATCTGGCACGATTGTCTCGGGCCTGTGGGACGGTTTGTCTTTTAAAAAACGGACTTTAGGTCTTTAAAATTTAGCTAAGTGAAAATTGAACTGTTTTAGCTCCATTCAACGGACTAATTTTTTTTTTGAATTATTATTATTATTTGATATTATTAACAAAAAAATATTAACTTAAAAAATAAATAAATTTTACAATGCAAATTTAAATAATAATATAAAAAAATATTACAAATATAATATATATTACTTTTAATTTTTCTTTTATTCACTTATCATAAATATTAATATTATATTTATTTATTAATTAATTAATCAATAAATTAGTTATATTTTAATATATATAAATACACAATATCTATAAAATTATTAATTTTTTATTTTATTTATTAATAATATTAAATAATTATGTAAAAATTATATCATAATTATAAATAATTAAAGTTAATATTTATTTTAAATTAATTATTATGTTTGTAAATAAATATATAAAATTAATTTAAAAAATACTAAAATAGCCCATGAGTCGCACGAACAAGTCACAAACTCCATTTTTTCAGACCGTAAAAAATTAAACTATTTTAACAAGACCCGTTGATAATCCGAACTATTTGCCACCGCTAGTCTCAACAATGTATGGAATTTTCTTTTGTTAAATTACAATTTCCATTGTTACTTAAAATCGAGTAAAATTATAAAATTAATTCACTCTATAACCTGTTAGATAACAAAAAAATTAATAGATAAAATCGGCAAGACATATTATTTTGTATATGAAAAGATAAACAAATTTGATTTGACTCGACCAATTTATGTTTAAACCGAGTTTAACAATTGGTTTGAGTCTAAACAAATTTGATTTGAATGGATTTGAGTCGATAATTGGAAAAAAACATCTGATTAAAGAAACGTATAGCTTCTTCGATTTTTCCATAGAAGAAAAATATGACCAACGGTAGTTCAAATATATATATATATATATATATATATAAAAAAAAAAATTATACTTTTTACTCAATTCGGTTCGATTGACATTGATATTTCCTTGGGTACAAATCCAAATTTCAAGAATCCTCTTTAACAATTCAATTGAACCAATTAGAAATGTAGTTCCCCAACGTCCAAATGCCCCATAAGGAGAGACACCGGATAGCGAGGGGAACAATTCTTCTAGCTCCACTTGAAAATTTTGTCTCATCAACAAATCTGTATGAAACAAAATACTATTAACTAACAAAGTGAAGCCATTATCATTTTTGAAAACCATCAAAAATATAATCAAAATTTATGATAGAGGAGAAACAACTCAGCCCCTTAGATGTTCATAAAGAGTTGCGATCATTTTCGCAAATCATTACAGGTCTGTATGACTCATCACCGTTGTCACCCCTTCCTTCCCATCCATTAAACTTATACAAAAGTCTACATAAATATATATATACACATTTATATATATATATAGCTGCCCTGAATTCAGTTCTCCAAGCGCAAAAAATAAGAGATGGAGAGATAAAAAAAAACACATGAGCAGCACGCTAAATATTGCTTCAAGGGAACGAGTCGATCAGAAACTAATCGATTCTGCCGACCAGATAGAGAAGCCTCCAAATCAAAATCATTGGACTCATATATCCAACAGATCTGATCTGACTAGCAATGAAATTGAAATTGAAATTGGAGTAGGAGGATTTTATTTCAGTAGGGAAAATAAAAGATTTCATTTATAAATGAGAGGCGGCGAGATAAGATATAAACCCTAAGGCGTGACTCAGAGAGAATAGTTGGTTTTAGAGGAAATGAAAAGGGCTTCTTTTATAGGGAGAGGATGGCGAAATACAATGGTCAATATGCTACTGCTTTGCGGAACGAACGAGCGGTTAAGATTGATCCCATATTAGGTTTTAATTAACTCTTGGTTAGTAGCTCATTTTTTTTAAAATATTTTTTCTTATTATGTTTTTTTAATCCTATTTTTATTTCTTAAAGTAGAAATATGTATTATTATTTTTCCTTTTGAAATAGAGTAGAAATTTGGTGTCAGCAAAAACTAGAAGTAAGAATCAAAAAACGTTTTTTGGTAAGTTTAAACATTATTTTATTTTAAATTTCATCTATCAATCCCTTCCCCATATTTACAACTACAATACTCAATGACATCCAAATGGGTGAATTAATTTGATTAATCGAGTTGCTTCAAATGAGTTAACGATTAATCATAATTCATTAAACTAAGTTTGAGATAAGTTAGTGATGAATTGTAGAGATTCATCTTGTGGAACGTGTTATCTTTTTATTTTTCATGTCATAATTCTTCCGTTTTTCAAATTACATACCACCTTTTTCGTTTTTCCTCCTATAAAATCTTAATTTGACTCGTTCTTCCTTATAGACCATTCTTCTTCTATATTAATTAGTATAAATAATTTGATATTAAATTAAACAAGGTAAAAATAATATCCTTAAATTAAGATATTGGTGCAAAGATAAATTCATTGACTTGCAACTCACTTTAAATATAAGATAAAAAGGTTCATTAATTTTTTTAAGTTATGAACATTATAACAAATGACCTCAAAAATGGTATCTATATGATATATAAAAATTGCTAAAAAATTAAACTATTATCTATTAAAATAATAATTTTAGAATTTTTTTAAAGGTAAAAAATAATATAATAAAAAATTAAAATTATTATCTCAAACTGACATGTGCCTTGCACAGACTATCAAATTTGTATACTTAATTGCTCAATATTTTGCTTCAAGCTATTGTAAAAGACCTCAAGTTAAACTTGTGTACCTAATTGCTCGATCTTTTGCTTCAAGTTATTTTAAAAGGCTTCAAGTTTTAGGCTTCATTTGTAATACAAACTTAAGGTTCCGTTCGGAATTTTAAAAATGCGTAGACAAGGAAATTTTTATCTCAAAGAAGATAATTTAACTATTTATACTTCTAAAAAAAAATATCAGATATGTGGATAATGTTTATATTTACTGTTAAATAATGAATATAAATAGTCCAATAAAATTATAAATTATTACTCATTCATATATATATATATATATATATATATATATATCAAAGTCACTTGGGTTTAGCTTATATCAAACCAGCTTGTCATATTATCAACAGAATTCAAAGCCCACTTATTCCAGTAAAAGTCTGAGCCCACTGGCCCAGAGTTGAAATCCCTTAGTCTTAGCTAGAAAACGCCTCCCCGAAAACGAGCTAATTCTTACAATGATAATATATGTTGTTAATGCGATTATTATTAGTTTTGCTATATGCTGGGAAAGAACATGGGTGGGTCAAAGTACATTTACTTTTAAAAAAACACTTGCTTTAAAACAAGTCCTTGGATTGGCCCAATGTAAATCCTTGTTGTAGGTTTTATTATAAATCCTGACTTGTTGAAATTGGGCCCAATCTTGTCACTTAGATTGGCCCTAAAAGGAGGTAGCATCACTAGGGCTGCAAACAATCCGAACCGAACCGAACATTGTCGAACTCGAACCTCATTAATCGAACTCGAACATGTTCGAGTAGCATTATCGAACCAACGCACTTGTGCGAGTTCGGTTCGTTAGTGTTCGTGAACAGTTCGCGAACATGTTCGAGTTCGGCTATAATGCTCGAGTTCGCGAGCATACTCGAGTTCGCCTATAATGCTTGAGTTCGTCTATTATGCTCGAGTTCGCAAAAATTAGACTAAATATTTTTATTTTTTTAAAAAAAATTAAAATTTAATTACACGGCTAAGAGGGCTCAGATACTCGAGTTTATTTAGGAATTAGGAATAGCCAAATAAGATATAATATATCATAATATCATATTATAATATATTCATATATATTAAATTAGTAGTAGTGGTCAATATTATTGTTAATTACTTAATTAGTCTAGAATAAATAAATATTACTACTTTCAATTAACTCAAAAAAAGGGCGATATTACTACTTTCTCAATTAATTAATTATTTTCATAATTTTGTATTCTAAAATTTAAAATAATGTGAATTTAGTTGATTTAGATTAATTCAATATCTAATAAACTAATATTGTTAAGTTGTTAACCTTGAAATGTATTTGTAACGACCCCAAATCCGGGTTCCTATACATCATCTTCATACATGTTCTATAACTAATGCGGAATATATAAACATAAATTGTTTATTCTACAACATTTCCCAAGGTTTCTAACCTTAACTTACATATATACCTTTAGATTCATAAAAAGGTTTACAAAATTACTTACATCATATAACAATTTAGTTATCATGCATAACACTATAATCTTGTCTTTTGCTTCTGTCACCGTCTCTCCTCGGACATTCGTATTATTCTGAAATTTGTTATTATGATATAGCAAGAATGAGCAACGACTTTGCTCAGCAAGTTTAAATATAATAACGATATATCATGATTGAAAGAAAGAATAAACTTTTGAATTTTCAACAATATAATAATTGTGAAAGAGTACGAGTCATAATTTCAATAATTGAATGACTGAATAAATAAATGTTGAGTGTCAATAATGACCATGAACAATTTAACTGAACCTTATGGTAATGAAGGTGATCAGCCTTTCATACCTGATGAACACATGCAACATGCACTATGTGCGAATCAACAATTTAAAGAGGTGGAATAATTATACAAAATTAAACCATAGCATGCTTGAAACGTAACAACTTGAGTTTGAGTTAGAAACTTGAACAATAAAATAATGTATCCTGCTCGAATATAAATTGAGTAGGGTTTAGGAAACTTGTCTGTCTGCTCAGCTACAATTAATGTCTAACTTTAACTAACTGGCTTTGAAAGACCTAACATTAATAAAGTCGGTCTAATAATTAGTACGGAGTATTTGCACAACTATACGCTTACTAAGGAACTTATCTACCATATAAGTACTAACACATGATATACATCAGTCAAAACAATATTATTAACCTTATAGACCCTCAATCATATTAGGTTAATAATTTAATAAGTCAGAAAATAATTTTCTCAAGTGTTAAACACTTATTAAACTATTAAACAATTTATTATAATTGTTTAAACAAAAGAGTTAAAAGACATTTTCTTTATTCCATTAAATCTAATTTCATTTAATTACTATTTATCATTAATTAAATAGTAAGTAATTAACTACCTTTAGTTATTATTTAATAATAAATAATAACTTACTAGATTTATTTATTATTTAAAATTAATCAAATAATAAATAATTATATTATATTAAAAATAATCAATATCTTTAGTTATTATTTAATAATAAATAATAACTAATTAACTAGATTCATTTATTATTTAAAGTTAATTAAATAATAAATAATAAAATTATATAGTAAATACTCAAATATCATTAGTTATTATTTAATAATAAATAATAACTAACTGAATTTATTTATTATTTAAAGTTAATCAAATAATAAATAATTAAATAATCAATCTTAGTTGTCTTTAATTATTATTTAATACTAATTAAATAATAATTAATTAATTTATCATCCTTGTTTATTATTTAATATTAATTAAATAAAAATTAATTTAATCATAAACTCAGAAGATATAATATTAAACTAACTAGATTAATATTTACAATATTTAAATATTAATCCTAAATACTTATTATATTTATAAAAAAAATATAATATTAAACTAACTAGATTAATATTTACAATATTTAAATATTAATCCTAAATACTTATTATATTTGAAAAATATAATATTAAACTAACTAGATTAATATTTACAACATTTAAATATTTATCCTAAATATTTATTATATTTGGAAAATATAATATTCAATACCTAAATATCATTTTTTTATTATTAATATTTTTGTTATAATTTTTAATTAATTTTTAAACATTTAAATTAATTAAAATTATCCAGAATGGCAAAATCGTAAATAAACTGAAAAACCGGACCGATGGCAATTTCGTAATTAATCAGAAAATCGAACTGAGGGGCAGTATCGTAATTTCACCGGGAAATCTACTACCGCGCATTGTGCGCTTACAAAAATAAACAGCCCAAAACGGTGCCGTTTTGATTATCAGCCGAACGGCTTCCGCGCATAGCGCGCGGGTTACCGTATACGCTCCAAAACGACGTCGTTTTGGCTCCGCGCATTTCCGGAAAATCGCTTGCGCGCATTGCGCGGCCAGCCCTTTTTTTTTTCCAACTAGCAGAATGTGAACAGTACTTTTTAATACACAACTTAATAAAATTTATACCTTCAAATAAACTTTAACTCTTCAATAAAAATCCAGAAAAAATACCAATAACTTAACTACAATTTATAACATGAAAATTTAATTTTTCATGATTTAATTTTATAAAAAATTTTACATCACATAAACTACCACAAATCATAACTTTTTGTGTATAACTCCATTTTGAGTGATTCAAACTTTGTTTTTCTCATGATTTAATGTTCTATAATATTATAACATTAAATCTAAATATTATAAAAATTATTTTTGGTCATTATTTTGAGATTTGATTTAACACCACTAAACACATGTTTTTAGCATATAAATTATACCAAAACACAAACCAAGTATATTAAACTAAAGCATGACATAAATATTACTACTACACATTATTAACTATATTAACATGTTTATTGTAAGACCCCGAATTTTATGAAATACAAAATTTAATTTTTCTTCATATATATATTTTTTTGAAACAGTAAGTGGTTAAATCGATAAAGTTAAAAGTTAAGGATGTTATGTGCAAATTTTATTTTGTCGGACAATATTCGCTTTGTCGAGGAATATTCGTTTGGTCGGGGAATATTCGTTTGGTCCGACGGCGCCGAAATAACAAATTATTGGTGGACCCCACAACGGAATATTTGTCGGATATAGAAAACGACAGAAATAATCTTTTTAAATAAAAATAGTCAACGGAACTGTTAAAATACCGGTGATAAAAGAATAGTAGCATACGGTAGTTATTGGTATTTTCTGTAGCACTCGGTACTCTACAGTAACACACGGTATTGCATAGTGTCTCATATTATTGGTCTGATAATTGACACCTTAACTGTTACGCATCATTTCATCGATAATTGTCACTGCATAATATTTTATATTATCAATTCAATAATTGTTGTTGCACAGTAATTCACATTATTGAATCAATAATTGTGATTACACAGTAACGTATGCTTTATTTTACATTATTGTTATCTCTATTATGATGTTATTTAAACAGTTGTATTTCATTAATTTATTGACTTGATATCTAAGAGCTAACTATACTGTATTTATAACAATTAGTCATAATAATTGAATTGATAAAGTTATTTGTTTATAATATAAAGTTAGGTGATTATTAGGTGATATGAAATGAATGGTGTAGATTAAAGTGTGAATTATTGTTGAATAATTGAATTGATTTGTTTATAATATAAAGTTAGGTGATTATTAGGTGATATGAAATGAATGGTGTAGATTAAAGTGTGAATTATTGTTGAATAATTAAATTGATTTGTTTATAATATAAAGTTAGGTGATTATTAGGTGATATGAAATGAATGGTGTAGATTAAAGATAATATAATATTTGAAATGGATGGTGTAGATTAAAAGATGATCTTTAAATGAATGGTTTAGATTAAATGAATGATAAGATTTTTGGCTATAAATAGAAGCATTAACTTAAGGATTTTTCATAAACTTCCTTACTTGTTCTTTCTTTCTCTCTCTAAATACTTCTTGTGAAAGTTCTCTCTAAGTGTGCTTAAGTCATCTTGAGTATTTGTGAAGATCTATAAGTATACGTGTACTGTTCAAGTTAATCAACCTCATTTAAATCAATATCCAGTCACGTGTTACGGTAAGGGATACCATCTTTTTCATCTTCCATTATTCAAAACATACTATGGTAAGGGATTATCATTATTTGATTCTCGATAATAATATTGTTTCTTCCTTACTCATAAGACGTGCCTCTTATTTCCATGTATTAAATTGTGGGAATAACCTTACGGAGCGGATTGCCGCCTGTTGGTGAATAACCTTTCGTATTCATTCATTATTAATCTCTGAGAATAACCTTACGGAGCGGATTGCCGCCTGTTTGGTGAATAACTCTTTGTACTCAAATTCTATTAAATTGTGGGAATAACCTTACGGAGCGGATTGCCGCCTGTTGGTGAATAACCTTTCGTATTCATTCATTATTAATCTCTGAGAATAACCTTACGGAGCGGATTGCCGCCTGTTTGGTGAATAACTCTTTGTACTCAAATTCTATTAAATTGTGGGAATAACCTTACGGAGCGGATTGCCGCCTGTTGGTGAATAACCCTTTGTATTAATTTCCTTCACCTTTTGTTAATCAAACCTGCTACGGTAAGGGATATTATTTTCTTTCATACTCCTAAATCGAAATTTATTATGGAACTATTGCTTATATAATTCCTGAAAATATTATATGTTCCATAATAGTTAAACTTCATTATTTCAACTGAATCTTCCTATTTACGTGAACCTTTCTATTGAATTGTAACCGTTATTCTGAACTGTGGATCTTGAATATCATTTTTAAATTTCACTCCACATCATGTTGACAATTTGGACATTATTTGAATCTGTACAAAGTAAACTTTCGATACTTATTGTTATCCTATTTCTTCTGTTCATCATTTATATCATTCTAATCATCCAAAAATCAAGCTGTTGTGAATATCTGTGGCCGGGGGCACAGATGTGATATATTTGTTGAACAGATGATAGGTTAAAGGCGATATAATAGGTTAAAGGCGATACATCTGTTCGGTGTCTTTTATGGCACGTGGTGAATGTTCTCTTTGGCCCGTAGTGCAAAGATGAACTGTTGTTTGGTATGATTATGACCAAAGGCTGAATCTGGTATAATCATGATCGTTGGTGCTATATTGAATATCTTTGGCCCGTAGTACAAAGATGAACTGTTGATGTGCATGATTATGATCAGGAACTGTGAATTTGTATTATCTTGACTAATGATATTTCAGATGATAAAAGTTGATGATGTTTTTCCTAAAAAGAGAACCGAGTGGACATTATAGTCTGCATTATTCTTCTAATAGATTACTCATTCCGCTGCTATTATTGATCTGAACGTTGTTTAAGAATTTAACTGCAGTTTTTGATATAAACCTTGTAGTCTATTGTATTCTATCAAGAACTCAACTGTTGAAGACTAATGATAATTTATTCGTCATTATCTTAGTCATGATATTCTTTACTGGGCTATTTGAGCTCACCCTTTCTTTTGTTCCATTGTTTTTCAACAGGAGATGAAAACATAACAGGGTCTAGCCGGGGAATGGAGTGAGGGTCCGAGGAATAGCTGTCATAGTCTTCACGTTTTGTAAAATAGTGTGGCAATAATAGTGAAGACTTAGTTGTGTATTATTATACACTGTATTGTTGTACGTTGTGCTTTGTTGTAATAATTTTGTTGTAGTATTTTGACGACTCAAGTTTGGGCTGTGTGGGCCCAGATTTGGGGGCGTCACAGATCCTACTCATGATCTAGAGTTGGCAGCAGTCGTTTTCGCGTTGAAGATCTGGAGACACTACTTGTACGGAGAAAAAGTGGATATCTATACGGATCATAAAAGTCTCAAGTATTTCTTCACCCAGAAGGAACTCAACATGCGACAACGACGTTGGCTTGAGCTGTTAAAGGATTATGACCACACAATCCAGTATCACCCGGGAAAGGCGAACGTTGTAGCTGACGCTTTGAGCAGAAAATCTTATGCAAGTACAAGTGCACTGCTGACAACACAAAAGTGTATTTTGTACGACTTGCAAAAGATGGAGATAGAGCTAAAGACACCAGGGACCCACTCGAAGATTGCTCACGTGCGAGTAGAACCAACTTTAATCGATAAAATTAAAGCTACTCAAGCTACCGATCCGGAACTGATAAACATGATAAAGAAAGTACAAGAAGGTGTCATTCCCGAAGCAAGAATCGACGAGAAAGGAATACTTCGAGTCAACTCTCGACTTTGTGTTCCTAACGATCCTGAATTAAAGCATAAAATCATGATGGAGGCACACAACACGCCGTTTGCAATCCACCCAGGAGGTACCAAGATGTATCGAGATCTTCGACATACATTTTGGTGGAACAATATGAAAAGAGAGATTGCGGAGTTTATCTCAAGGTGCCTAACTTGTCAACGTGTCAAGGCAGAACATCAAGTTCCTAAAGGTCCATTACAATCACTTGAAGTTCCCGAATGGAAGTGGGAACACATCAATATGGACTTCGTGACGGGTCTTCCAAAAGTTTCTCAAGGCTTAGATGCAATTTGGGTGATCGTAGATAGATTGACCAAATCTGCTCATTTCTTGCCTATACGAGAAAACTTTTCACTTGAACGTCTTGCCGGTATGTACATAAATGAGATCGTGAGATTGCATGGCATGCCAGTTTCCATAGTTTCTGATCGAGATCCTAGATTCACTTCACGCTTTTGGATCAGTCTACAAAAAGCTATGGGCACTGAACTACGTTTTAGTTCTGCATACCATCCTCAAACGGACGGACAATCGGAAAGGACGATCCAGACCCTCGAAGATCTTTTGAGACTTTGTGTATTAGACTTCAAAGGAAGTTGGGATAAGTACTTGCCGTTGGTGGAATTTTCTTACAACAACAGTTACCAAGCAAGCATAGGCATGGCTCCATTCGAGGCATTGTATGGAAGGAAGTGTCGCTCTCCAATATGTTGGAATGAGGTAGGAGAAGCAAAATTGTTGGGACCCGAGTTGGTACGCTTGACGACCGAAAAGATCCAAATGATCCGACAACGAATACAGACCGCACAAGAACGACAAAAGAGTTATGCTGATCTTCATCGGAGAGACGAAAGTTTCAACGTCGGAGATCATGTATTCTTACGTGTTTCTCCATGGAAAGGGGTTACGAGATTCGGAAAGAGAGGAAAGCTTAACCCTCGATTTATTGGCCCATTTGAAATCCTCGATCGAATAGGAACCGTAGCCTACAGACTAGCCCTACCACCAAGTATGTCTCGCATCCATAACGTTTTTCACATATCTATGTTACGTAAATATGTGAAGGACCCAAACCACGTCATTGAGTTAGAACCAGACGTTATAGCAGAGGATTTAACATACGAGGAGGTACCTGTTAAGATCCTGGATAAGAAGGAGCAGATCCTACGCTCAAAGGTTATACCTCAAGTTAAGGTTTTATGGAGGAACCAAGATACTGAGGAAATGACCTGGGAGCTAGAATCTGAGATGAAATCTAAGTATCCTTACCTCTTCGATATGTCAGGTACGTCAATTTCGGGGACGAAATTTCATAAGGAGGGGAGGTTGTAAGACCCCGAATTTTATGAAATACAAAATTTAATTTTTCTTCATATAGATATTTTTTAAACAGTAAGTGGTTAAATTAACAAAATTGAAAGTTAAGGATGTTATGTGCAAATTTTATTTTGTCGGACAATATTCGCTTTGTCGGGGAATATTCGTTTGGTCGGGGAATATTCGTGCCGTACGACGGCGCCGAAATAATAAATTATTGGTGGACCCCACAACGGAATATTTGTCGGATATAGAAAACGACAGAAGTAACCTTTTTAAATAAAAATAGTCAACGGAACTGTTAAAATACCGGTGATAAAAGAATAGTAGCATACGGTAGTTATTGGTATTTTCTGTAGCACTCGGTACTCTACAGTAACACACGGTATTGCATAGTGTCTCATATTTTTGGTCTGATAATTGACACCGTAACTGTTACGCATCATTTCATCGATAATTGTCACTGCATAATATTTTATATTATCAAGTCAATAATTGTTGTTGCACTGTTTTTAAAATTATTGAACCTAATAATTGTCACAGTAACATATACACAGTAATTCACATTATTGAATCAATAATTGTCATTACACAGTAACGTATGCTTTATTTTACATTATTGTTATCTCTATTATGATGTTATTTAAACAGTTGTATTTCATTAATTTATTGACTTGATATCTAAGAGCTAACTATACTGTATTTATAACAATTAGTCATAATAATTGAATTGATAAAGTTATTTGTTTATAATATAAAGTTAGGTGATTATTAGGTGATATGAAATGAATGGTGTAGATTAAAGTGTGAATTATTGTTGAATAATTGAATTGATTTGTTTATAATATAAAGTTAGGTGATTATTAGGTGATATGAAATGAATGGTGTAGATTAAAGTGTGAATTATTGTTGAATAATTAAATTGATTTGTTTATAATATAAAGTTAGGTGATTATTAGGTGATATGAAATGAATGGTGTAGATTAAAGATAATATAATATTTGAAATGGATGGTGTAGATTAAAAGATGATCTTTAAATGAATGGTTTAGATTAAATGAATGATAAGATTTTTGGCTATAAATAGAAGCCTTAACTTAAGGATTTTTCATAAACTTCCTTACTTGTTCTTTCTTTCTCTCTCTAAATACTTCTTGTGAAAGTTCTCTCTAAGTGTGCTTAAGTCATCTTGAGTATTTGTGAAGATCTATAAGTATACGTGTACTGTTCAAGTTAATCAACCTCATTTAAATCAATATCCAGTCACGTGTTACGGTAAGGGATACCATCTTTTTCATCTTCCATTATTCAAAACATACTATGGTAAGGGATTATCATTATTTGATTCTCGATAATAATATTGTTTCTTCCTTACTCATAAGACGTGCCTCTTATTTCCATGTATTAAATTGTGGGAATAACCTTACGGAGCGGATTGCCGCCTGTTGGTGAATAACCTTTCGTATTCATTCATTATTAATCTCTGAGAATAACCTTACGGAGCGGATTGCCGCCTGTTTGGTGAATAACTCTTTGTACTCAAATTCTATTAAATTGTGGGAATAACCTTACGGAGCGGATTGCCGCCTGTTGGTGAATAACCTTTCGTATTCATTCATTATTAATCTCTGAGAATAACCTTACGGAGCGGATTGCCGCCTGTTTGGTGAATAACTCTTTGTACTCAAATTCTATTAAATTGTGGGAATAACCTTACGGAGCGGATTGCCGCCTGTTGGTGAATAACCCTTTGTATTAATTTCCTTCACCTTTTGTTAATCAAACCTGCTACGGTAAGGGATATTATTTTCTTTCATACTCCTAAATCGAAATTTATTATGGAACTATTGCTTATATAATTCCTGAAAATATTATATGTTCCATAATAGTTAAACTTCATTATTTCAACTGAATCTTCCTATTTACGTGAACCTTTCTATTGAATTGTAACCGTTATTCTGAACTGTGGATCTTGAATATCATTTTTAAATTTCACTCCACATCATGTTGACAATTTGGACATTATTTGAATCTGTACAAAGTAAACTTCCGATACTTATTGTTATCCTATTTCTTCTGTTCATCATTTATATCATTCTAATCATCCAAAAATCAAGCTGTTGTGAATATCTGTGGCCGGGGGCACAGATGTGATATATTTGTTGAACAGATGATAGGTTAAAGGCGATATAATAGGTTAAAGGCGATACATCTGTTCGGTGTCTTTTATGGCACGTGGTGAATGTTCTCTTTGGCCCGTAGTGCAAAGATGAACTGTTGTTTGGTATGATTATGACCAAAGGCTGAATCTGGTATAATCATGACCGTTGGTGCTATATTGAATATCTTTGGCCCGTAGTACAAAGATGAACTGTTGATGTGCATGATTATGATCAGGAACTGTGAATTTGTATTATCTTGACTAATGATATTTCAGATGATAAAAGTTGATGATGTTTTTCCTAAAAAGAGAACCGAGTGGACATTATAGTCTGCATTATTCTTCTAATAGATTACTCATTCCGCTGCTATTATTGATCTGAACGTTGTTTAAGAATTTAACTGCAGTTTTTGATATAAACCTTGTAGTCTATTGTATTCTATCAAGAACTCAACTGTTGAAGACTAATGATAATTTATTCGTCATTATCTTAGTCATGATATTCTTTACTGGGCTATTTGAGCTCACCCTTTCTTTTGTTCCATTGTTTTTCAACAGGAGATGAAAACATAACAGGGTCTAGCCGGGGAATGGAGTGAGGGTCCGAGGAATAGCTGTCATAGTCTTCACGTTTTGTAAAATAGTGTGGCAATAATAGTGAAGACTTAGTTGTGTATTATTATACACTGTATTGTTGTACGTTGTGCTTTGTTGTAATAATTTTGTTGTAGTATTTTGACGACTCAAGTTTGGGCTGTGTGGGCCCAGATTTGGGGGCGTCACAACAATTATTTTAATTAAATTACAGGTGAAGAAGTACACATTATTATTTATTAATTATTTAATAAAAATGTGTACTTCTAATCAATTATTAAAAAAACAAAAAGATGTTTAAGTAATAAAAAAAGAAAATTACTAAAAAATTAATAATTATTGATAAGACAAACTTTAAAATTTAATATGAAATAACTAATTATTTGTATTTAGAGTTTAAAAATATTAAACATGTAAGAAATACAATTCAAATGGGAGCAGCTAACGAACCGAACCGAGCTGCGTCGAACACTAGCATAGTCGAACCGAACCGAACCGAACCGTTCACGAACATAGTCGAACCGAACCACATGGTACGCGAACGTGTTCGATTGAGCAATCGAACTCGATACCATGAACAAGTTCGGCTCGAAAAAATCAACTAGTCGAACTCAAACCGAACCAAACCGGTTCGCGAACAGTTCGGTTCGTTTGCAGCTCTAAGCATCACTCCTCTCCTAAACCTAAGAGCTAAATGTTATCGAACTAATGGTGATTGAGAGAAGACAGGTAAATCAAATTACAACAAAAGAAATAAACATAAAGTGGATTTTAAGAAAAGATTATTTAATATAATTTCTAAATTAATAATTCTAGAAAAAACATAATATATTTGTGTTATGAGATATAAAATCAAGTTTGATTTTGGAAAGTTAATGTGCGATATTTTTAAATTTAAAATGATGCAATTCATTTGTTTTTAAAAAAATATAATAAATCTCTTAATCATTACATTTTTTAGTTTACCTTTCTAAACATACATAGCTACATATAGAACTTTCTAGTTTCATATTAATTTTGAATTTAAAATTTATAAATTAATTTTAAAATAGTAAAATTAATTCTATATTTTTAAATAGGTGAAGACGTGATATTACTTCCATGCCTGGCACAAAATTTGATTTTTTTTACTTTAGATTATTTTGCTTAAAAATAATGGATGATATGAGACTATTTCGTACTAATTTAATATCACAAAAGACTATTTATCTCACAATTAATCTTTTTAGTTAATTATCCGGACTATTTATTACCATTTTTGAGGTTGTTTGATATTTCAAAACGAAAATTATATAATACCACATCTCCACTGAGATTACAACCCATCATCAAAGTATATTACACGAGATTAAATAAATAATTATTTATAAGATAAATAGTCCCTAATGATACTCTGTTTGTTCAAAAAAATAAAATAATTATTGATTTTTTAAGACAGTTTAAAATATTTTTAAATTCAAAATTTATATAAATTTATTTAATTTTAATTAATATAATGATTAATATCATAAATTATCTAAATTGTAAACCCAAAATTAAAATACCCAGGAATTTTATGAAGAAAATCACAAATTCCATTATATCCGAACAAACTAGCAATTTTAGTAAGGTCTAGTATGCTTATTTGATATATATATATATATATATATATATATATATATATATATATATATATTCAAGATACTACAAGTTAGTATAAAAAAATAGTCAATCCCACGTATTAACGTGCAAGACACGTCCAAAAGAAATTATAATAAAAGGATATAAATCATAAAATAATATGCATATGCAAAATACTTTATTCTACATTTGGAATCACGTAGTCGCATATATTATACTATTTTATTGGCATTTATTATACTATCACGGTTAAAATCACGTATTATCAATATAATTTCACATAAAAAAAATCGAGTTAGAAGAACATTATCATATCGGGTGTAGTCATATTCCAACTTGAATTTTGGACCACTGAAGTCATCTTCGAGGAGCCCTAGATGTCAAATTTACAAAAGATGTTAAAATACGATTTTGCCCCAAGTTTGCCAAATTTCACATATGATTTCGCACTTATAGATGGAACCCAGTCAATTTTGTCCCAATTTTATCTTTTCAGTCAACGAAGAGTTATTCTATGTTCCTAGAATATGATTACTATTTGCTCTACTCTCTTATATGAGAGCGAATTCTACACTGATTCCATCACGGGTGAATTCCGCTCTCATATAAAAAAAATAAAGTAAACTGTAACTATTCTTCAAGAATATAGTCAATCAACAATTATCATTTTGATTTGTGAAAAAATTAAATTGAATTAAAGCTCTGGCTAAAGTCCTGGCTTGTTAATGTGAATTTATACTTTTGTCCTTTTTTGGGCCCACTTACATATTATATTATGTCATTTGTCTATAACTATAACGGACGTTACTTTTTATGAATGAAAAGTGCTGTGAAGTGATTTTACAAGTACTAATTAATGTAAGATTGTATTTGATTATATTTGAATGTATTTTAAAAGTTTATCTCTTAATATATTTTAATACATCTTAAATAAGTTCTTTGAATAGTTCATATTTAATTTTATATCTTAATGATTTAGAAACATTCAGAGATAATTTTTTTATTCCAATTTCAAACATTGAGATGTATTAAAATCTGAGTTATTAATATGTATTAAGATACAATCAAACACAACCTAAATTATGTTAATAGAAAAGTTAGAGGAATGGATTTGTAAAAATCTATAAATAAGGGGGTCGGATTTACATTTCAGTCTTCTCTTAAAAGAATTATAATATTTATCATTTTGTAATTTTTAGTGAAATTTATTAATTTTAAATTGACTTTTAAAAATAAATAATAATTTTATAATTTCATAAAAGAAGTATTAAATTAGTTCAAAATTTTATTTTATTCATTATTTTTGTAAATAAAATGTAGAAGTTTGAGTCATGGTTGTAAAATCGGACCGGACTGCCAGTTGGATAGGAAAAAATTGGAACTGGTCGGCCCTCCGGTCCAATTTAAGCCAAAAAATTGAATTTGGTCAAAATCGGTGACCCGATGGTCGGACCGGTTGGCCTAGTGACCCAGTCATCGGTTTTACCGGTTCTCTACCTTTTTTTAAATTTTTTTTATTTATTTTAAATTTAAGCATTTGAACTTGATTAAATATATCATTGATTGGGTTTTGAGTTATGATCATTGTGACATCCCCAAATCTGGGCCCACACAGTCCAAACTTGAGTTTTCAAAAGACTACAACAAAATTATTACAACGTTTAACAATACAGTGTATAATAATACATAACTAAGTCTTCACTATTATTGTCACACTATTTTACAGCACGTGAAGATTACGATAGCTATCACTCGGACTCTCACTCCATCCCCCAACTAGACCCAGCTACGTTCTCATCTCCTGTTGAAAAACAATGGAACAAAAATAAAGGGTGAGCTCAAATAGCCCAGTAAAGAATATCATGACTAAGATAATGATGAATAAATTATCGTTAGCCTTCAACAGTTGTGTTCTTGATATAATAATTTAAACAGCAAGTTTTATCTTAACAACTGCTGTTAAGTTTTTAAACAAGGTTCAGATTAATGACTGCAGCAAAATAACAACCATTAGGAAAATCAGATGGACCATGACGTCCACTCGTTTCTCTTTTTAGGAAAAACATCATCAACTTTTATCATCTGAAATACCACTGACCATGATAATACAAACTAACAGTTCCTGGTCATAATCATGCAAATCAACAATTTATCTTTGCACTACGGGCCAAAAATATTCAATATAGCACCACCGATCATGATTATACCAGTCTACAGCCTTTCGTCATAATCATACCAAACAACAATTCATCTTTGCCCCAGGCCAAAGAGAACATTCACCACGTGCCTTAAAAGACACATCATCAAATATATCGTTTTTAACCTATCAACGCCTTTAACCTATTAACACATTTATCTAATCTGTGCCCCAGGCCACAGATATCCACAACAATTTAATTCTTGATTATTAGAATAATAATAGAGATATTAATAATGAACAGAAAAAATAGGGTAAACAATAAATATCGAAAGTTTATAATTTTACTTTGTGCATATTCAAATAATATCCAAATTGTCAACATGATGTGGAGTGAAATTCAAAAATGATATTCATGATCCACGGTTCAGAATAACGGTTACAGTTCAATGGAAAGGTTCGCGTAAATAGGAAGGAGTAATTGAAATGATATTAAATGAAACGCAAACTATTAAGAAACATATAATCATTTCAAAAGTTTTACCGAATAATATTTACCATAGTAAGTTTAAGAGTATAAAATAAATGATATCATTTACCGTGGTAAATTTGAATAATGAAAGATGAAAAAGATGGTATCCCTTACAAGTAAGAAAATAATACCATTTATGATGATGAAAAGAATGATACCTCTTACAGTAGTAAATTTAAGAGTATGAAAGAAAATGACATCCCTTACCTTGTAACGTGACTGATATTGATAAAAATAAGGTTGATCAACCTATATAATTATAATATAATTAGTAATTACCACATATAAATTTCAAAGTGTATGATAACTCGTATAATATGAACTATCAAAATTATATATATTTAACATAATTTTTGTAGTATAATATAACAACTTTAAAATAGTTTTTAAAATAATATTCTAAAATAAATCTTCCAAAGAAAGATTTTAAAAATAAATCTTCTTAAAGAAGAGTCTTCTAAAGGAAGATTTGTGAATACCGTGAAAAATAGAAATTTATGAAATTACTATTCTTTAATAAAAGATTTACTTGAAAAATTCCTGCATTCCTTTTAGCTTTCAAACACTCAAGATAAAGTTACTATTTTCAGAGAAAACTCATAAAATACTTATAGGAAAACTTTATATTTTAGGTGTGATTTTTCTATTCAGCTGAGCAAACTATTTATAGGAGAAAATAAGTTACTATGCGCGATAGGTGACACTGGCGTGCGGCACGCCAGTGCTGAAATAAAGCAGCAGCAGCCAGCAAAATAAAAAACACATTTTCCATTTACAACATTCATGTGGGCCCCACATAGGGTCCACATATTACTATTCACGTTACTATTCACATAAAATAATAATTAATTATTTTATTTTATTTATTTATTTATTTATTTTTTGTTCATGTGGGTCCTGCGTATAAAATAAAATAATGCTACAACAATAATTCAACAATAATGTAATAAATACGTTACAGATTATTATTAATTTAATAATATAAATTACTGTGTATTTGCTACTGTGACAATTATTTGGTTCAAGAATTTTAAAAACAGTGCAACAATAATTATTGACTCAATGATATGAAATACAGTATTATGACAATTATTGAATCAATAATGCAAAATATTGTGTAACAACAATTGTTGATGAATACTGTGTAATGACAACGTTATCAGATCAATAATATGAGACACTGTGCAATACCGTGTGCTACTATAGAATACCGTGTGCTACAGTAAAATATCATAAATTACCGTATGCTACTATTTTTTTATTACTGGTATTTTAATAGTTTAAGAATGATAACACCGTTGACTATTTTTATTTAAAAAAGGTTACTTCTGTCGTTTTCTATATCTGACAAATATTTCGTTGTGGGGTCCACCAATAATTAGTTATTTTGGCGCCGTCGTACGACCCGAATATTCCCCGACAAAACGAATATTCCCCGACCAAACGAATATTGTCCGACAAAATAAAATTTGTACATAACATCCTTAATTTTTAACTTTATCAATTTAACCACTTACTGTTTCAGAGAAAATATGAAGAAAAATTAAATTTTGTATTTAATAAAATTCGGGGTCTTACAATCATGATTTAATAGATTTCTTTTCATATAAATTTAGTATTTATTTGAATTATACAAAGTTAATATTGTACAAATAAATTTTTTTTTTTTCCGAATTTGATTGAATGTATCCTAAATATATTTATGTTTGATTTTATCACTCTTGACTCTTGAATTTTGAGTTATGATTATGATTTAATATCTTTTTTTTAATATAAATTTAGTATTTATTTGAATTGTATGAAGTAAATATTATACAAATAAGTTTAATTTTTTTTGTGTGTAGATAAATTGATTAATTTTACATATTTATTAAATATTATATATAATATATAATAATAATTAATATATTTAATTATTTATTATTTATTACATATTAATAACGTCACTGATTCAATAACGATTCGATCATTAATTAAATTAATGATCCATTCATTCGATATTTTTTTTAATTTAATGACCAATTCGAATTTAAAAACACTGATTTGAGTTATTTTCGGATAATGAATGCTAAATCTTTAAGTCGAAATTTTCTTGGTGCGGATAATGTTTCAAATAAAGCACAATTGAAACGACTAATAATGCATATGAGATTTGTCCTTTGTGAAGTAATTTTTAGTAATGAGGACAATGTTTAAATCTTGACTATTCAATGGGTGTGAATAAAAGAAAATTGGTGAGCGTTACGCCTTCCTATCAATCTACTATTCATGTTGCCTCATATCAATCTACTACTCAAAAATTCTTTATCGAGACATTTTTTTAAGAAAATAAAACTAAAAATTACATTGTAGTGAAAAATTATTAATATATAAAATTTAAAAATCATCATATTATCTAATTTTGAGTTATAATGTTCATTAATCTTACATAAATAAGAATTCAAGATAAAATCTAATATCAAAGAAAAATACATATCTCCCAAAAATAATATTTATACGTCCTTTTATAAAAATTATAGGTGAACCTAAGGGATTTTAAGGTGTTGGTGCCGATTATCATGTTAAGACATAATTGACTTATATCGTATTTAGATCGCAAATCTTAACTTTTTTGACTATTTTTTTTTAATAAATTTAAGTACATTATTTTAAAATATTACGTGAATCACAATATTCATCTTAACTATTAAAAAGTAGAGTCTGACGTAAAAATTCGTGTCAAATCATATTTTTTATTAATTAAAATAAATATTGTGTTTCAAGTGGTGTTCATCCAAAACTAATAGTTCTTGCATCTTTATGTTCACTAACACATTAATTTATAATATTACTTCGATTAAAAATTGATGTAAGAAACTGTCAATTATCTTATTAAATGTACGGTTCACAAAGTTTAAATACATAAAAAAATCCAAAAATCAATTACAACATTATTTTTCGTACGTATTTAGAGAATAGAAGATGGAAATTATGCGTTCGATTTTCCCACACGCAACGTATTTTTCTTGTGGCTACACGCCACAGTCAATAGCGACTTGAAGACCAGGACCACGCAGCTAAGCTGGTGGTACAATTAGTCTCATTAGTGAATAGTGAGGGTACGTACTACATTTCCCCCAACAAACTACATTTCGTCGGCTATGTCCAAGTTTGAATAGTCAATTTTAACCCCTTCTTTACGCCACATCTCTAAATTATGCCTCCCATAATTATCGTGCACCGTCTAGGAATAATAATATAATAATAATACTACAATAAGGCTACAATAATACGATTTAAAAGATTACAAAAATTCAAACTTTACGAATGACTTTTAGTAGCAATAAAAAATCCTCTCTTTTCTCTTTATTTTTCCTGGAAATAATCAGGCCTTCTTCTTGTTCTAATCCAAAAGAAAAGTCAAATAATTAATATTTATAAGATTTGATCTGAAACTCCCACATCAAATCACCATTATATTATATTATATTCAAAATATTAAATATTTATAGGATTTGCCTGATCTATGAACGTTTTGATTTGGATCTATTAACCAACAATTTTGAAATATATTTAATATTTTAAAGTTAATTTAATATTTTATGAATTAACAACCAATATACATTTTAAATAATAAAAAATTAAATTATGTACATTATATATTATTTAAAAAATAACATTTATTACAAGATTATATTTCTTCTTTTGACGATCCTCTTTATGTAACGAGTGGTATTCGTCCGTAGTGGTGAATGACCACAGATATTGTCAAATTGAACGTGAAACATGACATATTTCTAATATTTTTTTTTATGATTTATTGTTTTTATATTTAGATCATAAAAATTTAAAACAAATTTTATTTTTGAATAGAATAAATACCCCCTTAACTCCGCTATACATATAATTTGAATCTTTTTTATAAAATGAATTTTATTGATATTTTTTCCAGGGGCTTCATAAAAAAAGAAGTTATACTTGAATATTCAAAATACATGAAATGATGAAAATATAAGATAAAGATTTACTCTCTCTATTTTTTTTATTTGTCTTTTTAGAAAGTGAATTTATTTTTTTTTATTTGTAGTTTCTAAACTTTTAAAAAATATTAATAATTTAGTTTAATATATTATCTCTATATTAAATATTAATTCATTTATCTTTTATCTTTTTCAACAAAATTTAAAAAATAATATTAAAATTTTATATTTATTTTAATCAATTAAATAAAGTATTAAACTATATTTTAAATTTTTATATATTTTTAAAAAATATCAATTAAAAAGAAGGGAGTACAAATGTTATAAATTGGAATTTATGGCGAAACGAAGGTACAAGTAGATGGCTAGATGCATTGTTGATCGTACATAACAAGGCCAAAAATAATAAGTGAGAGGCCCTCCTCAGTACGGTGGCTTATAATTGTAGGGACGGTTGCCAAAGGCCCAAAATAATGGGGATTGAATCTCGCTGTCGTGGATAGCCAGCCATTGGGTGGAAGGAGATAAGGTCTGACACCGAGGTGCCTATGCATTTAGTTATGGGTCTTTGGTCTTGCAATCGTCATTAAACACGTGTTATCAGTTAGATAAGACCTACTCTACTAAGTTTGATTCATTATCAAATATCAATTCCCCAATAATAATATAGTTTAGGCATCGAAAAAAAATAAGTATTATCGCATCATTATCAAATATTATATTTATTTATATTATTAAAATATAAAATATGATATTAAAATTTATATCATTTCTTATTTTTTAATAATATAAAAAAATATAATATTTAATTATTATGTATACAGATTTGTCAATTGAAAAATATTCTCCACAAAAGAAGTTATTTTGACAAACTTTGGGGCATTAATTATTAATAAAGAAATGGTAGCAATGGAAAACTTATTCTGACAAATATACTTGTATCATCTATATAAATATATGGTAAAAATTTAAATATGATAAAATTAAACAAAATATTCTTAATATTAAATAAAATAGGAAATAATTCATTTTTTTTTACCAGGCCAAAAGTTCATTATAATATATTTCTTCAAAAAGTTGAGTTGATCACTCCAAGGCAAACTTGCATCGATCAGTAGGCAAAGGATTATGTCCTTTTTTTTTTATAAGAATAGATATTAACGCATAATATTTAAATATTATATTTAATTTAATTTAAAAAAAATAAAATATATTATTAAAATTTGTATTATAATTTATTTTATAATAAATAAAATAAATATATTATTTAATTTTATATTTATATGTTATGTACGTCGACGTGTCAAAAGTGTAGTTGCTGAAATAGGGGACACAGAAACTGAAGCACGCGTAGATCTGCTCTCCTGCCAAGAAGTATGCTGACGTGGACGCAAGGTGTGGACAGTTGGAAGTTTAGAAACGATAAGATTATTGGATATCCTTTCGTATCATTCTCAATTGATTTTTCTAATGACTACACAATACTTCTTTCATAATTTCTAATGACTACAATACCCTCAAGATTGAAAATTCAATTGACAATGAAATGAAAGGATTTCCAATAATCTTATCCTCTGTAAACTTCCAACCGTCCATAACTTGCATCCACGTCAGCATACTTCTTGGCAGGAGAACGGATCTACGCATGCTTTAGTTTCTGTCCCCTATTTCAACTCCATTTAGTCGAATTAATTATAATTATACTTTATAATTATAAAATTATAATTATAATTACAAATAAAATAAAATAAAAAATAATAATTAATTATTTAAATTTTATTTAATTATATATATATATTATAAAAGAATATATTGAGCCTAATAAATATATAAAATAGAAAAGACTTACTCACATGCAATTAAGGATGATTTTGGTTAATTATTAAGTTACTAATTCTTAATCCCACTCATGTTCAAGGAGCAGTATTAGATTAGACTAGAGTATATATATAATAGCCATGTGCCCTCTTTTCCTTGTTTTATTTATTTAGTTCTCTCTTTTTAAACGTTTCATCAGAATCCAACCTTTTTTAATTCTATCTCTCCCTCTCTGGCGGCAGTCTAAATGTCTGAAATATATTAAAACGATAATTTGTTATAAATAATATAAAAAAAATATGAATGTCAGAAATGATTATATATTTCATTGAAAACCAAAGGAGAAAAATAAAAGTTTGGAGAAAATTGTAGAAAAAATAATAACCACTAAAATAGTAGTATTTAATCCGAATCAACCATCAATATATGTATGTAGAATAGGTAATTGAAAATCTGCATGCAATACATGAAGACATTAGTATGTATGAAGAAGAAGAAGAAGAAGAAGAAGAAGAAGAAGAAGAAGAAGAAGAAGAAGAAGAAGAAGAAGAAGAAGAAGAAGAAGAAGAAGAAGAAGAAGAAGAAGAAGAAGATTATATATATGTTTAACCTTCTCAAAGGGTGAGCATGCATTGTTTTCAGCTTATTTATTTACTCAAGCACAGACATACTAAGATAAGGTTGGTTGTGATTCTATTAAATTGAGTACTTGGGTTAGCCTGCACGATTATAATCAAATCAAAGATTTAAGAGACTCATCATTACCCACTGGCTACCTTTTAAGCTCTTCTATCCAATTCGCTCCAAAAAAAAAACACTAAAACTGAATTTAAAATGACAGATTATTTTTTTATATTAATTATGATGTCATATATATCCTTACTTAATTAATAACATATTATTTTTAATAATAAATAAAACTATATTTTAATGTTAGAATGAATTTATTTGATATTATTCAATAAAATTGTAAAAGAGTGCTCTTTAATTACTCTCGGTATTACTAAATTGTACGTATTAACATTCTGGAACTAATTGAGTTTATAAAGTCCATAGAAAGGTTGCTTATACGTTGTCCCAATGAATTAGTTTATCTTGTAACAAGAGTATTCGTACGTAAATATGTAATACTCACTCAATCTCACTCTTTTCCTTTTGGAATCAAACTTTAATTCAGCATTTCACGTCCATAACTAGCTTGCTAGCAAGCTAGGATATTCTAGCAATGAATATTTAAGTACGTACCTTAAGTTTTTAAGCGTTTTGCTACGTATTCTTGAGCTATTATATATACGGAAATAACTTAGAATTGATCATTTGTAATCACTCTGCTCAGAATATATATATATATATATATATATATATATATATATATATATATATATAGACGAAAATCGCATATAACAATCACTGTCAAAAGGTTTATAATTTCAACTAAAAATAAATTCAAAATTTGTGTTATTGCCGTTTCAAAAAATTTCATATATCCATCTTGAATTGAATTGAGTCAACTTTTGAATATTTTCGAAATCAATTTTTATGAATAAAAATTATTGGATTGAAGTCCTACATCAATTAAATTTAAATTCAAACTCACCATATATACTTTAAGCGCTCTCAACTCAGTACTAATTGATTTTAGATTAAAATATTTTAACACAATCCGAATATTGGGTTAAAGTCCCACGTATAAAAATAATAGTTAGAATATCTTTAAAATTAAAGAACCAAATCTAATTATTAAATACTTATATCTTTCAATTTCCACATTAATTAGTTGATAAAATATTTTTTACCAAACTGGTGTACAATTTTTCGGGATTTAGTTTTTGAATCATCATGAATACGTAAGTAAATGTGTAGGACAAACTAAAGGAGTAATCAGACTTTATACTTCTAAAATAAAACTACCAATAAAAGAGACAACCGTTATCCAACACTCAAAATTATCCATCCTATGTTTATTTATTTATTATTTTTGGATAGAAACAGCTTTTTTGTAATGCATATCACTCATGGTGACTCATTTATTTATAAAAAAAATCTACACATACATTAACTTTACTCTCTAATTCCCGTGACGACCGTGTTTTGCAAAAAAAATAAAAAATACACTTGTTGCGTATGTCCCGCTTTAATCCATGTTTTAGACACGTGGATAGTTGAAAAGAGCGGTGGAAATTTTAGATTTTACACCATACCACACGCGATGCAAAGTTCAAGAAAATATATCTTTTTTAAAATAATTTTTAAGAGAAATATTATATATAATAATTTTTTATAAAATAATGAGTCTTCTATTTTTATTATCATATGAGACGTATCATTTTATAAAGAATTATTATATAAATCATTACGTATATTAAAACTAAATTTTTTAATATGAACACAGAGGTGTGCGTGTGATAATAAATTATTTTTAAAGTTTAATTAATAATTTTTAAAAACATAATATAAGAAAAAATAGACAAAAATAATAAATCTAAGTTTTAACTAAATTTAAAAACTGTCGACTAATTTTCTTTTATAACACGTGATAATTATTCTACAAATTAAAGATTTCTAAGAGTTCAGAAATAAATATTCTTTATATTAAAAGGCTAAAAAAAAATTAAAATAACTCACTTTTTGTTCTCTTTTAATAATATAAATAGATAAACAGTACTCTACCATTGATGACTCAGCATGTGGTTATCTAATAAGTGGATAAACCTTACCTTCGTCAAAGGCTTGTCCGACGGTCCCGGAATTATATTTTAAATTTACAATTAATATGCTTTGAATTTATTCATAAGTTAGTTGGTAGCTCAATAATTCTTGATATAAATAATATTTAAAATTTTATTTATCAATTATACTTTATTTTTTAATATTTTGCATGATTATATAAGTACGTAATTGTATTTCAATTCACTTTAAATATTATATCACATAATTGGACCTTTTACATTAATATTTTTATTGTTAAAATGACAAAAAAGTTGAAATTTCATACACCGTGCGTAACCACAGTGAACCAATCGTAAGAATGAAATTCTACCGACTGAGTTATATCCCTTCATTTCAAACGGAACATGAATGAAAATATGAAATACTTTTTATTTCTTTTCTTGTCGCAACTGAATTATTCTGAATTTGAATCAGATACGTTGTCCATAAAATAAATCTTCACCCTTATAATTATTAATAAAAAAATTATAATAAATAACTTAATATAGTCTTAACACCATATATATATATGGACAATTTTAAATACATTATAATCAAATGCTACTTCAAATATTACATACATTTCAATCATTAGAAAGTGAGACTTGACACAAATTTTTGTGTCAGATTTTATTTCTCAATAATTGAAATCAAAATATTATATTTTGTGTTGTATTTGATATTATGTATTTATACTTATCTTATTTTATATATATATATATATATGGTCTCATACAAATAAAATAGACTGAAAATATTTTTACCCAATTTTATGTTTGGGACGCGAGGAATATGTAAGGTGAAGGAGCAGGTAGACATGGTGGGATGGAAAAAAAACGTCGCCGCTTGAGAGGAGTTGGCATGGATAGGTGGGTGGGTCCCACATAACCAGTATAAATACGTACCAAGCGGTGGTGTTTCTACATTATACAATCACTACCTCCTCATTTAAGCATTAGCAATAGTACGTGTCCTTCTATCCTAGTATTCTGCAGCACCACCACCACCTTTCTTTGCCCCTTTCCATTACCAAGACACCTTCTCTTCCCTTTTTTCTCTCTCATCCATTTGTTGCTTCCATTCTTGTAGCTACCTAATCTTAAATCTTTTGAATCCATATCCAGAATCTTTGTTTTCAGATCCATATTTTTATCCTTCTTTTTTGGGTATTCTAGTTGCTAAAATAAAAGTAACCAACATGTGTGGAATCCTAGCAGTTTTGGGTTGCTCTGATGATTCTCAGGCCAAAAGGGTTCGCGTTCTTGAGCTCTCACGCAGGTACTTTTATCTTTTGTTTATTGCCAATAATTCAAGCCACCATTTAGCAATTCTTGTTTATCCCTGTTTATTCAGATTTTCTTGATTATAATTACAGTAGCATTTCGTTTCTGCCGGACCCTCTTCTTTGTTTTAACCTTGTGTCAAATTTCTTCAAACTTTTAATTTTAGAGTGATTTAAGGATAAATATACCCAAAGACGGTGTCTGATACGAAAATTCGTATCGAATTTTATTTTTTAATAATTAAGATATATGTAATATTTAAAATGATATTTCATTATAGTGTATGTAAAGTTGTTCGTGATTTAATAACTTATTTAACCGTTGTAATTGACTCAATTTATATGTTATGAGACAAAAGAAAAAATTAATATCAAAACCTGATACTGATAATACGGTGGATGTTACGTTCTTTTGCCTTTTTTGGGCATGTAATGGACTAATCTTGGTTATAAATGAGTTATTGACGTGAGACTTCACCAGAATTGTTCCAGTCCAACTGCCGGCCCCAGCAGAAATAATAAATTAAGGAATTATATTATATGCCATCAAATCATTTTCACAATAGTGGAACGATGAGTGCACATGGGGATTGTGTTTTTTTAATTGCGGAACAAATGAATTGAATCGTAAAACTCTCCTTTTAATTTGTATTATTTTAATAAAATTTATTTTTTATTTTTTATTTTTATAAAATTTTCTCTTTAAATTATATTAGTAATGTAAAATTTACTCTTTAATTTTTATTTTTGCAAAATTCTCTTTTCAAGATGTATTAATTATACAAAATTTACTCTCTACATGTTAAAAAATTAGAAAGTGAGTTTTACATAATTAATATATCTTGAAGGGAGAGTTTTACAAAAATAAAAGTTAGGAGATGAGTTTTGCATAATTAATGTAACTTGGAGGGAGTGTTTTATAAAAATAAAAATTAAAGGATGAGTTTTACAAAAATAATACAAAATGGAGGGAGAGTTTTACGATTCAGTCGAACAAATGGGTTGATGTTGATTAGCTGGTGTTTAATATAACTAATTGAGTTGTTATTGTTGCATAACGAATTAGATTGAAGCATCGTGGTCCTGATTGGAGTGGTCTGTACCAGTATGGCGACTGTTATTTGGCTCATCAAAGGCTAGCAGTCATTGATCCTGCTTCCGGTGATCAACCTCTCTACAATGAAGATGAGAAAATTGTCGTTACGGTGGGTCATCTTGCGGAACTTAATATGATTTGTCAGTCTTTAGTCTTTTATTATCGTTTAGGTTGAGTTTAGCTAAATTACAACAAAGATTGAAAAATAAATGATTGATTTGATTGAATGAAAATATTGTGTTAAAAACCAGGTCAATGGTGAAATATATAACCATGAGGAACTGCGGAAGCGTTTGCCTAACCACAAATTCAGAACCGGTAGCGATTGTGATGTTATCGCCCATCTTGTGAGTGGTCTCATAAGCATATAATCCAAATTTATAGGCTTATAGTTGATATACCCATATCTAAGTATAACATGTACTTATTTTTATTTAATTGTTCGAGTAAGATTGTTGGATTATTTATCAATTTTTTCAATTTTCGGTTTACGAATTAATTAATTCAATTGTCGACCTTAATCTCTTTCCATTAGTATGAAGAGTACGGAGAAAACTTTGTGGACATGTTAGATGGAATGTTCTCATTTGTCTTACTGGATACCCGCGATAACAGCTTCATTGTTGCTCGTGATGCCATTGGGATCACTTCCCTCTATATTGGTTGGGGACTTGATGGTAAACTCTCAGTTCAAAAGTGAATTCATCGCTATTTCTATAAAGGAATTGACTGATATAGTTGTATAATATGGCTTTGCTCTTCTGTTCCAGGATCGATTTGGATTTCTTCTGAATTGAAAGGCTTGCATGATGACTGTGAACATTTTGAGGTCTTTCCACCAGGGCACTTGTACTCTAGCAAAACAGGTGGCCTTAAGAGGTGGTACAACCCTACTTGGTTCTCGGAAGCTATCCCATCAACTCCTTATGATCCCCTTGTTCTAAGGCATGCTTTCGAAAATGTGAGACCTTTAAGGATTTCATTTTAAATTATTCACAAACTCAAAATATAGCAGTCTTGTAACTAATGTAAAATATATACAGGCTGTGATTAAAAGGCTGATGACTGATGTTCCTTTCGGAGTTCTGTTATCTGGAGGTCTTGACTCATCGTTGGTTGCTTCCATCACTGCTCGTCACTTGGCAGGCACCAAGGCTGCCAAGCAATGGGGAGCTCAACTTCATTCTTTCTGTGTTGGCCTTGAGGTGAGGCTTTTTTTTTTCTTTTTTCTTTTTCCCTTCAAAAATAAAGATGAAAAGCCACTCTACGATTAGAACTTGGTGTAGTCCTTATACCCGTTTCAACATTTATCGAGCAGGGGTCACCAGACTTGAAGGCTGGAAAGGAAGTTGCTGATTATTTGGGTACTGTTCACCATGAGTTTCACTTCACTGTTCAGGTATTCATACAACTACAATAGCCCAGGTTTCTTATGGCTGGAGTCTTCTTTTCTTAATTGGCAAGTTATAATTCTTTATTATGTTGCAGGATGGAATTGATGCAATTGAAGATGTTATTTACCATATTGAAACTTATGATGTAACAACGATTAGAGCTAGCACACCTATGTTCTTAATGTCACGTAAGATTAAGTCACTGGGGGTGAAGATGGTTATTTCTGGTGAAGGTTCTGATGAGATTTTTGGTGGGTACTTGTACTTTCACAAAGCACCCAACAAGGAAGAATTTCATCGTGAAACATGTCACAAGGTAATATAGACTTCGTAGGATATCTTTCTTGTATAGGGATCTAAACAGAAGATATGACAAGTGGTTTTGCCATGTTATTTTATACACAGATAAAGGCACTCCACCAATATGATTGTTTGAGAGCAAACAAAGCAACATCTGCCTGGGGCTTAGAAGCTCGGGTTCCATTTTTAGACAAGGAATTCATTAACGTTGCAATGAGTATTGACCCAGAGTGGAAGATGGTAAGGAACAGTTTTCATTCGGATGCTTGTGTTTACGTGTACTTTTAAATTAGAAACGTGTCATTTGAATCCACTATGAAAATTTGCTCCCATTTCAGATTAAACCAGAAGAAAAACGAATTGAAAAGTGGATTCTTAGGAGGGCTTTCGATGATAACGATCATCCCTATCTGCCTAAGGTTTATATTCGACTTGACTAATTTTAATGATTATTCCTCAATCAAATCTAAGAGTGAGACTTAAATGTCCTGTTTGATGCCCTGCAGCATATTTTGTATAGGCAGAAAGAGCAGTTCAGTGACGGTGTTGGCTACAGTTGGATTGATGGGCTCAAAGCCCATGCTGAACAACATGTATTATCATCATTTTCCTCCTTTCTTTATAAATTTTTCGGAATCTCACAATTTATTTTACTTTTACCAACTAATACCTATTTTTATCCCCTTTCAGGTGTCGGACAGAATGATGCTTAATGCATCACATATCTTCCCACATAATACCCCAGTAACAAAGGAAGCCTATTATTACAGAATGATTTTTGAGAGATTCTTCCCGCAGGTGCGCTTCTCAAACTAGACACAAATAAATCTGTATTAATTATCATAACTTTATCGATAAATCAGAGAACTTATTCGACTAACTGTAAATTTTGTTCATTTGGTTATGTAGAACCCAGCGAGATTGACTGTCCCAGGGGGGGCAAGTATAGCATGCAGTACAGCCAAAGCTGTCGAGTGGGATGCTTCGTGGTCAAATAACCTCGACCCCTCTGGCAGGGCTGCACTTGGGGTTCATAATTCAGCATACGAGAAACAGCCACCTTCTGTTCCAAACAAGAATTTGGCAGCAAAGATCATCGACAATGTTCCACGGATGGTGGAAGTAGGTGCTCCCGAGCTCACGATTCGCAGCTAGTATTCCCACTCCGGGGAAGCTAGTTTCATTGTGAATTTAAGGGTTGAAGTTGCAGCGTTTGTTTTAAATATGCTGCTGTGTGATCTTTGTAGGCCATATGTAAAGTGAAATAATGAACCTCTTGTGTTTTGTTAGTGTTGATTGGTATAGTAGATTGTGGTGTTGACCATGTAGCAGGTTCAAAGTCTGTTAGTAATGTCTATTTTGATCAAAATAAAATCCTTTGGTTTGGCATGGATGGAGATGTTATTAGTATATGGAAATGGAATTGTAACACTATGGTTTTGTAATATAAAGCTACAAATTTGTAAGTGCCAGTGTCTAACGTGCAAAACTGCAGTTTGGTCCAATGTGCTATAGTATCCTTGAATTCTCTCACTTTTGCACTTGCAATTCCACAAGCTACTATTTGAATTCACATAGCACAAAACAGATCCCGACGCCTTGACTCAATGAACTAGACTAGACATACTAATGATTGAGTCACATAGCACACACTTGAACTACATCTTACACACTTGAACAATTTATTTTTTGGCCCCTTAGTTTTGATAGTTTGAAAACATGACGCACCAACTTTAATTGGTCTTTCAATCCTAAAACAACCAACTTGCTAATAGCACTTTTATCGTTTCACTCTTTTATTAGTGAAAATTAATTTACTTTATGGATTGAGCCGGTGCACAATATCCCGTCTTTATATTTATATAACACACACACATATATATATTCCTTCCATCCTCAAAAAGATGGTCTAAGGTATAATTTTTTTGTCTTAAAAAATACGACAATAAGTACATAAAACAAAGGACAAGTATGTTCTTTAGTTGGTCCACTAATATATAAAAATTCATTAACTGGGGTCACTAAGAATAAATTTAAAATTATTTTTACTTTTTTTTTAATTTATATAAAAAATATACTTGTGACGTTCTTTGAGTACGGAGGGAGTATGTGCGTGTGCGCGGACGTATGGGAGTGTTCAAGTTTCACTTTTGACCAAATCATTGTGAAAACCAGCAGTGCCCCTTGTACAAATAGTCCATATCTTATAAGAATAGCCAATATTGTAGCTTCACATGCATACAGTAGGAAAATACATCAAGAATTCATGTATAATCCAACTAAATGAGTGGAGCAGTAGTTCAATAAGTATTACTTGGAAACTACAAACTATACATCACATCCCTCGATGCTTAATTTTGAGGGAGACACAGAATTTTTAACAAATTATATATGTAGCCTCTCCTTGGACAACATCATATATAAATAATATAGCTGGACAAATTAATGAGACCAATTTGACTAAATACAAAGGTAAAAGACACACTACAATAAGTTACTAAAAGAACAGAGCAGTATAAAAAAGCTGATTCCAAGTATCGGGCAAGCCAGGAAGGCACCAATGACTACAATCAGCAGAATGGTCAGGATTAGCTCTCTGTCCCGGGCTCAAATTGCCGCTATAAATGGACGGATGCGCATCTTTCCTCATCGCCGATAGCGTTGTTATGTCGAGCACATAAGCTGGGCTTCTCATGTCCCTTATTACTGTCTCCAAAACCTTCATTTGGTCTGGATATACCCCTGGATATGTTGTGCCACTCATTGGTGTCGTCTCGCCGTAACAGCTTTTCGCCGTCGTTGTTGCACCGGCACTCCATTCTGATGGGCTGCGAAAACAGTCAATATACTAACATTAGTCGTTCATTAACAACTCCTCAGAGCTCTATAGAAAAAAACAAATATAAACGTATAGTATTATTCTTAGGATATAACTTAGTATTATAATTATGAATATACTTACAATTACTATAACAAAAAGACGTGTAAAAAATAGAGAGAACATTTAACTAAGGCGTAAAATTGCAACATTTTAGTAGTATTAGAGTGAATCTCGGTATTTGTAGATATATATCATGAAATTACAACCATAAAGAGTTTGGAATAATTTATGAGAATCATTGTTCTTAGTGAACGTGGATTAGAGACTGTTAAGAGGAACTACTGATCACTTATACCTGAGTTTATATATGTTTCCCCTTTGGCATAAAAGGAGGTTGGTCGACTATTATTTTGTTTGGTCACTTTTAATTGACTTTTTGGCCATATCAGGCACCTTCACATGTTTAGAGTCACCGACAAAACTAGTGACCGAAATTTATTAAAAGAAAACAGTCCAACCAAATTCTGTGGACAAGCCGTTGTTTTGTTTATAATTCACGAACTTGAAAAGGACAAATAAAGCAACAACTGACCACTGGGCGACCAATTTGGCCAATAATATGGTAAGATTTGAATGAACAGAGATTACTATTTCATATTTCCAACTGTGGATTACATGGATTCAGATTCTGAATCTTCCACTGTCCAAATTCTACCGCAGAATTTAATACTACATGGCTGAAATTTTAAAGTGAAACATTCAATCCATCAGCCAAATTCTTTAACGTTGCGTTTGGATTAAAAGAATAGAATGAAACGATTTTAAAGTATTTCAAGTATACGTTTGCTTGTTAATGGGAGTGAGTGGTGTAATATGATAATAAAATTATCATACATGTCCATTCTATTGGAATGAATTTTATTCCACCACTTCTCACTTGGAATAAAAATCAAAGGGATTGAATGAATTTTCATTCCACTAGAATGGTTTATTATCCAAAATGATCATCTAATACACTGTTTTTCATTTCATTCATTCTATTTTCTCAATTCAAACGTAGCATAAAGGTTTAATTGACTATTGTTTTAGTATACACTTTGTACACTACACTAAAATAATGTTTCCGTCCCGATAGTCACATTTGATGACTCCAGCAAAATAAAGAATTCAATTTTTGAAAGTCGAGATTTGTTATAGCTTGTCTAAAAGCTAGTCTTTCTGCACTACTGTTCCCTTACCCCGCGTGAAAAGGTAGTTTTTGAGGCCGCTTAGCTGAAAATACAACAAAATGTAACTTGAACTCTCCCTCCTCATTGGATTTGAATGTAGTATAGGGGAAAGTAATGAATGAGAAAAGGCTGGAAAAGAAAAGTTAGGCTCAAGTTGTGGGCAGCCTGGAAAATGATATTAGGTAGCATGATATTGGCCCCCACCTCCCACCAAAACCTGCTCCAACTTGCACTTCTAAATTACTGATTACAGCTATGATGTTGGGCCATGCAATCGTCGATGGGTCCTTTTTGTTCTCTATCTTCTTCTTAGACAACTAAAAGGCAATTCTAATATATAATAACAAACACACATATATAAGAAATGATTCGTAGTCTATATGGCTATGGATTATTTCCGGTTAACAAATCTGTAGCCGTTCATGTAGTCATAGACTATTATGATTTGAATTTTTTTAAACGAACTATAAAAAGAGTAATGAGCACAATGAAATGAATTTTTTGAATCGTGGAATGTATGCTATCTACGTGAACGCCTACATATACTTGGCTGAAAATGATCCATAGTTCCATACTCTATGGTTATGTTTGTACATAAAAAAACGTGCATGAATATTTTTTATGAGATTATATAATTTCTTATAAATAGTCTTAAAAATGATAAAAAATAGTCAATATCATTATTTAAAAGACTATTAATCTTTCATTAGTGTATAAAATAATCCGAAATAATATTAAATTAATATAAATAATTTAATCCTAAATATATTTTTTACAAATAAACATACACTATATTATCCACTATAAATAAGGAGAAGTAGAGAACATACTTGTAGTGTGTAGGAGAGATGGACTGAAAGAAAACTCTCGTTCTATTTTTGTCAACATTTGCGTCAACCCATCTGGCCCATGTCCTTAGCCCTCTCTCCAAAGCAACCAACCGATCCATATCTTGATACAGTGTTCTTTCTGATTCCATATAATCCCACCTACATATTATCATTACACCTTCTTTCTTATAAATAATTATTACCACACACATCATAATACAAACTTAATGAAAACACGTAGTTTTTTTGCTATGCAAATGAAAACCTAAGCTGTAATCCTCCAAAAATGATCGCAAATTATCATCACACTTTCATGGTTTAGATTCCATTCTCCTTATTACACGCATCCCTTGGTAGCAAAAAATAATGGTCCTTGTTTCCGTTTCTTTTATATACTACTTCTGTTCAAAATATAATATCACTTTTAATATTTTCAAATAAATCATACAAGAGTATAAAGTTGGTAATTAACATATATATATATATATATATATGGAAAAAAATATGTGGTTTGCCGCAACAAAGCTCGACTCTAATAGACAGACAAAGTTCGATTCTATATATATATATATATATATATATATATATATATATATATATATATGGGAAAAAATATGTGGTTTGCCGCAACAAAGCTCGACTCTAATAGACAGACAAAGTTCGATTCTAGATTAGACTTAAAACAACGTAGTAGTATGTGATAATAAAATAGTGACTCTAGATCAGACTTAAAACAACGTATAATAGTATGTGATAATAAAATAATGAAATGTCGGTAATGTTAATAATGAAAATGTGAAAAGTTAAAATAATAAAATAGTGAAGGTAATTCTAATAATGAAAATGTGAAAAGTCAAAATAGGACAGTGATCTAAGTACTATGAATACTAGTAAGAAAATTAGCAGCCATACACCACCAGAGAAACTGCATTATTGTCACTTTATAGTTTATTCTATTAAGGAAGATAAAACATAAGGTGGGCTAAAATTGCTAACCCTTGGAGAGATCCTTTATGACTCCACCAGTGACCTGTGTTAAACGACAGCACATCCGCATTCTTCCACCCGTTTCCATTCTCTGATATATCTTCCAATTTCAATATCCTCTTCCCTTGAACCGAATCAATGTCCACCAGATATGGAGCTCTATAGAATTGCACTGCCACACCGTACTCCTGCAGTTTACCATAACAAAACCACGAATTAGACCCTGTTTGGATGGTCCAATATTCAAAATGCGGCCAGCTTTTTTAGAACAAAAAACACAACTCACAATGAACTTAAATGTAGAGAGAGGATCTCCTCTAATCATCTGGGTAGGTGAACGTGGCACTGCAGCTGAAATCATACAAATCAACGACTCCCATTGGTTACGGCCCAGTGAGTCACCCACAAACATCACAGTTTTCCCTCTCATTTTCATCAAAAACTCAAGCCCGTTAAACCTGCAGTTAAGAAAAAAAAACAGAGATTATTTTTGTAACAAGATTTCAAACATCCAAACATGGCACAGAAAGATAAAAGAGTTTTGATAATGTTACGGACCTGGGTAGCTCACAGTTGGCGGGTTTCCAACGGTATTTGAGGTAATCGGAGTCGGGTCGACCGTTCATTTGGCAATTGAATTCCGGGTCAATTATGGAGCAAGCAGAGGATTGGTAAATAGGGTAAGAGTCATCACGGACCCAAGTGCCCATGAACAGGGCGCAGGCGGTCTGGTTGGCCTGGAGCATTGGGCGTCTGTAGTGGCTGTTATGGTGGTGGTTCCTTAAGCCCACTAGCAGAGCTGATGAAACCATGTGAAGTTGAATTAAAATTATGCATATTAGAATTCTAAGAGTATAGTTAGCAGACCCAAAAGAAAATAAAGCCATTGCAGAAGTTTTGAGGAAGGAAGAGAAAAAGAAAAAGGTAGAAAGAAGAGAGAAGGAAATAAAGATGGAAATAATTTGTGTGTTTTACAAGAGGAGGGGTGGGGGATTTTGTCTTGGTGTGTGCATGCGAAGGTAGAGATCGAGATAAAAAAAGGTTCACGTGTGTTAATATGGAGAGAGAGACGGTGGACTTGTGAGTAGCTAGCTACCAAAAAGTTGAGGGGTGAATTGAGCTAAAAGTGATGTTTATTCAATGAACTTTGAATTATTATTTGATGATTTCTTTCTTATAAGTGGAGTTTGAGACAGAGACTAGCATGTAAATATCGGAAGGCTTCCAATCGGATTGAGTTAGGATAAAATTGGTAAGTTGATAAGTTAGTTCATAGATCAATACAGTGCTGACACGTGTTACGGGACCAACGCGTGTCAGCACTGTATTGGTCCACAAGTGAACTTACCATGAAGTCCACTTTACCATAACCGGATCCCTTTCAGTCTACTAATTCCGCTAGTTTTTATTTTATTTTATTTTATTGTTTGTTTACTCAATTAGTTCGGTGGAGTAGGTTTATGAACTATTTTTTAAGCACGGGTTGAACCTAACAAATTTATAGACACTCGCTAGCTCCTGGATGATACCATACTATATGAAATGAGACTCAAATAATATAAGAGGAAAGAAGAATTCTGTTGGGTAGGGTGAGATGAGATGAGATGAGATCAATCACGGGCCCAGGAACCACCATTTTTCTTTTGCTCAAGATAGAGATAGCTATAGGTAGATAGAAAGCAGTTAGGGGAAACAGCAGGACAAAGGGGTATGTGATATGTAATTGTGAGGTCACTAATTCAACTTGGTGCTTGTGGGGTCCCTATTACTATTAGTGGTGGTGTGTTATGTTTTGGTATGGCCCCTCAAAGTTTGATTCATTCCTTTCTAAATTAGTGATGTGAAGAAATTTTAAAGTTTGTTCAATATTTGATACTTGATCACCAAAACGAGACCAAGAACTGATCCTTCGTAGAAGCCAAAATTTTCAAAGCATATGTTCTTTACTTTCCTTCAATTACATGCATGGAATAGAATGTGTTCTGCTTTTAATAGACCCTTCTACCCAATTCCATTAGTCCAATTTTATGATAACAAGAAGAATTATGGAAGACCGACATTTTTTAATATTTCGACCTTATTATATATTCGAGGTACCAAATTTTGAGTTCCAGCATTGGAAGTTTAATGACTAAAACCTATATTTTAAAAAAAAAATATAAGGATGCTTCTACATTTACCGGAAAAAATTACCCACAAGCCTTATCTTCATAAAAGACAAAGAAGTATGGTTCCACTTAATTTGTAAAATATAAATAAAATGGGATCATACTCTTTCATCTTTTTTGCGGATATGACTAACGGGTAATTTTTTCGAGTAAATTTAAAATTTTTAAAAATATAAATATCAAAAAGTTTAATCGACTAACGTGTCATCGTTTCAAATATAAATCTCTTATCAAGAAAAGGCAATATAAATATTCTTTGTAAATCTTTTGCTAATCTACTATTCTTTCCATTCTATTATATAAGTCGTTTAAGACATAATCACATATATTAAAAAATTTCATTAATGCTAATATTACGTAATTACTGTTAATTTGAAATTTCGTTACTATCCATACACTAATTAATTACTTTTCATTATCTCTCTATTAATTACTCCATCTTTAAAGGTAAAGTAAGAAATAATTAGATTTTTTCTCTTAAATATATGTAAAACGATTTATATTTTGAAAAAAAAAAAAACTTTTAAAATTACCTATATAATGGAAATGATGGAGTATCATTTATCAACTCTAGCTAGCAAATACTCCATCCATTCTTAATTATTTGACGTTTTAGAGAGTTATTTTTATTCTTATATATTTGACGTTCCCAGATTTCTAAAACATATTAATTATACTGTTTTCTTATTTACCCTTAAACATCAACTCTCTCTAATCCTCTCTCATCTTTCTAAGACTATTTTTTCTCTCTTTTAATTTATCTTTATAGGATAATTATCTTTCTTTCTCTTGTTTCTAATTGATTTTGAAGAGAGAAGTACATTCATCAAATTAGGAGTAACTATTTTTTTTTCCTCTTTTAATTCATCTATATTGAATAAGGGTATTTTAATCTTTATTAATTATTTTTTACTCATATTATAGTTATTTAATAACCTTTTTAATTTATGGGTAAAAACTTTAAATGTCACTTACTTAGGAATGGAGGGAGTAATTATTATTGTTTCAAAATCCACACCAAGGTGGTCGGATCATGTAGTAATAAATGGTATAATGCACTGGTATAATGCACTGGCATAATACACACACACACAGATATATATATAGAAAAAAATATATATATACAGTTGTGTAGTGTATAGTCGGTTATGACGACGATTTTTTTGGGCTATGACGACGGTTCAACTGTCGGCATAGTTATTTCTGGGCTACGCCGACGGTTGAACCGTCGCCATAACCGACCGTGTACTATACAGTTGTGTATCTCCATATTTTTCATATGTATGTATATATATATGTATGTATGTATGTATATAAGAAAATAGAAAAGTGCTTAGGTAGTGATAGATCAATTATTGGAAGTGTGCTTGACGTTAGGAATTTAAATTCAAATGGCAGCAGTCATTTATTTACTTTTAGAATTTTTGTCACGGTGTAACAGTTGTTGGAATGAGTAAAATATTGGGATTTAATTTTTCAACGTTGTGGATAAATATTCAAGGCAGAAAGGGATAATAATACTTCTTCTTGCTACCCTCATTAATTGGCATAATGGGCCTATGAAGCCTTTGATGGGAATGTTTGCGTGTACCAGCGCAACTGTGAGACCAATGAGCGTCTTTATTCTACTTTTGCTTCTAAATATGGTTTTCACTTGTAAATTCCAGTACTCAACCATGTTAACAAATTAAATATTATTTATCCATTCAATAAGATTATCGGAACAAATTGTCAATAAATACCAAAAACATAATAAAAATCAGATTTTGATAATATGTTTAAATTTTAACTATCTTACTTTGCAGAATTTAGAAATATATTTTTTTAAACTTTTGCACCGACTGTTTTGGATTCAAATAAAGAGATTATGCTAAATCTAAATAACAGGGATGTAAATTTGTCCGATCTCCACGGTGATTTCCATGTTCTGTCTCAAATGGGACAATGATTTTAATTTTAATTTGATATTAACTTATAAAGCATTAATCTCTGTGATGATATAAATTTTTCGTGAAAATGAGGATGGTTATTAAATTTTAATTTTCATAAAAACGAGCACGGATATAATTTTTTTTTTATAAAACGGGAGATGAAAGTAGGATGTGTCCGCACCCGTTTCCATTGCCATTCCAACTTATTAGCAAATGGAGAAGAGATTTTAGGGAAATGATAATAGAACGACAATTTCATTTTCTTGGAAATACAAGTTTCCTTTAAAATGCTTTATTTGTTATCCTTGATTTGAAGACTTTAGACATCAAGGATTATTTTTAAATAATCCATTGATTTGCTTGTATATTTTTGTTTTTCTGTTGAATGAAATTATCAGCCTATAATTGTACATTTGTTCTTTTTTTTTTTTTTTTATGTTGCGTTTGGATTGAATGAATAAAAATAGAGTAGAGAATGTAATGATTTCAAGCGTACATATAGTTATTGGTGATGGTGGGTGGTGTAATTTAATGACAAAATTATCATATATATTTATTCTATTAAAAAGAATTTTATTCTACCACCTCTCATATAGAGGTGATGAAATAAATTTTTATTCAACTGGAATAATTTATCCTCTAAAATAATTATTAAATACGCTATTTTTTATTTATTTTTTATTCTATTCATTCAATCTAAACATAACGTTAGTATCGTTAGTATCATAAGAGTATTACTGGCTTGATAAGAATTGACAAATCAAAATATGCACGCATTACTTAAATAAGGGAAGGATAGGAGCAGAGGGCTTTAGGAGACGAGGAGCTGGGACTGATAAATCATCAGACAGGGCTGATTTTCCACAGCACCTCTTAATTTATCAAAGGAATTTTTTTTTCATCCAAAAACAAAATTAATAATAATGCTCACTATAATTTAAAATTAGACATATATTTTCTTTTTCTATTCATTTTAAAATTAAAAATACACTTTAATTTTACTATGAACTGACATAAAATATCTAATATGCCATCGTTTTTATTTTTAATTTTGATCAAGTACTATCATTATCGGTACTACTAGATTTTTAGCTAATAATGTTAATGACGTGTTTGAAAAATAATATTTTTTTTCAAAATCGACGTTTTATAAAATTATCTCTAATTTTGACGGGAGAGAGTATTAAATAAAGGAGTTGGAACCCCCACTTACTATCTTTTGTTATAACTTGCCCATTTCTGTCTTTCAACATGGACCAACTCTATAACCGGTAAGAGTGGAAAACAAGAGGAAAGGGAAACTTTTAATCTCATAAGAAATTTTGAAAGAGAAAAGTAAATCTTTTCTTTCCTCTATCCATTTGGCATTGTCATACCAAGGAATTATTAGAGACATGTAACCATCTATGCTGCGAATTATGTCTGTTATGCTACATTATACAACTTTATGTTAATCAATTTATCATAGTATGAGTTATATACACAATGTGTGTGTGTGCGTGGAAATGTCTATTATGGCATATGTTTATGAGTTCATGCAGAGTTCACGGCAGTATGTGAACTATAGATACGACGCAAAGGGTTTATTGAGGAAACGGAAGGTATGAAGAATCTTAATAGGTGAATATATATCTAGACAATAAGTTAAATTTCTGAATTCTTTTTTTAACTACCATATCCACAAAACCAAATGTTGTCTCAAAAGATGAATTTTCGACAGATCATAATGCAGAACAAATGAGATAACTACGACCTTATATAGAGTCACACTTGTGTTACCTATTATATATGGCGAGGCAGACTATCCATCGAAAGGTTCTCACCACATAGCACAAGGGGGTTGGGGGATGAAAATCGAAAACAGAAAAGATATTGAGAAAGGAAGAAGAACAGAAAAGCAAAGGGAGAAGGCGTTCACCCTGATACCAGTCTTACCAGACACGACTTTGATCAAGATACATGTAAGAAGTTCAGGTCTCGAATTCTATAGATGACTATTTTGCAAGTAGACTGGGCAATAATTTTGGGCACAGAAAAGGTAAATATGGAAATTGAGCTTGATAAATATCTACAGCTACTACGCGGCAGTACATAAGTAACCATGAGCCTGACACCAACATTTTGCAGCTCTTTCCTACTATATCCTTTACAAAGGAGGAATCTGCATCTTGTTTTACAAAATTTTAGGCCCGGGGTTCCAAAACCAACTGACACAATTGACACTAATGGATAATTAGCTTGAGTTTCAGCTTTAAAGTGGAAATAAGTACATTTATGTCATTCACTAGCAAACCACCTAACATGCACTGACCTCGGCTCCCACAGGCTTTGATATCCTTCTCCTCTTGTAGCATATGATTTGACCATTACCATGGTTCTCATCTTCTTTGTAATCATAAGCCTCAACTAAGTTCTCGAGACCGATTTCACTTTGACATGGAATGGATTCAAAACCCGTTGGTTGGTTCACCTATGAGAATTGAATGGGTCATATAATCTCACTCAAAAAGTAAAAAATAAGATATATGCAGGTAGAAACAAGATGAAAGAAAATGATAAAATGGTGAAAATATGGCAATACCAGAAGAACCAGAGCGGCCGCGTCTTTGCCACCATCATTGCCATTGCCCCTAGCGGTACTGGCAAAAATTACAATAATCAGTAAATTCAGCAGAAGTTTCCATAAGAACATTGTAATTTTTAATACCTGAAGAAGATGATGATTTTGCAACACAGCAATACTCAAGATCAGATAGGATAAAATTAGTGAAGTGTTTCACAAACCACTTGTGCAAATTAAATAGCTGTGCTGCTTCTACGAGTTTAACATTATTTGTCACCATTTCAAACTTCACATCCCCCCCCCCCCCCCCCTCCCTCTAGTATCAACAAACCAAATAGCCAATAAACACAAAGTCACAAACACTGCATCAAACTCCAAGGCCAAACTCCGCATCGGAAAATTTGTTTTTGGCATGGCTTATTAGGCCAGGGTGTACTAATTAAGCTTTCACATAATTGTGATTGCATTTAGATATATAGCCTAATTACCTCTTTAAATATAAATTCTTGCAGCTTTTCTTCTCTACACATCCTCCAAACCACAAATTTATATTCATTGAAGGAAGCTGGATGAAGTGAAAGCAAATAAGCTTCTTGACTGATTTAAATTTCAGTTCAAATTGTCTTTTGTGGATTTCTGGCAGTCAGTAGGCCTAGTGTTCACCATAATGGTAAGTGCAGTCTATCTTTCAGAACCAACCTCTAAAATTTTGAAAACAGAATTGGAGTAAAGAACATTGACAACAGACGAGAGGATAACATTTCAGGGTGCTGAAGCTTTATTCTTCCAGTAAAGAACACATATAGGTACTTACAAATTTTCTGATCAAGTGATTAAAGTGTTGCGTCAAATAATATTTTACGGGTATTGATATTTTTGCATGATTATTTGATATTTCCGCAGGTGGACCCCACTTTTTTTTATTAAACTTAAATTTTATTGTCTAATTTGCCCACGTACTTATCCATTTTACCCAAGCCCTCTCTCTTCCCCTCTTCCCCTTCCTCCTCCTCCTTGTCTTTGAACTCTCACTCTTTGTCCTCCTCCAGTACCACCGCTGCCTCCTTCAACCAATATAAATCCATCCATGCAAACAGTAAAACCTCCTCTGGATCAATAGGCAGCAAACCAAATTCTTCCACTCAACATGATAAAAATGTCAAAAGCAAAAAACAAATCTTGAACAAATAGAAATTAAAAATCAAACTTTGGAATCGGAACCAAACGAACAACTCTAATACGCTAACTCAGGGAAAATTCTAGTAGTTCCAGCGATTTGCTGGTAGTCTAGCATGACATGCTAGATCCAGTTCCATCTAATCTCCAAATATTGGTGGAAATTCGAATTGCGGATCCAAATTGGAAGGCTCCATCGACTATATACTCAATTTTATTGTGGAGGAAAAAAAAAACCTCAGAGAGAGAGAGAATGCGAGCAGCACTTGTTCAGTCAAAATTGCAAGAAGAAAGTAATAATAGAAGAAAGACGGCTTTTGATCTAGATTTGTTAAAATGAAGGCAATTTAAAATTGAAATAGTGGTGGTTAGAGAGAGAAAAACCAACTGCAGATGGAGGGGGGGGGGGGGGGGGGGGGGGGCAAACTCTTCTATCAGAGGGGGCAAATTGGGCATAAACAGATTATTTACTTAAAAGGTGGGGGACCACCTGCGGATATATCAAATATCCCTGCAGAAATATCATTTCCCTATTCTAAAGCTCAATTAAAAATGTTAAAGGGTAAGCAATGATAGGGCTGACACATGTATAGGACTAACTACATGGCTTTTATCATATCAACAAGAAGTCAAAAACTCTGCAAGAACCAAAAATGGAAAGGATTATTTCATCATAAATTGATTAATACCTCTTCCTTTTATCAGCTGGTAAGTAAAAAGAGAAAAGGTAAAAGTTTCCACTAGTCAAAAACATATTTGAATTGAAAAATCCAGTCTAAGAGTGCTGTAAGAGAGTCAGAGTTCAAACTTCTTTCTACTAAGACGGTCATGCATTGCGTAATTAGTCAGTCCACTCGAAGCAATTCAAAATGGCATGAAGGTAAGAACTGATTTGAATCTAGTTTATCCAAATTGACATGAAGGTAAGAATTGATTTGAATCTAGTTCATCCGAATTAAGACTTGCTACAATACAGAAGATCTTTTTTTTGAAGCAAAATACAGAATATCTGGTCTTTAAGATCCGCTGCTACTGTCCCTTCCTAAGCATAAAACATTGCCAACTCTACTCCAAAGAATACGTTAACAACCAAGGTCATGAATGAAATGCCTATTTTTATTCTTCAAAAACTGGAAGACATAAGATCCAGAACCGTCAGGCTGGATGAAATGTTTAATGTATACAAGGGACCAATAGTGCTTTGGTGACCAAAGAATGGTTCCTAAAGACGGATGATGTGGCCCAGCAAAATTAATGTGCACAGAAATTTTGTCAAGATCAGTAGTTTAGCTTAACAGCATAATAATTAGTAGCTAGTAGAGTTCTAGAAGGTAGCACATGCTATGTGATACCATTTGAGTAATAAGTTGAAGGATATGTTAGTGTTTTGTAGGGTACAGTTTCGTTTCGATTTCTCCCTTGTGGCCGTTACCCCAAGTCGTGCAAGTGTAAGCTCAATAGCTCTCTATATAATGAAGAAAGTAGAATGTATTTGGCATGCTTGTGATCAATGAAAACTTGAGAAAGAGTTCACAAATTTGTGACTCTTATCTCTCTCCCTCTTGCTTCTGTCATCTAAATTTTATCCGTTCGCATCCCCTTTTCTTCTTCTAATTTGCATCCCCAAATCCCCTTCTTCTAATCTACTGTTGGAATTAATTAGGATCATCACTGATGCAAACATCTTTGGTCTACAATGATAGTAAAATTGAGGAAATGAGAGACTAGGAGACATACTTCCCAGATTTTTGGTCTACAGTACCACTGTCCTCAACTCGATCTGCTTGAAATATTTCAGAAACAGCACTGCTCCCTTCCAAATCCATATTATCATTTCCACTGATAACATCAAAAAGTTGTTTCTCAGTACCTGCATAAAGACAGCATAAGACAGGTAATGTTAATCCTTAAAATGAATATACTATCTTTCTTGAACGTGAGCCAAGGGACGTGAAACATACTCGGTGGAACTGATTCTGTGCAGGGTGTCTTTATTAAAAGTTTCTGGCACATGATGGTGCCCTGGAAATCAAGGAACGTGTAGTCCAGATAATTTAATCTCTCAGACTCTGTCATCCTAGAAAACCCGAATGAAGAGATCCAAGTGTCAAGCACACTTGAAACAGCAGGCAAAACCAACCTCTCCACCCCTAATTCCATGAGTGCCTAGAAACATATATGCAAATGGCAAAAACACAATGAGGAAGATACGAACATAAAATTTGTGGGACTGTGACTTGTGATGACAAATAGATAAATATTTCTCTCCAATTTGTGCATTCCCTTGAGGTTATTTTATAAATTAACTGTAGAACAATATAATCTGAACTGTAGAACAATATAATCTGAAGTAAATCCATAGTTCAAATAGGAAGATTTCTTTTAAGTACATTGCTATCGAAAAACTAGCGTTGCATTTGGATTGAAGGAATCAGGACTTGAAGGGAATGGAATGAAAAAAAGTGTGTTTAGTTACTCATTCCGGCACAAATAAACAATTCCAATAGAATAAAAATTCTTCATTTCATTACGTTGATTTTCTTTCCATGGAGGAGGCGGAGGAACGGGATCCATTTCAATGGAATAGATGAATGTGACAATTATTCCATTTTATCACAACACCTACCACCACCACCACCAAACATGAGATGCTAAAAAATCATTTAGTTCCTTTCTCCATTCTATTCTTTCAATCCAAACACAGCATAAGGACAATTCAATTCTAGAACTATTAAACTCAGTAGAATAAAGGATTTTCTCAAGTACACAAGTCAACCGAACAACACCATCCTGAAGTTCACTCTATACCAATAATTAAACCACCAAAATTTAAAGAGTTTTCAAGAGAATTTCCAACCAACTTCGTCCTAAATAAGTTGTCTCCTTTTCCTAGGTATGTGTAGTATGCGCTCTCTTACGTGCTAAAATCCCTTGGGGCCTAACCGTCCAAGCAATCCTTCTTTTTGGTGATTTTCTTAAGACATGCAAAAACCACATATGAGCATTATAGTATATAAGATTTTTAAATCCCCAAAACAATATATATATATATATATATATATATATATATATATATATATATATATATATATATATATATATAATGTTTTGGGTTATGATGTGACTTTATCCTCACTCTTCACAATCCAATCAGGGGCTTTCGTATCGGTACTAAGGGTATATTTTCAGAATATTCACAAGTTTAACTTGCAGCCTGGCCTGAAGGGGTGTATTCTCAGTATATTTATATAATATTTTTTCAATTATACAAACAAAAATATAATATAAGAATAAGTTTTTAAGGACTATTTGTAAAACCACTAATTTACAGCATCCAGTAACACAATTGGCCACGTAAGTATTATACAAGAAAATGCAGGCATTTGAAATTATTTACAGATTGTGAGATAACATCTACCATTGTAAAAAAAAAAACATTTACTAAGTCAAACAGAATAGGTTGATGCAATCAACCTCCTTGATTTTCTCCTTACACATTGAATTGTCAAGTTGCTATTAGATGTTGTAAACTAGTGGTTTTATAGACAGTCGTTATTAAGTTTATTCTCATGTAATATATAAATGTGTTGTCAACAATTCTCAAAATCCATGGCAAAAACCAAGACTAAAAAGAGATACTAATTTGTGATGGATAGAGTACTATCTCTTCAGTGGCTAAAGTAGAGAACCAAAACGATTAATACACATCAACTCGTAATATAAGTTATGGAGTATCTCTAATACTTACTCAATTCCACAATATAAGATTATTATTGACTTTTTGAAAGTCAATTTGAGACATTTTTAAATTTGAAAAAAATATGATTTATTTAAAGTCACGAAACAATTAATCTTATTATTAGCAATACTATTTAAATAGTTTACAATATTCATCATTTTATGGACTAAAATTAAATAAGTCTATATCAATATTGAGTCTAAAAATATCACAAGTTGACTTTCAAAAAGTCAATAGTAATTTTATATTTTGAAACGGAGGGAGTATATCAGTTAATTTGGGTTAGAAAATAATTCATCAGTCCCATGACAAGTGATTGATTTGTCTAACACAGCGTTACAGGAAGAGTGTATTAACCGCAACTAAAACATCAGTTTCAAGTATGCTCGTTTAAGCAAACAAAATATTAAATAAGAAAGTTCCCAACACTTGACCCGTTGAGATTTAAATGACAAAATAAAATAGCCAAATACACGTGTACATGAATGTCTAATTAAGACTTCTTCTTTTGGGGCATCCCAAAATCAAAACCAAGTCACTTAAGGTGGGATGGCCGGAGTAATGCTAAATATCCACAGTATTATAAGTATAGAATCCTTCTAGAATTCAAACAGAATCAGAAAATTATAAACTGGGGTGAAGCTTAGCTAGAGATAATAACTACGAGAACTTGGCACAAGAACCAAACATTAGAAATTGAGAAATGAACTTGAAAGCTTATGATAATATATTACTGTTAACACAAGATAAATATAAAGTGATAAAATGAAATTATTTGGACACTATTAAAAGTGTAATAGGCTGTTTAGGTGGGGGCACATGCTTGGGGATAATATTTCACAAGTCAGAGAAACCAAAGGGCATCATAATTACAAGGTTCGAAGAGACAGCAATGAAGTGACTCTTGCTTACTAGAACACAAACACTCAATCATCTCCCACCCAACCCTCCCTCCCCAAAAACCAGAAGTGATATATATATATATATATATATATATATATATATATATATATATAAGATATGGAAAAAGAACAAGGTGCTAAGATTGGATTACCTTTTCAAGCTCATTCATTAGAATGCGACACATTCCACGTCGACGATATAGAAAACGTGTAGCAACAAGCGGGACTTCTGCAACCTTTTCACCATAAACCCTTAATAAGGGGGAAAAGGCTTTAAGATCACCATCACTACCAAAACAAGAAAAATAGGGCAGCACAACAAGAGTATGTAATCATAAGATACCTTACAGTGGCCGCTGTAATTAATTCATCATTTTTCTCCAAAAGCACTGTATAGAACCCTTGAAAGTTCAAACGATTCAGCTCTGACCTGCAATTTTAGATCATTATTATCAGACTTGTTATATATAGATGATATGACCAACCTTAAAAAAAAGAGTACCCAATTCTGTAAGAAACGTCAGAGAAGATTCAGATCAGCGGACTTATAGTGCTTTAATCATTAGTGAATATTGAAGCCAAACAAAATTCTACTAACTAAAGAATATCTCCATCACCCAAACCAATATCCAAGGAAATGTTTATGCAGTAACTCAACACGGTATATTTATAGAATACAAAACCATCAATTATAGAACCTTGTAATCATATCAGAAGGAATATTATGAAGAGAAGACCCTACTGCTATAATTGAGGAGATATAGTCCCAACAACATTGTATGTCTAGTAAGTGTTTGGCTTTTCAGGTCTCGTACCATGAGGAAGAAAACTTAGGACAATATAGTGCATTGATTTAAACAGACTTAAAGAAGGCATGAAGCAGAAGTTAACAAAATTTTCAAATTTAGAACTATAAAATTAAGTAAATAGATGCCAACAAGTGGCATGAAGATATACATTCATATATGATAAGGAGATGCAGGGCGTGCTTCTATTGCTTTGTTTCTCTCATGGGAAATTTATCTTACTGCAATAGAAAAGAGGAAATGCTCTTTGAGAACAGTGAAAGAAAGGATCTAAAGTGCAAGATATAGAAAAAATAAGGAATGCTACTACGAAGTAACAGCATGGATTCTATTCTAACCAAACTTGAATTAAAAAAAAAAAAAACTTAAGGGAAACATACTACTATTTCCAGAAAGAAATATACTGTATCAACTATGTCCCCTCTCACATGGGGTGGAGATGGGAACCACACCCATGTGAGAGGGAACCTTTTGAAAATAGGCCCCAGAGGAAAATGCATAATGAAAATGTCAAGGTGAAGTGGGAAAAAAACATGCTTTAAGCAACCAAACTTATGCACAAGCAAAAAATAACTTCTGACAAAACGCCAACGAAGAATGGATTCATTAAAAACTCAAACATGGTAGAGCAGAAATACAGAATATCAATAGAATAATTAGCAGAAATCATACGATTGAAAGAATATATCTCAAAGTTATGTTCTGAAATCAGAAAACTTAGATACCTTTTTATTTCCCTCTGTTCAAACAGGATAATAAGAAAATTTTCAGAGAAATATGGCTCTAACAAACAACACTAGCAAGAGATTCTAATTATGCAATTAATCACAAAGTACACAATGTAGTGTTCCTGCGCACAAAACAGATATTCAAGGAAACTGGACCTTACCATCTGTTGAAAATAACATCTTCAACAAGATCCCTCCTGGTCCGAGGTTCCTTGACAGGCTCAAAACACTCATGCATCACACCAAGAGCAACATTGAGCTTGCTATAGGTCTCTGTCGAATCCTCAATATTAGAGGGATCATGATCACAACTGTCAGGTTTTGCATACCTCAATAATGTCCAAGTTAAATTATCTACCCCGACTGGAACTGGTTTCCCCAAAAGCTTTTGGAGGCCCAAAGATATCTGCACAAACAACACAAGCATAGTGGGACCACAGGTAGTAACGTGTTGAAGAGGTCATGTCTTTGAGATGATATCCACCAATACTATACATCTTACGATCAACTTTCTACCAAAATATATTATTTTCAAATAGAACCCTTAGAAGGCAAAAGCCATATACTGTGAAAGCATATCTTGCTCTTATCTTAAATTTTACTAGAGTAAATTTTATCACAGACCAAAACAATATTGTATTAAGAAAATGGCATATTCCTTATGTACTTCCCTCAACCATCATCTTAAGCAGGAAATTTTCCTCACAGAGATAATAACATATACTAAGCCATAATCATGTAATTCGAAAAAATTGCGGTTATGTCAGTGAACAAATCCAAAAACCTTGAACGGACAAAAAGTTACACCTTGAACTGCTCACTTCTACCCCCACATGCACAAACACTGAAACCCAAAACAGAAAGTGGGTGGGTGGGTGAGTGTGTAAGAGTGTGTTTGTGTGTGTGAGAGAGAGAGAGATGATACACACTTGCACACATAAAAATGTGAAGATGTTTAAGAAAAGACAGAAAAAAATGTTAACAAGATTTGTTCAAGTTCTCAGAAATCTTAACAACAGTAAATACAGAACGTATAAAGATCTCGATATCGCACTTTGACAAAGACCGAGGAAGATATCAGTCGTTTACTCTCCAGCAGCATGTGGCTGGCTTTCAAGCCTATCATCAAAGAGGCAAAATACTCAATATAGGTCTCTAACTAATTATGTCTTGTATTCCCTTTTTTTATTCTAAACAGGAGAAACTCTTGAAAACTTGTAATAGCCAACTTGGAAGGTAATTTAATACAACTCAAAATTTTCCATAAAACTCTGAATGCAGAACTCATACCCCTTCCTTAAAGACAAACTTTACTGTACATTTAACAAGGAGCAAATTTACACGGTTAATATTATTAGTCTACTAATGTTGCCTAAAATGTGAGGGAAGCCACATACTTGTACTGGTGATGTGTTCTTGTCATAAGAAAAGAGAGATCTTGTTGGTTCATATCAAACTATAACCAAAGCATATGCAGAAAAGGACGTTCTAGTCATTTAACAGGATGAAGACTAAAAGTTAAGTTTCTCGGGGAGTAACTTGGCGTCAGATACATGTTACCATCAAAAGCCAGAAATGTTAATTTTATCCCCCATAATATTGATAAAGAGAACTACCTGTTCACATCTTCTATTGCAGAACCAAAGTCCTTTAGGATGTCCGTTGGGCACAAGACCTTTCATCCTTAGGCAACCGAAATGATCTGCATTAAAATAATTATACATTTTAGAGATATTGAACTTTATGAAGATGAAAACATATATGGTACATAGTGTAATATTGCTACACTCAGATTCAAGCTAACATACATTGAAGCTCACACTGATGACAGTTTATAACACTACTATCGGTAAACTCTTCCATGTCTTTATTGATTTTGCTCTGGCCACAAATTTTGCAGCAGCATGATGGGCAGAACCAATCGCCATCAGGAACCTCCTAAACAGGCAAACGATGCAGTCACACAATCAGGAGTTCAGGACTCAGAATTATTATCAACATATTGATTGAAGAATTGGGAAAGGAAATGTTAGAAGATCTTAGAAATGAGGCATGGCATGGAACTTTCATGTAGACTTGCCTTTAAACCGAGGCAACATGTGTGAAATGAGGATGGACACCGATCACACAAAACTAATTCACCCCCAAAATGACAGACTGAGCATATGTAGTCATTCTTGTTGTGATGCTGATTACTCTTCATCTCACGTGACTCTCTTGCGGAGCTTCTAGCATTAATATCGCGTTTCAATTGCAACTGACAATCTAGCAGGGACCTGCCATCCTCCAAAAATATATTGGCTGAAGGTCGATGGTAAGTACTGCCAGCATGAACTTCAAAGTTACTTAGAGTAAAAATATCTTGGCAGCAACCGCACCTGATCCCATCACGAGTCACTCGACCTTCTGCTAATGTACCATTATCCCTTCTGCAATGGTATTGTACTTTTGCCCTGGGCAAAACGACATTATTGTCTATCAACCAAGACAAGACAGTTCGGGGGTTGCTGTGTGAGGAAGATGGAACCACCACCTGACGAGCTCTTTTGCTTGAGCGCAAGACACGGGTTGAAACAGCAACAGTCAAATTATCTCTTGATTTGATAGTTTGACCTTCCTTTAAATCCTTTTCCTTCTTTAGAGATTTTGAGGACCGAGATGCAAGATGTGGAGCACTACTCTTTCTTTTTCTTTCGTGTTTTCTGATTCTTTGGACTTTGACTTTACCTAGGTTAGCAACCTCACTTGACAATGATAAACCAGAAGGCTCTGCTTGCCATTTTTCAGACAATGGTCTTTGTGATATGAATGCTCCATGAACCACCAAATTGGCCTCACTAGTTAACTGGCCTTCAGCTTCCTTCCAAATATTTTTTTCTTCAACTACATAGCCCTTGCAAGCTGCCAGAAGCGAAGTATATACCTTTCCACTCGGTGAACTGTATCGTAATTCTCTTGAGCCCTTCTCGTCTGTTCTGTACGTGTAATAAAATCTCCAACCAACAGCAGACAGGTGCTTCTTTGCTTTCAATTGCATATCCTCAAGCTTATCATCTCTCTTCCATTTCCGAGGGTCATCTTTACTTTTTACTCCAAGTAAATAATAGTCTGTTACAGCTTCCGGACAGTATTCAGATTCAACAATTAAATTCGGAGAAGGTTTTATGAGTTTGTCGTTGCATCCTTGTGACTGCTCAGCTATTGGAGATAAGTGCTCATCTTGGGGAAACAGAGAAACAATTCCAGGAACAGGTTTTCTCAAATACTCGCAGACCTTGATAAGTGATTCGAAACACTTCCCAACACGACCAGGCAGGGTGTAGCGCCACCTCTGAGAACCTTTCTCTGGCAGATACTCAATTTTCCAGCCCAAAAATGAAAGATGTTTCTTGGCATTTACTGCTAAGTACTTTGGTGGCGAATATCCAGCCTTAAATATATTGTAATACTCAATAATTGCATCTTCGTAAAACTCAGCTGTAGGAACAACATCAAGACCAGCAGGAAGCCAATTACGCTGTGTGCTTTGTATAGGCATTTTAGAATTTGTACTCAAAGATAATTCATCAGGTTTTGAATCAGATTCTCTCAAATACTCGCACACTGTAGTAAGTGAGGGGAAACACTTCCCATCAGAACCGGGCTGTACGTAACGTAATCGCTGCACACCTTTTTCTCTACTAATCTCAATTTTCCAGCCCAAAAATGCAAGATGTTTCCTGGCATTTAATTTGGTGTCAACTGATCGCTTATGCCCAGCCTTGGGCATAGAGTAGAATTTGCAGTATTCATTAATTGCATCAGCGCAATACTCAGCTTCAGGAACAATGTCAGGACCAGCAGGAATCCAAGTATGACGTATTCTTCGCTTGGGCACTTTAAAATTGGAACTGTCGTTAGATAATTCATCAGGATTAGAAGGTAAAATTGCCACTGCTGGAGAGCTCACACATGGTGCTTCATGGCTGAGCTTGATTGAGCTAGCTAATGGTATCTTATCCAACCTATCACTCTCCATGAAAGATGCCAAATCATCCTGACCAATCTCCTCTTCAAACAGGTGACAACATGCTCTATTCAACTGACCAGTAGTTTCAACTGGTACAATAGCACAAGAGTCACCAAAATATGCTTTCTGATTTAAGAAAGCATCAAGAGCAAATTCATTTAGTTCCAGCAATTGATAGCCTTCCTGTAATAGGTTCGCCGAGGATTTCGAATGGTGAAAGAATTCCTTCACAGTAATCTTAAAATTGTCCACAATAACCTGCAATGCCAACTCTTTCCAAATATCACTCAGATAAGAAGTCCACTCCTTCAGATTCTTAAAACTGTTCTTTATCCGTACATCATACCAAATTTGCCTAACAGAAACAAGGAGGGGCCAGTCTTTCTCAATTTCCTCTATTACTTCAAGAAATAACCAGTTGCCACGAGGCTTCCAGATTTCAGTATTTTCATCCCAGTCCTGAGTAATTCGCAAATCATCGATATGGACCTTCATTTCATCACCCATATCTGGAAAGAAAATGACCCGCTCTAGGGAACCATCTTGATGATCAAAAAGCACACCTTCCCACCATGCGTCCTGGTAAAACACATCAACACACTGTCCATAGTGGAGAAACCATATATCACAATCAAGTGGAGGCGGCAACGGCCGTATCCATCCACGATAGTTAGATGGTGATGAGTTGGTACTAATGATGCCATCAACGATAGAAGGAACTTCAACAAAGTCAATAAGCTTACTAGAACTGTGATCATCAAATAGAATATGATCATACTGAACCCTTCTAATTGCTTTTTTGCAGGCAACCACAGTTCCAGAGTGCCATGAACCTTGAAACCCCTCTTCAAAACTCCTTACCTGCACAAAATTTCACAACGTAATGCAAAATCTTTGGTTCCCAAAATCAAACCAGCTAAAAATTGAAATAAAGATAAAAAGAAAGGACTTTGATGCAACCAATACACTTGCCAACTTCAATTAGACAATGCATGTAACCATAGACCAAAAAAGAGAAAGAATTGTTGAAATCCAATAACTTACCTACCCAATTTAATCTCAAAATTAAGCTCTTCGCATCACAAAATAGAAAGTAATTATTAAAACCAATGAACTGCCTCAATCAATAGACCCCCCAAATTCATTAATAAAATCTAACAAAACCCACATGCAAACATAGAAACATCACAATCAACCAATATACACAACAAATATAGTATAATCCAGGAAAATGCATGTAAAATCGAAGCAAGATTACTCATGGTAGCCAAAAGAATCAAAACACTGAAACCCGTTATTAACAGAAAAAAGTCACAGAACTCAAATTAAAGGGAATTTTACCAAGGATCAAAGAAGAAGAAAAAAAAAAAAGGAAGAAGAAAACCCATATATTTAACTTTTTATTTATATATCAAAATTTAAAATTAAAGAAAAAAAATGAAATGGGCTTGAATTAGGCAACATTACTTCAACTCTGTGACCAACGAGAAGCTTTTTCAGTCGATTTCCAGCAGTTTTCCGCATTGTTTTTCTCTCTGTAAATGCCTCCCCTTCTATGTCTGCCGCCATTGGAGAGAGTGTTGAATTTTTCTTTATTTTGGTTATAAATTCCTGCAGTTTATGTGCTTCTTTTGTACGAGTATATTAAGGGAATTGTTATTTCCCAATTCCCTTGCGATATCTCAACAAATTCAAATCACGAGAGAGAATTTTATAAAAAAAAAAAATTATTTTTAAAAATAATAATTTTTATATAATAGTTCGAACTCTTGTTATGTCTATATTAATGATTAAAATAAAATAACCGACCAAATAAACAATCAAAAATAAAATAATTTAACGTAAATAGTCAACAGGAAATACAAAATTAAAGTACTCATTGCAAATTAAATAAATACTAAAGAATATTGTTGGTTAATTAAGAGTATAATTTTATTTATTAACGAAACAAAATCAACTTGATTTGAAGTTTACTATTAAAAAAAATACTCTTTACAAATTTCACTTTTATTTATAAAAATAAGAACATTAAGGAAATTAATATTAATTTTGACTATGTTAAAAAAATTGATTTTTAAAAAAAATAAATTAAGAGGAATTGGAGTCAGTTAATTTACCTCATCTGATTAGAAGAGGATTTTTTTTTTTAAATTATTGATTATGGAAATTCTCAAATTATAAATTTTGTAATTAAAGTTTCAATTTATGAATAATTTATAAATATCAACTTTTTTGTCTAATTTATTATTTCCGGATCAAGTTTAATTTTTCAATGTCTATTTGAGTTAATCTCAAGTTCAAATTTGATGTATATTTATCTAATTTTTAAAAATAATTAATTTTATAATTAATAATATTTTTTAGATAATTTATAATTTTATAATTATATTTTTTTAAATTAAATTAATATATATTAAATTTTAAAATATAAATAATTCAAAATAATTAAAAGTTAATATTAATTTTATATTTTTAAAAAAACGGATGGACTATATATATATTTTCTCGATTTGATAAGAGAGATTTAGGAGAGACAAAACCGGAGAGATTATTTTCTTTGTGATCAAGAAACATCTCGAAATTTGAGCAGAAAATAAAAGTAGAAGCATCTAAAAAAAGAGTGATTCGGTAAAATGTTATATATATATATATATATATATATATATATATATATATATATATATTCTTAATTATTTTGCCGTACAATTACACACAGCATTAGACACATATTCCCATGCAAACTTTGTTGTGTTGCAGACCTTTTATGCAACACACCGCCAATAAAATATTCATGTGATGCTAGCTAGTACTACACATAAATCATGCGAATTTCTAAGCCATCTTGGCCGTCCATTGGGCATACGTTCCACCACTTGAAATTAGATTATGATATTGTTATTAAATTTATTATAATTTAGATTATGATGGTTAATTATTAAAAATAATATTATTAAAATAAATAGAATCATACTCTCTCCGTTTTAAATAACATATCCAACTTTGATTTTTTTTAAAGTTAAAATGACTATTTTTAGAACTAATGATTAGACATATAAATATATTTTTAAAATTAAGAAATTAGAGTTAATAGTAAATTATACTTTCTCTATTCTAAAATATAATATTAATACTGATTTTTTAGAGTAAGCTTAACATATTTATAAATAATTGATATTTTCACAAGAAAAATTTATATTTTTACAATATCTTATTCACATGGGATAGGACCCACTTACTATTTATGTAAGAAGAGTCTTATAAAAATATTGTTTTTTCTTATAAAAATATTATTTTTCCTCCGAAGCTCAAAATTGATATGAATTTCATTAATTTTAGTCAATTCAATGATGACTATTGCAAATTATACAAAAAATATTATTTATTATAAAATTTATTGTTTCATAATTTTTAATGAATTATCTCAATTTTAAATTTTAAATTTTAAAATGTCTTTGATTGATTTTTAAAAGTCATTAATAATCTTATAATTTAAAACAAAAAATATATATATTTTCATTTAGTTATAATCTCTTTACCTATATTTTGACAAAAATAGTACAAAAAATTATTTTAAAAATGATCAATTAATTTTATTTTAAAAAATTAAAATTAAAAATTTAATTTAAGACGAAAAGAGCAATATTTAAGGATTTACTATAAATATATATTCCTTTAAATATTTATTAGATAGGTACACAATTTACCTAATTACACTCCAAATTACATGGATAGAAGATGGAGAATGTAAAAAAAAAATACAACTAAACATATTAAACTCCTACACAACAAGTAAATTACTAATTTGTCTTGCACGTACCTAAAACTAGATTATCTGGTTATGCATCAAGTAATAACTAAGGACGCCATTAATTCTTAATACGTCATTCTTTTTTATCTTTTATTTTTCATATATTCCTTGTAAGACCCCGAATTTTATGAAATACAAAATTTAATTTTTCTTCATATATATATATTTTTTGAAACAGTAAGTGGTTAAATCGATAAAGTTAAAAGTTAAGGATGTTATGTGCAAATTTTATTTTGTCGGACAATATTCGCTTTGTCGGAGAATATTCGTTTGGTCCGACGGCGCCGAAATAACAAATTATTGGTGGACCCCACATCGGAATATTTGTCGGATATAGAAAACGACAGAAATAACCTTTTTAAATAAAAATAGTCAACGGAACTGTTAAAATACCGGTGATAAAAGAATAGTAGCATACGGTAGTTATTGGTATTTTCTGTAGCACTCGGTACTCTACAGTAACACACGGTATTGCATAGTGTCTCATATTATTGGTCTGATAATTGACACCGTAACTGTTACGCATCATTTCATCGATAATTGTCACTGCATAATATTTTATATTATCAATTCAATAATTGTTGTTACACAGTATTTTGCATTATTGATTTAATAATTGTCATTACACTGTATTTTATATCATTGAGTCAATAATTGTTGTTGCACTGTTTTAAAATTATTGAACCTAATAATTGTCACAGTAACATATGCACAGTAATTCACATTATTGAATCAATAATTGTCATTACACAGTAACGTATGCTTTATTTTACATTATTGTTATCTCTATTATGATGTTATTTAAACAGTTATATTTCATTAATTTATTGACTTGATATCTAAGAGCTAACTATACTGTATTTATAACAATTAGTCATAATAATTGAATTGATAAAGTTATTTGTTTATAATATAAAGTTAGGTGATTATTAGGTGATATGAAATGAATGATGTAGATTAAAGTGTGAATTATTGTTGAATAATTGAATTAATTTGTTTATAATATAAAGTTAGGTGATTATTAGGTGATATGAAATGAATGGTGTAGATTAAAGTGTGAATTATTGTTGAATAATTAAATTGATTTGTTTATAATATAAAGTTAGGTGATTATTAGGTGATATGAAATGAATGGTGTAGATTAAAGATAATATAATATTTGAAATGGATGGTGTAGATTAAAAGATGATCTTTAAATGAATGGTTTAGATTAAATGAATGATAAGATTTTTGGCTATAAATAGAAGCCTTAACTTAAGGATTTTTCATAAACTTCCTTACTTGTTCTTTCTTTCTCTCTCTAAATACTTCTTGTGAAAGTTCTCTCTAAGTGTGCATAAGTCATCTTGAGTATTTGTGAAGATCTATAAGTATACGTGTACTGTTCAAGTTAATCAACCTCATTTAAATCAATATCCAGTCACGTGTTACGGTAAGGGATACCATCTTTTTCATCTTTCATTATTCAAACGTACTATGGTAAGGGATTATCATTATTTGATTCTCGATAATAATATTGTTTCTTCCTTACTCATAAGACGTGCCTTTTATTTCCATGTATTAAATTGTGGGAATAACCTTACGGAGCGGATTGCCGCCTGTTGGTGAATAACCTTTCGTATTCATTCATTATTAATCTCTGAGAATAACCTTACGGAGCGGATTGCCGCCTGTTTGGTGAATAACTCTTTGTACTCAAATTCTATTAAATTGTGGGAATAACCTTACGGAGCGGATTGCCGCCTGTTGGTGAATAACCCATTGTATTAATTTCCTTCACCTTTTGTTAATCAAACCTGCTACGGTAAGGGATATTATTTTCTTTCATACTCCTAAATCGAAATTTATTATGGAACTATTGCTTCTATAATTCCTGAAAATATTATATGTTCCATAATAGTTGAACTTCATTATTTCAACTGAACCTTCCTATTTACGTGAACCTTTCTATTGAATTGTAACCGTTATTCTGAACTGTCGATCTTGAATATCATTTTTAAATTTCACTCCACATCATGTTGACAATTTGGACATTATTTGAATCTGTACAAAGTAAACTTCCGATACTTATTGTTATCCTATTTCTTCTGTTCATCATTTATATCATTCTAATCATCCAAAAATCAAGCTGTTGTGAATATCTGTGGCCGGGGGCACAGATGTGATATATTTGTTGAACAGGTGATAGGTTAAAGGCGATATAATAGGTTAAAGGCGATACATCTGTTCGGTGTCTTTTATGGCACGTGGTGAATGTTCTCTTTGGCCCGCAGTGCAAAGATGAACTGTTGTTTGGTATGATTATGACCAAAGGCTGAATCTGGTATAATCATGACCGTTGGTGTTATATTGAATGTCTTTGGCCCGTAGTGCAAAGATGAACTGTTGATGTGCATGATTATGATCAGGAACTGTGAATTTGTATTATCTTGACTAATGATATTTCAGATGATAAAAGTTGATGATGTTTTTCCTAAAAAGAGAACCGAGTGGACATTATAGTCTGCATTATTCTTCTAATAGATTACTCATTCCGCTGCTATTATTGATCTGAACGTTGTTTAAGAATTTAACTGCAGTTTTTGATATAAACCTTGTAGTCTATTGTATTCTATCAAGAACTCAATTGTTGAAGACTAATGATAATTTATTCATCATTATCTTAGTCATGATATTCTTTACTGGGCTATTTGAGCTCACCCTTTCTTTTGTTCCATTGTTTTTCAACAGGAGATGGAAACATAACAGGGTCTAGCCGGGGAATGGAGTGAGGGTCCGAGGAATAGTTATCATAGTTTTCACGTTTTGTAAAATAGTGTGGCAATAATAGTGAAGACTTAGTTGTGTATTATTATACACTGTATTGTTGTACGTTGTGCTTTGTTGTAATAATTTTGTTGTAGTATTTTGACGACTCAAGTTTGGGCTGTGTGGGCCCAGATTTGGGGGCGTCACAGTTGGCATCAGAGCTTAGGGATATGGTCTTTAATGGAGATCTGGGGTTAGAACTAGGAGGGGAGAGACGAATAGAATCAGTCACTAGTGTGTCCTACCTAAAATAGATTTTATTAGCTAATGAATCGATTTGAATGTAGGAACATGAAGAGATGAGTCAGTTTATTTGAACTAACATTTATTTTGTGACCACAGTTAATTATGGCATCTGGAAATCAGGAGGTTAACTATGAAATTACCGAAACAAATGTAGCTGCAAAACAAGAGGCGACGAATAATCTTCTTACAAACTCAGAGTTGAATCATTTGCCTAAGGCAAAAATTATGCGTGTTCTATCCAGTAAGGATGAAGGTGAAAGCTCTGCTACAGTCGTTCCAGATCCATTCTTAGAAGCAATTAAAGGAAGTAACGAACTTGCGGAAATTATTGCCTTTAATTTACTCACTAATTGGGAGAGTGATATCACATGGTTATGCTCTATAACAAAGGATCAGAATATATGGACTTTTCATATTAGTCTTTGGGATTTATGGTGTTCCAGCTATGATTTTCAAGATTATTTAAAAATGATGTTTCTATACTTTTGGGCGTTACAATTTAGAGGAATTCAGGTTAAGTTAGTCACTATCGTGGAAACTGCAGTCTATCGAAAATACTATTTTAATGGAAATCATTGGTACCTTACTACTGATGAAGTTGATGAACCCGAGAAACAGTTTGCTAGAAAATTATTCAGTGGTATTCCCATGGTTGAAATACGTGAAGATCCGAATGAAGTATTCGGGATTCGATTTGACGATAACAGTCAAGAAACCGAATGAGGTGATAACCGGTAAGCTATTCATAAATTCTCGTGAAGTCTATGCCATATTAGATACTGGCTCTATCCACTCTTTTATCTCACCTATATGTACTCAACGTTTAAATTTGACTATTGAAAACTTAAATCTTGTCTTATCAGTTGAAACCTCATTGGGAGAAATACCTATTACATTTACTATCTATAAATCTTGCCTAGTTCAAATCAACAACCTCACATTACCTGTTGACCTTATTTCTTTGGAGATGTGTGAATTTGATGTGATTTTAGGAATTGATTGGTTGACTACCCATCATGCTAAAATTGATCGTTTTATATTCCTAATCAACCTGTCATGCAAATTCAAGCAACTAAACCATTGAAATCTATAACTGTTATTTCTAGCCATAAAGCCATTCGTTTATTGAAAAACGGATGTCAAGCCTTTTTAGCTCATGTCACTGATTTGAACAAAAATACGTCAAACTTGAATGATATCCTCATTGTTAATGAGTTTTCTGACGTTTTTCCTGAGGAACTTCCTAGCTTACCCAAAACTGTGAAATTGAATTTTGTATTGATCTTGAACTCGGTACCAAGCCCATTTTCAAAGCCCCATACCGAATGGCTCCCATAGAATGCCAAGAGTTAAAAGTTTAATTATTAGATATTGGTATCATTCATTATAGTACAAAACTTATATCGAGCGAGGAATGCGAGAAGAGTTTTCAAGAACTCAAGAGGAGACTTGTTTCAGCTCCTGTTCTGACCATACCATCAGGATCAGGAGAATTTGTTATCTACAACGATGCTTCTGGCAAAGGTCTAGGCTGTGTCCTTATGCAACATGGAAAGGTTATAGCCTACGCCTCTCGACAACTCAAAGATTATGAGAAAAATTATCCTACTCATGATCTAGAGTTGGCAGCAGTCGTTTTCGCGTTGAAGATCTGGAGACACTACTTGTACGGAGAAAAAGTGGATATCTATACGGATCATAAAAGTCTCAAGTATTTCTTCACCCAGAAGGAACTCAACATGCGACAACGACGTTGGCTTGAGCTGTTAAAGGATTATGACCACACAATCCAGTATCACCCGGGAAAGGCGAACGTTGTAGCTGACGCTTTGAGCAGAAAATCTTATGCAAGTACAAGTGCACTGCTGACAACACAAAAGTGTATTTTGTACGACTTGCAAAAGATGGAGATAGAGCTAAAGACACCAGGGACCCACTCGAAGATTGCTCACGTGCGAGTAGAACCAACTTTAATCGATAAAATTAAAGCTGCTCAAGCTACCGATCCGGAACTGATAAACATGATAAAGAAAGTACAAGAAGGTGCCATTCCCGAAGCAAGAATCGACGAGAAAGGAATACTTCGAGTCAACTCTCGACTCTGTGTTCCTAACGATCCTGAATTAAAGCATAAAATCATGATGGAGGCACACAACACGCCGTTTGCAATCCACCCAGGAGGTACCAAGATGTATCGAGATCTTCGACATACATTTTGGTGGAACAATATGAAAAGAGAGATTGCGGAGTTTATCTCAAGGTGCCTAACTTGTCAACGTGTCAAGGCAGAGCATCAAGTTCCTAAAGGTCCATTACAATCACTTGAAGTTCCCGAATGGAAGTGGGAACGCATCAATATGGACTTCGTGACGGGTCTTCCAAAAGTTTCTCAAGGCTTAGATGCAATTTGGGTGATCGTAGATAGATTGACCAAATCTGCTCATTTCTTGCCTATACGAGAAAACTTTTCACTTGAACGTCTTGCCGGTATGTACATAAATGAGATCGTGAGATTGCATGGCATGCCAGTTTCCATAGTTTCTGATCGAGATCCTAGATTCACTTCACGCTTTTGGATCAGTCTACAAAAAGCTATGGGCACTGAACTACGTTTTAGTTCTGCATACCATCCTCAAACGGACGGACAATCGGAAAGGACGATCCAGACCCTCGAAGATCTTTTGAGACTTTGTGTATTAGATTTCAAAGGAAGATGGGATAAGTACTTGCCGTTGGTGGAATTTTCTTACAACAACAGTTACCAAGCAAGCATAGGCATGGCTCCATTCGAGGCATTGTATGGAAGGAAGTGTCGCTCTCCAATATGTTGGAATGAGGTAGGAGAAGCAAAATTGTTGGGACCCGAGTTGGTACGCTTGACGACCGAAAAGATCCAAATGATCCGACAACGAATACAGACCGCACAAGAACGACAAAAGAGTTATGCTGATCTTCATCGGAGAGACGAAAGTTTCAACGTCGGAGATCATGTATTCTTACGTGTTTCTCCATGGAAAGGGGTTACGAGATTCGGAAAGAGAGGAAAGCTCAACCCTCGATTTATTGGCCCATTTGAAATCCTCGATCGAATAGGAATCGTAGCCTACAGACTAGCCCTACCACCAAGTATGTCTCGCATCCATAACGTTTTTCACATATCTATGTTACGTAAATATGTGAAGGACCCAAACCACGTCATTGAGTTAGAACCAGACGTTATAGCAGAGGATTTAACATACGAGGAAGTACCTGTTAAGATCCTGGATAAGAAGGAGCAGATCCTACGCTCAAAGGTTATACCTCAAGTTAAGGTTTTATGGAGGAATCAAGATACTGATGAAATGACCTGGGAGCTAGAATCTGAGATGAAATCTAAGTATCCTTACCTCTTCGATATGTCAGGTACGTCAATTTCGGGGACGAAATTTCATAAGGAGGGGAGGTTGTAAGACCCCGAATTTTATGAAATATAAAATTTAATTTTTCTTCATATATATATATTTTTTGAAACAGTAAGTGGTTAAATCGATAAAGTTAAAAGTTAAGGATGTTATGTGCAAATTTTATTTTGTCGGACAATATTCGCTTTGTCGGAGAATATTCGTTTGGTCCGACGGCGCCGAAATAACAAATTATTGGTGGACCCCACATCGGAATATTTGTCGGATATAGAAAACGACAGAAATAACCTTTTTAAATAAAAATAGTCAACGGAACTGTTAAAATACCGGTGATAAAAGAATAGTAGCATACGGTAGTTATTGGTATTTTCTGTAGCACTCGGTACTCTACAGTAACACACGGTATTGCATAGTGTCTCATATTATTGGTCTGATAATTGACACCGTAACTGTTACGCATCATTTCATCGATAATTGTCACTGCATAATATTTTATATTATCAATTCAATAATTGTTGTTACACAGTATTTTGCATTATTGATTTAATAATTGTCATTACACTGTATTTTATATCATTGAGTCAATAATTGTTGTTGCACTGTTTTAAAATTATTGAACCTAATAATTGTCACAGTAACATATGCACAGTAATTCACATTATTGAATCAATAATTGTCATTACACAGTAACGTATGCTTTATTTTACATTATTGTTATCTCTATTATGATGTTATTTAAACAGTTATATTTCATTAATTTATTGACTTGATATCTAAGAGCTAACTATACTGTATTTATAACAATTAGTCATAATAATTGAATTGATAAAGTTATTTGTTTATAATATAAAGTTAGGTGATTATTAGGTGATATGAAATGAATGATGTAGATTAAAGTGTGAATTATTGTTGAATAATTGAATTAATTTGTTTATAATATAAAGTTAGGTGATTATTAGGTGATATGAAATGAATGGTGTAGATTAAAGTGTGAATTATTGTTGAATAATTAAATTGATTTGTTTATAATATAAAGTTAGGTGATTATTAGGTGATATGAAATGAATGGTGTAGATTAAAGATAATATAATATTTGAAATGGATGGTGTAGATTAAAAGATGATCTTTAAATGAATGGTTTAGATTAAATGAATGATAAGATTTTTGGCTATAAATAGAAGCCTTAACTTAAGGATTTTTCATAAACTTCCTTACTTGTTCTTTCTTTCTCTCTCTAAATACTTCTTGTGAAAGTTCTCTCTAAGTGTGCATAAGTCATCTTGAGTATTTGTGAAGATCTATAAGTATACGTGTACTGTTCAAGTTAATCAACCTCATTTAAATCAATATCCAGTCACGTGTTACGGTAAGGGATACCATCTTTTTCATCTTTCATTATTCAAACGTACTATGGTAAGGGATTATCATTATTTGATTCTCGATAATAATATTGTTTCTTCCTTACTCATAAGACGTGCCTTTTATTTCCATGTATTAAATTGTGGGAATAACCTTACGGAGCGGATTGCCGCATGTTGGTGAATAACCTTTCGTATTCATTCATTATTAATCTCTGAGAATAACCTTACGGAGCGGATTGCCGCCTGTTTGGTGAATAACTCTTTGTACTCAAATTCTATTAAATTGTGGGAATAACCTTACGGAGCGGATTGCCGCCTGTTGGTGAATAACCCATTGTATTAATTTCCTTCACCTTTTGTTAATCAAACCTGCTACGGTAAGGGATATTATTTTCTTTCATACTCCTAAATCGAAATTTATTATGGAACTATTGCTTCTATAATTCCTGAAAATATTATATGTTCCATAATAGTTGAACTTCATTATTTCAACTGAACCTTCCTATTTACGTGAACCTTTCTATTGAATTGTAACCGTTATTCTGAACTGTGGATCTTGAATATCATTTTTAAATTTCACTCCACATCATGTTGACAATTTGGACATTATTTGAATCTGTACAAAGTAAACTTCCGATACTTATTGTTATCCTATTTCTTCTGTTCATCATTTATATCATTCTAATCATCCAAAAATCAAGCTGTTGTGAATATCTGTGGCCGGGGGCACATATGTGATATATTTGTTGAACAGGTGATAGGTTAAAGGCGATATAATAGGTTAAAGGCGATACATCTGTTCGGTGTCTTTTATGGCACGTGGTGAATGTTCTCTTTGGCCCGCAGTGCAAAGATGAACTGTTGTTTGGTATGATTATGACCAAAGGCTGAATCTGGTATAATCATGACCGTTGGTGTTATATTGAATGTCTTTGGCCCGTAGTGCAAAGATGAACTGTTGATGTGCATGATTATGATCAGGAACTGTGAATTTGTATTATCTTGACTAATGATATTTCAGATGATAAAAGTTGATGATGTTTTTCCTAAAAAGAGAACCGAGTGGACATTATAGTCTGCATTATTCTTCTAATAGATTACTCATTCCGCTGCTATTATTGATCTGAACGTTGTTTAAGAATTTAACTGCAGTTTTTGATATAAACCTTGTAGTCTATTGTATTCTATCAAGAACTCAATTGTTGAAGACTAATGATAATTTATTCATCATTATCTTAGTCATGATATTCTTTACTGGGCTATTTGAGCTCACCCTTTCTTTTGTTCCATTGTTTTTCAACAGGAGATGGAAACATAACAGGGTCTAGCCGGGGAATGGAGTGAGGGTCCGAGGAATAGTTATCATAGTTTTCACGTTTTGTAAAATAGTGTGGCAATAATAGTGAAGACTTAGTTGTGTATTATTATACACTGTATTGTTGTACGTTGTGCTTTGTTGTAATAATTTTGTTGTAGTATTTTGACGACTCAAGTTTGGGCTGTGTGGGCCCAGATTTGGGGGCGTCACATTCCTCATACGATAAGCTTTAATCATTTGAAATAACAATGCATATATTTATTAATACGGTTAATATAAAGATTGAAAAAAGAGAGAGTTAATTAATGAGTTGGCTTGTACATTTATTTTTATATATATAAAAAATATTTTTTTTGACATATGCTTTAAATTTATTAAATATAAAGACCATGTACAAGTAATGGTTTGGACCCTTAGAATAATATTAAATATTATATAGAATTTGCAATATGAAAATACTCGTAAAATGCTTTCGAAAACAAAAGGCTAATGATACATGGAGAAAGAAAGAGTAATACAATGGAATTAATCGTATGGTTTAACAGGAAAAAATTATAAGATATTTTTGAGACGTTTGTCATGTGATGTCGCATGTCACTCATGTACTGTAATTTCAACATTTAAAATGAGTAATTATTTCACTTTAAATGACGAGATGACAGAACATGAGTGACACGAGACATCACGTGAAAAGTGACCAGGACCATCGAATAATTATTAGTCTTTAACAGGGCAGTCTAAATCTTTGGAGTCCAACTTTGAAGCCAACAGTCTTCAAGTCTCGTTGCACTTGACCACGAAAATCAGAGTAAGAGAAAGGCTTGTAGCTTGAGCTGTGGATCAACCTATCTTCGTCTGGGAAAACAAAGTAGGCCACTGATAATCGTTCTTTATATTTGTTCACCCTCACCCTGTGTTTCACACTCGTGTACTTGTCGTCACTTATAACCTGCTTCAAACAAATTAACATTTGTATATATATATACACAGTAGTCACCAAGCCAAATGTATATACGTAGTAAACAATTATATATTTCGAGATAAAAAATAATTTTTACTCGAGGTCTAGAATACACTTATGCAGTCATTTCAACAATAATTGTAAAGTATGGAGCTAAGAATTATTTACTCCTGCTGCGTTTATATTGAAAGAGTAATTAGTATGTTTCTATCGTACTTATACTCCGAATTAAATTATAAGTATACACTTCATTTTCTCATGAGAAGTGGGCCTTGTTCTTTCTCGCAAGTATATTCCATCCTACCTATACTAAATTCTAACTATACACTTCATTTGGAAATTTCGAATTAATTAGGATATATTTAATTAAGGGTTTAATTGTCTCTTCCTCGTATTTGAAGTAAGAGAGGTGATTGTGTATGAACACGATCTTCTTCTTTTTTTAAATTAAAAGTTTGTTAAGATAATATTTGTGTTAACTCAACAGAAAACTGTGACCGTTTATAGTCAAATGATATAAATATTTTATATTAAATTTATCAGGTAAACTTCCATCCTACCTATACAAAATTTTAACCATGCATTCGCAATTTTTGAATAAAATTGATATTTTCATACGGTAAACTCCACATGTATAGTATATAGCGATGATTAACCGTCGTTATATATTTATAATGACATTTTTATAAGATCTACTGTTTAAAAATATCAAAAAATAATATAAAAATATCAATTTCCTTTTTGAATTATAAGATGTACTTAATCTGCCCGAATAAGATATTGATTTTCTCTTCTACGTATTTTAAGTAATACAAAGCTGAGAAAATACAGTGATGAACACAATGGTTTCGTTTAAATTTTAAATTTATTTTGTAAAGATATTTGTGTTAACCCAACATAAAATTATGACGGTCTATGATGAAATGACATAAATATCCTTATTTTACTAGACAAATAAGCGGTTATCGCAAGTCCAAATAATTTATGGTTATCGTAAAAACTGAATGTTAGTGTATAATGTCGTGGTTAAAATTGAAAGTTAACCTGCATCATGTCTCCAAGATTGACAATGAGAGTGTCGGGAATAGGTTGGACATGAAGCCAAGTGGCATCTTTGTAAAATTGAAGTCCACCAATGAATTGATCTTGGCTCAAAATGGTGAGAATGGAGCTGTCTGTGTGGACGTCCATGCCCCATGTTTGGTTGGTCACCGGGCAAGGAGGGTATCGGTAGGCACGTAGGATCCCAGTTGAAAGTGAGAGATGTGAGGAAGATGAGGAGGAAGAAGAGCAAATAATGGATTCTTCTGGAGTACTCCTCCTCAGATTCAGCATCTCTGCCATCACTTTATACATTGTACCTGCTACCCTAGCCTGGTGATTTCCATATTCTTCTAACAAAAATCTACAAAAAGTAGGGAGAAACGTATGCAAATAAATTTAATATTACACAATATATATAAAAACTCTTCCATAACAATTAGTTATTAGAAGTATTATTTTAATAATCACATTTTATATTATTTATCATACTAATGGATGAAATTAAATGATTAAAATTAAAATTGATAGTAGCAACAATGACTTTCTTATAGAAGTTATTGTCACTAGACCCTCTAACAATGGAGCTAATTCTTTAAAAAAATTATTACCGGTAGAGGCTCTAAAAACAGTGTTAATTTTAATTTTAATCTATGTCATTTATTATTATAATAAACAACATAAGATATGATTACTGAAATAGTAATTTAATAACCTATTGCTATAAATTTCCTATATATATATATATATATATAATTAATACTTACATATATAACTTACTTACATATATAACTTTATATCATATATACGTATACACGCAAAAACACACATCTGGTTGCTGCATGTCAGCGGCCTGTAACACATATAGAAAAGGTACATGAATTTAATTGTGTTTCAGTACATTCTACATTTATAGGCATCTACGTAGAATTAGATAAAGAAATATTACCTAATTATGCCCTCCATGTGAATAAAGGTGTTCAATCAAATTTTAATCGGACTGATATCAAACCGATATCGACGACCGAAAATTCCGTACCAATAGCGGTCTAATTTCGATTAATATTGAAAATAATAATATTAATTTTATTTATTATTATTAATAATATTTTTATTTTTATTTTTTATTTTTTTTTATTATTAATTATTTATTAATAATAATATTTTTTATAAAATAAAATAAAAAATCAATAAAATTCGATATTTACCAAATCACAAAAACATCGAACCCGTTATTTTCTTTTACCAAATCGGTCCGATATTCTTATAATACGAAAAATAATGCCCACACCTACATTTAACATCCAAAGTTCAAATGTTTACTAGCTACATTATTCAATTGTGTAATTTCTAGAAACATGAATCAGGTTAATTAAATGAGAATAAATTTTATAAAAATTGTCTGTAAATTAATATTTTTATATTATTTAATAAGAATATATTAATTATATAATTTAAAAGAAAATAAAATAATTTCAATTGTGTTAAAATTATTAAATAAATTTTATCATAATAAATATTATTATATAATTTGTTATAAAAATAAAAACTCCTTAATTTTTTCTAAACAGAAAAAATTATCTGATTTATATTGAATGCATATAAAATTGATTCTCTAATTAAATATACTTCAATATATTATAGAGACATGCACCATAATAACTTTAATGTGCTGGGAAAGTCTAGTTGGCCAGTATTAGATTCGTAAAATGAAAGTTTAACGTAAAGTTATGAAATTCCCCAACTCAAAATCAATTAACAATGAAAAGAGTCTACTAAATATATTTTTTTGAAGATATTTAATGTGAGATAACGTATATATACTCTATCCATCAAATACCAGTCACTATGCTTTTCAAAGTTTGATAATTATATACATATATAAACCACGTCGTGAGAAAATAGTTAGCAAAATTTGAAAAAGATTAGCAAAATGCAAAAAGGACCAGATATACATAGTCTTATACAATAGAATAGAGATATTCTTGGATCCAAGATATGAGCACTTGACCTTGCTGCAAAAATAATTGACCTTTTTTCCGCAATAATTACATGAATAAATATAAATATACAAACACTAATTACAAAAATTAAATTTAATTATTAAAAAATATAATTTTATATTAAAATTTAAATTACATCTTATTTTTTAATAATTAAAATAAATATAATAATTAATTTTAAAACGAGTTATTTTGCATATAAACTTATTCCCGTTACATAGTACGTGGAAAGAAAAAGAAAAGGAAAGTGAAGTACCGGAGTGGGTGAGGTCATTTAATTTTTTGAGTGGAGTATTGCGATAATTTACTAAATATCATCGTCTTTTAAGTAAAAAACAAAGGAGGGAGGTTGAGCTTAACCACGCCGTGACGTAAGTTCAGTTATTGGATCGTACTGTAATGAATTATACATGCACAAAAGGTTTACGATACGCAAGTTGACTTGTTCCGGCCTGAGTCCAGGTTTAGTCGGTCCGGCTCGGCTTATAAGTCTTCAATAAATTACTAGATATAAAAGTCCGATTTAACTAAAAATTCGGCTTAATCCGATCTGTAAACCAGGACTGGTCTGTTAAAATTCTGCTTGAGTAAAATATATTCAATACATATATATTATATTGAAAAAAAACATTTATAAGTGACATTGAAGTTGATGGCTAATAAAAAAATATTTATTATTTTATTCCTATATAATTTCTTAAAAGTATTTTTTTAATAAAAATTAAAAATCGAAAGAGTCATGTGAAGTTCATTCTGTCCAGATCCGCAAGCCTTAACAACTCATAATTTTGTTAAAAAATCAGGTCTGACTTAGTCCATAAACCCAAAGGTTAAGACCTGACGTGATGAAGGGACAAAACTTGTCAAGCCTATACCAAGCCGGCCAGTCTGTGCATGCCTACCATGAAGTAAAAGTGTAACCAACCACAGCTGTGAGGTGAGTTCACCAACTGTAGTCCAATAATAAGATCATTACTTTAACAAACAAGAATAAAACAAAAAATAAAAAAAAATTAATGGGAATAATTTGAATTTTTTGGAATGTAGTATATTCCATAAAATATATATTAGCTACTAGTGATGACGCATGCAAAATTGGCTAGTACAAGCCAAATACGTCCGGTACCAATCGACTACCAAAAAGGTTGAAATGCTTGACAAACAAGACAAATCTTGAAATCGCACGGATCTTGGAACGTAATAACGTATTAATGGCCTGTCTTAAGTTTATCATATAGTGGCGAATTTTTTTAATATCGACGCGGAAAGATTTGTCTTTTATTACAATTATGTAGCAGTGAGTGACAACTAGCAAATGATATTTAAAACCCCCAAAATAAAAAATAAAACATATAAAATAAAACATTACCTGAAAGAATTAGGCAATGACTGATCATCATCATCCTCATCTTGAGATTGAAGCTGCACTGAAATTTGACTAAGAGGAACATTGAAAGCTTCCATCCAGTTGACGTTTTGGGCTTGTTGTAGGGCTACTCCATTGGAGTCAAGGGAAGGGGTGCCCCAAAAGTATGTTATGGGGCTGCTTCTGCTAAAAAGGCCTTGTTTGGATTCAAAGCTTAAATCAAACACTTTTTTGGCACTTTCATGAAGTTGCTTCAAGAGACTAGGTGGAATCCCATGGTTGACCAAACGAAATATGCCCCAATCTGCACACGCTTCATGTAGCTTCTCCTTCTCTTGGTTTATGCATTCAAAATCTATAACTGGAAGAGGGTCTGACTCAATAAGGACTTGTTTGGTTGCTTCCTCGTCATCATCATCTTCTTCTTCTTCTTCTTCTTCATGTTCATGGGGAGGATAGGGACTGTTTGTTTGGCGGAATAATGGAGGGTAAGATTCAAAGTTTTCTGATGGACGTGGACTCGTGCTCTTCATTTGCACGGAAGCCATATGTTAGCCTTGTACTACAAAACTTATGCGAAGAGATAAGTATTACTATTACAGCTGGGAGGGTAATCCGTCTAGCTATAAAAGTAGGTCGGCTTTTGTTTTAAAAAAAAATAAAAAATTCTTACTCTATTTTAAATTATAAAATTAATTAATTTATACTAATATAATTATAAATATTATAAATTATTTAAAAATTACTATTAATTATAAAATTTATACTTTTAAAATTTTAAATAAATTGTATTAATTTAAAATTTAAAATATTTTAAATTAAAATTTAAAAAATAATAATAATTTTATAATATGGATCAAATATTATGTATTTATTTACACACGTACATTAAAGGTTGGAGCGGCTTTTATCTTGCCACGTGGTCACATGGTCCCTTTCCACATGCATATATCGACCATGTTATTGTCACGATGTCACCACATTAGGAGTTTCCGGACCAGAGGCAACTCTAATTTGGACTTTGGTCCACTTCATTAAAAATATCAATAATAGATTTATTTATAACTATTCTTGTCATATACACTCTATTGGTAACTATTTTTTATTTTTTGTTCTCTCTCGACGATTTTCTAGGCTCACCCGTCGTTGTTTTTATCTCTTTCTAAATATTAAATGTTAGACGTAAAGTTAATATTTTAAAATTTATTCTAAATAAATTTAATATGCATAAAAATAAAGTTAACAAGAAAAATTAAAACTCTCGTATTTTTGGACGGATGTAGTAGTAAATAAGTGGACTCTAAAGTGGGTCATATTACTACTAATAAGATGTGGAGTTTTAATTTGTAATTGGGCTAGACACTCTGACTTTACGAAAAATAGCCCAGGTTCATAACGGACCGCCACCACAAGTCTCTCGACTGTTCTGGCCCATACCATATACTCCTCGTGGCCTCTTTTTGAGTCATTCCCAATTTCTTCCCGCTGCCAAACAGAGAAAACCTTGCTGGGTGTGTGAGCTGCACGAAGCTCGAGAAGCTCAGGTAATCTGAAAGTGCTCTCAATTTGAGTATCATTCAATTCAATCCCATAGTTTTACTAGGGTTTAGTGTTTTTTTTTGAAACCAATAGAAGGTATATTTGATGTTTTATTTTGTTATTAATTGCCATGAAGCCCTATAAATCTTAAACTATATACACATAGATATTGTAAAAATCAATGTTGGAATCGTATTTGTTCAAGTTATATTTTTTTTGAATTGTTTTATTTTATTTTATTTTTTGCTATAAGGAAGAAATATAAGGGGGGTTTTCATGGAAGGAATATTTTCCTTATCAATTTAATGCTTTGTATTGCTAAAGGATTTATAGGAACAAGTATTGCTAAAGAATTTATAGGAACAAGTAGGAGAAGTTAATTGAAATTGGTGTTTATGTGTTTTGGAATGAAGTGTTCCGTTATTTTGTTAAATGTGTTTCAGTTTTGTGATTAATCAGGTAATATTGGAATAGATACTTAGATAATGTTAAATTTTGATTTAGAAATATCGGTTATTTTAGGTTCTTGATTCTTATTGTAAGATCAAAAAATATCTGAAGATCATAATACAATAGACACTTGTGGAGCAGATTCAGTACTTTAATGTACATGCTATTATGGTGATGAAATGCTTAAGGGAATAATGCTTTGTGCCTTTGTTATCTTCATTATCACTTGCAAAATACGTTGTTTGAGGCCAATTTACTTGCTCATTTTGTAGTCATGCCTTTTGGATGACTAATTGAATTGCTATTTGTGTTCTATCTTCAAATATATGTTTTATTTTGATATTGAGAGGAAAATAGTCTTTTATCATATACTTGATATTTTAGGTCATTAATAGTTTAATCTGATTGTAATAATATCCTAGTTATTAAATTAAATAACAGATTGCATAATTTCATCAACATTGCTAACACTTCCTTTACCAAAGTGTATCTTCCTCAACCTTGGTTCAATGTTATATTTAAGCATATATGAGTGATCATGTATTTACTCCGCTATGGTTATTGTTCTGAATTTAGTAACTAGTCATCTTTCATAAAATGAATTATCTAAGCTCTAAAATCCATATGAACTTCTTCCTTTTAAGTTTTAGCTTATGGCCATAAGTTAGAATTGTTTTTCATAGTTATTTCTACTTAATTCTTTTATGCATTTTGTTTGAACTGAACATGTTGGCAGTGAGGCAACATGCATTATTGGAGGTTGTGGTGTTTTCTTTATTTTCTTTCCTGGTTTGGGATTATTTTTATTAGAAGTTGGCTTTAAAATTTACATGAAAATGGCTTAATACTTGACATAAGTACAATTCAAATGCAGTTATGGCATCATGTTTAGGCAGTTGTAATGCTTATACGGAATTTAGTGTTTATATCTTCTGTATAGTTACATCTCTACATATGATATAAGAGTCTATGTTCACGAGCCTGTTATCTATGTCCACAAGCTTGTTTTTACAGAGCTTTATCACATTCCAGATTGCCTTGTTTGCTCGGTTGGCTTACATAAGAATGAGCTAGAGGAGAGCCCCAATTAAACTTAACACTGAGGTAATCATGTACATCTTGGTTCAGTTAAAGTTTGATTTGTTAGTATGGTCTTGCCAAATTATCTTTACCTCCCCTTATTCTCATATAGGGACATATGGTTCCCTCTCCTGTAAATTGGTCTGTACATAACACCTAACATTGGTTGGTTATGTATAATAATTTTTATTATTTGTTTGTCCATACTCCTATTGATCTTTACAGCTGATCAGTATTTCTGAACCATAAGTTATTGTAGTAATAATTTCAAATTTTATAATTTGTACTTTCTATTGTTATTGAACTTAATTTATGCATAAAACTTTTACACCCATTAACCCTTTAAATCGACTTAAATTTGATGCTTCATATTTCTTTTTGTTTGGAAACATTGACCTTATCCAGTAAAAAAGGCTCTTTCCGTTACTCCTCTCGATCTCCCAATGTTATCCTCTCCTCCTCTCCATCCCCCAATGTCTTGGTACATAAAATTTGACTACAGAACAGAGAAGTTCTAGGATCTGATTCTGTAAGCATGGTGAAAAGCATGCACCCAAGTCCTAACCCTCAAAACAAGTCATCAACTTATGTGGACTGTGGATAGACTTTTGGAAGTGGTACCCTTGGTTCGTGTTTTTCTTAAACATTAATTTGTCGAGAACTAATTGTAAACCTTTTGAAGTTATTTTTACCATCTTCCCCCTCCCCTTTCTGATTTGTCACGCTCTGTAAGTGTGATGATCTGTGTCTTTGACTGGATGCAGGTTGCAACCTGATTGGGGTATCTGAAGAAAGCGTGCTTTGAGAAGTATGGCCAAGCATCATCCTGATTTGATTATGTGCCGGAAGCAGCCGGGGATCGCCATCGGTCGACTCTGTGAGAAATGTGATGGGAAGTGTGTTATTTGTGACTCGTACGTGCGCCCTTGCACACTTGTTCGGGTTTGCGATGAATGCAACTATGGGTCCTTTCAAGGTCGTTGTGTTATCTGTGGTGGAGTTGGAATATCTGATGCATACTACTGCAAGGAATGTACGCAGCAGGAGAAAGATAGGGATGGGTGTCCCAAGATTGTCAATTTGGGGAGTGCAAAAACAGACTTGTTCTATGAACGGAAAAAGTATGGTTTCAAGAAACGATAGCCCTAGTATTTGTTAGTTCTCTTAACGAGTTCATTTGCGCTAGTGTAGTATTTTCTAACCTTATTTCATCATGTTGGTAAGGATATTATCAGGTCTTGGCTTTGTATTTGCATTTTGTAGACATAAATGAATGGAAACCATGCATGTCATGATTCCTTACAAGTCGTGTTGCCTCGGCACTAAATTTAGATATGCATTTTGGCAACTTTATAAAGAATATCCGTTTTTCGTCGCAGGCTGAGTTGGCTTTTCCTACAAGGCTATATATTCCGATGTACTAGTGTCTGTGGAATAGCCGCCTATCTAAAAACTCAAGTGGTGCCCGCCCACCATTAAAGGGGGTGAAAAAAATGTTTACAAATTACAATGATTGGACATTCTTTACTGGTATTAAGGTTCACTTGGGATATAATTGAACATAATATTTCGGGATTTTTGTGCAATTTCTCATCAATTGAATTAGTTCAATTAGTGCATGACTCATTTGTTATTTACGTAAGAGAAATTTATGAAATATTAAAATATTTTTTTACAAGTACTTTTGAGATTTTTACAAAATTTTACTTCCAAAAATATGTAATGGGAGTTGTGGAAATATAAAGAAAATAAATTTGTGAAAACAAAATTTCCTAAGAAATATGTCAATAATTTAAATTAATATTGGAAAGAAAGATTATTGAGAAAGTTTATCTTCAAGTGTGTCCTAGTTCCATAAAAAAAAAAAAAAAAAAATTGTTAACATTAAATATGTAAATTATTCTATTTGCATTCATAAAATAATAAGTTGTTAGTTTAGTGATAAGTGACATAATAATTAATAAAATTACGAGGTAAACTTTAAGAATACATGCTCACCAATTCTATGAGAAGCACGAGTGACATGTATAATAATTTATTGTGTTAATTATTATGATAATAAATTAAGTAAAGAGTAAATATTTAATTAAGATTTTAAGATGATATTTGTAGCAATTAATTTATTAAATATTTATTTAAATAATAAAATTTTAAATTATATATTGTAAGTTATTTCGATCAATTATTAAGTTAAACATTTGAATGAAGAATAAATTTATTTTATTACAGTTATGAGAAAATAACTATTTTAATTTTATTTATGTTTATAATGAAATTCTGTATTAACGTTTACGGTGACAAAATTTACTTGGAATTTCAATCCGAATAAAGTTGTGAAACTCGAGCTTTGATGAATTTTAATTTAGTTATGACAATTAATAGTAATGGATCCACCATATTTTTTCAACTAATTTTACAATTATCATATTGTAAGAAAATCACATATATTATTAATACAACTATTTAATAAAATCTCAAATTTTAATAAATTTAATTTAGTTTGAACATTAATTTAAGAATGAAATTTATAATTAATAATAATAATGTAATTAAATCGCATTTTTGATATCTTAATATCATAATAAATTTGTAACAATAAAATTATCTAATATAAAATTTGTTAAGATATATTATTTTTCATAAATTTGGGACAAAAAATCTTGTAATAAGTTAATAAAAAAAATCTTTTAGAAGTTTTTTTTTATTAGAGATATAAAAAAAAATATCTCTCCTTTTTTTATAACAGATTGAAATTACTGTTGAATATATTATAAATTTGTGTAATATTTAATTGTTATAATTTAAATATTACTTATACTGATTTGAATAAAAAAAAAAAGTTAAATAAAAAATTTATGAAACTGTGATATTTCTGGGTGAAACGTGGGTTACTGTTACCTCTGTAACCAGTACAACTGTAGTACTTTATAAACTTAAAAGTTATGCAGGTAGTACAACGAAAATACAGTACAGCCTTACCCAATGGATTTGCTAGTCATCCATAGTACAATAAACCAAATAATCCAGGTGTACTTGATAAAACTCACTACTCTACTGGTATATTTTCGGCTTCAAATCTTTTATTTTAATTTTTTTTTATATATCCGTTATGAAGTTTATAGCGATAATTTTTAAAATTTATAGTAATAATTTATCTTATTGTTATAGAATAAGACTACGAACGACGGGATAAACTATCGTTATATACTACAAAAAATATTATTATAGACCTTATAATAGAGATATATCAAAATTTTATTATAAAAAAGTTGGTCTCCCTGTTTTCACACTACGAGGTTTCTGGTAACAAAGGGTAACTACCTGAGCACCAAGTGCTCCGTTAGTACTTTCTAAGGTAAAAGCCCAAAATTAAACTGAAACAGGGTGCAGGTGGGCATGTAGTACAATGAAGCCTTACATTCGGGAGTAAGGATCTGTACTTCATCTATAATAACAAGTACAATATGCAGTTGTACTTCATCAAAATGTATTTTCATATATATTGGCATCGTCAAAGGGAAGCGGAAGCACAAGGGAGAGAACCAACCATTGTAGATCTGAACAAAATTATTGAGTGCAGCGTTGATTAACTCTAATCCGTTTTTTCAGACTTCAACTGCGGGTTTCATTCATCAACGCTGCATTCAATCATGTTTTTCAGTTCTTCGGAACACTTGCAGTACACGAGTAACAAACCAACAATCCATTATCCAACAGCTTTCATCACACCTTTCTCCTTTCCTTCTAATTTTGCATAATAGTAATGGATCCCTCCATAATTTTTTAACTAATTTTACTAAGAAGATCAAATATATTATTAATATAACTATTTAATAAAATCTCAAATTTTAATTTAGTTTCAACATTAATTTAAGAATGAAATTTATCATTAATAATAATAATATAACTAAATCGCGTTTTCGATATCTTAATATCATAATAAATTTGTAACAATAAAATTATCTTACATAAAATTTGTTAAGATATACTATCTTTCATAAATTTGCGACAATTTGTATAGTATTTAATTGTTATAATTTGAATATTATTTATACTAATTTGAATAAAAAAAAAGTTGAATAAAAAATTTGTCAAGTCAAATTTATACTTTTAATTATATAGTTAATTGTATCATTTAATAGAACTGTTAATAAAAAATAAAATCTTTTTATAAAATAAAATAAATAAATGACAAATAAAATTACTTTTGTGAGACAGATGCAAAATTTATATGCCATAGTGGAAAATTAATTTCATCAGTGTCTAAAAGAAAGTTAAAAAAGCAATAAGTCTATTTATTGTTTGGGAGTAGATCAAAAATTTAAAAAAAATAAGAATCTTGTTATATGTTGCAATTTTTTTTTATTAAATTATAATTGTCACATCTGTTAAAAGCGGTGGACTGGAGCATGGCATAATATGTAAATTAGTGATTGGACTACAACTTTAAGAAATCAGTTACAAGCCCGGATCATGAAGCCCGAGACTAGTACAAGTCAAATATCAATCAACCATTTTCTCCTCAAATAAAAAGTCTTCGAAGTCTCCTTAGTCTCTTTCTTCCCAATTATTTCAAGCTTGCCAAACAAGAAATCTTGTTCTGAATTTTCTTCCGCACCGCCGTTCAGAGTTATAGAGGAGAGAGAAATCTTCGGCTAAGGTTAGTCCCCTCAACTTCTTCTGACTTCATCGCGTATCTGCTATTTGTGTCTCTGTTCGTTTAGTTTGTGCTTGTAAGTCTTGTAATAGTTAAGTTATGGAGGAGAATTTTATTAATTCCCCTCATCATTTATCAAATACATGAGGTAATAAAGATACGTGAGGTAATAAAGAGATATTGATAAAGAGGAAAATGATTGAGGAAGGAATTTTACATATGTATGGTTGAAGATATTCAACTCTTCCATGTTTGCTCAGCATTGAAAACACGCATATAAATTAATTTAACATTTGGTAGATTCAGTTTTGGTTTCGAATTTCTATTTGTAGGTATAGAAGAAATAATATGAAATTTCTGAATTGTTGCCCAATAACTTAGTTTCTAATGTGAATGAGAATGGGAACATTGTGTTTTTAACTCATAATAAATTAGGAACAATTGGGTTGGGTTTATTCAGTGTGTAAGCTTGTTTTTGGACAGTATTTAACTATGAATTGAGATGGTTTCATAAATGAATAACTGGTAGATTAATCTAGCATGTAAACATCAAGCTTTCTAACCAAAACCAACTGGCAATGGGTTTAGTCAACATATGCTAGACACACTTTCTTAATGTTTCTATGATTTCTCTCCCTAAAGGTTCTATAATAACTATGTTCGTGAATTTTAATTCTTAACAATAATCGCAATATGCCACAGTCTTAAATTTATAGAGACTTATTGACAGTGATTCTTAAATGTCTGGCGAAGAGACTTCCATAGACGCTGAATTTTGTCTTCTAGTATAACCAAATGGTTTAGGAAAAATATCTTCAGCTGAGACCTTGATTATCACTTGCAAGTAAAACTTTGTCTTGATACCAGTTCAGTGGCACATTTAGCTTCATTCCTTTTGGGTGAACATTGAACAGACAAGTAGTCAAGGATCTTTTGGCGAATGATCTCTACACCTCAAAGAAAAAGGGAAAAAGTAAACATAAGCCAAAAAGAAAAAGAAAAAAGAAAGACAGAAAGAAAGAAAAGGTTTTGAAATTGATCAATTTGTATCTAAACTTAAATATAGAAAATGAAAATGACAGAATTATGAAAAGATGGACGCACCTGTGTTTGTGCCACTGCAACTAGTATGTTTGATATTTGATATATTTACAAAATAAGGGTTTTAATGTGCTTAATTTTATTTTATTTTCTTCTTTTTTTAGGTAAATAGGGGAGTATATAGCTGTAATTGTGAATAAGTTCTATATTTTTTTTTCTATTCTAAATTTTATGATAATTCCTTTTTTAGTTTTTTCCATAAAAAGGATTTCTAATTTTCTTGAGACCCATATGGTGTTTCTATATTGTATTCCTCTTGTACATGAGGCTCAGCCTCCTCTTGACTTTAAATTGAATAACTGTAAATATCAAAAGAAATATCTGAAAATCAATATGGAGTTCTTTCTTTTATATCTGACCTTCTGTAATGGCCATAGGCCCATAAGTAAGAACTAGTTTATTACTCAATTTCTACATATCATGTTTACTAACTTGTCCTTGCTCTGATGTTCTTGATGTTATGCACTTACATACCTTTTTTTCCAGATTAACTGTACCAGTTTCTTTTGGTCAATATAGAACTTAATTTTACTAATTTAGTAAGCCAAAAATCGTGCTATAAATCTAATTTTATCTTTTTGGCTTAATTAGATGTACTATTAATACTTCATGTGATATTGGAATATGACAAACTTTCAAAATGACTATTGTTACAGAAAGAATGGCCAAGCATCATCCTGATTTGGTTATGTGCCGGAAGCAGCCTGGAATTGCCATTGGACGGCTTTGTGAGAAAGATGACGGGAAATGTGTCATTTGTGACTCCTATGTTCGTCCCTGCACCCTCGTACGAGTTTGTGATGAATGCAACTATGGCTCCTTTCAGGGTCGTTGTGTTATCTGTGGTGGAGTTGGAATTTCTGATGCTTACTACTGCAAAGAATGTACGCAACAGGAGAAAGATAGAGATGGGTGTCCCAAGATTGTCAATTTGGGGAGTGCAAAAACAGATCTGTTCTATGAACGTAAAAAATATGGTTTCAAGAAAAGATGACAAGTGCTTGGTAATTCTCTGAATGCTCTATTACCCTTATGTGTGTTTCCCCAGTGGTGGTAAAGATATAGGGCTCACTTTTATGTATTTGGACGTCAGTACTCATTAAGCTGTTAAACTGTAATGCTGAAATTCTTCTTGAGTGGATCCTTATTATGTATCGAGATTAGCTTGAATGCCATGTTGGTGCTCTTGTTATTGTCTTTTACATTTGTTGCTGTTAGTTTTTATGTTTTTATTTTGGCATATGTAAAATTTCTCATGTTTAACTCATGTTCAGGCAGTTTTTTTGTTGTTGGTATATTTGATCAATTCATAATCTCTCTTTATAAATTAGATTTCAAGTTAATAATTCACTATTAGGTATTACAGACATGTATCGAAATGTATTGTATGTTAAAGTTGAAGCAATATAATTGACCAAAAATAGTTAGATTTATTAAGATTTTCTTGTTCATTTGAGAATATCGTAATACTATTCTATATAATCATAATAAAATAAAGAGAGAATGCGTTAAAGAATTTTATCTGTTTGACGTGTGTGATGTGCTTCAATAATTCTTTTTGAAGTAAAAGAATATTAGTGATGGCTTAAGCCTTGTTATAATTATGGCTACTGTGAACACGCATGTTTTCTTGTGTTACCTGCTTATAGCTTAGGGTGACATTTCTGTTAAAAGATAAGTTGATAAATGGTGTACTGTTGCTTCCCTTGAATGTCCTGGTTGTTGTTTGCTTTTCCATGGGTCATTGTTGGCTCATGTTCTTGGGGAAAATAGAGCTGAGTTTCATATTTCTCCTACTGGAAGATGTATTATGTTTGTATAATGTTTGTGCTTAACATACAAGATATGATACTTCAAAGTTCAAACAAATAGTAGTACCTTGTTTTCTCATGTCCAGAAATAATATATATATATATTACCCTAGTTTCTACTTCTGCTGAGAATATGATACTCCTTACACAGTCAAATAAGAGCCCCATGTGACTCTTCTTTTCTTTCTTTTTTGTTTCTTTTAACAGTTCATTATATATTATGTTTTTTCAATAAAAATATTGTCTTAAAATTTATTATTTAAAAAATCATCAGAGAAAATTATGTTCACCTGCATTCTAGAATACATTAATACTGATAAAGAAAAAGTCAACCCTCATTTAGGGACAGAGAAGTTTGTTACTTATGCCATCAATCATAGGTGTATCGTGTTTGCGACTACATATAGCTGGACTGGAATGATGATATGTTGCAAATACATTGAATTGCTTTCTTTGCAATTTTCAGTGCATAAACAATTAGTTTATGAACCCATCAATCCCTTCAATCTTACTTTTGCCTTGCATTTTATCTACAGCTTTCGGCTTTATAGGTCAAAGAGCTAGCGGGATTTGGTGTTCTTCCCCAGCTCGCTTTGGGTTGGTGTTCTTCCCCAGAACCATCAAATACTGGGAGCACTTACTATTGTGCACTACAGTCAGTGGCTGCACTGTTTCTGTATGCGCTGTAATGGAGATATGTTACTACTGCAGTAGTGGAATAGAGAAATCTCATTTGATATCCTTTGACTTAGACGAAGAAACAGGATACAATTGCGGTAAGCACTAAAAATGCAGATACCATGTATTGCATAAACTGCTATTTGACCTTTACACAAAGTGACAGAGTAGCACACTTACATCGGACTAATGTACTTAACACACTTGTTACATTGTCAAGTAAAGTGCATTAACATCTTGTTCCACCACTTTTCTCGACATTTTTATATACGTTTAATTTTAGGACTATTTGGAAGGTTAACTTTGATATGTGCACGAAAATTCAAAAAACAACTTGGGACTCTCATTTTGCTGAGGGAAGGAGTAGATTTCATTCCATTTTGGATATCCGCTATATGTTTGTGGACTATAGGTAACTGAGTAAGTGATTAATATCATTGCGGTGAGCAGTGAGCTTCAGAATGATTACTTAACTAGTGATAGCAGCACCATTGACTATCTCATTGATAAGGAAGTTGAACATAATAATTAAGGTGGGTCCGAATTAAACGTTGGAGACCTATTCTAATTTTTTGACGTTGAGAAACGTAAAATATCTGCATCAGTTTACAACCTATGGCTCTGTTTATTTGTAAAAAATATATTTGAGATTGAACTATTTTTATTAATTTAACACTACTTCGGATTATTTTATCCCATGATGAGAGATTATTAGTCCCTTAAAATCATTTAATAACTTAAAATGAGGGGAACTATTAATCCTAAATTCATCATGAGATTATATAATCCCTCATAAATAGCCTTAAGAATGATAAAAATAGTTCATAGGACTATTTAAAGGATTATTAATCCCCGTCATGGGATAAAATAATCCGAAATAATGTTAAATTAATACAAATATTTAAATCCCAATCATAATTTTTGCAAACAAATATAGCCTAAAAAAATAGAATATGTGAATATGTAGATGAGGTTTTAAGAAATTGGAATATATATTTGTGGTGATGGCCTGATGGGCGGGGTAGGTGATAGTGAATGAGTATTGTTGAGTTATTCACTTGTTGATAGAAGTAGTTATTATGTTTTGTCCGTTCAAAGCTAAATCAAGAAGGGTATCATTTTCTATCATTAATTTGTCAAATGGGGGAATTTGTTACTCAATCTTTGGTTCAAGGCCCCATAATGTTTTATTCATATAAACAAGAAGGGGCCCAAGTGTAATAAGCCCTAACCTCGGGTAATTTTCCTTTTGTTTGTTTACTTTTATTTTTCAGAATAAAATACTTCAAACTTGCTCTGCCTGTTCCCCTAAATTGTGCAACACTTGCTACTTTGGTTTTAGACTTTTAGTCTACTAATAATATATGTATATACTAGAATATAGAAAAAAATTGTTATTTTCACAAGTCTTTTTGACAGATTCAAATGTTCCTCTCACACAAGTCCTATTTACAATTTTGTAATTGAGATTTTAAGGACTATCCAAAAGGCATGTAGTTATAACAATTCCTTGTATTCCAAATATCATTAAGCTGTTTGCATAATGGTAATACCTTAACTTGATAGCCTTTTATCTTTTTTCGCCTTTTGTTACTTGTAGACGTAGACCCACTACTTAATATTCCTATATGGATATTGTTCTGAACAGTTTTAGTTAAAGTATGTGTTGCTAAATATGAACATTAAGATTAGTTGTAATACACATTCGCTTCAAAGTTTACTCTCCAAAGCCGTAGAGAGAAAAGTAGGGGCAAAAGAAGTTGGGATAGAAGTAGTAAACTATATATGACAGGCAATTTAGAAGTAGAAAGTGGTTTTTTATTTTCCTTTTTGAGTAAAGGAAGCGATAGCAACATTGTTGACCCAATATATGCGACTTTAAATTATTTAGTAGTCTTTTTGTTTAAGGCAGAGGGGAGGGAGAAAGTTTAGTCATGTCACCCATAATCTCCTTTTTGCAATTACTTCTCCTCACGTGTTTGCATCACCCAATACCATTATAGTTCAAACCCCCTCCCCGTTATATAAATAGCAGACTAATTATGATCAACTCTCTCCATTTTCCCGTTGGATATGTGAGAGAGAGATATGGCTGTTGGAGTTCGACTCATCTGGTGTCTCTTGTTCGCTTTTGCCTTAATATGTTCTGCCCGAAACACCATGTTTCTATCAGGTACACTTGTTTCTTTCACAGGTAGTGCTAGGTGACCCCGGGAATTCATGCCTGGAACTCGCTGCCGTGCAGTGGGGACCATGGCTGTGAGAGTTCTGGGTGCTTCGGGCATGACTCCCCGTAGATTTTTTAATGTATAGTACTACACTTGCATATATTAATTATGCATCTAAATATTATATGTTGAAGAGAAGGAGAGAGATGATGATTAACAGTTTCTTCTTGGTCATATTCTCTTGCAAATCATTTATTATGAGCGGATATGGGTTTCCCAATGGGTTTCAGCCCATTTTGCCAGGTCTAATGCAATGTAACATGGCGGTTTTACTAAATCCATCCGGCCGACCAAACTCCTATGCCTACTCCTCTCTCTCTCCTCTACATATATATACACCATATAATAATATGTTGAAACTTACTAATTTTCGGACAAAACTGTTCATTTTATTACAGTTTTTTATATTTACACCATTGAAATATAACTCTCTCTCACGCGCAGACCTTTGATTAGTGTGGAGTTTAGATTGTCATTTACGTTTAATTTAACATTGTAACGTGATAGATAGCATTGTTTTGTGTGCACCATGCCTTCCTACCTCCTAGCTTAGCTGTCTGTTTGTCTTGTATTACAGACATATATATATATATATATATATATATACATATACATATATATATGTATGAGAAAAATGGAGATGCACAGTTGTGCAAACTCCAAATATGTACAGTAACGATCGTTGAGTTAATTCTCTCTACGATCGTAGACTGTGCACATTTAGAGTTTGCACAACTGTGCACCTCCATTTTTTTTTCTCTCTCTCTATATATATAGACACGCGCGCGCGCGCGCACACACACATGAATTTAGTATTTTACTACTGTAAAATTGGTCATGTGAATGTCAATTGACTGTTTATTTACTTGATTGAATTTATATGAATTTTATTCGACACCACTAAAATCTAGCTATGACCACCTTACTCATTGTTTACCATACCTGTGCAGCTGTGAAACACTTGTATGTAGAGCCTATATTTATTTTTTTGTAGTATACACTTTTGTTAATGGGGAAGTTAATGAAAAATTTATGTTTTAGTTTGTCCATAGCTCAATAAAATATGGTCAAAAAGTCTAATGAAATCCTAATTTCTGGCTCAAGGGAGTAGCGTTTTCATATTTAGCCAAGGAGTGTTGCTCGAAACTCAAAAGCAGACCATTCATTATAAGTAAAAAATATCATAGCTAAACTTTGTGATATTATAACTCTACGATACCTTATTTCCACAAGATAGTGTGAAAAACTTGCTCATGAAAATTTGCGTTAATGTCGAATTCAAGACTTGCCAAACAATTACCCCACAGAAGACGAGAGCTTTGTTCATCTAGGGACAATGCAAAAGAGAATTGTTTGTTACCATCTATATGTCATTTTGTTTGTTATCTCGTTACAAATTTGTAGTGTGGGAATTACAGGGGAAGAGTTGGTGGTGATGACAGGACGAAGGTCTCTAAAGGTGAATATTAATGACTACAGCGAAGCATCAGCAAACCACGGCCACGATCCAAGGAACAAAATTGGTGTTGGAAGTGGCCGCAGAGGCCATAACGTCCCCTAGCTAGCTAGATTGCATATATAGCTAGCTACCCATCTTTACGAATAATTCTAATCATGTGAAATGTAGTAATATACTACACTTGTTATCTTGAGCTGAGTTATGGTGTATGATGGATGTGTTTCTCTTATTTCCTATGTATGGGAGAAGTACAAGTTGTCCTGATTTTCTTTTTCTTATTTTCTCACTGAATTACTATAACCAATAAGTTCAGCTTTCATGTTAATCTGCAATTTACTTGGAATCTTAGTTGCCCAATGATGAGTTATTTTATGTTTTTATTTATTTAATATGCATAATCCTATGGGTATGCCTGTAACCCCGGCTGAGTGTGCGCTTAGAATTTGTTTCTATGTGCAGGAATGAGTTGGCAGTTCATTTGCTGTGACAAGAGGGTTTTTTTTTTTTGTTTTGAATTATCTAAGATATGCCATGCAGAAAGTAGCAGCAGCATCCAATTAAGATGATAGGCTCTCCCTTCCTTTTTGTTTGTTTTTCCAGAGAAGTTTTTATTTTTAATGTTTGTATATTTTAAAAAAAAAATTAATTACTTAATTTAACATATTATTCCTAAATATTAAACAAAACTTGAGAAGAGTAATATTGATATTTTACACCTAATTTACTAATTAGATGAAATATTAATTAGATTTTTTTATTTCTAAAATGTAAGTTAAACACGAATAGAGGGATTACACGTATAAATTTAATGCATGCAGTATAATGTTATTAGTATTTCATACTACTATTTAATCTCTTGATTATTCTTCCATTTGATCTCATGAATTATATTTCATTATTTCTAAATTTATTTAATGATGAATTATAATACCAAGTAGAAAAATAGTATTATTTAATTTCTGTTGCCTCAATACTAGCTCAAAACGATGTACTCAAATACAAAATACTTCGACAACACAAAATATATGATTTTGTATACTATTTTGATTTCTTTTGTACAGCTAGCTATATATGAAAATATAACTCTTAACTGGTGACTGTATATATCTGTGTTCATAATCTGAATCCTCAGAAATAAAATGCTCGATCGGGCTCTTTGCTGGGCATGGGGTGGTTTTACTTTGGAAGAGGGCTAATACAACAACATAGGGTAAAATCTAACCAAAGTATTAATCAACAACCAACTTATTTTAAGTTCTGGATTAGTTGAAAAATAACTACTTCTAACATGGAAGTGTTACGTGACTGACATGATGCTGTTCCAATGCGAAATAAACTTTGTTTAAGATATATTAGACTTTTTTCAACAATATGTTTAGAACTAAATTTTGTTATATATATATATATATATATAAAGTGTTACCAAAATAAAAACCGCTTTGATCAATAATAAATATAACAATGCAAGAGACGATCTCAAATATAATTTTTTCAAGTCAATTTACCGAGTTTAGCTTAAATTAGTGTGTATCGGACTCTACACTTTACATCAAATGACCCAAGCACTCCCCTCAGGAATTCTTCCTCCTCCGTCACCGTATATCCAATTATCTCCGTTAAATGGCAGAGAGTTTATCCTCCATTTACTGTGAAATCCATCGCAACAACCCCATCTGCAAGTACCACAACCACCAGCTCTGCCACTGTACTAAGCCAATGTTATGGTATTCCTCCAAAATCCTAAGCCTAATTTGTCCTCAGCTCATCAACAGGCAAAACCAATTTAATGTTTGGCTCATTGGATTTTGATATCTACAATATGATGTGTGATCTTTAAAAAAAGATAATGATAGATGATTCTTGTAATACCTGAGAAAAAATAAAAATAAAATAATAATATTAATAATAAAAATAATATAAAAATTAGATTTTAAAATAAAAGACAATATAATAATGTGTAATTTTAATTAATAAAAATATAGTATTTTTATGATTAAATCAGATTGAAGGAGACTAGCAAATTATATTTGGATTGTTTGGGTATTACATTACTTAATCCAAGTACGAATTACGTACTTCTTCAGTGATATTCTTTTATTCTTAAATTTATTCATTTTGCCCTTCATTTATAATTCAGGTATTATTCGATATTTTATTTGTAGTCGAATAGTTTTGTTTGATTTTGGATATTCGAAAATTCGTTTCTTGATTGTGGTTCTATTCCTTATATCAGTTATGTGATATTTCGTCATTTGAAAAAATTGTGTTTTTGAGACTTAATTCGTTTGTATTTTTCGTATATTTTCATTCTCATTCGGGAGTTATTTAATTCGTATTTGAAATACTTTGATATCATTTAGAGATGGTCATGTAAACCTTGTGATTTGAACCCCTTTTTGGCTTACATTTTGTAGTTTGAACATTATGGTATACTTGAGCTAACCACCTGTTGGGGTACCACAGACATATCCTCTAGACACCGGGGCATAACACTTTCCGTGGCTGTATGATTAGTCCACGACGTATCCTTTTGTATGTTGCTCTGGGTGTGAGCTTTAACCATTTGATATAGTTGTTCAGGATACGTATGGGTCGACCCAGTATTTGATTTGATTTGATTTATTTAACAGATTAGTGACGCTTGTGTCGTGCGTACTGTCCGTTTGATTTATATACATCATAGTACCGATGTATTTTGTTAGCCTTTGACTATTTTTATTTGAGCTCAATATGAAATTATCACAACTTAACCACTTTGAATCAACCTTCATTTTGTTAGAATTCTTTTGATTATACTTGGTCGATCATTAATGTTCATCATTGTATTTAACTTCAATAATTGTGTTATATTCGTAATTCATTTGCAGTTTGTATTCCATTCATCTTTTTGACTCTTTTGTTTACATCATCTATTGTGGTATATTTGTGCATCTTTATATTCATACTGGGCATTTGGCTCATGCTGTGTTTTTCTTCCGGTAAGTTTACAGGGGTGATTTAGGGTTTCGTGTGAAGAGAACTACATTTGAACTATATATCTAGGTTGATTTGATTTTAGGTTTTAATTATTTTATAAATTATTGGAGAATTATATTTAATATTTTGAAATTTGTTGTGCTTTGGAATTGACCTCCCTCTTCTTTTTGGGAAGGTAGTGTTACAGATAGTATTAAAGCTAGGTTATGATTCTGTAGATTGCCTTTAAACTTGACATGTGAGTTATGGGTAAATCACTGGATAGACATATAAGTTTGTTTCAATTTGGTTATTTATTTGGTTAATCTTAGTTTTGACCAAATGCTGGTCTCTTTTCGATTTGTAGTTGATTTAAGGAAAGTGAAAAAATTTGCCAAGATTATTATTGTTATGAGATAAAGGTCTATTATTGATCGAATATTATGATTGGATCATTGAGGTGAGTAAAATTATATTTTGTACGGTTAAAAAATGATCATATATGAAAGAAGAATTTGATATGAGTATTGTATCAATAAGTATTTTCTTCTAGAGAATTAGTTGTAAATTTGTCTTTTAGTGATAATTTATTATAAACTTAGAATTAATGATTTGGTTTGGGTTATACTTTGATTTTTGTTAAACTCGTGGATAGTTTGAGATGTGTATTGGTAAATAATATTATAAGGTGAATACTATATAAGTCTTGAGGATCTTTTGTGAACTTGAGTTGTAGATATTCGAGATAATAAGATTAATCATTTGAAGTTGATGAATTTTGCAGTTATTTTCTAGTTGAATATTGGAGTTGTTCTATATATATATATATATATATATATATATATATATATATATATATATATATTTGATAATAAGAGAAGATCTTTGAATTCGATGGGTTAAGATTTGCAATAAGAGAATGATTGATTCATTAAATGATTTGATAATAAGTGATGAAATTCAATTGAATTGAGAGATCTTAAACAACTTTGAGTAGTCAATTTACTTTTGCAGATAGTAGAATTTGTGACTGGAGTTTAATATGGTAATAAAAAGATCTTAGTGGTATATTCTTTGAAATGTGTAACAATATTTGAGAACTAATATGGATTGAGGTTGTGATATTTTGAACCTTTTGAGATTGGAAAGGAGAGTTAATAAAGTGACTTTGGAGTTTTCGTATCATATTAATTATCAAATATTTTGGAGTTTTATATGTTTATATTATAAAATATGTGATAGGATTGAAATATATGTGAGGAATGAATATTAGGAAATTGGACAAAGAACTGATTTATAAACTTGTTTCAAATTTATATTTGTTTGATGTCAAGGTGTATCTATGTTTTCGTGGCTATCGATGAGAATGTCTTGTGAGTTGGACTTTGATGATGAAATTCTTATAGGTGGAAGGTTATGTAGCGTCCAACTGTTTCACTCTCAGAATATTAGTAGTGATGTTGTCTTTTTTGGGTTGTAAGAATCATTTGAAATTATATTTATTGGGCTTGATTTAGTTGTTAAGCTTTGTTGTAAGACCCTGAATTTTATGAAATACAAAATTTAATTTTTCTTCATATATATATTTTTTTTTGAAACAGTAAGTGGTTAAATTAACAAAATTGAAAGTTAAGGATGTTATGTGCAAATTTTATTTTGTCGGACAATATTCGCTTTGTCGGGGAATATTCGTTTGGTCGGGGAATATTCGTGCCGTACGACGGCGCCGAAATAATAAATTATTGGTGGACCCCACAACGGAATATTTGTCGGATATAGAAAACGACAGAAGTAACCTTTTTAAATAAAAATAGTCAACGGAACTGTTAAAATACCGGTGATAAAAGAATAGTAGCATACGGTAGTTTATGGTATTTTCTGTAGCACACGGTACTCTACAGTAACACACGGTATTGCATAGTGTCTCATATTATTGGTCTGATAATTGACACCGTAACTGTTACGCATCATTTCATCGATAATTGTCACTGCATAATATTTTATATTATCAATTCAATAATTGTTGTTACACAGTATTTTGCATTATTGATTTAATAATTGTCATTACACTGTATTTTATATCATTGAGTCAATAATTGTTGTTGCACTGTTTTTAAAATTATTGAACCTAATAATTGTCACAGTAACATATGCACAGTAATTCACATTATTGAATCAATAATTGTCATTACACAGTAACGTATGCTTTATTTTACATTATTGTTATCTCTATTATGATGTTATTTAAACAGTTGTATTTCATTAATTTATTGACTTGATATCTAAGAGCTAACTATACTGTATTTATAACAATTAGTCATAATAATTGAATTGATAAAGTTATTTGTTTATAATATAAAGTTAGGTGATTATTAGGTGATATGAAATGAATGGTGTAGATTAAAGTGTGAATTATTGTTGAATAATTGAATTGATTTGTTTATAATATAAAGTTAGGTGATTATTAGGTGATATGAAATGAATGGTGTAGATTAAAGATAATATAATATTTGAAATGGATGATGTAGATTAAAAGGTGATCTTTAAATGAATGGTTTAGATTAAATGAATGATAAGATTTTTGGCTATAAATAGAAGCCTTAACTTAAGAATTTTTCATAAACTTCCTTACTTGTTCTTTCTTTCTCTTTCTAAATACTTCTTGTGAAAGTTCTCTCTAAGTGTGCTTAAGTCATCTTGAGTATTTGTGAAGATCTATAAGTATACGTGTACTGTTCAAGTTAATCAACCTCATTTAAATCAATATCCAGTCACGTGTTACGGTAAGGGATACCATCTTTTTCATCTTCCATTATTCAAACGTACTATGGTAAGGGATTATCATTATTTGATTATCGATAATAATATTGTTTCTTCCTTACTCATAAGACGTGCCTTTTATTTCCATGTATTAAATTGTGGGAATAACCTTACGGAGCGGATTGCCGCCTGTTGGTGAATAACCTTTCGTATTCATTCATTATTAATCTCTGAGAATAACCTTACGGAGCGGATTGCCGCCTGTTTGGTGAATAACTCTTTGTACTCAAATTCTATTAAATTGTGGGAATAACCTTACGGAGCGGATTGCCGCCTGTTGGTGAATAACCTTTCGTATTCATTCATTATTAATCTCTGAGAATAACCTTACGGAGCGGATTGCCGCCTGTTTGGTGAATAACTCTTTGTACTCAAATTCTATTAAATTGTGGGAATAACCTTACGGAGCGGATTGCCGCCTGTTGGTGAATAACCCTTTGTATTAATTTCCTTCACCTTTTGTTAATCAAACCTGCTACGGTAAGGGATATTATTTTCTTTCATACTCCTAAATCGAAATTTATTATGGAACTATTGCTTCTATAATTCCTGAAAATATTATATGTTCCATAATAGTTGAACTTCATTATTTCAACTGAACCTTCCTATTTACGTGAATCTTTCTATTGAATTGTAACCGTTATTCTGAACTGCGGATCTTGAATTTCACTCCACATCATGTTGACAATTTGGACATTATTTGAATCTGTACAAAGTAAACTTCCGATACTTATTGTTATCCTATTTCTTCTGTTCATCATTTATATCATTCTAATCATCCAAAAATCAAGCTGTTGTGAATATCTGTGGCCGGGGGCACAGATGTGATATATTTGTTGAACAGATGATAGGTTAAAGGCGATATAATAGGTTAAAGGCGATACATCTGTTCGGTGTCTTTTATGGCACGTGGTGAATGTTCTCTTTGGCCCGTAGTGCAAAGATGAACTGTTGTTTGGTATGATTATGACCAAAGGCTGAATCTGGTATAATCATGACCGTTGGTGCTATATTGAATATCTTTGGCCCGTAGTACAAAGATGAACTGTTGATGTGCATGATTATGATCAGGAACTGTGAATTTGTATTATCTTGACTAATGATATTTCAGATGATAAAAGTTGATGATGTTTTTCCTAAAAAGAGAACCGAGTGGACATTATAGTCTGCATTATTCTTCTAATAGATTACTCATTCCGCTGCTATTATTGATCTGAACGTTGTTTAAGAATTTAACTGCAGTTTTTGATATAAACCTTGTAGTCTATTGTATTCTATCAAGAACTCAACTGTTGAAGACTAATGATAATTTATTCATCATTATCTTAGTCATGATATTCTTTACTGGGCTATTTGAGCTCACCCTTTCTTTTGTTCCATTGTTTTTCAACAGGAGATGAAAACATAACAGGGTCTAGCCGGGGAATGGAGTGAGGGTCCGAGGAATAGTTATCATAGTCTTCACGTTTTGTAAAATAGTGTGGCAATAATAGTGAAGACTTAGTTGTGTATTATTATACACTGTATTGTTGTACGTTGTGCTTTGTTGTAATAATTTTGTTGTAGTCTTTTGACGACTCAAGTTTGGGCTGTGTGGGCCCAGATTTGGGGGCGTCACAGTTGGCATCAGAGCCAGGGATATGGTCTTTAATGGAGATCTGGGGTAGAACTAGGAGGGGAGAGACGAATAGAATCAGTCACTAGTGTGTCCTACCTAAAATAGATTTTATTATCTAATGAGTCGATTTGAATGTAGGAACATGAAGTGATGAGTCAGTTTATTTGAACTAACATTTATTTTGTGACCACAGTTAAGTATGGCATCTGAAAATCAAGAGGTTAACTATGGAATACCCGAAGCAAATGTAGCCGAGAATCAAGAGGCCCCAAACAATCCTCCTGCCAACTCAGAAAATAATGTTCCTGATAACATGATGAACAATGGATTCTTTAGGAATTTCATGCAATTCATACAGAATCAAGGAAGAGGAAATCCAGTCAATAATAACGGTAGAAACGCTGGCAATTTGAGGATGGTCACTGTTAAGCAATTTAAAGAATTAGGACCACCTGAATTCCACGGGAAGCCTGACCCACTCAAAGCGGAGGCATGGCTGAAGCAGACGACAAAAATACTTGATGTCTTACAATGCGCTGATGATCAGAAGGTGCCATTTGCCACTTTTATGTTACGAGGTGAGGCAGACCATTGGTGGGAAGCGGTAAAACGTATCCAACCTTCAGCACTCGAAATGTCTTGGACAGAATTCGAAGAACTGTTTAACGAGAAGTACTTCCCAGAAAGCATCCGCCATATGAAGGAAGTGGAATTCATTAAGCTGGAGCAGGGAAACATGACAGTCTCCCAATATGAAGCTAAGTTTGTCGAGTTATCTCGCTTTGCCACCCATCTTGTGGATGACGAAGCACGAATGAGTCGGATGTTCCTAAGAGGTTTGAGATTCAAAATTCGTCAACAACTTAGCTCTCATAAATTTAGTTTGTATTCAGATGTTGTAGATAGGGCTCAAAGGGTGGAGCAAACAGATGAAACATTGCAGCCAAGAGTTAATGATCAGCATAGAGAAAGGAGTGACAACAACCACAGGAACGAGAACCATCGAGGAGGTAACCAACACTTCGGTGGTAATTCCATACCAAATAACAGAAGAGGAGAATCTAGTGGGAACAATTTCAAAAGAAAGAGATTCCATAATAATTATGGAAGGGCACCAGCACCAGTACCAACACCAGCACCGACCCCAGTTTCAAGGGGAGAAGATCGACCACCAGTGAGATGCTATAGGTGTGGTCAGGAAGGTCACATCAGCCCAAACTGTACACTGCAGTCCAAAAAGTGCTACAGTTGTGGGAAAGAGGGTCATCTTGCGCGGTTTTGTCCTGCCACAAAATCAAGTCCAGCTGCAATGATGATACCAAAAGCTAGCGCGGATAAGGGAAAATCTGTAGTTCAAGGGAGAGCTTTTGTTGTGACATCCCAAATGGCGCGAAACTCGAACGAGGTGATAACCGGTAAGCTATTCATAAATTCTCGTGAAGTCTACGCTTTGTTAGATACTGGCTCTACCCATTCTTTTATCTCACCTGCATGTGCTCAGCGTTTAAACTTAACTCCTGAAAACTTGGACTTTGACTTATCAGTTGAAACCCCATTAGGAGAAATGACCATTACATCTACTGTCTATAAATCTTGCCTAGTTCAAATCAACAACCTCACATTACCTGTTGACCTTATTTCTTTGGAGATGCGTGAATTTGATGTGATTTTAGGAATTGATTGGTTGACTACCCATCATGCTAAAATTGATTGTTTTCATAAGATTATTAGTTTTCATATTCCTAATCAACCTGTCATGCAAATTCAATCAACTAAACCATTGAAATCTATAACTGTTATTTCTAGCCATAAAGCCATTCGTTTATTGAAAAACGGATGTCAAGCCTTTTTAGCTCATGTCACTGATTTGAACAAAAATACGTCAAACTTGAATGATATTCCCATTGTTAATGAGTTTCCTGACGTTTTTCCTGAAGAACTTCCTGGCTTACCCCCAAACCGTGAAATTGATTTTTATATTGATCTTGAACCCGGTACCAAGCCCATTTCCAAAGCTCCCTACCGAATGGCTCCCATTGAACTTCAAGAGTTAAAAGTCCAACTACAGGAATTGTTGGATACCGGTTTCATTCGTCCGAGTGCATCACCTTGGGGTGCTCCTGTTCTATTTGTGAAGAAGAAAGACGGGAGTATGAGATTGTGCATTGACTACCGAGAATTGAACCATGTCACCATCAAGAACAGGTACCCGTTACCTCGGATTGATGACATGTTTGATCAATTGCAAGGCGCTCAACATTTCTCAAAGATTGATCTCCGTTCTGGATATCATCAATTAAAGGTTAAAGCTGAGGACATTCCAAAGACTGCTTTCAGAACTCGTTATGGGCATTATGAGTTCTTAGTCATGCCTTTTGGACTAACTAATGCTCCTGCAGCTTTCATGGACATGATGAACCGGATATTCAAGGAACATTTGGATCATTTTGTGGTTGTCTTTATTGATGACATCCTCATATACTCCAAGAGTCGCGAGGATCATGAACAACACCTGAGATTGATACTACAAAAGCTCCGTGAAAACAAATTATATGCCAAGTTGAAGAAATGTGAGTTCTGGCTTGAGGAGGTCGCGTTTCTTGGGCATGTGATTTCTAGTCAAGGAATATCAGTCGATCCTGCGAAGATTGAAACGGTACTAAATTGGGAACAACCCAAAACAGTAACCGAAGTCCGAAGTTTTCTGGGTCTAGCTGGTTATTATCGGAGATTCGTAGAAGGATTTTCTCGAATCGCCACTCCATTAACGCAGCTTACTCGGAAAAGCACAAAATTCATATGGAGCGAGGAATGCGAGAAAAGTTTCCAAGAACTCAAGAAGAGACTGGTTTCAGCTCCTGTTCTGACCATACCATCAGGATCAGGAGAATTTGTTATCTACAGCGATGCTTCTGGCAAAGGTCTAGGCTGTGTCCTTATGCAACATGGAAAGGTTATAGCCTATGCCTCTCGACAACTCAAAGATTATGAGAAAAATTATCCTACTCATGATCTAGAGTTGGCAGCAGTCGTTTTCGCGTTAAAGATCTGGAGACACTACTTGTACGGAGAAAAAGTGGATATCTATACGGATCATAAAAGTCTCAAGTATTTCTTCACCCAGAAGGAACTCAACATGCGACAACGACGTTGGCTTGAGCTGTTAAAGGATTATGACCACACAATCCAGTATCACCCGGGAAAGGCGAACGTTGTAGCTGACGCTTTGAGCAGAAAATCTTATGCAAGTACAAGTGCACTGCTGACAACACAAAAGTGTATTTTGTACGACTTGCAAAAGATGGAGATAGAGCTAAAGACACCAGGGACCCACTCGAAGATTGCTCACGTGCGAGTAGAACCAACTTTAATCGATAAAATTAAAGCTGCTCAAGCTACCGATCCGGAACTGATAAACATGATAAAGAAAGTACAAGAAGGTGTCATTCCCGAAGCAAGAATCGACGAGAAAGGAATACTTCGAGTCAACTCTCGACTCTGTGTTCCTAACGATCCTGAATTAAAGCATAAAATCATGATGGAGGCACACAACACGCCATTTGCAATCCACCCAGGAGGTACCAAGATGTATCGAGATCTTCGACATACATTTTGGTGGAACAATATGAAAAGAGAGATTGCAGAGTTTATCTCAAGGTGCCTAACTTGTCAACGTGTCAAGGCAGAGCATCAAGTTCCTAAAGGTCCATTACAATCACTTGAAGTTCCCGAATGGAAGTGGGAACACATCAATATGGACTTCGTGACGGGTCTTCCAAAAGTTTCTCAAGGCTTAGATGCAATTTGGGTGATCGTAGATAGATTGACCAAATCTGCTCATTTCTTGCCTATACGAGAAAACTTTTCACTTGAACGTCTTGCCGGTATGTACATAAATGAGATCGTGAGATTGCATGGCATGCCAGTTTCCATAGTTTCTGATCGAGATCCTAGATTCACTTCACGCTTTTGGATCAGTCTACAAAAAGCTATGGGCACTGAACTACGTTTTAGTTCTGCATACCATCCTCAAACGGACGGACAATCGGAAAGGACGATCCAGACCCTTGAAGATCTTTTGAGACTTTGTGTATTAGACTTCAAAGAAAGTTGGGATAAGTACTTGCCATTGGTGGAATTTTCTTACAACAACAGTTACCAAGCAAGCATAGACATGGCTCCATTCGAGGCTTTGTATGGAAGGAAGTGTCGCTCTCCAATATGTTGGAATGAGGTAGGAGAAGCAAAATTGTTGGGACCCGAGTTGGTACGCTTGACGACCGAAAAGATCCAAATGATCCGACAACGAATACAGACCGCACAAGAACGACAAAAGAGTTATGCTGATCTTCATCGGAGAGACGAAAGTTTCAACGTCGGAGATCATGTATTCTTACGTGTTTCTCCATGGAAAGGGGTTACGAGATTCGGAAAGAGAGGAAAGCTCAACCCTCGATTTATTGGTCCATTTGAAATCCTCGATCGAATAGGAACCGTAGCCTACAGACTAGCCCTACCACCAAGTATGTCTCGCATCCATAACGTTTTTCACATATCTATGTTACGTAAATATGTGAAGGACCCAAACCACGTCATTGAGTTAGAACCAGACGTTATAGCAGAGGATTTAACATACGAGGAGGTACCTGTTAAGATCCTGGATAAGAAGGAGCAGATCCTACGCTCAAAGGTTATACCTCAAGTTAAGGTTTTATGGAGGAACCAAGATACTGAGGAAATGACCTGGGAGCTAGAATCTGAGATGAAATCTAAGTATCCTTACCTCTTCGATATGTCAGGTACGTCAATTTCGGGGACGAAATTTCATAAGGAGGGGAGGTTGTAAGACCCCGAATTTTATGAAATACAAAATTTAATTTTTCTTCATATATATATTTTTTTTTTTGAAACAGTAAGTGGTTAAATTAACAAAATTGAAAGTTAAGGATGTTATGTGCAAATTTTATTTTGTCGGACAATATTCGCTTTGTCGGGGAATATTCGTTTGGTCGGGGAATATTCGTGCCGTACGACGGCGCCGAAATAATAAATTATTGGTGGACCCCACAACGGAATATTTGTCGGATATAGAAAACGACAGAAGTAACCTTTTTAAATAAAAATAGTCAACGGAACTGTTAAAATACCGGTGATAAAAGAATAGTAGCATACGGTAGTTTATGGTATTTTCTGTAGCACACGGTACTCTACAGTAACACACGGTATTGCATAGTGTCTCATATTATTGGTCTGATAATTGACACCGTAACTGTTACGCATCATTTCATCGATAATTGTCACTGCATAATATTTTATATTATCAATTCAATAATTGTTGTTACACAGTATTTTGCATTATTGATTTAATAATTGTCATTACACTGTATTTTATATCATTGAGTCAATAATTGTTGTTGCACTGTTTTTAAAATTATTGAACCTAATAATTGTCACAGTAACATATGCACAGTAATTCACATTATTGAATCAATAATTGTCATTACACAGTAACGTATGCTTTATTTTACATTATTGTTATCTCTATTATGATGTTATTTAAACAGTTGTATTTCATTAATTTATTGACTTGATATCTAAGAGCTAACTATACTGTATTTATAACAATTAGTCATAATAATTGAATTGATAAAGTTATTTGTTTATAATATAAAGTTAGGTGATTATTAGGTGATATGAAATGAATGGTGTAGATTAAAGTGTGAATTATTGTTGAATAATTGAATTGATTTGTTTATAATATAAAGTTAGGTGATTATTAGGTGATATGAAATGAATGGTGTAGATTAAAGATAATATAATATTTGAAATGGATGATGTAGATTAAAAGGTGATCTTTAAATGAATGGTTTAGATTAAATGAATGATAAGATTTTTGGCTATAAATAGAAGCCTTAACTTAAGGATTTTTCATAAACTTCCTTACTTGTTCTTTCTTTCTCTCTCTAAATACTTCTTGTGAAAGTTCTCTCTAAGTGTGCTTAAGTCATCTTGAGTATTTGTGAAGATCTATAAGTATACGTGTACTGTTCAAGTTAATCAACCTCATTTAAATCAATATCCAGTCACGTGTTACGGTAAGGGATACCATCTTTTTCATCTTCCATTATTCAAACGTACTATGGTAAGGGATTATCATTATTTGATTATCGATAATAATATTGTTTCTTCCTTACTCATAAGACGTGCCTTTTATTTCCATGTATTAAATTGTGGGAATAACCTTACGGAGCGGATTGCCGCCTGTTGGTGAATAACCTTTCGTATTCATTCATTATTAATCTCTGAGAATAACCTTACGGAGCGGATTGCCGCCTGTTTGGTGAATAACTCTTTGTACTCAAATTCTATTAAATTGTGGAAATAACCTTACGGAGCGGATTGCCGCCTGTTGGTGAATAACCTTTCGTATTCATTCATTATTAATCTCTGAGAATAACCTTACGGAGCGGATTGCCGCCTGTTTGGTGAATAACTCTTTGTACTCAAATTCTATTAAATTGTGGGAATAACCTTACGGAGCGGATTGCCGCCTGTTGGTGAATAACCCTTTGTATTAATTTCCTTCACCTTTTGTTAATCAAACCTGCTACGGTAAGGGATATTATTTTCTTTCATACTCCTAAATCGAAATTTATTATGGAACTATTGCTTCTATAATTCCTGAAAATATTATATGTTCCATAATAGTTGAACTTCATTATTTCAACTGAACCTTCATATTTACGTGAATCTTTCTATTGAATTGTAACCGTTATTCTGAACTGCGGATCTTGAATTTCACTCCACATCATGTTGACAATTTGGACATTATTTGAATCTGTACAAAGTAAACTTCCGATACTTATTGTTATCCTATTTCTTCTGTTCATCATTTATATCATTCTAATCATCCAAAAATCAAGCTGTTGTGAATATCTGTGGCCGGGAGCACAGATGTGATATATTTGTTGAACAGATGATAGGTTAAAGGCGATATAATAGGTTAAAGGCGATACATCTGTTCGGTGTCTTTTATGGCACGTGGTGAATGTTCTCTTTGGCCCGTAGTGCAAAGATGAACTGTTGTTTGGTATGATTATGACCAAAAGCTGAATCTGGTATAATCATGACCGTTGGTGCTATATTGAATATCTTTGGCCCGTAGTACAAAGATGAACTGTTGATGTGCATGATTATGATCAGGAACTGTGAATTTGTATTATCTTGACTAATGATATTTCAGATGATAAAAGTTGATGATGTTTTTCCTAAAAAGAGAACCGAGTGGACATTATAGTCTGCATTATTCTTCTAATAGATTACTCATTCCGCTGCTATTATTGATCTGAACGTTGTTTAAGAATTTAACTGCAGTTTTTGATATAAACCTTGTAGTCTATTGTATTCTATCAAGAACTCAACTGTTGAAGACTAATGATAATTTATTCATCATTATCTTAGTCATGATATTCTTTACTGGGCTATTTGAGCTCACCCTTTCTTTTGTTCCATTGTTTTTCAACAGGAGATGAAAACATAACAGGGTCTAGCCGGGGAATGGAGTGAGGGTCCGAGGAATAGTTATCATAGTCTTCACGTTTTGTAAAATAGTGTGGCAATAATAGTGAAGACTTAGTTGTGTATTATTATACACTGTATTGTTGTACGTTGTGCTTTGTTGTAATAATTTTGTTGTAGTCTTTTGACGACTCAAGTTTGGGCTGTGTGGGCCCAGATTTGGGGGCGTCACATTTGTGATTGTTTTGAAGTTGAAGACTTTCAGTTTATACGGTGGATAAGTTCTTTAGGATTTAGCTTTTGAGGAATTTAGATTTTCTCTTTTGTTTAGAGTATTGATTTGAGGTCAGTAATATTGTATTTTAGGTTATTAGAATTTAGTTTATTATGTTAACCTTAAGACCTTGTTTATGACATTAGTAAATTTAAAGAGTTATTTTAAATGATATTATTAGGGTTAAATTTTATTATATATATGACTTGAAAGCTTGAGAAATATTAGGTGTCGATAGTCAATTTGAGAGTTCAATTTTTTTTCCTAATCATATTAATTAGTCTTAATCTTGTCCCTTTGCTCTTAATAATTCATTAATTTAGTAAGGTTTGAGCTGAGGAATTGAAGAAGGGGTTGACATATCTAACTATTTTTAAAATTTAAAAGGAAACATGGATGTGTACATGAATTTTTGAAGGTCTCTACATAAAAAGGTGTTTGAAGGTTTGGTTTGAAAGGAAAGCTTAGTCCCCGTTTCGTTGGTCCTTTTTTGAAGTTTTTGAGAGAGTTGGTGAGGTAGCTTATCATAGTCTTTCATGTTTCGGTGTTAAGGAGGTATAATTATCATCCATTTCATGTTGTGCAATGCCCATTACTTAAGATTTGAGAAGATCTTACTTGTGAGGAAGAAACTGAGGCAATTTTAGATCGTCAAGAGCGGGTTATGAGGAGGAAGACAATTTCATTTGTTAAAGTTTTGTAAAAAAAAAATATCCGGAGTGCGAAGCTTTGGGAGATGGAAGATTCTATTCAAGTGGTGTATCTGTATTTTTTTTTGATAATTAGGTTCATTACATTCTTTTGATTCTGGGGACGGAATCCTTTTTAAGATGGAGGTAATATAATACCTGAGAAAAAAAAAGATAAAAAACAATAATCTAAAATTACTTTAAAATATTTTAATTGGACTTAATCAAATTTATATTTAAATTATGCGGACTAATAAATTATTAGATTGTATTACTGGGGTAAACTTTGGGCTTTAATATTGGTCCAATACAATTAAAATAAGATGCTTATTATGCCAAACCCTCTTTGCATATTATAATAAACCCTATATATTATACTAATAGCCGCAAAAGAGAGAGAGAACAAAAAATAAAATATGTAATTGTGAACGGAAGGCCATAAAGGAAGTGAAAGGGGAAACATACTACTGAAGAAGAACAATTTATTCAACAAGGTAATATAGAATCCTTGAATTATATATATATATATAAAGCTTTTGGCTTCATAGAAAAGGTTATTTGATTTACTGGTTATATTATATTATATCACTTAACAAATAAAATTTCTATATATATGTGTGTGTAATACATATATATATATATATATATAAAGCTTTTGGCTTCATAGAAAAGGTTATTTGATTTACTGGTTATATTATATTATATCACTTAACAAATAAAATTTCTATATATATGTGTGTGTAATACTTTCAGGGAGTTGGTATGAAATGGAAATATCTCTATAATATAATATGTAACCATTCACCGATTACATACTCGCGTTGAATCTGGGGAGTTATGCGTATTAAATGGCTATTATATTAATTACTGATCTCCAAGTAAAGAAAACTTATTTTACAATTCTATATGTTTTCCAATGTGGATGCAAGTGTAGGTATTGAATAAATAGATTTGAATATATTCTAATAGTATTATGTTTGGAACGAAGGGCAGTGTATATATAAATTTGTATAATCTGCGTCTTTGGAACCATGAAGTTACATAATATTATGATAATAATAATAATAATAATAATAATATTAATAATAAAAATAATATAACAATCATATTTAATAATAAAAGGCAATATAATAATGTGTAATTTTAATTAATAAAAATCTAGTATTTTTATGATTAAATCAGATTGAAGGAGACTAGCAAATTATATTTAGATTGTTTGGGTATTATATTACTTAATCCATGTACGAATTTTGTACTTTTTCAATGATATTCTTTTAATCTTAAATTTATTCATTTTGCTCTTCATTTATAATTCAGGTATTGTTCAATATTTTATTCATAATCAAATAGTTTTGTTTTATTTTGGATATTCGAAAATTCGTTTCTAGATTATGGTTTTATATATTCCCTATATCAGTTATGTGATATTTCGTCATTTTTAAAAATTGTGTTTTTGAGACTTAATTCGTTTGTATTCTTCGTATATTTTCATCTTCATTCGAGAGATATTTAATTTGTATTTGAAATGCTTTGATATCATTTGGAGATATATAGTCATGTAACCCTTGTGATTTGAACTCCTTTTTGGCTTACGTTTTGTAGTTTGGATATTATGATATATTTGACCTAACCACTTGTGAGAGTATTACATGCATGTACTCTTGACACCGAGGCATGACACTTTTCGTGGCGGTGTGATTAGTCCACGTCGTATCCTTTTGCATGTTGCTCTAGGTGTGAGCTTTCGCCATTTGATATATTTATTCAGAATACATATGAGTTGACCTAGTATTTGATTTGATTTGTTTAGCGGATTAGTAACGCATGTGTCGTACGTACTATTTGGTTTGATTTGTATACATCATGGTATTGATATATTTTGTTAGCCTTTAACTATTTGTATTTGAGCTCAGTATGAAATTGTCACAACTTAACCACTTTGAATCAGCCTTCATTTTGTTGGAATTCTTTTGATTATACTTGATCGATCATTAATGTTCATCATTTGTATCTAACTTTAGTAATTGTGTTATATTCGTAATTCATTCATAGTTCGTATTCATTCATTCTTTCGACTCTTTTGTTTACATCATCTATTGTGGTATATTTGCTCATTTTTATATCCGTATTGAACATTTAACTGTGTAAAGAGAGCTACATTTAAATTATCTAGGTTGATTTAATTTTAAGTTTTAATTATTTTATAAATTTTTGAAAAATCATATTTAATATTTTAAGATTTGTTGCGTTTCGAAAGTAACTTCCCTCTCCTTTTTGGGAAGAAGGCATTACAATTCTAATATAGAATATGGCGTAATGGGAGGTTAGATGTAAGGAGAGGTAGGGAAGATCGGGGGATGAGTTATTTTAGGGAGATCGGTTTTAGTGACAGATTTTAGTGAACGGTCCTATTTATTATTATTATTTTTTTTTATCTTTTGTCTCCTATAATATATATTCAGACAATTTTTTTTTATAAAATTTAATAATTTAAATATAATTTAAATACATGTAAATAACACTGTTATACAATATTATTATTTATATGTATTTAAATAATATCTAAATTATTAAATTTTATAAAAAAATTAATTAAAATAAATATTATAAATATTTTAAGAAAAAAAAAAAATCGGTCACAACTTCCGATCCACTGCACTTTTTTTCGGGGGATACGTGGGCGAGAGAGAAAAGAGAATAGTTATGTTTTCTTTTGTTTTTTTTTTAATCCACATAAGCACTTTATTACTTTTAATTTAAAAATGGGCCATTTATTTAATGACTTCCCTAGCACTTGTCCAATGTTAATCGAATCATTATTACCATTTATTTTGAATAAAAAAATAATTATAAAATCACTATTTTAAAATATATTTGTTAGTTAAATAATGTGAATGTAATAAAAAAAAATTAGTAACTAAAATAAAAATTGATCTTTAATATAGTGATTAAAATATCAATTAAACCTCCGAAGCTGCCAACAAAATTAGAGAGTTAAGAATTCAATCAGAGAAATCTCATTTGAGAGAAAAGGGTGGAAGAGAGCGAGAGAGAAAAAAGATTAAACTATTAGGTATGTTATTTGATGTCTCCTAAAAATCTATTCAAGCAAGGGACAATTATATTCTAACTTTAAAATGAAACAACTGATTTATATATTGAAATTAAATGGTTTTTTTTTTTTTTAAACCTTTTACGACCACGACACGGGGGATCAGTACTTCCCTATAATTATTTTTATGTGTAAGGCGACTCCCGAGAAGTACATATGCAGGCTATACTTACTAAATTACAAGACTCTAAACCATTTCTAACATATTTTTCTTCTTGTGCATGCTTAATATACATGGATTGTCGGAAACTCAACTGACCATGTTGCACCATTATAATCAAGTTGGACATAAAACTATCTATATATGCTGGCTGCCCAAAATTATGTCTTAAAAACAAAATTCTGCATTGGCGAGGTTCCAATGGCAATGACCTCTATTATATATATATATATATATATATATATATATATATATATATATATATATATATATATATATATATATATATATAATCGTCCAACTCTATGCAATATTACAAATTACTATTTCAACTTTCAAATTGGCAGAATTCAATATTTCTCATAGGCATTAATTGATTTGGGTGTTTGGTGCTTTGTACACAGACATGTCTATGCTAGGGAGGTCAATATCTCATTAATGGTGACTTAAATTAGGCAAAAATATTGAAGCAAATGCCCTAAATTATTTCAAACGACGGCCAATTTTTTTGATAAGTTGCCTAACAAGGTGGTTATACAAGTATGTCTAATTATATTTTATACCTATGTTTTAAGCAATTTCAACTCACTTTTTGGTATGCTAAAAAAGAGGGACTTGTGACAAGAGATTTGTATAACATGTTAGTTATTATTCCCTAAAAGAACAATTAAGGTAGCCATTTAACCTAGTCAATTTTTTACGTTTTGCACATGGTACACTTGGTAGCGTTTTATTTTTGAATAACGTTAGTGGTCTGAAATATTCTAATGAGAATTATAAATATGGACTAATTACTCACAATCAAAACATGTGTAAATAGGTAATTAATGTGGTGAACTTAGGATCAAAATTTCATTTTTTTGGGTTAATTTCAACAAAAAGTTTAATTTTCCATGAACTATATGGTAAGTTGGTAAACCTACATTAATTTGGACCTCTAAGTAGAGCATGCATAATTATATTAGTACCATAAATAAAACTAAATTCCATTTTTGGCCACGGAAAAATCACGGTTATCAATCAAATGCGGACCCCGTGTATAGAGGTGGACCTCAAACTGGTCTTTTAAGAAAACTAATTGATGCTCTGACAAGTGGTAAAAAATTTAAACTCCAAATTAATAGGAAACGTACCATTGTCTGAAATTGGAGTTAATACTCCACTGACATAGCCCTTGTCTCAGAAATTTATTTTTCTTAGCATTTTAATTCATTGCATTATTTTCTGGGTTTTTCAAAAGGAAGATTTTAGGAGTCCTTTTTTTTTTTTTTCTCTGTAAGATCTTCAATGGCAGTCCCTTCGCCAAATGGAAACGAGGTGGAAGGAGATGCCATTAACGGAGATAATTACAAGGCTGGAGGTGAACAAGTTGACTTTGACCCAAGTGCACCTCCTCCATTTAAGCTAGCCGAAATAAGGGCTTCAATTCCCAAACATTGTTGGGTCAAGAATCCATGGAGGTCTCTCAGTTATGTCATCAGGGATTTTCTCGTAATTGTTGGATTGGGGGCTATGGCATCTTACTTCAACAGTTGGGCTTTCTGGCCAATTTACTGGGCCGCTCAGGGTACAATGTTTTGGGCACTATTTGTTCTTGGTCATGATTGGTAATTTTTTTATTCTTTTTCTTTTGCATTAACTTAATTAAATTCTAATATTTCTCTAATGTGAATTTCACCACCAAAAAAAGAGAAGTTTTTTTTTTTTACTAAGTTGAATTTTCTTTGCCTCTTGAATTCACAGTGGCCATGGAAGCTTTTCTGATAGCCCCACGTTGAATAGCATTTTGGGGCATATATTGCATTCTTCAATTCTTGTACCATACCATGGATGGTGGGTTGCTTCAATATTTCTTAGCTTGAATTTGTTTAATAGAAACTCAAAATTCTTGTGAAAACATGCATGATGACATGACTAAATAATACAGGAGAATCAGCCACAGAACTCACCATCAAAACCATGGAAATATTGAAAAGGATGAATCTTGGGTCCCGGTAACGCTTCTTCAACTATACATATAGTGAGACATTTTTATAGTTTCACTTTTTTAAGCAACCCCTTTTAGTTATTTGAATTTTTGTTCACATAACACGTACCATTCAATAATTCACCTCAATTAATCTTATGGTTTCAGTTATCAGAGAAGATATACAGCAGCCTGCCCAATTCTACAAAAGTCATGAGATTCAAAGTTCCTTTTCCCATGTTTGCATATCCTTTATATTTGGTGAGAATGCATCATATATACCTCTCTCTCTCTCTCTCTCTCTCTCTCTCTGTGTGTGTGTGTGTGTGTCTATATATATATATATATATATATATATATATAATAGTGTTTTGTCTTTCATTTACTAATAAAGTTCACTTTTATGTGCAAATTTATTTGCATAAATAACAGTTTACTAGGAGCCCGGGAAAAGAAGGTTCCCATTTCAACCCTAACAGTTCTTTGTTTCACCCCAGCGAGAGGAATTTAATTGTAACTTCAACTATATGCTGGACTTTAATGGTAGCTGTAATTGGCTACATAACTAACATTATCGGTCCGCTCCAAATGCTCAAAATCTATGGTGTACCATACTCTGTGAGTCAATTCTTGATGAATTACATTAATCCCAATAATTAGCTCAATTTCATAGTTTTGGTACTAATAATTTGATCTATCTACAGATTTTCGTAATGTGGATAGATTGTGTCACTTATTTGCATCACCATGGCTATGACAAGAAGCTCCCCTGGTATCGTGGCAAGGTACTAATCATCATCGAATTATTCTAGGGTCTATAAAATTTTGTTCAAACCTTAGTATATTCTTAAGTTTTTATTTTTAAGTTCTTTCTATCTTTTTTACTTTTTTCCTATGTCATATGGGACTCATTTTGTAGCATGCTGCAGCTGTTTTGGGATAAAAGGCGTTGTTGAGTTAGCATATATATTCTTGATTTCACTCCTAATTAATTAACAATGAACAGGAATGGAATTATCTTAGGGGAGGGCTAACAACAGTTGATCGCGATTATGGACTGATTAATAATATCCACCATGACATTGGCACCCATGTTATACATCATCTCTTCCCTCAAATCCCACATTACCATTTAATTGAAGCGGTAATATTTTATTACCCTAAACAAGTTCATCTCTCAATCTTTTTCATAAAAAAAGTTTAATGTTGTTCATAGAACCCTTAATCTAACATTGCAATCTGTATAAATATTGCGCAGACTAAGGCAGCTAAGCCGGTGCTTGGAAAATATTACCGGGAGCCAAGAAAATCAGGGCCATTTCCATTTCACTTATTTAGTGTTCTTATGAAAAGCATTCAGCATGACCATTATGTTAGTGATGTTGGGGATGTTGTGTTCTATCAAGCAGATCCACACCTAAATGGAACTTTTCGGAGCAAGACTGATCAGTGATCAGCATAATAGGGAAGTTAATTAATTAAGAAGTACTTGTTGTATCGCTTCTTTTGATTTTTAAAATTTATCTTAAATATTATTGCTCTTAAGCTATGTTTGTTTATGAAAAATATATTTGGGATTGAACTATTTGTATTAATTTAACACTACTTCAGACCATTTTATCTCATGATGAGGGATTATTAGTCCTTTAAATAGTTCTATAAATTATTATTTCTTATTTTTCCTAAGACTATTTATGTGGGATTATATAATCGCATGAAAAATTTAGGATTAATAGTTCTTCCCATTTTAAGCTATTAAATGACTTTACGGGACTAATAGTCCAACATTAAGGGATTAATAATCTTCAATTAAAGAATTAAATAGTGTAAAATAATATTAAATTAAAATAAATACTTTAATTTTAAACATATTTTTTATAACTAAACATAGCCTTAGGATAATGATTAATATATAGGAATATATATCTCAATAAGATCAAGTATAGTGATCTTATATGTTGTGTATTAATTATTAGTTCTTGTATCTTAGGTTTCCGGCCACATTAGTCAAAAGTCAATAAATCATAGACATGCAAGCATGATGGAGCATTCATTCCCATGCATATATGTATACATGTTGAGTTAGAATTAGATGATGCTGTATAATTATTATTGTTATGCTTATTAAAGGGTTTATATGAAATCAATTGTGTTATCTAAACGCAATGTCTTAGTCAAACTTCACTAGGACATTGCTTTAGATTACCTTCTCCCACCAAAACACACACACACACACACATATATATATATATATTAGTCTCATCAGAATTGAATTTTCATTATCACGGTAAGAGGAGAGTCTTTTATCAACTGAAGTTATATAGTTAGTAATCACTATCAATTGTGGCCAAAAAATAAAAAACTTGTGGTTGTGAGTTAATACTTTAATTTTTCCTATATTTCTGCTTACTCTTTAAATTATATGCTCTTCCATATTTTTCAACAATGCAACGTACGTACGTACTCACTATGTATGCACTGGAGCTTTTATTACGTAGTAGGTGACGAGACAAGTTTTAATTGGCTTATTAATTTGAGCTTTTACTACGTAGTAGGTGACGAGCAAAATTTAATTGGCTTATTAATTTCAAGCCCTCCATAGTAATTATATTTTTTTATTTTAATTATGTCCCACTGCATATAATTCTGAAATTACTAAAATTAAAAGGGATCTATTAAAATAAAGAGATATAATTAATCTGAAATATTACGTTATTGTGTTCCAAAATCACTGAATAATTACTCCTTTTAAAACCATCTACTCACTTGAGAAATATCAACACGCACGCTGATGCATTAATTGGCCTCATGGATTTAACTCAAACCTGAATTTTACTGATCCTTATGAGTACTCACTCACTGTTTATGTCTCCATCAAGTTATTTATTTATTTTTATCGGCTTATATCTCTGCCTCGTACTTAAGAAATTATTGATTGTACGGGAAGCGAGCTTCACATGTATGGAATACAGACATTATAATTAAGTATTCATCACTTGTTGAATGCTGGAAACCAGTTTATTGTAAACATTTAATTAGAGTTAAAATTGTGTGCATTGGCTATGAACTTCATGTATCGACTATATTATAATCTCTCTCTTTTTTTTTTTTAAACAACCGATTATAACCAAGTACAAACCATTGGTCTCTATGAGTTGGATTCTGATTTCATACGGTTAAAAAAAATAGTTTATATGAATAGCATATAAAAATAAGTTGTATTTTATATAAAGATTCTCATTTTAAGTGACTTTTATTATACAATTATTATATAAATGCAATTATCTGTAATATAAAATACAATTTGTTTTTATATCCCGTCTAAGTGCACTATTAGTTTTGAACCATTTGAAATTTAGATAAAATGGTCCCCTTATAAGATAGTACTCTCTCCGTTCTAAAAAAAATATTCAAAGTAGATTTTGCACATAAATTAAGAAATAGAGAGAAAAGAATAGATTTAAATTTTTTTTTATCTTTAATGAGCCTACAAAATTATACCAAGTGATAAGTCTTTTTATTTTTATACATTAGTGAATTTCACTAAATACAATATTTACCAATTACTTTATACTTATTATCATTCTTTTGAGAATAAAAAAAAATTATACCTCATATCATGCTTTAGAGAGGGCAGAGGGAGTATATTACAATTACATTGAAAAAGTCTTCTAATTAAGAAAAATGCATTGCTTTTCTTCTTTTTCCTTTTTATTACGAGATTTCTTCAACGTGAATAGACTGTATAACTGAACGAAGATCATGGGTCAAGGTGAGCTTGATCCTAGTGTACCTCCACGGTTTAGGTTGGTGGAAATTCGAGCTGCCTTGCTGGATCAAGAATCCATGGCGATCTGTAAGTTAGTTATCAGGGATTTAATTTCCTGTAGCTTTTGGGTTGGTGACAATGGCATTAATATTCATCAATAGCTGGACTCTCTCTCTGGCCACTCTGCTGGGTTGCCCAGGGAAAATTGTTCATGGCATTGTTTGTTATTGGTCATGAGTACTGGTAATTACTTAACCCCCCTCCCTCCTCAAATGTTTTAAGTACTCACTACTTTATTTGTTGACCTTTTTTTAATCACTCTTATTGATGATTTAGAGCCTGCCAACTACTTGTTTTTATGCCCCAAAGAGCTATTTCTAAATATATTTCTTCTCTTTTTTACTTTTGTATGGATTAATTTGATATGGCATGTAGTTCCTGCTTATTGTTTGATTTTCATACTATAAAATAGCTGCGACAACTCATAAATGTGTGTTATTCGTGGCTCTAATTGTCACTATTACCATGTATAAATCTGAAGAACAGAGATTTTTCATCCCCCCTTCCCTTCATATTACTCCCTCGCATTTATTATAGTTAGAGATATATTTTTATTTTTTATTTACGAATTCTACTGTTTCGATATGAAGTTATTTGATTCTATATTACCATACTTTTTGCTTTCAAAACTTATCAATTTTGTATTTTAAATTTCATAAATAACTTTTAAAATAAAAAATATATATCTAAATTTAAAATAAAGAAAGTACTTGTAATTTTATTTATACTTAAAGTAGGACTTTTTCTGGTAGTAAATTTAAAAGTTGGTTCAACAAGCCAAAAGCTCGCATTTGTTGACTTTCTTTCCATTTGCTTTGTCTTCTTTCTTTCAAGTTAAACCCAACAGATCAGTCAAGACCACCCTTGTTGACTTTCATTAACAAATACAAACTCACTCTCCCTGCCTCCCTCCTTCTCAACTCTCTCGCATTCATTTACACATTTCTTGAAGGTGAAGAGAGCAGACCGTCATTAAGTTCTTCAATGAAGATCGATGAAGCTGCCTTCGATCCAAGTGCACCTCCTCCATTTAGGATAGCAGAAATTCGAGCAGCTATTCCCAAACATTGCTGGGTGAAGAATCCATGGCGATCTCTCAGTTATGTCATCAGGGATTTTCTTGTAGCTTTTGGATTGGTGGCAATGGCAATATACATCGATAGCTGGATTATCTGGCCACTCTATTGGACTGCGCAGGGATCAATATTCATGGGATTGTTTGTTATTGGTCATGATTGGTAATCACATACATAAATGCTATACTACATGTCTACATCATGTGCTCATTATTTGCATTAAATTAAAATAAAATAAATTTGTGGTACGACCCTGTTAACTTAGCTTTTATACCCAGTGATTCTTTTTAAAATTATTTTTTGTACTCTGAATCTGAGGTTTATTAAGCGATTTCAGTTGAACGGTTAAATGAAAATCAAGTATTATATTGATAAATTTTTTTATTAACATTAATAAATACTAGGGTGATCAATTCATCAGCATCTTTTTCTCTCTCTCATAGGGCTTTCATAAATTTGAGAAATTTCAACAGTATTAAACTTAAATTTTCTTTTGGTTAGAAGGAAACCACTTAACAAACCTCAGTGTACAATATGTAGAGTGGTCAAGCCACAATATTTTTTAATTTTTTTAAGTCTTGAAATATAAACATAATTATTAAGCCTCCAACTTTGGTTTAAAAGATGTTTCTGAATTTTTGCAGTGGCCATGGAAGCTTTTCGGATAATCCTAATCTAAACAATATTGTGGGGCATGTTCTGCTTACTTTTGTTCTCACACCCTTCCATGGCTTGTAGGTCACTTGGTTTTTCAACTTTACACTTTATAGTCCTTCCCTTATACTATATGCTTGGACTTGTTATAGTTTGAGGTTATGGAAATTAAGTAACTTGATGAAATGTTTATAACGTGTGCTTTGACTAAACTACAGTAGAATAGGCCATAGAACTCACCATCAGAATCATGGGCATGCTGAGAAGGATGAAGCTTGGGTACCGGTAAAGTTAATTACTTTTGATGTTCACATATCTACTTACTCCTTTTTGATTGTTCCTAATCGCATGACTTACATTAGAGGAAGTACTAGCTAATACTCCCTTTATCTCAAAATGAGAGTTTCACTTTAAAAAATCTCACAATTAAAAAAATGCATTTAAGCGCGCGCGTGTATATAAATATTTCTCTGTGCATGCGTGTGTGTATATGTCACAAAGTTTTTTTTTTTTATCTAACTTTTCATTATATAAATTTAAACTTAACGTCACTCTTTAGTCGATTTTTAGAAAATCGGACTCTTAATTTGTGCCATATGGGAAAAATGGAGCCATCTTTTTCGTGACGAAGGATCTCTATTTTGTTCAATGGTTTCAGTTGTCTGAGAAGATATACAAGCAGCTGGACTATTCTACCAAATTCCTGAGATTCACCATTCCATTTCCCTTGTTTGCACATCCTTTGTATTTGGTGAGGATTCATATATGTTTTAAATTCTTTTTTCGTTTTCAATGCAAATGAACTTCCAGTTCTATTATATCATCAACAAAGCTAAGCCAATAATTTTTCAAATAGTATTTATAATGAATAATTAACAATATGAAACTTACTTTAACATTGAAGTTATTTATGAGACCTTATCTTGACTTATTATCTCTTCCAAATGGTGCTTTGAATAACAGTTGTATAGGTCTCCAGGAAAGAATGGTTCTCACTTCGACCCCAACAATGAATTGTTTCTCCCCAGCGAAAGGACTGGTGTGATCATTTCAACATTCTGTTGGACTCTAATGGTTTCTTTGCTTCTCTTCCTATCCATTGTCATTGGTCCTGTCCAAATGCTAAAGCTATATGGATTTCCATATTTGGTGAGCCAGATAAATATTTATAATACTAGTTTGGGATGCAACAAATGTCACTTGTGAGTTTTATTTTTGCGGTAAAAGTGGTCCTAATAGTCATGCTCTCAATACTTTTGGTTGACAAAATACAACTACTTGATGGGAATTTTTTCTTTTTCTAAGAGTAACTTTTGCACTCATTTTCATGGCAGAAATAAAACCCACAAGTGTGATTCATTGCAGAATGGAGAGGGTAAGCTCAAATCTTTTTTTTGGGATATTAACTGTTTAATCTGTGTCTAAGCTGCAGATTTTTGTAATGTGGATTAGCTCTGTTACTTACCTGAATCACCATGGCCATGAACAAAAGCTTCCTTGGTATCGTGGCGAGGTACTTATAATTATCCAACCAGTATTAACAAGTATGCCTTGTGTAAAATGTAAAAAGAGCTAATATACCTGCATTTTGACAACTAATTCATGTTAATAAATTACTTCATTGTTTAATTAACATTAAAATAGGAGTGGAATTATCTAAAAGGAGCGCTTACAACAGTTGATCGCGACTATGGATGGTTCAGTTACATTCACCATCACCTTGGCACCCATGTTATACATCATCTCTTCCCTCAAATTCCACACTACCATTTACTAGAAGCGGTACTTAATTCATCCTTTACCTACTAAGCAAATACTGCCTCCATCTCAAATTGTTCGTCAAATTTTCCATTTTTCATCTACCTCAAGATACTCTTCAGTGATCAAGTTACAAAGATATTTTTTATAGAGGAGAGAACGAATTGGGTAATTATTATTTTTATATTCACCTAGAACGTTTTCGTTAGGCTCCACTCATTTTTCTAACAGTTTTGATATCAATGCGGTGCAGACTAGGGCAGCTAAGCCAGTGCTAGGAATGTATTACAGGGAGCCACAGAAATCAGGGCCTATTCCATTTCACTTGATTTGTGCTCTTGTAAGAAGCTTGCAGCAAGACCATTATGTTAGTGATAATGGGGATGTTGTGTTTTATCACACTGATCCAGAGTTGTCTGAATCTGCCTGGACCAAGATTGGGCTTGCTGTTTGCACCATCCGCAAGAGGTTGGAAAATGCCTCAATTGTTTTCTGCAATAACTTTCAATAATGAAACTCATGGTGAATGCAAGATGGTTGGTTAGTTCTTTGTATGTATGTTCAAAGAAAAAAATTTACTTAAAACATTAAAATACATGTTATAAGAAGGGATTCTATGGTTTACTTTGGTGGCACCCTTATATTGTCCGCAAGTACACGGGTTAAATTACATAACCCATATTTTAGATCAAGCAACAATTTACTTTTCAAGTTATTTGTCTACAATTGCTGTATATAGTTGAGTACGTATCAATCTTACCCCGTATTGATCGTACCAATATTGTGGTTGAATGTAGTATGTGGAACGAATTTGGTAAGAAAAAACGTTACGAAACACATAGTATTGTAGAGAAAAATTTATTTAATTGGCTTAGTTGGTGTGAAATAAGTTTATGGGATATGTTTTTTAAAAGTATATAATTAAAACTATTTGAGACATAGTTTACAACTCATTCAGTTGTTTAGCTTAGAGTCTTAACAAGAGTATTTTTAACGAAATAATGTCATCTCATCACTTATTTGATATATGATATACTCATAAGACATTCATTTAGCTACATTGTCATTAGTTGTTATTCCTATAATATTCTTTTACATATTAAGGTTTTTAATAGATTTTCTATATTTACTTGTGTGATTATAATTATATTATAAAAATATTTTTGATATTTTTAGGATGATTTTAGACAATCAATTATATTCGTCAATTATATTTGATCTTAGTTATTAATAATAAGGCTAACATGTTGTATAAGAGAATACTCGTCATGTGTAAATTATAAAATAAAATTGTAATTATACTTGTGTTATAAAAGTTTAATTGCATAATATTTTTTATGAATCGTTATATTTAATTTAAAATTAAAATTTATCATATTTTAAAACGTTCACACCAAAATATAATTTACTATTATGTTAGAATCTTCTTCTAATTAATTCGTGTATGGATTTTAGTTGGATTAACCTGACTTATTTATTAACAAACTGTAACTTTTGAGCACATAGTTCTAGTTTTTCATTTATTGCTAGCCTAATTTCTTTTCAACTCTGAGCGGGAAATAGAGAGCTTGCATTAATTACATAAATAGAGGGAGAGCTAACTTATGTGAGCTTATTTCTTATTTGTCGTCAAATATATATATATTTTAATACGAGATTTGATTGATTATTAAAATTATAGTAATGTGATTTATATATGTTACTGTTCAAAATGGGACTTCATAAAAAAATTAAATAAGACATTATATAGAGAGAGGCTTTTAACTATCAACTAAAGTCAATAAGCCACAATTTGTTCTTAAAAGTAAGTCTACCATAAAACTCTCAATATTTTGATTGGAAATAAAATTTATAAGAAAATTTAATGAAACACCAAATTAAGAAAGATAAAATTGCAACCAAATAATCGGGTTTTTTTTTTTTTTTTGAAGTTCCACCATTTGGGAAGTTCAATATAATCTCATAATCAAGTATATTATTCACTATTATAATATTAAAAATCAATCAAATATTTTTTTAAGAGAGAAAAAATTTTTTATAGGAAAAATAAACTCACAAAAAAACATAACACAAAAGAGGAAACACATTTCATATAAACTAATCAAATCTTTTTTTGAAGAGAGGAAAAATTAACTTTTAAGTGGAAAATTTATAATCAAACAAGTATAAATAAGCCAAAGTGATACCTTAATGGTAAATGTCTCTACTCAAGGTTACAAGTATGAGTCTAATTCTAAGCAGAAATGATAGGCCTTATAGATTGATGGTAAGTTCCCTCTAGGTTTTTTCTTAGCTCTCCTTTTGATTGCTTTATAGCTTCTCCCTAGACCTGAAATGTAGAATAGGCTCTCAAAAAAAATAAAAAAAATTAAGCTCTTCATAGACTCTAAGATAAAATATAAAATAATTTCTTGAAAAACAAAAAAAAATATTAACATTGTAAAGAATTATTTTCACTTCTTTAAATTTATTTTCAAACAAGTATTAACTCGCCTCATAAATAAATTTTAATAAAAAATTATATATATATATTTAATATTTTGACATCATTTTTTTTATATGAGGCTAAAATTCACATTATCGTTATAAAAAAATCATGCAAAAAGTCAAAATATTATTGAACATTGTTTTGAAGCATTAAATGGTTTAGAGTTAGAATACCCAAAATATTAGGAGGGCACAATTTTGAAACTCAGAAAAAAAAGTCAGCATCGTCTGCTAACAATTTCTCACTCCCTACCCCAACCCCACCCCACCGGCCCACCCCACCCAAAAAGAATTGTCCACCATTCTCTGTCCCCACTACTACTTTTTACCAGTCACACCACCTCACGTCTCCCCCTATTTGTTATATAAATATATTGTATCTACTCGGAACTCGAACAAGAACCACCTAATCGACCTTTTTCCCCTTTATTTCTTCCCATCAGCTTTTTACAAGGTGCCACTTTCACCACCATCCAAACGCGCCCTTTAACCGTGCTGTACTATGTTTCACCCAATCTGCTTACGACAAATTCCACAAAATTGACGCCACATTGCGCGTGGAAACATTTCCCACCTTCCTCTTGCATTATTATCACCTTATCCCCATGCAACAGCAGGTAGCAGTAGCAAAATAGTACCGTGTTTGGCATGTTAGCACCAGCAACATTCATTCAAATCCAAAGCCCGCCATCTTTTTCTCTCTTGTTCACACACAAACACTGCACAATACGTTTCAAATCTGTCTCTTTCTTTTTCCCCACATATTTTTAATCATCACTGTTCCTTTTGGCTACCAAGTTGCGAAAATTTAACATTACCAAAAATAAAATAAATCACCATCTTTTTACTATTTTCCAGTCATCCATCATGAAGTCCTTACCCAATTCCTCCCCATCTTCAGGTTCCTCTACTTCTTACACTTCTAACAATTTCGAAATCAATCTCTGCAATTCAAAACGTGCCACTTCTGGGTGTATTCGCGGAGTTTTACGACGATTTCTTTGCTTTAACAGTCTTCCAACTCACCCTTCTGGTCACTTAAAAGAGGCCAGCAATGAATGTGACTATAAAAATTACACAAATGGGATGGAAAATGCAGATGCATCGGCTACTCCAGGGTTAGTGGCAAGGCTAATGGGATTGGATTCAATGCCGACGACGGATTTTCATAATTTGCAGATGAATCTTAATACGGTTAGACGATGTAAATCAATGGATTTTGGGAGGGAAAATGAGTTGAAGCAGGGGAAGGGTAGGCATATTAAGGGTACATTGTCGTTTCGTGATGCTCCGGCCTATTTAGAGCTAGAAAATGAGGAATTCTTTACTCTTAGCTTTGAGGGTGGAGATGATAACAAGGAATTGGGGTCAAAAACAAGAAAATCCGACTTGGGGTTTTCAGAAAAGATGCCGAGAAGATTAGAGAACAAGAGGAGACAAAGTGTGCAAGAAAATAATAAAGAGAATCAAGAAAATATTCAGGTCTCAGATAAGAAGCTGCAAAGCAGAATTGTCACTCATAGAAATTCAAAAGATCCAAGTAAAGTTCTCTGTCCCATAAAGAATTCTCACGAAAATTCACAATCTCTTGAGGTTATAAAGCAGATCAACAAGCCTACATTCAACAAAGAGACCCCAGATAGAGGGAGATTAAGGAAGAGGAAGAAGAACGAGAAATGCTTCCCAGTCAAGAAAGTCGAAACAGAATGTGATTCCGAAAATTCAAGCCCAGTTTCTGTTCTTGATTTTGCTGAATTCCCAGTTGAATTTGAAGTTCCTTCTTCAGGTGTGTTTCCTCAATTCCTTTTTTTTTTTTTTTTGATACCTCAGACAATATTTAAACACACGCACACACAATTCTGTTCGATTCATAGCTTTGAATTCTGAAAATATATTTTTATAAATTATCAAATTGTAGCTGATAATTTTTGTTTGAAATACTTGTAACAGTACAAAATTCAAGGTTGACAAGTTCAAATTCAAGGAGGACATTATTTGAAGAACTTGAAAGTTACAAGAAATCATCTCCGTTAATCACCAACAGGTTGCTCATTGATGAAAGTTACAAGAAATCATCTCCATTAATGACCAACAAGTTGCTCATTGATGAAAGTTACAAGAAATCATCTCCATTAATGACCAACAAGTTGCTCATTGATGACTTGGAAGTGAGGAAGACCGAAGACAAATGTGCTATATTTTGGAAGAAAGATTGCCAAAGTCAGAATTATGAAGAAATGTGGGGAGAAGTTTGCAAATTTGCTGAAAAAGATACGAGGCAAACCAAGTGGATGATGTACAGAGAACTATGGGATCATGAAGAATTTGAAGAGATCACTACAGATATTGGGTTTCAAATTCTTGACCAGTTGTTACAAGAACTGGTAGATCAGGTTTCTTCCTTGTGAAAATTTTAATTTTGCAATAATTTTATATAGTTTGTATTCTCTATGTTCCCGTTGAATTAATTTTCCAAAACAACTTTTATACTGAAATGATTTTCTAAACAGGGTTAATTGAAGTCATAGTTCTCAGAATTGTGCGTATGATACGATACGATAAAAGATAATTCGATACAAATCGCAGAGTGAATCTAAAATGATATTATAGGGTGAATCGAAAACGATATTGTATCATGCGATTCAATTATAATTCGATACGAATATTGCAAAACTATATAATACACAATACTTTTTAAAATTAGTAATTGACTTGAAAAATGTGACGCCCCCAAATCAGGCATACACCATTCAATTTGAGTCGTCAAAATACTACAACAAAATTATTACAAATTAATACAACAATACATTACCCAGTAATACACAATTAAGTTTTCACTATTATTGCTATACTATTTTATAATATGGTGAAGACTACAGACTACTATAACAACTATCTCGTATCACCACTCAATTCCTCTTTTCTCCCCGTTAGTCCAGGTTACACTTTCATTTCCTGAACAACTAAACAAAAAGAAAATGGTGAACTTTAATAGCCTGGTAAAGAATATCATGACTAAGATATTGACGAATAAATTATCATTAGCCTTCAACAATTGAATTCTTAATAGAATAATATAAACAACAAGTTTTAAATCAACAATTGTAGTTAAATTCTTGAACAAAGTTTAGATTAACAACTGCAGCGAAATAACAACCATTAGAAGAATCATGTAAATCATGATATCTACTAATTTCTTTTTTCCAAAAAAATATCAACCCTTATCATTTAAAACGTCACTGGTCATGATCATGTCAAACAACAGTTCTTCTTTGCCTCAGGCCAAAGAGAATATTCACCATGTGCCATAAAAGACATATCACCATTATATCGCATTTATCATATCATTTGTGCCCCAAGCCACAGATACTCTCAATAACTTGATTTTTGATGATTAATACAAATAACAGTGATATAAATGATGAATAAAAGAAATAGAATAATAGGATAAACAATAGATATTGAAAGTTTATAATTTTTACTTTGTCTAGAGTCAAATAATGTCAAAATTTTCAACATGATGTAGAGAAAAAGGTGTTCAAGTCTAAGAATGATATCCAAGATTCACATGAAAGAAGTTTAACGGTAAGATTTACACTACAAGGAATATTTAACAGTTCACAATGTTCACAGTTCAAGTAAATGCTCATAGGTCAAAAATTTAAGGTCCAATAGTTCACTGTTCAAATATAACGATGAAAATTTAATAACAATGCTCATGTCAAAAGATATTAGATGAAACGCAAACTATTAATCATTTTAAGAATTTTACCAAACAATACTTATTATAGTAAGTTTAAGAGGATAAAAGAAAATGATATATCTTATCTTAACAAGTGACTGAATACTGTTTTCTATGGAGTTTAGTTAACCAATATATATCATTTAATTAGTAATTACCACATATAGATTTCACGGTATATACAAACTCATATGTAATAATCAAAAGTGATTTGATAATATAAATTTGTGTAGTAGAGTGGAATATATTTCAAAATAATTTTTAGAGAATTAAACAATATTTTAAAATAATATATTCCAAAGAAAATTTTCAAAATAAATCTTTTAAAAGAAGAATTTTTTTAAAAAAGAGTTATAAACAACATGTGACGTGTGTGAGTAGTTATATAACTTTTATAGGGGGAAAAAAAACTTACTAGGATAATACTCAACTTTTACTGATCTTCACCAACACTTTAAATAGCCTTAACTCACTTAAAAAAATCTTATACCAAGAATATTTAGAAAGTGGAAGGAAAGATAAATAAGAATGATATGAAAATTCCTTATGCTAAACTCCCTATGTATAGTCAAAAATTAACCAACTATTCTAAAAACACATTTAATATTTTTTAATCTATACCATTCATTATTTTTCACACTTTAATCTACACCATCTATTAACTAATAACATGATTTACACCTTAATCACATGATTCACACTTTAATCTAACTCAATCTACACCATCCATTAATAAATCATATTATTCACACATTAATCTAACTTAATCTACACTATCCATTAGCAAATACCATGATTCATACCTTAAACTACACAATCCATTACACATTTTACATTTTTAAGCTTTACACTACACATTTAAAGATTATATTATCTATTTTTTATATTATTATATTATTGACTTAATATCACAATTATTTAAATATTCAGCGTTATTCAAATAATGAGTCTATCTAACTATTTAATATCAGTGACTACTACTGTGATAATTATTGTTCCAACAATACAAGATGACGTGCATTGTGGCAATTATTGACTCAATAATGTAGAATGCTATGCAATGACAATTATTGATTAAATAATATAAAATACTGTATAATGACAATTATTGATGAAATACTATGCAATGGTCACTTTAATAATTTAATAATATAAAACACTGTGCAATATCGTGTGCTACTGTAAAATATCATGAAATACCGTAAGGTACTGTTCTTTTATCACTCGGTATTTAAATAGTTAAAAGTATTAGTACCGTTGACCCTTTTTATTTAAAAAGTTTAATGTCGTCGTTTTATATATCTGATAATATCTCGTCGTGGGGTCTACCAATGATTGGTTATTTCGGCACTGTTGTATGGATCGAATATTCTCCGATAAATCGAATATTTTTCGACATAATGAATATTTTTTTTATTTTATAATTATAACATCATTAACTTTTAAGTTTTAAGATTTATCAATACAACACCTTATTGTTTCAGAATAATATATGAAGAAAATTAAATTTTACTCAATAAAAATCGAGGTCTTACAAATAAGTTTATATATATAGATATAAAGAATAAAAACAAAACAGTTAAGCTTTCTTCCATTTCAAATGAAGAGATTTTTTAGAACAAACATCTTCAATATCGCTTGATGAGCCTTTAATTACTTTTTAGAATTTTATATTTTCTTCAGAATGTTGCCTTATTTATTTGACTGTCACTTCTATAAGTAGATACATAAATATCTACTTGTTAATTTAAATTATTCTCTTTTATTTTATAGATTAAAAGTGAATATGAATTTATATTTTATCTTGTTATTCAATAAAAATTATTAAAAAATAATATCTAATAAATCAATTTAAAGTATTTTAACTATTATTTAACTTTAAAAAAAATTCAGTCTATAATAATATTTACTTGACTACTTTTATATGTAGTGGAAGTTAATATGCTTGATTACTGTGTGTTTTTTATGCTTAAATATATATTACTATATTTTTCATTTCATTTCTGTATATCAAATTATACGATTCATAATACGATATATGAAACACAATATGAGAGTCTTCGATACACGATACGATTTACGATTTAACAACTATGATTGTTTTTGAATATCGAGAAGAATCGTTAATAAAAATAAAAATAAAAATATGAAAAAATCGAAGAACAAAATCATAATTTTTTTTATACAGTCAAATTATTATGTTACAAAATTTGAAATGGCAACATACTACATTTGAATTCTACCCATTTTTCCTAAACAATTCACCAAATTCAACCTCACATTAACACTATGTTTATGAGTTTAGGGTGAGAAGAATAGAGAGGTAATTAAAATTTTAGGTAAATTTCACTTTATCGCTTGAGGTTTGGCCATTTTCTCACTTGACCACATGTTGTCTACAAATCTCAATTCAAACACCTATATTTTTTAGGTGAAGTGAAAAAATATTTTTCGTGTTAACGGTGCGACTTTAAATGACTAATGACATATTTATCCTTCTATTCTCCATCTTTCATCCCTGATTTTGCAGAAAAAACAATACTCCTACTCAGAGAAAGAGGAAAAAGATTATGATCGGTCAAAATCACTTTCTCCCTCCTCTCACTTTCTGCAACAAAACTCATTTATGTGCTCTCTATTTTTCCACACTCCTTACTCCCTGTTAGGATGGAATTATTTAGAGTCTAGATCAGGTGTCGGCCTATAATTATTCACGACTTGGTGCATGAGTTGACATATTTTTTACACACTATGTATAGTGGGCCCGATATAGGGGGAAGACCCAGTACAGTGTCCTTTTGTGGTTTGACATGTTAGGATGGTCAAAGTCTAAATTGATTTATTATTCCTAATCAAACTGAGTTTTTGATATTTGAGTGATAAAAATTAACCCGATCAACATCACAGTCACAATAAAACTCTGATCAGGACTTTTAATCTCAATTGGTCTCGGATGCGCGATAACAGGACTGTTGAGAAAAATATAAATACAACTACAATTAGAGGCCAGTAGGATCTTACCTTACATCAATCAAATAATAGTGTATTTTTAATATTCTAGCAGTTTTACATCCCTCAATTATTTATATTTTTTGCCTATAATTATTTTCACACCGGAACTATCCCTCGACGGCCTAAGCCGTCAAGCTTTTGGTGTGACGATTCCTTGTACAGGTTGTTCGTTGATTGAAAATTTCAGCGAGAATACAAAATCAAGCGTTTAACATTGACGCTAGAAAAAGGACATTGTTCCAATGTTAAACAAAAATCACCAAATATCATATCAATTGATGTGGCACCACAAGTCATAACGCCCTCGTCCGAGCTAACTCATCAATTAAAATAAGTTAACTCATTTTAATTGATGAGTTAACTCGAATAGTAACTCAACCAATTTATCTACTTTCTTGTTTTTATATATGAGAATTGATGAGTTACTGTGCATTAATGAGGAAAATAAAGATTAAGCATGAATTGTGGGACAATGTACCCATGATAACAGAATTACATGACAATTAAATTTGTTTTTTGTTGTTTAGTTCAATTTATTAATTGCTTGGGGTAACATGAGATTTAAATTTGTTTATGGTGGATCCGATTGAATTGAATTATTTGTTAATTTGTTTAATTATTTTATTCAAGTTTTTTTATTTTTTTAGTATTTGTTTAATTTGTTTAATTAATTTAAATGATTTGTTATGTATAATCAATTTAATTTAAATTTTGTTTAATTGTTTGTCAGAGAATTGAGTTTAATTTAATTTAATGATCCAGCTCATCTTCTCTCTTCTTGTCATTGTATCACGTAGGTGCCATATAGATTTGCCATTAAGATTTTAACAAACTAGACAGTTTTTTGAAATTTTGTAAAAAAGTTATAGTTCAATAAATTGACTATTAAAAAATCAGTTTAATAATACAAATATAAATTAAAGTTTAATTTTGTAGGAAAAATAAATGATTTAACCAATCATATTTGAGATGATAGAATTAAAATTGACAAATTCTTCATATTGGAAATTTAAATTTCAATATAAACACTTTATTTTCAAAATTTACTGTCCAATTCTCTATTAATATAATATTCTAGGAAATTAAAATTTTCACAACTAAATTTTGATATTTTCATACGATTCCTTTCATAAGAATGTGAAATTTATTTACTATTCATATAAGAGAAGTATTGTGAAATTATTAATTTTATTTGTGAAAATATTAATTCCCTTCCTTATTCTATTGTACTCCTCGTTATAAATTCGAGTTTTTATTTTTTTGAAAGGGTATAAATTCGAGTTTGCAGATAAAATGAAAAGAAAGAATACTGGTTGAACATGAAAAAAATGTAAGATCAAATCTATATTATTAAGAAAGAGTAAAAAGTTATTTATTTTTGGACTCTTTGGTTAGTCAAAACAAGAATATTTTATTCCCGAACTTTTAGAACCAATTATCATATGTTACACAAAGAAAACTACGTGAGAGTCTTTAAAATTTAATTAATGAAAAATTATATTTATTATTTTTATCTATTTTTTTCTTGTATTATATTTAGAAAGGTCAATATATTTATTTTGAAAATAATTTACCATATTCACTCGCATCGCTTTTGCTTGCATACTAGTACTATAAAATAGTAGAGAAAATATGAAAAGAACCGACCATCAGATGAGTTAAATATTTTCAATACATGATTTTTACTCTTTCTGCATAATTTTTTGTTTATAATTTGTTCATATGGTATTATACTAAACTTGTTGAATTTGATTTTTGGCACGTTCACATTTTGGAAGTGATCCAGCCCATAAACAGAAGTAGGCCATCGGTAATTGGGCAGCCCACAAGTTAACCACGGAGCCCAACCAAACACTGATTTAGAAAATTTATACGTTGCCTGGATATGAGTACTTGATTGGTAGTAATTTACATATTTATAGGCCTCCTGTAGCACAGATTATAAGTTTTATCAAAAAATATATTTATAATTCTAAAATTTTGGATCCAAATTCCACAAAAAAGAATCTCCTTTTCTTCTTCTTTTTTTTTCTTTTTTTGTACGGCAAAGAGTCATTTTTTTAATATTAATAATATAAAATTTCACAATATTTTCAAGTTTGTAGTCAAAATTTTATTATCATATCCGATGAGCTCGAACTCGGTGTATTAGGCTACTAGGCTTCTTGCAAAACAAGAGAGATCCTAGGTTCGATCTTTGGATTAACAAGAAAAAATAAGGATAAAACTGGCATAGTAACTATCATTCCACACGCCATGCCTAGTCTCTCTACCGCATAGTGCATTAGCACATTTGCTCCCATTGCTGCTAATGTCAACCCCATCTCTGCTTGTTATAAACGCACCTCCTTCTTGGCATGGACATAACACCGTGCGCTGGTTCTAATTGAACATCTTTGCGCCATTTCGTGGTTCAATCGAACCGAAATTTAGGCTTTCCTTTATAGTCATAAATTCCATAATGTCTTACTGAGGGACCACGATATGTAATGTCCTTACTATTCTCATCGTTTAAATTATATATGTAGGCATCAATTGGCCCGGTCGAAGTGGAGTTCCTTCGTCATTGCCCATTTTCTTGAGAAATCCATCGTAAAACTTTTGAGCTGTCGAAACATTTGCGTAAATACGTCCATTAGTTGACCAACCAACCTGACTAACAATTATTTCCATCTTCTCATATCCGGATCTTCGTAAATACGCCCATCAGTTGGCCAACCAACCTGACTAACAATTATTTCCATCTTCTCATATCCGTACTCTTCGCAGAGCTCAAACAAATGAATCGTACACCGGTGTAAATCGAACACATTGGTGTAAACATTAGCTCCATCTGCAATGTTAAAATCCGAGTCGTTGTCAAAGAATCCGAAATCAAGAGGATATGCTTTCTCCAGGAGAGTCAAGTGTGGATATGTATTCACCATAAAAGGAGCATTGTTAGAATCAAGAATTCCTAATATTCTGGGCATACGCTCCTTAACAATGTCATTAAAATCAGCTTCAGATGGTTTGCTAATATTGGGTATAAGAACATCTGGAGCATGGGGAATGGTTGCTTTTTATTTGGTTATACGGCTCAGGTTGCTCCTGAAGATATTTTGTAACGTGAAGAAGCGCAGCATCAAAATAGGATTTGATATATGCTAGTATAATTGCCTACTATGGTGCACGGTTCATTTCCAATCAGCAAATACCTGCACATACATACACAATCCAATAGCCCGAAATTAACAAAACATAAAGATCTTAGGGGGGAAATATCATAATCTTAACTTTACATTTAAATAATTTTCTTTATAAGCCTGAGCGACATTTTCTTTGACATAAGCTTCTGCTCTCCATGGTTTATTTACTAGGCCAGCTTCCACATTTAGTGCTGTAATCATCATCTCTAATTTTGGACCCGGCAAAATCTTGAACAACGCCTCTATTAAAGTTATGCAGTTTCATCTTTCGGACGCCGTTTGTCAAAAGCATCTCAACCACCATAGAGGGAAGTAATATTACTCTTGACATTCTTCCCCAATTTACTCCAACTGTAGTCCCTTCAATAAGATTGACAGTCGCAAAAAGCATAGAACATGCCAAAATCAAGATCGTAAGACCCCATATATTAAATTGATGGAGAAAGATGAGTTAATTACAAGATTTTTGGATGAATGGTTTTAAATTGATGTGTAGAAATGAATAGAATTTACAAGATTTTTGGCTCATGCTATTAACCAAATTTATAGATTTAATTAGACAGAAATGAGGGGAAGAGTGATATCTTATAATTAACTTCTTTGAATCAATTATCTTCTTTGTTAATTATACTCAAAACACGTAACTTTCTTACAATGTCAAGGGGAAGAGTGACCAAAATATCTTTCTGTGATTACACATGCACAAGGGAAATATATTGAGCAGAGCACAAAGCCATATAACTCATGGTTTAGAACTCCAAATCTAAGTTGCGTACCTGCCATGTTTTACCAGCCATGTTTTACCATCCACAAATCTAAGTTGCGTACCTGCCATGTTTTACTTGCACACCATCCTTTGTGGACACCCTTTGTGGAGTTGGAGTCCGACCACGAATCAAGTTCTCTAACTCTTGACTTCTCTTTTTAGTGCCTTTATGATTGGGACATCACTGCAATCACTATTGAGCTGATTTCCACTCAAGTATGAATTATGGCCGGTGTATATGAAATAATGTGAACATACTAAGAATTATAAATCTGTATTAGCAATAAAGTTTACATAATTTAGTTGTTTAGCTTTACGAAAATCAGCATAGTCAAGATCAAGAATAAGAAGAAAACCCCATCAAGTTGAAACAACCTTGTCCTAATGCCGTTAAATGAGAATAACTTGGTACAATCAGCATACATCGATGATCACAACCCTTTTTCCCTCTAAACCAACCCCTCTTTCTTTTTACAAAAATAGATATAGATTATGCTCCTTTGGAATTAGTATGAATGAATTATTAGCTTACAAAATTTCATCATTTTGGATTTATATTCCAATCCTATAAAGCTGCCTATTAGACTGCTTATAAACAAAAACAAAAGTACATTTTCATAGAAAAAGAAAAGAAAAAATTAATCACAGCACTGATCCAAAAAAAAAAAAAATGAAAAAGAAATTACAAACGAAAAACAATCATTATTTACATATCCATCCAAAACGACAAACCAGGTAAGTTCTTTCTATATTCATACATATCCTTACCATATTGGTATTACACACACATATATACAGAGAGAGTGATTCATAACATATATTTGTTATGAATCTTTATAAAACAAAGGTCAATTTAAAAGTCAAATCATAAACCAAACCCAGAGCGTCCGCTCTTATTATTAGTGGACGATTTAAAAATTTTTACATTTTCAGTTTATCGTTTATATTTTCAGTTTCTAATCTGATCGTTTACTTTTATTTTAAAAAGTATATAACAAAAAATAGAAATCTTGAGTAATTACTAGTAACTACCCATGTATGTTGTACTAGTAATTATTTTGGATGACCAATCGCCTGGAACAGACAGAACAAAAGTATTTGCGCTTGTTCTTGAAATACAAGGGAACAAAACATAGCCTCCAGCTGCTTTCTATATCCATGGCTTGAATCATCCCTCCGCAAAACGGACACGCGCCCGGAGCTCCGTGCCTTCCCACCACCCTCTCATCTTCATCACATACAAACACCAAGCACATCTTCTTATTCTAATTTATGGTGTATTTATATATTTTTGATCCGTCTGTGTTTAGGGGGTTTTGATTGTTGGCCGATTATGGAGGAACTGTATTGGGGAGTCTTATATTTATAGACATGGAAGACTGGGGTTTTGAGAAAAAAAGAGCTTGGAAAAATCTAGCCGGGTCTGGAATGGTCCAGATGGAGCTAAAGACAGAAGATTCCAAACCGACTGGAGAAGATAAGATAAGGAAGTTTAGTACTACCCTAAAGAATCTTTCAACTTCGCACTCTTTTTTTTTTTTTTTGGTAAAATATAATTTAGGAATTTTTTTCTTAAATATAAATTTTAAACTCTAACAATTAGGTAAAAAATTGTCTTTTAAACCGATGCGACCTGAACTATTGTTAATCAAAGATGATGCGTTACGCGCAATTAGCATTTTTGTTATTTATATAAACTAACATAATAAATTTTTAAGAGGATATATGTTAGACCCCGAGTTTTATTGAATAAATTTAATTTTTTTGTATATATTATTTTAAAATAATAAAGTATTATATTGATAAAAGTTATAAGTTAAGAATGTTATGTTCAAATTATATTTATGTTAGAAAATATTCGTTCTGTCAAAAAAAAATTGATTTGTCGAAAATATTCGTACGACGATGCCGAAATAACCAATCATTAGTGGACCACACAACAAAATATTATCAGATATAAAAAAACGATAGCATTAACCTTTTTAAATAAAAATGATTAATGGTACTATTATTTTTAGCTGTTAAAATAACCGATGATAAAAGAATAATAACATACGGTATTTTACTGCAGTACACAGTATTCTTCAGTAACACACGATATTATACAGTAGTATACGGTATTGTACAGTATTTCATATTATTGATCTGATAAAGTGACTATTACACAGTATTCATCAATAATTATTATTATACAACATTTTATCTTATTGAAGTAATAATTACTATTGTACTACAGTTTATATTATTGAACTACTAATTGTACATTAGCTCATGCACTGTATTTTACATTATTAAAGTAATAATTGTAACAGTAACATATTCTTTTTATTTATTTATTTATTTTTCTACTGTTGTTATTACTATTGTAGCATTACTTAAATTATTATATTGTTAGTTGGTATTTTGGATATTATAAATAATAAATGTGGAAAAAGTCTAATAAGATGAGAAGAAATTAAAAGTCTAATAAAGAGAGCGGGATAGAAGAAAATATGTATTGGTGGAAGAATATAATAAGTTTTTGCGGAGGAGTATAAGGTAGGGAATGTTTAATAAAGGAAAAAAGAATTTTTGGGAGAAGGAAGAAAAATTGAGAGGAAACGTGAGAAAATACATTTAGGGCCACCTAAATAATAAGTTTACTCATTTTTCATTCTTATTGCCCAGGAGGAAGAAAATTTGCATATGGGTAGGGGAGGGAAGAAGGAAATTTAGCATAGTATATAGGAAAATTACATATAAAAAGGGAACTCCAGTAGAAGAATTACTTACACATTTTTCTTCTCATACTGATATATTATGAGTATACTTTGAATGTAGTAAGGTTACTCTGAAGTTTTGGTAAAGCCAAAAGAAGTACAAAAATTTATCAAGTGAGTCTTTTCTTTAAAAAGTAATATTTGCATAAATATCTACTTTACACGGTATTCACAAATCTTCTTTTATATGACTCTTCTTGTAGAAGATTTATTTTAAAAAGTTTCATTGGAAAGATTTTATTTTAAAATATTATTTCAAAAACTATTTTAAAGTTATTATAATTTATTTTGTACACTGCACATATTTATATTATATAAACACTTTTGATAATTTCATAGTATACGAGTTATTGTATACCATGGAATTTATATGTGGCAGTTACTAATTATATTATAAATACATAGGTTGATCCACTACATTTAAAGCAATCTCTTTTCATGTGATAAGGTAAGGGATGTCATTTTCTTTCACACTCTTAAACTTACTATGATAAGTATTGTTCGGTAAAATTTCTGAAATGATAAATAGTTTGCGCTTCATTTAATATCATTTTACGTGAACCTTTCTGTTAAACTTTAACAATTATTTTTAAACTATAAAATCTTGAATATTATTCTTGAATTTGACTCCACATTATATTGATAATTTGAACATTATTTGACTCTGGACAAAGTAAAATTTGTAAACCTCAAATGTCTATTATTTATCTTATTATTCTATTTCTTTTGTTCATCGTTTATATCACTGTTATCTATTATAATTATCAAGAATCAAGTTGTTGTGAATATCTTTAGCCTAGGTACAAAGATAATATAATTGATGAATATATGTGGCTTAGGGCACAGATGATATGAATGGTGAATGTCTTTGGTTTGGAGCAAAGATGATATAATTGTTGAGTGTCTTTTAGGACACATGGTAAAAGTTCTCTTTGACTTGGGACAAAAAAGAACTGTTATTTAACATGATCATGACCAGTGGTGTTTCATATGATAAAAGTTGATGATAATTTTTTTTAAAAAGAGAAGTAAGTAGACATCATAGTCTATATGATTTTTATAATGGATTGCTTATTCCGATGCAGATATTTATTGAAAACTTGTTGTTTATTATATTTTATTATTCCGCTATAGTTGTTGATCTCAAATTTGTTGTCTATTGTATTATATCAGTAACTCATTACTGTTGAAAATTATTGATAATTCACTCATTATTATCTTACTCGTGATATTCTTTACTGGGCTATTTGAGATCATTTTTTTTTTTTTTGTTCCATTTTTCTTCAACAGGAGATTAGAGAGTAGTTGAGACAAGCTGGGGAATGAGTGAAGGTCCGAGTGATAGCTATAGTAACCTTCGCATATTGTAAAATAGTATGACAATAATTGTGAAGGCTTAATTGTATATTATTAAATATTATATTATTGTACTTGTATCATATTATAATAATTATTGTGTATTTTGACGATTTAAATTCTGTAAATCCAAATTTAAGAGTGTCACACTATAATAGTAACATATTCTTAATCTCTTATTATAAAACTTCAGGCTTTTTTAACTTGAGAAGATAAGATAAGGAAGTTTATTACTTAATACCCTAAAGAATCTTTCAAGTTTCAACTTCACACTCTTCTTTTTCCTTTTTCTTTTAAAATATAATTTATGAGTTTTTTTTTTAAATAAAAATTTTAAACTTGAATAATTAGGTAAAAATTGTCTTTTAAACCGATGCGAGCTGAACTATTGTCAATCAAAGATGACGTGTTACACGAAATTAGCATTTTTGTTATTTATGTAAAATAACATAATAAATTTTTAAGAGGGTATAATAGTAACATATGCTTAATCTCTCATTATAAAACTTCAGCTTTGTTGACTATTTTTTTTTGCGTGTAATTGAAACATATCTTATTTTAAAATGTCTAATTTTAAAACATATCTTATTTTTATAAGAAAGATTAATATTTTTTACAAGATTATATTAACTTTGGTGAGTCTTTAATTTTTAGTTTATTTATTTTGATGATAATAAATTAATAAATAGGTTAATTAAAATTAAAATTCTCTCTATAAATCAATATTTATTCTAATTATTTTATTTATTTTAATCAAAAATATTTTCAAAATTTATTGAATTAATATCTTTTTTACCTTAATAATTTAATATTAAGTGTTAAAGATATTAATTTATAAATTAATATTTTTTAAGGTAGAGAATTTTCTATTATTTTTTAAGCTTAAAAAAAACTATAAAAAAATCTTTTACGTGCCTTATCCGAAAAATGGGCTTGCTCGGATTACTTTTACTCCATTCGCAAAGTATGATGTCTTAACTTTATGAGATACTTTAAAAGTTATCAGCATACGCACTAAATTGAAAAAGGTGGATCAAACTAAAGGTCGCAAAAATGCTTTGGCTCACCAAAATTAATTATGCTGTAAACTAAAAAGGAAGTTGAAAAATTGAAGGCTAAACTTTTAAGTCCCATCCGTGGGCCCATGCGGCTGAAGATCCTTTTCGGCCATCCGAAAGTTATTAGAAATGTGAAGCAAAAAGAAGAGAGACTCTCTCTCTATCCGAAGCATTAAGCTACAAAAAATTATGGGCCAACCGAAATTGAATAGGGTTCTTTACATAAGTATATAATTTTTATAAAATAATTATAAGAATAGTGTACTAAACAAATAATTACAAAAAGAGTGCAACAAGAATAAATCTATTAAATTATTATCCCTTAAATCAAGGAAAATAATAACCACCCTATTTAATATTTTCTATTTAATTGTCTCAATAACCAACATCATATATATATATATATATATATATATATATATATATATATATATATGTATGTATGTATGTAAAATAAGCGCACTCACTATACACACTTATAATTTCCAGAAGAAGTCCGAATTATCATAAATCTAATAAAATGTTTTACTATTCATTGCACATCTTATAAATAAGGTATTTTCTTTTTTAAAGGACACCTTTTTCTCCCTTAGTTATGTATTTGGCGTAATACAGGATTAAATTAGGTTTTAATCTCACGATCTCCACCACCACTAGTCCACTGCCATTCATCCAATGTCTGCCATATTTGTAGTGCTCTTGATGCCATTCTCTTCTTGTAAATTTTGTTGTTTACATGTTTAATTGCACTAGTTACTACACATTTAGGAATTGGTTACCTCCATGCTAGTGTTTGGTTACCTCCAGAAACCAGCAGATTGTGTTTTAAAAACAGAGCACCGTTTTGGAAACCTGCTGATTGTGTTTTGGTTACCTTGGTATGAAGGTTTGGTTACCTTGATATGAAAGTTTGGTTACCAACTGCATTATGAAATTCACATTAACAAACTCACATTAATAAAGACAAAATAAAAGGAGGAAGAAGACTAGTATTTGGTTACCTAGATTTACTAAACGAAAAAACTAGTTACTACATATTCAGGAATTGGTTACCTCCATACTAGTGTTTGGTTACCTCTATTCTATTGTTTGGTTACCTAAACTAGTACCAGCCAAGCTGAGACAGCAACTTGGTTATAGTGCTTGTTGATGTAAAGATTGAAATGTGAATTTGTTTGCAGGACTGAATAGGAATGGAAAGAGTTGCAGATTAAGATGGGTGAATTATTTAAGACCTGGCCTCAAGCAAGGAAATTTAACAGCGGAAGAGGAAGGCATCATCATTGAACTGCATGCCATATGGGGTAACAAGTATGCACTATATACCTCTATTTAATTTCATGCTTGTTCTTGTTTTTTTTTTCGGGTTCTTATTTTATGTTCATATACATGTACAGATGGTCTACCATTGCTAGAAACTTGCCTGGAAGAACTGATAATGAGATAAAAAAAAAACTATTGGAGAACTCATTTCAAGGCAAAATCAAAGCCATCTCGAAGGCAGGAAAAACGAAAATCTGAAGCTCTTCGACAGAAAAAACATCATTTACTAGAAGAGAATAATGACAAGTGCACAAGTACTAATGATCATACTATTGGAGAAGTGAACAATGAGAAAATAACCGAATTACAAGGCAATCAAGACATGGTTTTCACATACGATGCTAATTCTATGGATAAAATGCTCACCTAAATTAAAGGGATAAGAATGCACTAATTTTGTAAATAAATATCAAAACATGTATTACTTTTGTAATTATTTTATGGATGCACCATTATTGTAATTATTTCTAAAAATGTACTAGTAAATATAAATCTCCCAATTGAATATGCTGAAATTTGTGCTTCTTTTCAAACTTAGAAATCCGTGTGATCAAGTTTTAAAACCATCATGGCCATTGATTTTTAAATTAGCGGATCCTAGCCCTTGGCTTTTAAATGAGTTACAAAATTACCTTTTTACCCTAAACTTTAAAATTCTATAAATAGGAGACTTTTCATTTCATTTTAACTTGCCAATTTCTAAACAAAGAAAAACTAATTTCTTGCCTACAGTTTCTCTCTCTAAAAGCTCTAAAGCTCTCTTCTATTTAAAGTTCTTATCGTCTGTCGAAGAGGAAAATTATATATATATATATATATATATATATATATATATATATATATATATATATATATATATATATATATATATATATATACTTCATCTGTTTATATCATATAAAAAGCCAGTACTTAAACACTTAGACTATAGCGAAAATATTTCTCTTAAGTGAGGGAATTAACCGAATGAGAACTCAAAGTCTTAAGTGACATTTTATTAATATAGTGTGTTTATATGAATATCGTAAAATAGATCGGTGCCTAAACACCGAGATTATATTGGAAATATTCCTCTTAAGTGAAAGAATTAGCCAAATGAGAACTTAAAGTCTTAAGTGGTCTATCAAAAATATTTATATAAATATTAGTTGTAAAACTATAAATTTGGTTAATACTTAGACACCGAGACTATAGCGGAGATATTCCTCTTAAATGAGGGAATCAACCTACAAAGGCTCAAAGTCCTAAATGACCTTATTTAACGTGCTCACATCATAGATCAAATATATAATTATATAGAGGTTTGAGTGAAACGAATTTATTTGTTATATCATGTATTATTTAATTGCTTTATTTGTTATACTTGATATATGACATCATAAGTATTCGAACTTAAATACTTGTTGCATAATATAAAAGTTATTTAAATTTTTATATCACGAATATAATTGATTATATCTGCTTACACAGAAGCATATCATTCACTATAAAAGTTATTTAAACTTTTATATTCAGACTTAAATTTATATCTGCTTATTTAAGAAATATATTTCAAAACAACATTTATTGTAAAACAAGGTTAAATGAGTTAGTTGTCTTTAAATTTGTAAGGAAAAATAGAGTGATTCTTTAACCAAGACTAGAGTATTTGATAGGTCAACGAGTAGTTGAGTCTTTAGTGTACTTGTGAGATGAATAACTAACTTCTTGTTTCAAGACCAGATTATAAAACAGAGTTAAACTAAAAAAACAGGTATAACTACGTTTGAGGAAGGAGCGAGGAGCTGTTGTCCAAGATAAGTAATTATTTGTATAGTTGAAAATTGATCTAAATTTTTTTGTAAAGGTTTCTCCGCCTATTGAAGGAGTATTTGTTACTGTTATTAATAGGATCTTAAGTCCTGAAGAAAAGCTTGAGACTGGACAAAACAACATACCCGAGCTGTATATTATGAACCAGCTAAATCTCTGTGCATTGTGTGATTTATTTTTTACTATCTTATATATTAATTTATTACACTATAAATTAATTAATCAAAAATTTAAAAAGGCCTAAGATAAATCTTTAATCGGTAATAATCTATTTAACTCACCTTCTAGATTATTATTGGACTTTCAAACATAAATTTGAGTCTCATTTGTTATTCACGCGAGACGAGATGTGAGACGAGTCTTGTAAGTTAAGCTCCGAATTTATATATACTTGTGATTTTATTTTATTTATAACCTCTATTATGTTAGTTTGAATTATCTTATATTTTTTTAGATGTTTATTATAATTTTTCTTTTCTCTTACATTTTTGCTTTACCTTAGGGAATTATGTTCAACCTATCCAATTAGTTTTAAAAAGTGACAGTGTTGAGTTGACTCAAAATTATCATTACTGTTCCTATCGTTCCATCTAGAGCTACAAATGATCAGATCTAAACTTTGTTGAACTCGAACGGAACTCGAACACTATTAGTCGAACTCAAACATGTTCGTATAATACGATCGAATCAACACACATTTGCGAGTTCGCAAACATAGTCGAACTCGAACATGTTCGCGAATATCTAAACATTTACGAACACAAACTCGTTCGTGAACAACTTATGAACATATTCGAACTTGATCAAGTTCATGAACATTTGAATCAACTATTTATATTTAGAATTTAAAAACATTAAACATGTAAGAAATATAATTCGAACTTGAGCATTTCACAAATTACTCATGAACCGAACCCAAATTATTCACGAATAAAGTCGAACCGAATCACATGATTTGCGAACATATTTGATTGAGCAATCGAACGCGATACCATGTGCGAACTCGACTCGATAAGTTAATAAAATCGAACTCAAACTGAACAACCGAACTCGAACCGAACCTGTTCGCCAACGGTTCAGTTCGTTTGCAAGCCTAATTCCATATGTGTAAATTATTTTTAAAAGATTAAAAGATGTTATAGTCTAACGGAAAAAAAAATTATTTTGCGCATATTTTCAACTCACCTGTAGTGAATTGTATCGTACACTAAAATTAATATTGTGTTACACTAATGGTGATAACTTGTTGATAAATCTCTTTATTTATTGTGTAAAGTTATAGATTTGTGTCAAATCTCAATAAAAATTAATCAACTACTCAATGCTATAAAGATTGAAGATAGATTTCTCTTAAGTTCTACTCTAATTTCACTCAACACTTATACACTTGTTGAGGAATTTGTTGAACATTTAGGAATATTTGGTATTCTGAGAATATAAATTTTAATTTAACATTATTAACGACCATATTTTATTAAAATTTTAAGTTGTCCGTCAATTATGTTAGATATTAGATATTTAAAGGTTCTCTTGAAAAATGTTCCATTAAAAAATAAAATAAAAATGAACATATGAAATTAGTTGTACAAAATTGTCTATAATTATATTCCATCTGTTGCGTCAATCAGCAACCTACTCTTTGACTTTGACCATTGCTTGATCGTCTTGATTTCGTTATAAAATCTGTAAAAATCAGCAACCTACTCTTTAACTTTGACCATCGTTTGACTGCCTTGATTTCGTCACAAAATTTGCAAAATGTCCACCAGAGTTAGGAAGTTTCGAGAAGACTCTCCGATACTTAAGTCTGAATACTGATATAAAGGAAAAACTTAAGTCAAAACACTGATATAGAGGGAAAGAAAATTATTATTAGAGTAAATAACACATTAAAGTAAATAGTGTACCTTAATTCTACTGGAGTATATTTTATTTATAGCATGAGAATACTCTTATTAAGTACGTAAGAATTAAAATCTTATACGGTTTTAGATATTTTTCAAATTGTCAATCTTTAGTTGGTTAAACTTCTTAGGAATTCTATCATTTATTAATTTAATATACTTTTAAAATATTCGATGAGTAAAATTATTATATTACTATTTATTAATAAAGTTTTAAAAATAATATGCGACAATTTGCCATTGATGATTATTTTTACCCATATTACCTTATTGGACCACATGTACACTATTTTATGATACATTCGTATTCCACCTCTCAATCTTTGCAATCTGGACTTATTATATTAACATAAAAAACGATTTATTATGAGTCAATTGAGAGTATTTGGTTAGTTATAATCGAGTTGACTCATATAGTAAATCTTAATTGGTTGAAATTTGTTTACATTATTGAAACAGTGAACTATTTAGTTCAATAACATGAGACTTTCTTTTTCGTTTTAAAATAACATTGGACTCAAATTGGTTGATAATTTTGTATATATTGTTACATAATCTAGACATTCAACTATTGAACAACTCTACTATTGTTTTTTTTTTCTTTTCAAAAGGGGAGATTATGCATTTAGTATGATGTTTTATTTTATTTTATTTTGTTACTTATTATATAAGATTATGCATTTAGTATGATGAAATTCATTATTTTTTAAACTCAAATAAATTATCTTAGTTTTAATTTTAAAAATATATTAAATTGACCATACATTTAAAATGGAGGGAATATCTATTGTTTATTAATTTTTATTTATTACTTTATTATTTTATTACTATATATAATAATACAATTGTGAATTACAATCACAAATCGCATTATTTAACACAGGATACCGAGACATATATGCATCTATTTGTTATTAGTTTCTGATTAGAGAGACTCGTAAGAGACATTTGATACGGGAGATTTGGCGTCCCAAGACAGTGAATAACAAAAGAAAAGATGCTCTTTTGGAAGAAAAATTATTCAATAGTCCGGAAGACACCCACGTAATATTTCAAATTAATTATATTTTTTTATTTTAAATGTCACGTGACTATATTTTGAGACTACCAAATAATTACTCTTTTTGGAATTGGCCCAGCAAATAAAATTAACCCCACAACTCACTAATTCACATGACAACACCACTCCCCTCCGCCACGCTCTCCACCACCACCATCACCGCTGTAATCCTCCTTATTGCCACCTCTTTTCAATCCAACAAAGTCACTAGCCTCGGCTTCAGTTCCACCATAGCTATCAGCAACAGCTCCACCTCCTCCGCCACCGTCTGCGGCATCATCGCCGGCGAACCCACACAAAGAATACAATGCTACAAAGACCGCCAAACCATTTCCATCCAACCCAATATATCCTACGACTCCATCTCCGGCGGATTCAACTTCTTTTGGGGCTTATCCTCCGGCGGTGGCGCCCTTCTTTGTTGGGACACCACCACTTTTCGCGCCAAGCGGATTTATTACAGTTACGGTGACCGTTTAACCGACTTAACTGTCGGAAATTCTCATATTTGTGCGCTTAAGGTCAATACTGGTGTTACTTTATGCTGGGAGATATTTTCCATCACCTGATGCAGCATGGAAATTCCGTGCAATTACCTCTGGAAAAGGGTTCTCTTGTGGAGTTTTGAAGACCAACAACAGAGTCAATTGCTGGGGTGTTAGTGAAATTGGAGATGAAATTGAAGCCCAATTTGGTGATTTCACTATGTTGAATTTGGTGGCTGGTGAATCCCATGTTTGTGGAAATCTAAAGATTAGTGGGAGTTTGATTTGTAGAGGGGGCAATATTGGTGGACAGCTTGATGTTCCTTCTAATTCTGCCGTTGGGTTTTCGAATCTGGCCTTGGGGGCTAATCATAGCTGTGGAATTAGGTGAGAAAATGGGTTTGTAAATTGTTGGGGAGGAGGGTCAAAAAGATTGGATTTTGTTAGTCCTGCAACAAGATTTGTTTCTTTCGAGCCGATTGTTTCGGGCTTGGATTTTGTTTGTGGATTGGGTTCAAAGAATTTATCAATCATCTGTTGGGGGCCAGGGTGGTCTAGTAGGCTAAATTCGGGGGATGTGGTTCCTTTGCCAATGGTGATTCCGGGTTCTTGTGTTCAAGCTTCATGTAGCAAATGTGGGGTGTATCCGAATTCAGATAGTCTTTGTTCTGGTTGTGGGAGTATATTCAAGTCCTGCCAGGCAGATGTTGCACTGAATTGGCATTTGGGATTGTTGGATCAGTAGGGGGTTTAGCAGGCATTTGCACTATTATTTACTTTTTCTGGAGTGGCTTTCTGCACAAGAGAATTTACAATTCAGTGCAAACTAGTACTGCTAGGGGTAATGCTGGTGCATTATCAGGGACTAATTTTAGTGGTGCTAGTGGCAGGTTCTCAAGATCATCGTCTATGAAGCGTGAAAGCTAGTGGAAATTCAGGAGCCAAAGAAGTGGAACGTCTTCTAATAAGCACTCAGACAAGGCAGAAAAATTCTCCTTACCGGACCTTGCTGTTGCTACTAGCAATTTTGTGTTGGAAAATAAAATTGGTGCTGGGAGTTTTGGCACTGTTTAAAAAGTAAAGCTTGTTGATGGCCGTGAAGTGGCCATTAAACGGGGTGATAATGCTTCTCAAATGAAGAAATTCCAGGAGAAAGAGAATGCATTTGCCTCTGAACTGTTATTGGTATCACTCCTTCACCACAAGCACTTGGTGGAGCTGGTGGGATTTTGTGAAGAGATGGATGAGTGGCTTTTAGTTTATGAATACATGAGTAATGGATCATTACATGATCATCTGCATAGCAAGAACAATGCTGAAAAGGGTAGCAGTGTTTTGAATTCTTGGAAAATAAGGATCAAGATTGCATTGGATGCTGCAAGGGGAATTGAGTAGCTGCATAACTATGCAGTGCCACCAATTATTCACAAAGACATAAAGTCCTCAAATATACTTCTTGTTGCAAATTGGACAGCAAAGGTGTCTGATTTCGGATTATCATTAATGGGTTCAGAATCTGATCAAGATTCCATGTCAATTAGAGCAGTCGGAACGGTTGGGTACATTGATCATGAGTCCTATGTGCTCAACATTTAAACTGCAAAGAGTGATGTCTATGGTTTAGTTGTAGTTTAGGAACTTTTAACTGGGAAAAGAGCTGTATTTAAAGAGGAAGGATCGGAGCGACCGACGGAGCCTTTGAGCGTGGTGGAATATTCAGTTCCAATTATCACAGCCGGGCAACTAAGAAGTATTTTGGATAAAAGGGTTGGGTTTATTGAGATGAATGAGGCCGAGGCGGTGGAGCTGGTGGCTTTAACCGCCCTACGCTGCGTGAACTTGGAGGTGTAGAGAGACCGACTGTGACAGAGATTGTGGCTAACTTGGAGAGAGCCTTGGCTCATTGTGAGGAAAGCCGTGATAGTATCTCAAGTAGCACATTCTCCATCTTTTCACAATGAAGTTTCTCCTACAAGTATTCATTGAACTCGTTTTTTCAGAATAAAATTTCCGATTTTCGAGCATTTATAATTTTGTCAGTCTAATGTTTTTTACCCCTGATAGTACAGGAAGAAGTTGCATTATCAATTTTTTTACTGCATATGTGGAAAAAAGTTGCATTTTATAGAAAAAAGTCCAATGTACCAGGTGACAGACACCCTGTCCTAAAAGAACGAAATAAGATCTTGCAACTGACTGCATTATCATTATTACAAAAGTAGTAAATTTTCCTACATGTTAGATCACGATTTCTGCAAAAAGTTTAGACTAATAGAATGTGGACTAGTCCGAGTGTAAATTGAGCGCAGAGCATATTTCCAACTGCTTGTTGGTTTTCAGCTGTTGAATTGATTCTTTCTAGCAGGGCTCTAGGGTTCCAAGGGAGTATTGTTGAACTAAGCTAGACAATGAAAATCAAATATACCAACAAGTTGTGCATAAGAAAGAGAAGTTATTAAAAGTTTTGCATTAGTTCATTGAGTTTGGAATGGTAGCTCTATAATAAGAATATGATGTTTTCAGACAAAAAATTACATGTGCACATGGGCATTATTTCATTAACCTTATTTATGTTATTAGCATTGGTCTCACCATTTTATGGAGCCTAAAGGTTAGTATTGGCCTATGCGCTGTTCCATCACTTGAAGTAATAACTGTCACACCATCTGGTGATATCAGAATTATAACATTATGTTATACACTGAGCATCTTATTTGATCATCTCATGACAAAATTAGTCTTGAAATTAGTATAAAAATCATTGACTAATTGAATCATTACATTGATTAGTGTATTCTGATTAACATATATAATTGTGACTACAGTTCACCTGCAGAGTCCAGATTGGCAGATAATAACTCGTAAACTACCTCCATGGAAACACTTTTTATTCTAATAAAGTAGTTATAATACAATAGCAAAATCTAAGGTCATGGTCTCTTTGAAGTTGTAATAAGCACCCTACATATCAAGTTTTCGTCAACCTTTTCTCCAAGTTAAGTTGTAATGAGAACTGTAGCGACGTGCCAGGCTCTCAAATATACCCAGTACATTCATATACATGCATGGTCTGAAGAGAGAGAGAGATTGATTGTAGAAATTAAGAAAGAATGAGCTGGTGGGACTGAGATTTTTACCTTTTGGGTTCTACTTTCTTTGCTATATATTGCGTCTCACCTAAGTGCAAATATGTTCTGCATTTACACAGAATATGTAGCATATCTTCCAATATTCACAACTTTAAACCTGAAGAAAACTACAGAGTATTCTTGGAGAATGGATGGATGGCTTCTAACAATTTCATGGAAAAGGGGGGATGGAATCATCTTTCTGTTTCCTATCAACATTCTCAAATATGATATGCTTACATTGGTGACGTACTACAAGTATAGCCTTCTAAACAGGTAACAAATACTGCACAGACACCATAAACTGAGATGAAAAATATATGAAATCAAGCTCAAGTACTTTGTCGCCATAACTGTGCTAACTATACAACTAAGTGTGAACCTTACCGATTAAAGTTCCTGGAACTTCAAAACGATTCATCTCTTAAGTTTCCTACCTCTTAACAAACACAAGCACCAAAGAGAGATCATAAAATTTGATAAAACATTCTAAAGACCGTCGAAACAAAATGTAAAAATTTCGGTTGAAGATTGTATAAGTATACAATCTCCTAGAACAGATGATAACCACAATTCTGAACCCCAGAGAATAACATTATACCACACAGCCGTAGAATGGTGATCAACTTTGGAGTGGTTCAACTAAAATATACAAGTGAACGAAGTGGTAGCAAAAGAAAAATTTAGATAAACTCAAACCGCATGAGCAATCTCACAGAGGGTAAATTCACTCCTTTGCGGTCACAAAGAGGGACTGCACGAATCCCTGGCCTTATTTCAGAAACAGGCAGACAAGTTTGGCCAGCAAAATCATCTTTCCCGGACATATCATACTCGTGTACTTCAACGCGAAGTAGAGCCAGTTCAGGAGCAGTCAATGGGAACACAAACTCTTCATTCCAAACTGGAGTCCAAATGTCTTCCTTTATTTTGGTTTTCTTCATTATTTCATCAGCAGGCAATCCAGCAATACCAACCTGTTCAACAAGTTCAGAAAAAACTATGTAACTGAAACAATCCAGCAAAACTTTTATAGTAATTCTATAAAGCTGATATTGCAACAATTAAAGTGCACATTGGGCTCGTATTCCCATATTAACGGTTATGCAACCTAGGACTTTCTGGACATATTAAATATTAATGTTTAGCCATAAAAGTAGAGTATTACCCTAGTGTAGAAGTCCGGCGGGGAGTACGAATCAAAGTGAGTTTGCTTAAAATCCAAATGCCATCCATCACCCATATATACTTTCACCTGTTAAGTGATGTTAATTAGTGTTGAGACTGTTGGTTGGGAAAAAAATGAAGGCTGAAGTTGGCTTTAGGGGTGTGCTAACCTTAATAGTTTTCTTCAATGGAAGCTTTGCTTTAGGATCGAAAACCTTATTATCTGGACCGGTGTTCAATAAAAAATCAGGTTTTTTGACATAACCGCACCCTCCATTGGCTCTAAACATCCCTTGCATCAACCAGAGAGATCTACCATATCCCTGCAATTTAAACAATGACATATTAGCCATCAAACTAGAATCGCCATGAAAGAAAACAAAAAACCACAATCACTGACAACCATCCATGATACCAACCTCATAATCAAACACCATTGCAACTACTAAAGCCCTCTGGACCATAATCATTGCAACTGATCATGCCACTGTCCACTAACACTCCATAATTATAGTTCTTAATCTCTCCCGAAATGTATTATGCAAGGCCATCAACTGATCAATAAATAGAATTGTGACTGTATGGGACTAGATAAGATTCCTAATACAAGCTACTTACAACAGAAATAGTCATTTATGACCTTAAATCTGGATTACCTTTGAAGTGGGGTTAATACACTAATCACTGACACTAAAATATGACAATATAGGGAGGCAAAGTAATAGTAGATTCCCATAAAGATAAGAATTATACTTGGAAGTGTTTTCAGTTCTCTTATCTAATCAGTAGTTTGACTTCCTACGCCAGTTTCAACAACCACTCCAAGAATTTTTGGTTCCTGATAAATGAGGTAGAAGAAGATTATCTAATAGCCCAGTATATGGCTTAGAGGTCTTAATAACATTTGAAGCTTGGAATTACTTCTGATAGAATTTTAAACTCTTAAAGTACGTTGAACTATTTATAAGATAATACAGCATGTAGGGAACATTAATGCTACGTTTGGATTGTGGGAATGAAATGGAAGAAGAATTAAATGAAAAATAGTATATTTGATATCATTTTGGAGGATAAACTATTCCAGTGGAATGAAAATTCATTCTATCCCCTTCATTTTTAATCCATGTGGAAGGTTTTTGGAATAAAATCCATTTCAATGGAATGAATATATGTGATAATTTTGCTATTATATTACATCACCCACACCACCAATAACCAAACATACACATGAAATACCTTGAAATCATTTTATTTCCTCCTCCATTCCATTCTTTCAATCCAAAACGCATAAGTGCATATGCTACCAATCAAACACAGGAAACATAGGAGTAATGAGCTTGTCCAATCGTTTTCAAACTTCTAGAAGCACAAATAATAAGTTGTTGAGGCAGAGAAAGAATGGGGTGAGTATTAATCTTCCGGCTCAAGTTAGAAACAATGATAAAAATAAGAACCCGGAACAAACCTGCATATTGAATGCAACCATCTGAGCTCCATGCATCCAACCTATTAGTGGCTTGTAGTTGGATGAGTTAAACCGAGTACCTTTAGGGTATATTCTCAGAATATTCTTTTGGGTGAACCTAGTGATAGAGAACGCACACATCATTGGGTAAACTTCTAATATTTCAAACTAGAAGCAAATTATATACAATGTTAACCATATTTCATGAAATGAAAAGCATTAATCATGGTATTATGCACAAGATACGTAAGGTAGAGATTACCTCACAACATCCATTCCATGAGATTTTGCTGCCTTTTCAAGAGCTTGTTCACTTAAACTAAGTCGTCTAACTTTGTCGGTCTCAACTTTTAGTGCCTTCTTCAAACCTTCTTTAGGTTTCCCAGCATGAATGGCAATTAGACGCTTGTATGCAGGTGATGGATTCATCTTTTGGTCATCTTCATTATAATCTTCAGCATCCTGATCGTGGTCATTACTGTGACCATCAATCTACAAACCAGAAAAGTAGGAATTTTAATAAGAAACTAAGCTAAGAATATATTGATAATTGAAATCAAGCCGAGACATCTACTACTCTCATCATCCACACCTTATCATCGGTTGCTTGATCAGCTGTAAGGTCTGATGGCTCCTCACCCCATTCATCATCATCAGAATCCTTTCTCTTCAGCGTGTTATTTCTTTTGTTAAAACTTCTAGCTTCAAGGTACTCTTTTGGAGGTTTAGTTGAAATGATAATTCGATACTTCAATTGTTCTGGTGATGGTAGTTCTTCTAGACATTCTGATTCAGGGCAAAAAAGTACCTCTCCAAATGTTTGACTGACCATCTACATGAAAAACGCATGAACTCGTCATTAAGCATCTGTTAGATCAAGAAATGGATTAAAATATGGAAAAAAAAAACTATTTTTGTCAGTAAGTAGGAAGAAACTTAACATTCACCTTAGCTACTTTAGCCTGAAGATGCGGTGTAAGGTGATCTTCCAGAGTTATTACAACAGGGTAAGGTGAGGCAGAAAAAGCATGCTCTTTGATTGATCTCAAACATTTTAAGAGTTCCACTGGACTTGTCAGGGTCCTAGAGTCAACAATACACAATTTCAACATATTTAGAGAACAGATACAAAGAGAATGAAAATTCTAAGCTCTAGCTACTAAAACTTCACCAAACAGGGGACAAATAGATGACCCGCTTCTCAATCATTCTTCCTCAAACCATTTCAGAGAGTGTTGATGAGCATAATGGATTTTAATTTAATCCAATTCCAGCTCTTACCTCCTTAAGATTTAAGCTGATATGATAAATTGATTTTACTTTGTGAATTCGGAAAATTCATATTGCTTGTTATATGTTAATCTTGAGAAATATGGTACAATGCTTTTTTGATAAATAGACCTAATATTAAGAATGATGCCTGTTTCATCAAATATAGTAAACCTCAAAAGGAACTAATTAAAAAGAAGTTAATAAATCAATCCAAATGAGTTGTATTGTTGTTATTAGTATACATACAAACATTTATTACTATAAGACAATATCTCTGTGGGATTACACATGCATAAGGGAAACATATTGAGCAGAATTCAAAGCTATAACTCAAGGTTTACAAGTCCAAATCCAAGTTGCATACCCTCCATGTTTAACGTGCACATTATCCTTTGTGGAGTTTGAATCTGGCCACAAATCAAGTTCTATAACTCTTACGCCTCTTTTCAGTGCCTTTATGATTGGGACGTCGCTGCAATCACTGTTGAGCTGATTTCCAGTCAAGTATGAATTATGGCCGGTGTATATGAAATAATGTGACAACGGTGAACTCATATCTTGGTGAACCTAATAAGAAAGTATATGTTTGTATTAGCAAATAAAATTATTGCATAATGCAGTTGCTCTGCTTTACAAAATCCAGCATAGTCAAGATCAAGAATAAGAAAAAAAAGCATCAAATATTTATCAGATGTTGATATAGAAAGACAGGGTTAAAACATCGTTGTTGTCCTAATGCCGTTGAATGAGATAAATTAGTACAAACAACAAATTGATGACAACCGTTCTCCCTCTAAACCAACCCCTGTTTATTTTTTAAAGAACTTCCACTTTGAAATATAGATTATGCTCCTTTGGAATTGGCATGATGGATTATTAACTTTAAAAACCCAACATTTTGGACTTAAATTCCTAATTCCAATACTAAAGCATGGATTCCATGCCATCAATCACAACCTAAATTCTCAATTCAAACGGCGATAAGTACTGCAAGCTCATTAGTCAATTTCCCTTAAAACATAAGAAAAGAAGGGATAGACTTGCATAAGTCCTACCCAGAAAGTGACACCTTTTACCCAAAATTTAAAGTAAACCCTTTTATCAATTTGATTCTTTAACTACTAAAATTTCAAAGTCATTTATGGGAAAACATTAAAATTAAGCATGCACCAAGAACTAGCTCTTGAAACTTCTTCCATATATGCATAAATTGTTTGCAATGATTATAATTAGAAAATATAAGCATAAAACATAACAGTAAAATGTCAAAAAGATTCTAGCGCTTCATTTTTCCCCCCACAGAACTACTTTTATGTTTATATATATGTTACCTGAGATCCAATAGGGGGGTTGAGATCAGCAGAGAAAAGGTAGTGGTGAAAATCGTCGAGAGTGAGTGAATTCCTGAAGATGAACCTCCCAATGTGATGATGCCTCTTTTGGAGAATCTGTTCCACGATGTGTTCGGCGTCGGAGATGGTAGCTCCGGCGTCGCCCTGCATATCCACCAAGAACCGCCGGAGCTGCTCCGCCGTCATGTAGGTCCCACCTTCGGAATACTTCTTGAAGGAGCCTACGACGTCCGGCGGTGGCTCCGCCTCTGTTACCCGGAACTTCCTTGTAAAACATACGCATACTCTGTAACTCCACATTTCTCTCTCTTCTCTATACAATATTAATGGAACAACGTCTATATATATATATATATATAGTATATGGGATTAGTCGATTAAATTAAATAAAATTAATTAGAGAAGTTATGTGAAGGCGAAGAGCAAAAGTCATACGTATTTAGGAGAGAGAAAATATTAGGAGAGAAGACCGAGTAATTGAAGCAGCTCCGTCGGATACCAGGCATAAGCGTACGTGTGATATGCTTGTTAGCGTGTATATATATACAATATATTTATATCTATATCTATATCTATATATCTCTTCTCAATATGCCATTGTCACTTTGTCAGTATACTTTACTTTCTCTTCTTTTCCTTCCCGCTCTTTTCCAACTAACTAACATGATTATGGAATAATTGCTTCATTTTTTGGTGGTTGTCAACTGTCATAGAATAAAAGTATCATCTGTAAAAATAATTTAAAATGTAACAGAATATCTCAGCCCATTTTTTTACAACTTTATAAGTCATTACCACATTTGAATATTATGGCATGGAGAACAAGGCGAGGGCTAGAAGGAGAATTTAAAGAAAATTCATGCACAATAGAAAGAAAGAGATGTTATTATTATCAGTGATGGAACCAGAATTTTATATTGAAAAAGGCCAAAATCTTTATAAACAAATTATTACGATTGACATAATCTTAAATGCATGTGAAAATTAAATTATACGTATTATATATTTTAATACATGTCAACCTATTTTATCAAAGTGTCAAATTTATACTCAAAGTAATACTCCAAACAATTTCTCTTCGATCTCTGTTTCAGAAAAAGTATGATATGAATTTTTGAAGTCAATTTGTAAAATCATAAATTCAAAATTGGAAAGAACTCGTTTAAATTTTGAGAGAAACAAATATGATAATTAGATAGCTTTTAGTTAATTTATAATAAGTATAGTTGTTTAAACTAAAATATATCAATTCAATTTAAATTTAAGGATTTCGTAAATATTAATTTTAAAAAGTTAAAAAATACTTTAATTTTGAGATTGAGAGTATATAATTATAAAAGGAATATTTTACACCAAATTATGTCGAATGAATTTTAAACTAATAAAAAATAAAAAGTGTTTGATATAAAAATATTCGCTAATTACTTATTTCAAGTGTAAATTATTAAAAATTAATGTTTTAAAAGGTAAAATGGGTAATGGTTGAAATCACTAAAATAAATTGGAATAAATTAGTAATATACTTGGTAAAACCTGATTATTAGATTTAGCAAATAATCAAAAGTTCTAAATTGGAGTTTTTAATTATTTTCATAAAAAGTGATTATAAGCCGTTTTAAAATCAGGTTACAAAACACTTTTTATTTTTTAAAATTGATTATAAAAAGAGTTAACTGCTTATAAACGACCCTAAAGACTGAAAAATGACAAATATGTTTCATATTTACTATTTGAACTCTATTGCATAACAATATTTGCTCTACTTTAGTATTATAATATTAAAAAAAAAGAAAAAAAGATAAACTCAAACAAAAGTGAAAATGAGATTTTAACTATTAATATCAAAATTTTGGACCCTGACTACTTTTTGGACATGGATATATGATTCATATTCGACTTCCAAGTGTTTGTGTAGCCTAATATATTGGTAACAATTAAGTGTTTAAACTATAGCATTTTTTAAAACATATATTTTTTATTTTATAAAAAGAGTCGTATTTAAATTTAATTATATATATATATAGTTTATTAGCAAAATCTTTACACATTTAAATTGTGATGTAACACGAGAATAGTATGTAACTCCCGAGTTTTTCAGAGGTGAATGGTTAGTTGCACATAATCATGAGATGGGCATAAACAAAAATCTAGATTGTATTACTTTAACAATAATAATAATAATAATAATAATAATAATAATAATAATAATAATAATAATAATCCATATATAAATTATGTGACGAGAATCACGTTTACGACTGAGAGTTTCTAAATTAAAATAAAAAGTTAAAAACTAAATTTGCTGTGTTGTTTAAGTCAGTATACAACTTTCCCTGTCCCATTTCGTGTGCCCACTTTTATACAGAATTTATGCAATCCATGTCTTATCAAGTATATATTCCATTCTTAATTTGTACAACTGAACTGATGCCATTATGTCCGATGGTCAGGATTAAGATCTTTTTCATATATATATATATATATATATATATATATATATATATATATATATATATATATATATATATATATAATAACAAAAACATATTTAGTTTATAATAAATTTTAACAAATATTTTGTAACACAAATATTACTTTTAACACGAAACAAGTGATAGTTTTATTTGTCACAAACATTATTATTAGAACTCTAAAGCTAGTATTTCTGTTGTTAAATATGTATTAAAGAAAATTAGGTGATAAATATAATACTCCTTGGGGAAAAGATACTAAAAGATGATGTACATTGAGGGTGGAGGCCTTCTGTTCTGCCCAACGAAAATTTCTATCACCATTTACAATGAAAAATGATAAATAAAGACTACTTATAATTAATTGATAAAGAAATGATAGAGGGAAAAAATTATTAGCCAGTCTTGGGGTAGGATAAATTAGTGTCTCACATCAATCACATGTTATTATTTATATGAGATTTGTACAAACCTTAGCAAATTAATGAGTCTAGCTATGAGATTTGTGCAAATTTCATACAAATAGCCACATGTGATTGGTGGGGGCACCATCTAACTCTGCCCCCAAAACCCTGAATAATTACTCAACATTTATACTGATTTGGTACGTTAATTAATTAATGAATAAAGAGAAGGGTAAAAAAGTACAGAAAGCATGCAATTTTTATTTATTTTAAATGTCTTAATTTATTCTAATTAGGAGGAAGTGATAACTTTGCGTCTTCAATTTTTATATTGCAATGCTACTTTCTAAAATTATATTCATCCATTGTTAACAAAATATCAGTAAAAATGAGTCATATTAATATATCAAGTAGCCATGGATAAAGCATGCACAGCACCCCTGCATAGATTTTAATTAAATTTTATATATAATCTACCAACCAAATATGTCACTAGCTCTTTTATTTGCTCAACATTCAACAACTAACTGTGATACAAAAGCGAAATAGGAAATTAAATCATTGAACGATTAAACTGTGTCAATGTGAACATAGAAATCGCTACAAAGGTTATTCGGGAAGTGATATTTTTACGAATTTTTTTAATAGTTTTATATGTAAATTATCGTTATAGATCTATAATAACTATCAAAACTGTCGTTATAGACCTATAACAATATTTTTCATGTAAAAATATCAAAAAATCCTATAAAAATATCAGTTTCCTATTCAATAATCCCTTTATTCCAACGAAGAAAAAAAAAGCTCTTATTTACAAAGTTTACAAACTTAAATATATAAATTTTGCTCCATATTCATTTTTTAATTTATTGAATATTATAATGATGATGATTTAATAATAAAATTATAATGATAAATTTAATAATATAGTGTCATTTTTTTTATTAACGTCAAAAGAAACAAGATTTGTTATAAAAATTTGATAAAATGTAATTATTATTTTTTTATATTTTATTTTGTAAAATGGAGGGATGCGGTTGTATCAATTCTTTGATGATAATAATAAAAAATAAATTACTCGAGTGGGTTTACATTTTTATTTTTCAAGCGTTTACTCCTTCCAACTGGGTGGTTCACAATATAAGTTTTTCGTTTTTCTTCATTTATATTATAATAATAACGCCGTTTGTGTTTTTTTCTCTTTTCTAGTAATTCTTTTTTAAGTTGCACACACATTTGAGCCTAGAATCTCATTTGTAAAACAATTCTTTATTTATTGTTTCATTACAGAACTGGACTGAACTATTAGTCTAAATTTAAAAATATATTTGAGGAGGGACTAATTAAAGGGGGAGAGGGGGTTGGGCTATCAGTCCACCTAATTCAGAAAGAAACCAGGGACTTCATTCCTCCATCTTAATTTATATTTACACATTCAATATCTAAAGACATCTAAAACAGATTAGTCTACCTTGATGATTAAATAAATTTTAATGTCGGAGGAACACCGTATATAATTGTGTGAGTTATTATACAAAAACGACCTACACTTCCCGAGCTCACGTATTTTATTATAGTCAATCTTTGTTAGAAAAAGAAGTTCACCCAAATTCTTACCCTCAAATGATACATTTTCAGATAGAGAAATGAGGCATCATGATACCCGATCTACACCTTAACATAAGAAAAAACCCCATCCTTTTCTTTCTTTTATCTTTTATTTTTATCCCTTACCATTAGAAAGGGAAAGATGGTATAGCTCAAATCAAGAACCCGAAATTTGGGTCTCAATGAATAACATAGTCAGTTCCCAAGCAGCAACATAAACCCAGTAGCACAAGTATCCCTCCCCCCCGAAAACAAATTGTAAGTATATGCTATTGCATCACACACATTACTTGTGCATTTAGCTCTACGTATAATGCTTTACTGCTGTCGTAAATAACACTTGAAGAATCTAATTTAAGTTGAGAAGATATGCCCCAGCACTGAAAGATAGTTACAACAGTTAGTTCTCAAGAGAAATAGGCTTATAAATTACAAACTCCACCATGCATGTTCATTTTAAACTCTTGCATCTCAAAGACAGATTCTAGGATAAATGGGAGTGCCCCCTAATTTAGAATCTACAGCTTCCAATAATTTTTCACATGCTGAAAACAAACACCAGTAGGTTATGGTGATGCTTTGTCGTGTCCAGAACCCTCATAACAGCCCTGGTTTGAGTATCTCCCTGGCCTACCGGTACCCTACAACTCCAGGCCTCTAAATTCTAAAAACATGTCACCTCTCAAGTTTCTTTCTTTGCTTGTTTTTTTGCATAAGGCCTCTAAATTCTAAAAACATCTCACCTCTCAAGTTTCTTGCTTTTGCTTGTTTTTTTGCATAAAGAAATCAGCTAAGGTAACGAGATGAGGATGTACAAAAACCTGAAGAGGGACACAGGAAAGAGGCACTTAATTGCGTCATCCACTTATGAGGGTGGTGGGTTCCCACAAACTAATCCACGCAAAAGAGCAGAGGTGGTGGGTTCTCGCAAACTAATCCACGCAAGAGCAGAATTGCACCTTTACTAATTACAACTGCAAATGATTTTGGGAATAGGTATTTCCATATTCTAAATTCTGGAGAAAAGCTCATTCAAGATAAAAGTTTCAACTGCTTCTAGCTGTTTCTTCATCTCTTTTATGATGTTTAGAAGAAGTAGAGGTCAAAGTAGAGTGGGGACTGGAGTGCATGAGAATTAGATTTGAAAGGTAGGGCTGTAAGTGCAGAAATTTGATGTAGCCCTGCCAAGAGATTAAACAGAAAAATGAAGAATATGCGGAATGAATGAAGGGAATTAGAGTGAATGGGAGAGATGTGGGAGGAATCCACCTCAGAACATCTTTGGCGTAATCTTAGCAAGATCAAATCCTTGAACATGCAGCAATTAGAGTTTGAATAACCTACAATAGGGTCAAAAGAGATTCAATTCAATTCTGCCTACAGAAAAGTACAGGAAGCACTTTATCTATCTTAGAACCTAGTCAACTTGGATAATAAATGCAGACGTTAGAACTTAACATTGACAAATGACTGCATCCAAAATGCCTCAACTGACAGAATGAAACTCTCAATACTTCTACGGTCTCTTTTGACCATTCTATAAACTTAAATTACTCCAACTATTAAAGTACTAAAAAATTGATTATTCTAGAGATAAAAATATCGATTTAAGATAAACCTCATAATATAGATACTACCAAATTGATTGTACTCTTTCTCGAGTAATTCGCAGTCTCCAACATAATAGGGAATCAACCAGCTTCAAGAGAATCCAAATTTATTTGCAATTCTCAAGAAAACTTGACTGGTGTGATAAACTTAGAATTTAAAATAATTTGCAATTATCCTGGATAAACAAGAACCCTTCAAATTGACAAACCCAAGGATTCTTAAATTGCACCAACAGGATCAGGGCATGCCCAGAGATGAAGTACATGACCATAAAGCTTATAGCTTGTTACAAATATCCAAAATACGATATCATGAGCCAATACGCTACAAAGAAATGATAAATACACTACAAAGATATGAAGACAAATAGTATATTCGGTAGGAAGAGGAAGCAAGGGGGAAAGGGGAGAGAGGGATCGGCCCATCCAAGGTTATTCAAGCTTTGATTTGGTTGTTGGTTCTCAGTGTGGTTATAACAACATTCATTTTTTAGTGAATCATGTATCCAGCAGTATCATAATTTACATAATTCACATCCCTATCATCTTTCCTGTGTACCATCTTTCCTGCTTTACAAAATCATATCCAAGGGACTCACTAGGCCAGTTAACCATGCCATACTCCTATAGTTCAAACAATGTTGAGACTTGTCTAGTTACATCTAAGTAAGAGGTCACTCCATTATATTAAATATCTTATAGAGATAAAAACAATCGCAGAGGGATATATCACTATTTACTCTTAAACAAAATTCCTTAGGAGAAAGCTGGTGGGTAACTATAGCTATACGAATATCAGACACAACCACACTACCTCCTCCTCGAAATTAGAATCTCATTTGACTTTTCCTCATGCATAATTTGCTAAGGACACACTTAAACATAATTAATTTCAACAAATATTTCCATATGATATCTTAAAACTTAGAATTAATCACTAAAATGTGTCTTAGGCAAAACTTAGAATGCATGTCAAAAGTCAAAAAGCCAACTGGAAGTTTCATTTCCAGATGGAGGGAGTATGTAACCAACTTATTCTGACATGCCAATAACAAAAGAAGTGGTATGATGGTAAAGTTTACCTAAATGTTATCCGATAAAAGAGCTATGCACACTCATTAATAATCTGATGCAAAGGATAAGTTGCAGCCCTACCAAAAAAGTCCTAAAAAAGGATAAAAAGCAAAACCAAGTTTATAAATGGAAATCAAAAGCTAGTCTTAATGCTCTGCAATTTTGAATATAGCAATATACTACCTACCGTTCCAATCATAATAAAAAAATGGACCTAAATATCAAAACCAGACATTCCAATTGCTCCAAACATCTCCAGAAGAATCAAGAAACAGGCAACACAAGTTAAGAAGATGCAGTCAACAAAATATAATATTTCACATAAATAATGGGAGAAATAATCAACACAGAGATCTGAAAATAGACAATACATTAAAAAATAAATCATCGGAAGATTTTTAACCATTTTTATTCTATCAAGTTCATATAAATCTATCCAACTGGCTACTGTTATCTTCAAAGCCAACAAGATAACATATCACTACAACATGAAAATTAAAAAACCAATTTATTTCTACAATTACAAATGAAAATTCATCCCAAAACACATCTGCATGCAACACAGAAACTAAAAGAAACTTAAAAAAGAATAAAACTTTTGGTGAGTATCAACACCAAGGAGATCAATTAAAATTTCATGCCAATTTTCAACTACTCTGACCGATTCGCGTACCTTTCAACCATATCATCATTCAAATTAATCCCCACCATAGCTTCACCCAACCCGCAGCTCACCTCCGCCAGCACATCCGGATCACTATAATGGGTAACCGCCTGAACAATCGCACGTGCCCGCCTTGCCGGATCCCCACTTTTGAAAACACCCGAACCGACAAAAACCCCATCGCACCCCAGTTGCATCATAAGCGCAGCATCAGCCGGCGTCGCAACGCCGCCGGCCGCAAAATGCACCACCGGCAGCCGCCCCAGCTGCTTCGTCTGCATCACCAAATCGTAAGGCGCCGCAATTTTCTTGGCGAAGGTGAAAACCTCATCATCATCCATGTTCCTCAAAACCCTAATGTCCCCCATCACGGACCGCACGTGGCGAACCGCTTCGATTATGTTACCGGTCCCAGCCTCCCCTTTTGTGCGAATCATGGCGGCGCCTTCTCGGATCCGCCGGAGTGCTTCGCCGAGGTTCCGGCGGCCGCAGACGAACGGAATCCTAAAATTGTGCTTGTTGATATGGTTCTGGTCGTCGGCTAACGTTAACACCTCACTTTCGTCGACGTAATCTATACCAATGGCTTCGAGGATTTGAGCCTCCACAAAGTGCCCGATCCGGGCCTTGGCCATGACCGGAATGGTGACGGCTTGTTTGATTTCTTTGATTAGTTGTGGGTCAGACATTCGGGCCACCCCGCCTTGAGCCCGGATGTCGGCCGGTACGCGTTCGAGCGCCATAACTGCGCAGGCTCCAGCTTCTTCGGCGATGCGGGCCTGATCGGCGTTTACAACGTCCATGATAACGCCGCCGCGGAGCATTTGGGCCAGGCCTACTTTGACGGAGAAGGTTGATTTCTTAGTGGTTTCGGTGATTGCGCCATTTCCGTAGACTGTTACAACACCGGTTTCGGCCATTTTGGTCTAGAAAGAATGGATCTTTGTGGCTCAATTAGGATTTTAGGACACTAAGTGAACAATTTCAGATACGGGAGATGAATGAATTAATGAATGAATTGAAAAGGTAGGTGGGGGAAGAAGATCGGTGCTTTCTAAAAGTTGTTCGGGATTCTGGGGTCTGGTGGCTAATCTAATCTCTCTCTATTATTTTAATTTTTGTAATGGAAAATCTCTGTTATTAGCAGCATATTTATAATCAGCCCTTGGACTTGGTGGACTTGGCACTTGTTTTATTTTTGTTTATACAAAAAAATTACCCCCATCCCATAGGACTTCCTCGGCTACAAAAAAATGATTATCATTTTATCCAAAGTTTTTATATTTGGATCCATCATCGAATTTAAAAAGATACTAAATAAATAGATTAATGATTTAATTAGTTATCGAATTATTAACTCAATGTTATCATTAATATATAAAAATATATATTATTAATAATTAATAAAAATTAAAAAAATCTTATTTTAAATAAACTAAAACATAATAAAATTGAGTTACAATATTATTAAATATGGTTAATTTTAATATTAAATTTTTTTGGGTACAAAAAATAAAATAAAACTAAGTCACTGAATCAATAACGGGTCAAACTACCGGTCCAACTGAAACAATTCTTACAAAACGAAAAAAAGTTTTTCAACTAAAGAACGTAAAATTTTCCAAGAAATAATAATAATATGCTCTCATATAAAAAAAAAATTGTCATATCATAGAGAAAATAAATCTCACAAAAGATAAAAACAAACTTACAAAAAAAGAAATTTATTAGAGTGTAAGAATAAAAATTTGAGGGAGAGTTTTTTTAAAGATAAGGAAAGTCCTCCCCAAATTTAAGATAAATTATTGTCCTTTAGATGGACCACTATTGTGTCTTAATCAAAAAATTGTGGGCTGGATTCGGATTCCATTAAAATGCGAATCTACCATATAACAAATATTGTATTTACAATGATTAAAAAAAAATTATAGTATTGTATTTACAATTATAAAAATAAAATAAAAACTTATATGACAAAACTAGCATATATAATTGTAGATCCATTTGCCAAATCGTAATAACTTATATAAAAAGCATTGTGGACTTGTGGTGTTTCTAATATATGTTATCTTTGCAAAAATATTATTGAAACTGTTATTCATTTACTGTTAGAATATCATTTGATACGAATAATTTGATTTGGAACACCTGCCTGCTGGCTATCGATTTGACGCAGACTATCGTCAACAATTCTCTAAATAATTTTTTGGGTGGCTTTTAAAATGGAGTCAGAATAAAGTTCGTTTTTACATAATTATCATCGTTTTAGTTTATGGGATTTGATTAGTATAAAGTTGAGCGTCCAAGATTATCGGTTAATTAATAATTTCAACATCCGACACGTCATTCTTAAAAGAAATAGAAGGTCGGAATGTGATATTAATTTTTGAATTTTTTTGCCCTCATCCCGACCCTCTATTTTTTTCGAGAATGATATGTCTGGCGCCGAAATCATCAATTGACCGATAATCTTAAATGTCTAATTTCATGATAACCAAATCTATGTGTTATGGTTTATTTGGACCTCACGTAACCCAGTAGTGTTTCAAAATTTCCAATTTAATCCAATTTTTATCCTAAATAGAAATTGAAAGGTTTATTGACTCTTGAGGAATTGTGGAATAATCACTAGTCATGTAGTAATAATTTCGACAAGACAGTTAAGTGGATTTCTTAGCCTGATTATTAATTAAATTGGGTTTTAGATTTTTATTTTTGTTCAAAAGGTGCTTGTGTCTCCTGGAATGTTGATGTTACGAGTATTAATTGACATAAAATGAACCTAAGATTTTGGTGGTGTGGGTATTATTATTTGAGATGCAAATCATCATTTTATTGGACTCGCATGTTTTTCAGCAATTACAATTTATACATGAAGTTCTTGTAGTTCATGCTTTGATATTAGTTTTAATGTTACAATGAATTAAGCTACTCATATCATGCATGTCAATATTTTTATTAATGCTAATTTTCTAATAATGCAGTTAACTAGTGACACTGATATTAGTCCCAAAAATATTTCCATACTGTATAATATTTATAATATAGATGAGGATCTCCATCAATTTTTAATAAGTTATGCTGATGAAGTCTACCTGCAGAAGACTAGAGGAATAATATGTTATGTTGCAAAAGGTCGAATTTCTGTTTCGCACCAATGATTTGAATGAAAACCTTCTTGAGTTGTTATTTAGGTTTTAGTAGTTTTGGTTGGTGGTATGTGAGTTAATTTAGTTGTTATGTTTGATGTATGTATAATGTATGTATGTATGTAATAATAAGGTTAAACCTTGTTATACCTGTTTTATACGTGGATGAAATTTTGAGTTGTATAAAAAAAAATCAAGTTTAGAAAGAAAAAATAAAGTTTTTGTTCTAAATATTGACCTAAAATTTATGAGTAATTATTCAGTAATTCCATTTTAAGCGCTGAATAACAGTATGATATGCGATATTACGTAACAGGTATCCTAAAAGTATTTAATAATTTTTCAAAGTCTACAATAATAAAAAGAGAATATTAATATTTTCATACCGTTTTTTGATATTTTCAAATAGTGAACTCTATATATATAATCTATAACGATAATTAATCGCCGTTATATATTTATAGTGACACTTTTATAAAATTCATCATAGTATTAAAAAATAATATGAAAATATGAATTTTCTAAAAAGAAACCCACGACCCCTCAACCAGTATTATCGATCCGAAATATCTAAACTAATACGTGTCATGTAACTTTTGGTTAAAATTAATCTCTCCGCTCCAATATAAACTCTCTCTCCCTCTCCTACTATACGCGGTCCACAACAGAGAGAGAGTGAACTGAGCAGAGATGGGAGGAAGGAGCTTGATTTCGGTGACTCTGACGTTCAGTTTAGTCCTTTTCGGAACCCTAGCACCCGCTCAGGTACTTTTCCAAAGAGTGTTGATAGCCTTTTTCTGTTGTAATCCGATCATCTCTCTAGGGTTTTAAGCTATTTGATCATAATTATTTGATTGTTTTACACTTATGAATGATTACATGAGATTCGATCTGTGGTAGAAATCCATAATTTTTGACAAATGTATGTACTTTCCTGAGAATCGTCTTATCTGTTTGTCAAATAGTTCTTCAGCGCATAAAAATGTTGTCTTTGTTTATTCTGCTGAAGTCTGAGATGTATTGAGTTTCATAGTCGATTTGTACGAGTCCAGTGATCTATTATGTTTGGAGAGTTTCTTTGATCTTGTTTGCTGATAGAGAATTGAAATTGACACGCTGAAAGTTATAGAAAATAGAATGTATTTTTACAACGTACTTTTCTTGGATATGTTAATTACAAGCTAGTTAGCAACTGAGTCAGACTCAGTTGTCTTTGCTAAGAGAATGTAAACCGCTTTATCCTTATGACTGCTGCTAGGTTTGACATAAAAATGTTGTCTTTTTCTATTTTTTGATGAAAAATTTACTCGCAATGTATTGATTGTGAACCATCCTAAGAAATTGATTTGAGAAATCCTTTGGGCAAGGCTATTTACCAGGTAGGTGGTTGTTAGTCATACATCATAGTAATATATGGATATACATATTCATATTGTTGCGCATATACAGGCATGATACGTATGTAGTTCAACTATACGTGTGCACATTATAGTTAGCTATAAGTACATTTATGTGTACGTATTCATATGTATGTGTGCACATACACATGTTTGTGGACACGATTATATATTTATTAATCAGCATAAGAAAAAAAGAGCTTTTTACATATAAATGAATTTCAGTGAAATACATTTCATGGAAAACAGAGTCTACATTTAGATAGCCCTGAGAAAACTGGTTTTTTATTGTTTCTCCTTTCAGTCTGATTTTTCTTGTTGGCCAAGTTGTCCATTAATTTTAATAAGCTAGCGTAGTTACTCCCTTTTTCAAGTCTTGTGTTCATTAAGGTTAGAAATGATCAAGAACTTTTGGATAAATTTTTGACAAACCATAATATAAAAACAACTTACTTGATTCAATATAAAGCAGGTCTTCTTATTCTTAAATAAACAACAGTCAGTAGTTGTAACTTTCTTCTTCTAACGTCTTAAATAATCTGCCCAGCTTTATCTACTTTCAAGTTGCATAATTTAGTTTCTCCATTTCACAAGTGGAAAGAATGATTATATCTTTTTTTCTTTTCTTTTTTAGTAAGTGGAATGGTTATATTTGATAAATTCATTGGCTCTGCAGGCAAAGAAAAAGTCAAGTGAAGATTTGAAGGAAGTGACTCACAAAGTGTTCTTTGATGTTGAGATTGCTGGAAAACCAGCTGGTATGCTATATTTTCTGTATTCAAATCTATCATTTCCAACTGCTGGTATATCTGGATTATATTGTCCCTCTTTGTGTTTTTCAGTCAAAAGGTTGCTATGTGGAAGTAGCTTTGAGTATTGCTGAAGTATAGAAGTACCCCCATTACTATTTCCTTTATTATTTATTAGCAAAGTCACCTTTTATATGATAAGAGCATGAAAGTTCTCACATAGAATTTTTTTAATGAGAAGATGCACTTCTTGACATGCACTGATGTGGAGCATAGTGGTTTCTTTATGAATGGTTTTAAACTTGATCATTGAAATTATTTTGATTGTGATTTGGTAATTTGAGGTTCTCACAGTCAGAAGAAAAATAAGCTTCATACTCCTGTGATGATGATGTGGTTGATACTGATCCCATTTTTTTGAAAAATAAAGTTGAACTTAACACAACTTGTTTTGGTGTTTTTTTGGTTGTCTAGTATATATCAAATTAATAGACTATTGGTTTTTGATTTTCTAAGCCCTCTCAGAGTCTCAGTTTCTGGGCTGAATACTATTTTAGGGAACCCAAATCTGGTCAGCCTCTTTAAAACATATTTTTTTGGGTGTTTGCTCTTTTCCTTAGTTTTCTATTTACTTTAGTAGCTAAACTTTTAATCAAAACTTGATATTAGATATGCTTCCTGCGCACCAGGTGCTCATAACATTGGGTCAGAATCCTATCTTTTGACTTCACTACTAATTTCTATCGTAAAAAGTTGACGTAACACAACCAAGGGTGGAATCTACCTGCCTGCCACTTGGTTTTTGGAGTACCCCTGATCTTGTCTGATCCACATTTAGAATTCTTATTCCCGTGGAGGAAAGCACTCTACATTTAGATAAATACATAAAAGATTTACATTCCCTTGTACAAACAATGTGTTGTTTTTTCAAAGAGTAAAATACATTCCACAATATATATTGTGCATTGATGCCAGAAAGATATTTCTTTTGTTTTCAGGGCGTATTGTAATGGGTCTTTTTGGGAAGACAGTTCCAAAAACTGCAGGTATGACATTACATCTGATATCCTGCACTTGTTAAGGCTTTCTTTTAATTATTTCTCGCGTTGTATTGCATATATCCTTCATTCTTCGTTAGTACTAATTTGCATTTTTTTTTTACCTGCAGAAAATTTTAGAGCTCTCTGCACAGGTACATTGATATAAAAAATTCCCTTTATTTGGGACAAGTACATTGATTTAACTGCTTTTCCTTGTCTTCATTTATTGATCCACTTTTGATACTGTCAATGCTCAGGTTCAATGAGCATAGTATGGCTAAATAATTCATTTGTGTAATTATTTGTTATGCAAAGTGTACCTAATCTTTTTAAGTGTACTGAAACAACACAAAAATATGAGTCAGGAATTCAAAAGCAAAACAGCCTATTCCTGTCCATCTTAAATACTCCCTCCGTTTCAAAATATAAGCTCATTATTGACTTTTTGAAGTCAACTTTAAATATTTTCAAACTCAAAATTGACATAAATTACCTTAATTTTACTTGATACAATAATAAAAATTGTAAACTATAAAAAAAATATTGCTTATTGTAAGATTTATTTTCATAAATGTTAATGAATAATCTCAATTTTGAGTTTTAAAATGTCTCAAATTGACTTTCAAAAGTCAATAATGATCTTATAAATTGGAGCGGAGGAAGTATATCTTGCTGAGTTAATTTTACAAATGTGTTTATATTATTTCAGGGGAGAAAGGTGTTGGAAAGAGTGGCAAACCTCTCCATTACAAGGGGAGTAGTTTCCATAGAATTATTCCTAGCTTTATGCTTCAAGGTGGTGACTTCACCCTTGGTGATGGAAGAGGTGGGGAATCTATATACGGAGAGAAGTTTGCCGATGAGAATTTCAAGATCAAGCATACTGGGCCAGGTAGCAGGCTTATTTTCTTTCTTGGTGTCCTTTTTGTCTTCTTTCCAAATTCTCAGAAATAATATCAGCCACGTGACAAGGTTTTATTAAAAGTTAGTTACAGATTCAGTTACATGCTAGAAAATTAGCCTAATTTATTGTATAATGAACATTTTCTTTTTGTCTATGCGAAGGGCTTCTATCAATGGCAAATGCTGGTAAAGACACCAATGGTTCACAATTCTTCATCACGACTGTCACAACCAGCTGGTACGTAAATAAGTAAACTACTCATGCAACTGAATAGATAAATAAATTATAAATACACCTCATTTTTTTTGGCTCATCCGAAGAAATTTCTTTTAACATTTATGTGATGTATCAGCAGCACAGGGTCCTAGTGACTCGTAACACTCGGCCATGGAAGTTCCTGTGCTTATTAACTGTGTATCTAAGGCTCAAATTCTTTGACTCTCTTAAAACTTCTCACTGAAACTAATGCAGGTTGGATGGCAAACATGTCGTCTTTGGGAAGGTGCTATCTGGAATGGATGTGGTTTATAAGGTGGAAGCTGAAGGAAGACAAAACGGAACACCTAAAAGCCTAGTTGTGATAGCTGACAGTGGTGAACTTCCTCTATGATTACATTAGTTTGTCCTCCAGAAGCCTTTTTTATTTAATTTTAGTTTGTTTGTGTTTTCCTTCCATTTTCATTCCCAAAAATAGACGATCTTGAGTTGTAATGAATAATTAATTAGTGAAAGAAATGACTTTTCTCCGTAACCATCGAACTGCAAAATTCTGATTTGTTCATTTTATCCCCTTTAGATGATATGCAAGAAGAAATAACCCAACAAGAATAACATAAACAGGTTGATCATCTAGCTCCACATTCAAGTGAAGCATTATAAATGATCAGTTGCATATATTATCTTTGCCTCAAGTTTTGCACACAATTTTCCACCTAAACATTTCCATCATGTTTTATTTTTACTTCTCTCCATCACAAAAGGCCGTCATTAGGATTTAGGAACTGAAATGACAATAGAATCAACGAGTATTTATCTAATGAGTATATTGAATCTTCTCTTTTTAATTCTCAATTTTAATTTTAATTTTTTATGACGATCACTACTGCATAGACTTGGTCATGGGTCGGCAGTAGTATTTCTTACTTAATTCAGAGGGATGATAACAAATGGTGCTCTGTTTTGTGCTATAAACATTATCGTTAGCTATATGCATGTTCATCCAACTGAATCTCTTTGGAGATCATGCTATTAAAAAACTTATCGATTTTTCCATTTAATTTCGTAACATTTACGTAACAATTTCTTTTGGTGTTTGGTATAGATATTAAGGCGTGACAAAAATGTATTTAAATATTCTATTTTTATACTCTATTCTACAACAAGGTAATTTTTATTAATAAAATTACAAAAGTATTATTAATAAATTAGCTGTTTTATATTTCGTCAAGAGTTTTTAATGAGAGAGAGAAGGGAAAAGAAAAGAAAAGAAAATAGAGTTTTACTTGATAACGGATGAGATGAGGATTATAAGTGTTATGGTTAGATATCAGTTTCATTTATCTCCAAATCTTCTCATTCCTGAGAACACAGTTTGGTTTCTCTCCCTTTTTCCCTAAAATCACCAATCTTGACCCATTATTTTTATAAGATTTTTTTTTTATAAAACTAACTACCAAAAGGGAAAACAAGGATTTCATGGTGAATACATAAATTTAATCCATTCAAGAATTAATTGAAGTACAGAAACTACCAGAAAGAATATTATTTGTATTTTTTTCCCACTCTGCATAATAATGAATCATATTTTTCTTTATAATAGTATAAAATTAGAATTATTTTATATGTAAAACTAATAAGTAAGCCCACTTAATTTTTTGTATTTTATAAAGTATATATTTAAGTGAATCCACTGGATAAATTTATGGCTTTGTCATCAATTCCATGCAACTAACACTAAATAAAGAAGGAAAATTATAAACTTAGTCGAAAAAATTATCCACCAGCTTTATTTGTAAAAAGACAAAAGAGTATGACCTTATTTTATTTATATTTTATAAATAAGGTGGGATCATACTCCTTTGTCTTTTATGAAAGTAAGACTTGTGAGTAATTTTTTCGAGTAAGTATAAAAGTACCCAATAAAAAATGTATTATTTTAAGTGTAAAAACAAAATATTAAAAGTATAACTTTATGCTATGGTTGGATCTAGGGAATAGAATAAAAGAAGGACTGTAATGAAAAATAGTGTATTAGATGATTATTTTGGAGGATAAGCTATTTCAATTGAATGAAAATTTATTTTATCCCTTTAATTTTTATTCTATGTGAGAGATAGTGGAATAAAATTTATTCAAATGAAATGGATATGTATGATCACTATATTACATCACTCACTCTCATCAACAATCATACATATATTTAAAATACCTTAAAATCATTCCTCTATTTCATTCTTTCATTCTAAATGCAGCATTAATGTTAAGAAATTTTGTAAATGTAATTATTTTTGTGAGACAGAAAGATTATTATAATGGGAAGATCTAGGACGGCCTGTTCGGCACTGCCATTATTTTGCATTATCTTCCTGTTTCATCAATACTATACAAACATAAGAAACAAACCATCATAACAACCCACTCCATTTGTTCATCATGCTACCAAAATAGAAACTATATATATAGTCTAATTCTATCAAGATTGAGCATTACTCGTCTCTCTCTTTTAATCTCTTCTCTTAATTACTTAATTTGGTAGAACAGATGACAACTTTTGGGGCTGCAGTGCTCTTTTGTGCGGTCTTCTTTGCTATTCTTATTACAACTCCGGAGATTTACGCTGCGCATAATAATCACTTGGAACAAGATTTCTATTGGAAATCTTGCCCATCTGCAGAAAGGGTAGTGAGGAAGACTGTGAGCAAAGAAATTAAACTCAACCCTGGAATAGCTGCTGGTCTCATTCGGGTCTATTTCCACGACTGCTTTGTGAGGGTAAGTTCTATAAAATACTCTTACAGATATTTTTGTTATATATATATATATATATATATATATATATATATATATATATATAAAATAGTCTATTATACTGATTTTGATGATTCATATGCATTTAATTTCTCTCTCCATGTATGCACGTACGTGAGGTTAGCTTGATATTTTTTCTAATGGTCTCTATAAAAGCTTAAGCTTTTAGATGCATGTATTTTGCGAAGGCCTTAGAAATCTTCATCATGCATGCATGCATGCATGCATGCAAGTATAGTTCCAAGATTTTAATAATTCCACAAACTAATGGAGTATGCATTAATTGTTGTTTTAGGGTTGTGATGCTTCCATACTACTAAAGTCCACACCAGGAAATCAGTCAGAGCAAGAAAATGGGGCCAACGGCGCAACCCTAAGAGGACTAGAGGTGATCCATGAGGCAAAGGCCAAGCTTGAAGCTATATGCCCTAAAACTGTGTCATGCGCAGACATTATGGCTTTCGCTGCACGCGATAGCACGTATAGAGTTGGTGGTTTTTTCTACAAAATCCCTTCAGGGCGTCGCGATGGAACAATTTCCCTTGAATCTGAAGCTGGAAAAAACCTACCACCCCTAGCGCCAGGAGTTGAGCGGATACAACAATTTTTCACTAATAAAGGAATGTCCATCAAGGAAATGACCGTACTTTTAGGAGCTCACTCCATTGGGATTGTGGAGTGTGTGTTTTTTGCAAATAGGCTATATTCATTCAATGATACTGATACAACGGATCCGTCTTTAGATCCAAAGTATGCATCTTTTTTGAAGAAAAAATGCCCTAAAAATTCACTGTCAAATGAGAAGGTGAATCTTGATGTCATTACCCCGGATCGCCTTGATAATCAGTTCTACAGGAATCTGAAGAATAACATGGGAGTATTGGCTATAGATCAAGCCCTTGCAAGCAGTCCGTTGACTGCGAATATTGTGAAGAAATATGCCCAGTTTCCTGATGTTTGGGCTGCAGACTTTGCGGCAGCAATGGTGCACCTTGGCTCCATTGATGTTTTGACAGGAACCGAAGGAGAGATTAGAGACAAGTGTGGGGTCGTCAATTAGAATTCTGTCGACTGCTAGAGATGTGCTTGTGAAGTGATTGATTTATTTTACCTACGTACTAGGAAATTAATTTATGATGGATAATAACTTGTCACTTTGTTTTTCAGTCCATTTGCTATTCGTTTTAATTTTCCTTTTTGGGAAGCTCACCCCCCCCCCCCCCCCCCCCCCCCCCCCCCCCCCCCCCCCCCCCCCCGCGCTGCAATGCAATTGGAAGTATTTGTGCAAATTCATGAGCTCTTGATTTCTTTCTTTTCCTCCCCTCGTACATTATTCCATAATACTATCTTTGTTACAAATTATAAGTGGATCTATATATGGTCTAACATATAGAAAACATTAACATATGAGTGCTGCTTCCAGTTTAGGAAGTAAAAATTCACACACTGTTCCTTAACAATGCACATAACATTATTCTGGACAGTTTTACAAATTTTAAAAATCAATCGTAGTCTCCATGATTCCGCGTAGGGTTATCATTGAGCTAAATCTTAACCCTGATTTGATCTGCTCTAACACTGAATCGATATTTTAAATGGATCAAATCATGGATCAGATTTGATTTGGCCCACCAAAACAATGAAAAAATCTCGTATGGCTATCAAGTCATGGGGATTGGTTTCTAGAAGTCGAGTTGATTGACTTCAAAAAGGTTTGTGATTAAAATTATGCGTGAATTAAACTCTTTGATTAAATTCTTTGAGAAAAGAAATAGTTGAAGCATTTCGAAAGTAGGTGTTTTCTTTTCAATTTAGGACTAATAACAAAAAGGCAGGCTTCTATATATGTTAGCATCATTTTTCTTGCTCAAGCTCACAGAATATAAGGCTGAACAAATAGTAGCATTTTGGACAGCAAAACAAATTCTCTGTTTTGTTTTTCATCATCTTAGTGATGGACACTGATAGTTGGTTATCTCAACTCATCACATCATATGATTTTGAATAATCTTTTTTCTTGGTACAATTCTTATTCCTTCTCCCATAAAGGAAAAGGAAATAATACAAAAGAGAGACCGACCGGTACTTGAATATATATATATATATATATATATATATATATTCATAATACACCAATTCTTTGCGCCTTTGAAAATAATTGGAAACTACACAAATTATATATCAAGTATTTTTTTTTTTTTCAATTGTACTAGATGCGTTGTTGCTTAATCACTTTCTCTAGTATAATAATTACAGAAAGCTCATGGCAAGACTCACTAATCATTGTATACAGCGAACTGGAGTAAACAAAAATCTCAAGTCAATATAATTTTATAAATAATAACATTTTATAAATTAAGATAATTGAACAAATTAATATAAATTTATAAATAATCCACTACATAATAAATCTCATCATTCGTCCACTATCACACTAGTGGATTATATTGGACTAAAACATGGTTTCCTCTGATATGACCGATTGACAAGTCTAGTACTTCTGCGTACATGATGGGTTACTCTCTCTCTCTCTCTCTCTCTCTCTATATATATATATATATATATAAAGCAAGGTAAGTACAATACTGTATTACTACTACAAGAGATCATTTGCCTTTACAAACGTAGATAGTATTATACTATTATGTTACACCAGTAACACTACTGCATTACTAGCCATGACATTTTTTTATTTTTTATTTGGAAGAATGAATTGTTAAATAAAAGATACCGAGACTTTCCTTGTAGACCTATGCTGTAAATAAGTCAAAAAGTTTTGATCCCAATTTTGCATGTCAAGAATTCTAAGGCATACCAAAGGCAAATTTAGTTTTTATTATTCTTTGATATTCTTCTAAAAGATACTGTCATATAAAAGCAAAAATAATAATTCAGAAAATATATTAATAATTACACAGTTAATTATATAGTTGACCTAAAAGTTGATAATACCAACTCCAAAGGCAGAAGCTGATCACTAACAATTAATGGAAAATTACAACAATGAAACAGCCTAGTTGAAGTTTCACAAGAAAATCCAAAAACCTCTTTATCACAATCTTTAGTTTCCACATGGTTTCTTCTTACCAAGCTTCACTGAGCATCACCAACAGGAACCTTACATCAATAGAGAGTTTCTACTAGCCACTACTCACCAGGTCACTTGTGATGTGTTCTCATAACTGTCGCCGACAAATCTAACTTAACCAGCATAGAAGAGTAATTCTTTCTACTCGAGACAAGTTAAGTATCTATGCTTCATGACACATTATATTTACCAATCCAAGCAACTGGAAAAGTAGATTAGATTATTCACCACAACGAAGAGATGATTCATAAGTTATAAATGTACACAAAGATGTACAATTTGACATCATAGGAGTATAAATTAACTAACACGTTGTACAATCAACCCTGAACCTCCAGTATATGTAAGACAGCGCCGTAATACATAACTAACATATTGTACACAATTTTAAAAATAAAATAAAATTCAAGGTTATTTATCTGCATCTTTAACCTGGCCTTAAAGCACACTATAAAACTAGATTTTCCTGAGATAGTTAATCTACATATCTTCAGCCTAAGGGATTTCTTTCCAGCGGAAGTGATGGAAGGAGTAACATGCTAAAGATTCAAATCCTTTCTTCGATACTCTAAAGCCCATAAGTTAGCATAAACCTTACTACTGATAGTGAGCAGCAATCGCGTAATAATATTATTCAGTATCGCTATCTGTATCCAGAAAGCTGAACTCTGTCTGTCCATCAAGCTTGATTAGCAAAGTTCCCCTGTTCTCCTCACCCCATTGAATACCTTCTTTTTGTACAAGATCAATGACCTGCAAGCAACAACTAGCAACTTCAGGTACTGAACAAGCCTAAGAGAAGTGTAGACGTATAGATATGTTTCAAAAGAATAACCACATTAGTCTCCATGTACCAAGACCATATTTCTTAATCCATCATAACAGAAAAATATACACCCTCTGTCTGGAAAGTAGGGGACCATTTTCAGGACAAAGTACTTTTTAAGCCTGCATGGTGACAAGGTGACTTTCTATTCTTTCCGGGATAGGTCTGAAACAGAATATTATGCAAACAGCTTATTTTGTTCACGTGACTTGGGACCAACCCTCACTGGCATTGAATAGGATTCAAGTCTCACCATTTCAGTGAAAAGAAAAGGTAGACAACTAATATGACCAGTAAAAATTGTTATATATTTCTGATAAAACAATTCGTGAAATGCAGTCTACCAATAAAATTAAAAAAATAGCCAAGTAATATATCCATTAAGATTAGTCCAATTAACATTTGGAGCCCCTCGATTCAATTTCTATAACAGTACGGGACCCAGATTAGTCTACAAGCTATCTAGTAAAACCAAATCTTTTGCAATTTTTAACTTCCATAATGACTAAAGGAGAAACAAGTACAAGAAGCAGGTTGGTTGAGATGCATACCGACTGTTTCAGCTTTGACTTTCCTAAACCATGGCTTCCGCACCCAGTGATAACTTTGAACCACCGCACAGCTAAAGCATCAGAAAGGAAAAGAAACAAAACACAAAAATTACTAGCTTTCACATGTAAGTGCAAGTCCTATGAGTACATATCAAAACCAGAAGCATATAATCCCTATTGCAGACACTTACAGCGGACATATGCACCAAAAAGCAGGTGAAGTTTTAGAAGCTTCATAGCTTGTTTGACGTGTTGTCCATGCAGATCAATTGTTATCATATTTTCTATGCTCTTGTTTCTGCATTACATCTAGTAATATTAGAACCATAAATTTAAGGAAAATAACTATTTGTGTTAAACAATCACCAACCTAGCTTGGAAAATATCTTGGCTAGCCTTTTCATCTGCCTCTAGAGCTTTTTTATTATGTACCCTTCCCTAAAACAACGTGAAAAATCATGTCAGTGTACAGCGGAACTTTGGTGGTATATCCCCAGCTATATGTAATGTATATCAACTAGTGAATCTTAATAAAGTTTCTTCTCACTGCTCAAGATTCTTCAGCATTGGGTAAATCCACAACTACAAGTGAATAACAACACATAAATTAAAAAAACAATACCAGAGAAAATATATATTCCACCTTTGGGCATATCTATCCAAACTATAATGGCATCCGAAAAAGGACATAAATAAAGGAGAAATAAATGAATGAACCACTCTCAAGTTTTGCATCCTTTCCGACCATCTCCTCTGTACGTGCTTACTTAAATAATAAGGAACTTATCTAGTCAACAACACGTGTCTGAGGGGCTGACATATTAGATTAGGTACCAAGGATGTACCAGATCATCAAATATGTACCTAGATCACTTCCATTTGTCAAATGAACAAAGGAAGAAAAAGAGAAGCGAAACATGTAACTGGACACAACATCCCCACCACCCCCAACCCCATTTTTCAAACCATAAAAACCCAAAACCAAACTAAACACACCTGCTCAGAAAGGTATGCTGCATAGCCACGTTCCCCATTTGTATATGCTGTAGCTGCCTGCAAAAGAACATGCCTTTCAGTGTTCAATTCAATTAGGTAAACAATATGATTTGATATCTGGAAATTTTAAAGGGAAAAACAACATGCACTAAACAACCAAATTCATACTTCAAATCACCTTCTGATGATAGGACTTCATCAAATCCCACTGCTGCCTCGCATATTCTCTACAAACTTTGTATTCCTCTCCTTTAGCAACAACAGAGTTAAATGTAGTGAAGAGTTAGATAGAATGATAGACATAACTGATGCTGAATCCAGGATAGGGGGAGGAGATAAAAGAGGGGGTAGAGGATGATAGGGTGTGCAGGTTTATTCATAAGAAAACGCTCGCTCTTTTTGTAAGGAAAATATAACGAAAGGAGTGTTATCCCAACATACGTAACATCTACAATAACAAGAATCTGGAAAGCAAGCTTCATTTAAGAGTTGGCCAAAAATTGAAAGTTGTTCTCCATGTTATATATGACTACATATACTATTGCAGAAGACATTGCACACACCACTTACAGGTCCCAACTTCTTAACACGACGACAGTTGCCTAAACTACAGAAGAAAAATACTCTGTAATATATTATATAGGGCCTTCATAATTTCTCCTAATATTCTGAGTACAAAAAGGTCATCTAGATTTTGTATGCTTGGTTCTTGTCTTTGTCAAAATTGTGGCATTCATGTGTCAAACCAATTGAGGTCCAAATGCTTGCAAGTTCCAATTTTTTTAATTATTCTATTATCACATTATTAGTCATCGTGTGTAGTAGTGTAGGTTAATATGAGTTACATCCATATTGCTTACAAACTTATGAATTTCTTCTACTATCCGTGGGTATTATATGTACATCGCAAATTAGAAGTTAGCATAATTATTAATTCCCCCCATTCTACTTTAAAGGTCATGGTTTAACAACAATGTTCGCAACACAAAGTTCAAGTCAAGTCGTTGACACATTAAATATATATATTTTTATATTTCCTGGTTTAAAATTACATTTAAGATGCTAACGAATTATTTTAAAAAACCATATTATAAAATATTATTTCTAAATGTGTTTTTTGAATGTCTTAAACTCCGTGCTCGCACATGGTTTTGAACCATGACATTTAAAGAGAAACAGAGTAAATTTCTTTATGCATAACCAACAGCATGGAATCCCGTGTGCTAGATAGATAGCTGTATGACAACACACATGAAGCCTGAAGGCCCGCCTAGAGATGGAATAAGAAAACACAGCAAAACCACACGCTTAAACAGTTGATATAAGCAATAAGAAATACCATCAGCATGTGGCTTTGGTTCTTCATCCCTAGAAGTGCAAACCTGAAAACTTTGTCCTAAGGCTTCCATTTTCTTTACCATATTCCTCCAGTTCATAGAGCTAGGTTTATGTTCCGAACTCCTGGGTGTGTTGAACAAAGATTCCAGAACCTTCTGTGGGAGTTCTGATTCAGAAACTTTGGGAATAGTTGACGAATGTTCTTCAGAACCAACAAGAACCTCAAAATAATTCCTGAGGCAATTACAAAATGACGAAAGCAACTACACTTTTTAATAGTTATTAATAAGTTCCTCGACCATCATAGAATAAACCAATACGAAATCAAAGTATTTAACTCCTATGACAGCGGATAAACATGCAGAGAAAAATTACAAGTTCATTACACATGATATAAAATGCAAAATTACACATCACAAAATAATTATTAAATTTCTTATATTGCCAAGCAAATATAATTAGCAAAATCAAAGGCCCTATATAGCCAACAACTTTGGCTTCGGCGTGAGATGAGAATCCCAAATACGCCTTTTTAATGACACAATTATGACACATAACACTGAGAATCTTTTCTTGTTAGCTAGAAATAAGTTATTAATAGAAAAGAGAGAAGACAAACAGAGGGGAATTCCATTGACCCTATACAAATGGAAATAAAAAGTTAAGAAAGTGCATTAATAGACACTGATATTGATGGCTTCAAAAGAAATAATTTTTCCAATTGCCATAGATTCTTCATAAAAAAAAAACACATCCTTTATAAAACAATATGGGGTAAACTTTTGCAAGTTTAATATAGGAGTTTTTATAAGCAATATTCATCAACACTTCCAAAAATGGGGTGAATTCCATGTACACAAGACGGGTACAATCTAAAGCATGGTTTTATTTTTTAAATAATCCAAAATTTTCCATACACTGAAAAATAAGAAGCTGCTACCCCCAAAAACTCTTGACAAGAAAAGAAAGAAGGGGTGGGGGGGGGGGGGGGGGGGGGGGGGGGATGGCATAACAAGAAAAGTGCACCATCTAGTGGAGACAATACATTTATTGACACAAGAGAATCAGAAAGTTATAGCACCTTTATAAGCATAGAATGATGGTTTGACATATGTAGATAGATGCCATAGTGTACAAGCTAAGTCTTAAAAGTCTATTTCATCTTCTGTGCTTTTAGATGATTACAAACACTGAGATTTGTAAGCTACCTAATTCAAACTTTGGGTAGAGCGGACATGATAATTCCGAAAGATAAACAACTATCCATATCTATTAAGCACCCTCTGTACCCATTAATAAGACTTCCTTATGGATGCTTAGGAATATTAATAACATGTTTAAAGAAGACTTAATAAACAAAAAAACCATCCAACTTTTGGTATGTGTTCATTTAAACCAGTGAGATCTTTTTTTTAACAAAAATACCCATAACATTTATAAAAAGGTAACAAAAAAGACCAAAAATTAACTAGATCCCAAACTGTGGTAAAATATTGCTGAGGTGTCTTTGAAGTGTACAATAAATTATTTTTTATTTTCTTTTGGTGACATAATTCAACATCAATTAAATATATAATAAAAAAGGCAGAAACAATGATTAATATACAAAACAACACTAAAAAGGCAAAAAGAAGAGCTAATTAAAATAAGAAAAACAATTGTTAGTAATAAGAAACATCAATAAGAATAAATAAAATAAAAAATACAACACCATCCAATGTCTGAGAACTGTGACCTGGATTTGGGATTGGGGATCTGAGAATTGCCTATTTGGGAGGGATCGATGAAGACAATGATTTTGGGGGGAGGGATTAAGACGAAGATCTCCTCACCGTTTCAAAAGTAAAACCCACAACACCACTATCATCATCCCAATCCCGCGACAGCAGCTATAAATTGAGAACAATCATCGCTGCAAATTTATGAGGATTTTGGACTGAATTAGCTCGATGGGACTCCATAAATCTTTTTGAGGGTGCACCCATGCTTGCAGTTGGACAAGGCTAGCAAAATGGAAAGTTTGTGTAGGATTTTTAAGTGTTTGATGGAGAGAGAAGAGTATACGGGTCATTGTTGGGTTGGTTGGTGGTGGTGGAGGGTTAGAGTTGGGATTAGGGTTTCATTTTGGGAAGATGACATTTGTTTTCTATAAATTATTTTAAATGTTAATTATGAAGACCGACTTTTAAGTTATTAATTTTAAAATAGGTATTTACAATTTTGCCCTCTAAAAAGAATATTAAAATATATTTATTTTACAATTCATCATCCAAACCATACGACACGTCAGCACTTATTAACCATGGTTTGGAAACAAGTCAATTTTTGGTCATTTTGGTAGTACTTCTAGAAATATAATGGGTATATGGGTTAAAAAAATAATCTTTAATGGTTTAAATTGAAACAAACTAAAAGTTGAATGGTTTTATTGATCATCAAGTCAAGAAGAACATTACCACTGTCATTAGTAGGAGTGAGGAGTAAAACTAGAACAGCAAATTTTCCCATAGTTTCACTATCACCAAAATGATCAATGCTTCTTAAAGCCATCGATACCCACTGCAGATATTGCATGCCACTAAAAAGGTAACATTTTAATCCCACTAAAGAACAAGAAAAGGAAAGTGCAGCAACATCACATAACAGTCGTTACCTGCTATTATAGCCCATAGACCACACATTATCCTGAAGTTCACTTTCAGATGAATGAGAAGTTGAGTCAGATGTCCTATCTGTTGGCTGTACAATTTTCAAAATCAGAATAAATTACCAGATACTTTAGTAGGTTTGTAAAGATAATTATTACTCCCATCGTATCAATGTCATGGTTCAAAACTATGCAAGTGGTTAGGAGTTTAAAACTATGATAACACAACTAGATATAATATCTTTCATATTTCTTTATTTAACAATGCACTTCAGAAGCTAAAGAACAAATAAGAGCATCCTATATCACTAAATAGTAAATACTCTCACCGTCCACCAAAGGATGGCATAAATACTAATAAATTGTCTCAAAAAGGATGACTTCATTGCAAAATTTTGGAATATTAAGACATTATTACTCTCAAAGTAATAATAACTACCCATTATTACCTAAGCGAGACCCGTTATTTTTATATTTAAGCATCAAACCTTAGTTCGTAAGTGGGCACATTATTTTATATTTAAGCAGCGCCCCTTACTTCTTAAGCAGGGCCCATTATTTCATATTTACGCTTGAGGGTAAAATAGGAACATGCACTATACTCTCTTCTCTAAACTAATTTTCTTAATTTGTGTGAAAATTGTGTGCCATCCTTAGGTAGACGGAGGAAGTAACATTTTTTTCAATGCGTGTTTTAATGCCTTAAATCTGTAAATATTTATTAAATCTGTGAATAAATGAAATCTAAAATTGTGATACACTGAAGAGTCTAGATAATAACATATATTAACCAGGCCCTGATGCCCTGTTAAGAATAAGTGATAGGTTTTAAAGTTTAAACTGGTGAGTTTGGTTCTTGATAGGGCAGAGTAGAGGAAAAAGATTCATCTAAACCACCCCAACAATTTTAGGATTAAGTCTTAGTACAGTTTAGTTGAGTTGGTTTAAGCTTCAATAGCATAGCATGGCATAGCTTGCATTTGACTTGAGCCATCCATGTAAAGTACCATACATAGTTCTTCATATTTGCAAATTATAAACAGAAGAAATAAAATCAGTCAAAACACAAAAGAGAATTCTGGATCTATGATATATTCTTCGCAAGACAAAAAAAAACAATATTGCGAATTGACATTAAAATTCAAGGAAGAGTGATTATAGTAGCAATGTTGTTCAAAGATAAAACAAAATACATAGAATTTATGGATAAAAAATATAATATTTGTACCTGACTAAAAATCTTAAATAAATTTGTATAAATTTATAATGCCAGAGTAGACAATGAGCAATTACAATAGAATAATGGGAATTTCAAGAAAATAAAAATTACATAATGTTCGAGGGATGAGCAAGTATATATATCCAGCAGTATCTTCAATTTCTAATCCTCTTTAACATAAGCATCCAAGTTCAATACCATGACCAACTACAGAAAATTTAAATCAGATAAATTTTATTTTTCATCCCTTGATATATTAAAATATCAGCGAGTCTTTAGTCAGAAAGGTGAAAAGGTCAAGCATTTGGCTTTGTATAAGCCAACTTAAAAAATTCACAGTGTGAATAAGATATATGACCTAATATATATGTAAATACCACAAAGTTCAATAGCAACAAAATAATGATGTTACTTACATGGTCATTAGATTCAACAAGGGATACCGAGTCTTCTCTAATGTTAACACTGTCATCTGTACCTTCGCCATTAGATGATGGCTGGGTGGAGGAGGAAGCAGAGAATTCAAGCAATACATTCATAGCCTGGAAAATTGTGTTAATAAATAATCCATTTCTCGAATTTGATGATGTAGCATATAATCTGATGGGGTAGCAGGTTTATTGAATACATTTTGCAGCCAAACAACATCCAAACTAGACCCTCAACAAATTCATTGTAGACATGACATTAACTCCATGGTGTTCTATGATACATGGCAAAGATTATAATACCTGATGCCCTGTTCAGTCTAATATAGCAGTTTAGCGAACTTCAACTGGAGATAAATAAATTTTAAAAAGTATTGTGTTTATCCTTCGCCAAACGAAAAAAGCAGATAGGGGAAGAGAATGAGGCATACGAAACAAAATCTAAGAAGGAAATCAAAAAAGGGAGAGAGAAACAAAAAGAAAAGATACAGAAACAACGTAAGGCAATTGAAGCAGAAGCCATTTCCCAATAAACGTCAGATAAAAATAAACAATCGTGAACTTTGGTTCATCTATCTAAGACAATATGGTACATTACCATAACATATACAGAAATGAACAGCCTCAAAGAACCATACTCATAAAAGCTAAGTGAACCTACATTTATCACACTCCTTTTCATCTAGAAGTAATTGTTTCTGTTTAGTTTTTTGACAGAAAATTTAAAATGCAACTTGAAGAGAGAAAAAATACTACCGAAAAAGAATAATTTAAAAGGTCATTCATTGCCTTTTTCATCAGTTGTTTTCGTCTCTACATTTAGAGTATGCGTAAACTGCAAGGAAAATATGGGGTTTGTGATAGCTTTGCTGGAAACATGGTGATGATTGCAAAAGCAAGGAGATTGTTTTAATAATAATGTTGTGAATATACTGTGATTTGTTAATATGATCCAAGTTGAAATAAGGAAATTAGTGTACAACCTTTAAGGTAACAAAAATGCAAATACACAAGTATCTCCTATTTCTTCTACTTTTTCCCTTTTTCAGGTAAGAATCAAAGGTGGAGATAATATTAGTAAATTTGGAGAAAAGGATGGGCATCTATACCTGGGTTCTGTGAGAGCTAGTAACAAAGACTGGTGATAATAAAGGGTAACGTTAATGATCACGTGGTAACATCTATGGAGGTGGAATAATGATGTGACAATGGTGGCAGCAGCAACAACCTCAGTAATAGCAATGGTGTTATGATGACGACAATGTGGAACACTAGCAAGAGGAAGGCAAACTTCGGATTTTGCTGGAGATTTGTTTTGGAAACCTTGTACGTTTAGAACTTTAGGGCTACATTCAGTTAATATTTTAAGTGTTTTTTAGGGCCACTTGGGATTTTGATGCCAAAGATACTTCCAAAATACAATGCTATTTAGCTACTTTAGTAATTTCAACTAGCTGACGAACAAATCCAATATGGCATGAACTTCAATTTTAGTAATCACATTTTTAAGAACAAAAGATGTGGGGGTGGAAGTGGAGGGAATGATGGGATTGGATCTGTCAAATGCCAAATGATCATGTCACTTATAAGGCAGCTCCAAATGCATAAAGTCAAAATCAACTAAGTAGCAACTTACTGGCTAATTGAACCAATTTACTGTCATGTTCATGAAAAGTGTATATCCTAGTTTTCGTCAGCATGGTGGATCAAATTCTCTAATATATCAGCTTCAAGAAATTTTCTTGCATACTTCCTGGGAAGCAATGAGAAGGATTTGGCAAGAAATATTTTAATTATGTACTAATTTATTTAATGGTGAATATAATAGTTACAACTATTGCAGGAAAAAGAAAACCATGTACAACAGAAACAACAGCAGCACAAGTTACCAGTAATGCAGCTTATATAAAGGCACTTCTCGTATAAAGTAACACATTATAATATATAAAAGTCAGGCTTATATTTTAGAATATAATTTAACGGCAGACAAGAGAATCGGGTAACATATCGGTAACTTAAACAGGGAGAAGCTCTGGTTGAACTTATGAGCATAGTTGTCAAATCGTGAATCGTATTGTGTATCAAAAAATCCCGTATCGTGTTTCATGTATCGCATCGTAAGATACGAAAACAAAATAAAAAATATAGTAATATATATTTAAACATATAAAATACAAGCTTGACTATATATAAAAGTAGTCAAGTAAATATTATTATAAACTAAAAATAAATTTTAAAGTTAAACAGTAACCAAAACATTCTAAATTGATTTATTAGATATTATTTCAGTAATCTTTATAGAGTAATAAAAGAAAATGAAAATTCAAACTCACCTTTAATCTATAAAACAAAATAGAAAAATTCAAATTAACAAGTAGAGATTTATATATCTGCTTATAAAAAGTGACGTGAAAAAAATAAAACGACATTTTCAATTAGATACAATACTCTAAAAAGTGTTTAAAGGCTCATGAAACAATATAGAATATGTTTGTGCTAAAAAACCTTTACAATTAAAATGTTATTTAAAAGTTTTGTTTTTAGTCTTTTGAATCTACATGAAAACTTTTTCAAGAAGTATTGTGCATTGTATTATAGCGTCAGAATCGTATCGAATCGTAATTGAATTGTAAAATGTGATATCATTTTATATTCACCCTACAACACGTATCGAATTGTCTCCGTATCGTATCGTAAGATACGTATCGCGTATCGTATCGTAAGATACGTATCACGTATCGTATCGTAAGATACGTATCACGTATCGTAAGATTCTGACAACTATGCTGATGAGTAGTAATGGCAAGGGAAATTTTCAGGCATAATGAAAGAACCATCATATTTTTCAAAATGAGATAAATGTCTTATAACTATCACTACTAACTGGGTTCAAATAAAATAGAATACATAAAAATCTAACCCCAGCCTGAGAGATATTCAAGTGCATAGATCATAATTCTTACCTTCTCAACATCATATTCGCACTGACCTGCCAAAATGAAAAATACAAATTCTCAGGTCATGCAAAATTTGACAAAAATGCATGTCCATCTTAAAAAATTACAGACGACGACTTGTCAAAAAATAAAAAATAAATAATATTGAAACTAGCTACACATATTTGTGACTCCATTCATTTGCATGAGACTAACTATCAGTAGCATTTGTGAGACTAGTTTTATAATTACCTGGAAACGAAAAAGATCCATTCTCAAGAAGTCTGATTATTTTCTCCAAGGCTCTAGACCATTATATACCTAATGGCAATCATCAAGTTCCTACCTTGATTACCACTGTTTTAAAGTTCTAAATTCCCCGCTTAGGCTCCGCCTACAACCTATGCAGTCCTCTACTGCATCAATCGATTTAGGTAGGTGCCTAGGCTGAATTAGTCCTCTACCGCATCAATTTAATGAAGCTTTGTAGCTCTATAATGCTTGAAATGAATTTGATGTACCTTTAGAAATTAGTTTTTTGTTATTTTTTATGTAAAATTTAGAATCTATACATCTAATATATGCTTTGAGTAGTATATACAAATATATACAGTACAAAGATAGATCAATAAGACGCCACTACATAAGAAAACACCTAAGCACAATCTAGGTGGTGGAGGGGAGGGTTAGTTGCAGTTAACTCCATTATTATGTTGTGTTTTCCTAATAACGTCCTAACTAGTGACTCCGACATCATTATCAGCCTTCAAAATTTGCACAAGTGCTATTTTTAAATTGTGCCAAGTGATATTTCAACCACTGTTTGTCTTGTACTTGCAAACAAACAGATGGGGAACAGAATAATTACAGGCACCATTAGCTACCTACTTCACAATATCAAGTACCCGTTTACTTCCTAATACCTCTAGCAAGAAGCCTCAAAACTCCAAAATCTGGAACAATCAAATTCAAATAACATGTGAATTTAAATTTTTTAAAGCATTCAAACAAACATTAAAGTAAAATAAAAAGTAGAACTTACAAAGCACATCTCTAACCACAGCCATGTTTAATTCACACTCGTCACCAAGCATAGAACATAAAAACTGTTCCGTCTCCCCTTTGCTCGCAGCTGAATCATTAACACCCTTCCCTCTAATAGACACCTTCTTAGGCGTTGACCTCACATAATCTTTTCCCAAAACCGTAGAAACCATTCCCGAAGCAGCAACAAGCTTCTTCTTTGGCTTAACCTTAACCCCATCATCCAGTCCACATTTGGACTCTACATACATTTCAGAGCTAGAAGTAGAACACAACGACAAGCTTCCACTCGAACTGGAACAAGACACAGCCCGATCATCCGAAAATCCCCCAATAATCTCGGCAGCTTTATCCGGGTCACCATTAGCCTCCTTATAAGCCGCAGCCGCTTCCTCCATAGAAACGGAAGCAAAAGCCTCCATCAAACCGTTCAACACCCTGATTTCCTCGCTATCTTCCTTAGGAACAATATTTTTGGTTCCATTAGCTTGCTTCGGAGGCCTTGATCTCTTCTTCTTCTTCGCATGCTTCATTTCTTTCGTCAATAATTGTACCTACAAATACACTACATACATTTCTCTTTACGTATACATAGCTGGGAGTAAAGTTGAGGAACTACGTCGAACAAACAGATCGCGTACAAAACTGATGAATCATCAGAGTTCGAATTCTAAACATGGAGGAACAGGGGTTTGAATGATTTGGGTTAATTTGGTGATGAATCCCTAAAATAGAAAGGCGGGCTGATACACAGATTTAGAAGTGTTTTCAAATTAGGGTTTTATAACGAGAATTAAGATGGAAGAGAAACCCTAGTTTGGAGACGGTAACGATGAAAAGGAAAAGGGGATCTTTTACTGGTTTTTGTTGGAGGAGGAGAAGGTGGGTTAGAATTAGATTACGGGAATCCAGTAAAACGCGTACATATTTCTCTGGACAAAAAAATCTCAGAATCATTTTAACTTTCTGATTTCTTTTTGGCAATTGACCGACAATGATTCAAAAAATAATATACATACATATATATATATATATATATATATATATATATAGGGGCGGATTTTAGAATTTTTTTCAAGTAAAAGCAGATTTTAACTATTTATTTATTAAAATTAAATAAAAAAAATTTTGAACTAATCATAATATTAATTAATTATAATAATGTTTATAAATTATAAAGCTATCCTCCTAGACCTTATAGTTTAAAAATATTCTAAAATAGTTTCATTATTAATAGTGATGTTGATGATTCATTTTTGAAACGTTTGAATTTTGACCTCATAAGAATTTTGACCACATGTTATGAATGTCTAAATCAATTAAAATATAAGTATGCAACAACCCTAAACAAACAATTATTTTATGCAATGTAAATAGAATTCTATAATATACAACAAATAAATATTCATAATCCAAATTAAAAAAGGAATTTCAAAAAAAATTAAATTAGATACAATTTAGAAACTTACTTCGATTACTTGTCATAGTTTAATTTGAATGATCCCATAAATGTTCAAAGCCTCAAACCAAATTTATTTTCTATATTCAAACAAAATTATGAATTAATTTCAAAGTATAAACCAGTTTTGATATCTTTTTATAAGTTTCGAATAACCTTTGCTTGAAATAAGATAAACAAATCATCCAAAATTTATACTCAGAACACCAAAAATTATGCTAAGTCCATTAGTTAGATACAGAGAAGTAAAGTGATTATAACAACTAGAAATGAGGGACTGCTAAAGGCTCATAGTCATGGAGTTTAAAAGCTACACAAGATTTGATGTACTTGACAATGATCAGTACTAATAATTAGAGAGTTTAGTCTAAGGTTATCTTCATGTAGTCAATGTGTTGCCTAAATACAAATGTTAAACTAAAACTAAGAATAGTTCAATACACTGCCAATGATATATGTCATCTCCTTCATATTACAACTTAAAGGACTATTCATGATAAGAATACCACTTATAGTAGCTATACACTAATTAAGAAACTTATATCGACAGTCTCGGTGGATATATGTCCTTTTAACTATCTCCTAACTTATACCTATCTTCTTCCAATATTCTTATCAAAAATTTTAATCTTGTATTTTTTCTTAAATTCAGGAATTTCTATTAATGAGCTGAATATATATCTAAGCTCCTTTTCCATATAATATAAAAAAATTAGTACCATAAATACTTATATACATTATATGCTCTAGTTTTAGAAAAATTAAGCACTATGTAGTATATAATGAAACAAGCATTAATTTACTTATTTCTTGATTGTTTAAACCTCTCACTTGACATTACTAACTGATACAACAGTGTGGAAAAACAAAAATCAAAAATTATAAATATTGGGGTCATAAATATTCCCTGTTCAAAATAACCACAGCTCAAAAAAACGAAAAGAATTCCAAATATTTATTTATTTTAAAATAAATTATGTTGATAAATGATAAGTAACTCCAACTATAAATTGAACCAGTAATCTTAAAAAAACTCAGTTTGTGCTTGTATTTAGAATATGAATGAATTTTATTTTTTTTTACTTCTTCAAGTTTAACTCTTCTATTAATCTGCCCTTTTGAGTTTATTAACTTACATATCTTGTGACGCCCCTAAATCGGACTCACATCACCCAATTTGAGTCGCCAAAAGACTATAACAAAATTATTACAATACGTTGTACAGTACTCAATAATACACAACTAAATCTTCACGATTATTACAATTCTACAATACAGTGAAAACTATTATAATAACTATCTCGGACTGCTACTCCATTATCCTTTCCTCCCCGATAGTCTCGGCTACGCTCTTATTTTCTGAACAATTGAACAAAAAGAAAAGGGTGAGCTCAAATAGTCCAATAAGGAATATCATGATTAAACTAATGAAAGATAAATTATTCTTAGCCTTCAACAATTGAATTCTTAATCGAATATAATAGACAACAAGTTTTAAATCAACAGTTGCAGTTGATTTGTTAATAGAGTAATATAAACAGCAAAATTTAAATCAACAACAACAGTTAAGTTCTTAAACAAAGTTCAACTGCAGTGAAATAACCACCACTAAGAGAATCAAGTAGATCATGATATCTACTAGCGTCTCTTTTTAAGAAAATCAACATCAACTTTTATCATCTGAAACACTACTGGCCATGATCATGCCAAACAACAGTTCTTCTTTGCCCCCGGCTAAAGAGAACATTCATCACGTGTCCTTGTCATCCGACCAAAAACACCCAACAATTTTATCGCATTTATCCTATATCGTCTTTAACCTATATCGCCTTTAACTTATCATCTGTGTCTCAGGACACATATATTCAGAACAACCTGATACTTGATGATTGAAATAACAACGGAGATATAAATAATGAACAGAAGAAATAGGATAAACAATAACATTAAGAGTTAGCAAAATTTTACTTTGTCCAGATTCAAATAATGTCCAAATTGTCAACATGATGTATAGAAAAAGGTGTCCAAGTCCAGTAGTAATGTCCAAGATCCACTGAAAATAAGTTCAACGGTAAGGTTTTACGGTACAAAGAATTAGTCCAAAATGTTCACAGCTCAAATAAATGTGCACAATTCAAAAGTTTAAGGTCCATAAGTTCACAGTTTAAATATGACGATGAAAATTTAATATGAATGTTCTTGTCAAAGGGTATTAGATGAAGTGCAAACTATTAAATAAATATTAATGAATTATTAATTCAAGAATTTTCACCGTTTAATAATATTAGAGGTGCAAATGAGATACTTTTTTACCGTAGTAAGTTTAAGTGATAGAAGATGAAAAAGATGGTATCTCTTACAAGTAAGAAATAAAATGATATCCCTTTATGATGATGAAAAGAATGATACCCCTTACCGTAATAAGTTTAAGAGTTTGAAAGAAAATGACATTCCTCACCTTATCTCGTGACTAAGTACAGTTTTTATGAGGTTGATCAACCTATATATATATTCATAATTTAATTAGTAAATAACACATACTAATTTTATGTATATAAAATCATCAAAGTGACTATATAAATATACTTCAAAATAGTTTTTAAAGAAAATAATTTTTCAAAGTAAAATATTTCAAATAAAGTTTTTCAAAATAAATCTTCTGATAGTAGAAAAGTCTTATAAAGGAAAAGTTGTAAACTGATGTGTGTGTGAGTGTTTATATAACTTATATATATATAAAAAAAAAAAACTTACTTGAACAATATTCGTACCCTACCAGATCTTCAACGCTTAAAATAATTTTAATGCACTCAGAGAGACACTTATACTAAGAAATATTTAGAGAGTGAAAAGAAGATTGAGTGAGGAATGTATGAAACTCCTTATGCTAAGCCCCCTATTTATAACCAAGGCCTAACCAACTTTTTCACACACACATTACACATTTTAATCTTCGTTTTTTAATCTAAACTATTCATCAACCAACACACGTTTCATATTTTAGTCTGCACCGTTCTTTGACTAACACACGTTTCACGCCTACATACGTTACACATTTACACCCGTTACACATTTACGTGTGTTACACATTTACGCGTGTTACACATTTACACGTGTTACACACATATACATGTTACACATTTTTATATTATTTTATTGATTTAATATCTCAATTATTAAATATACAGTGTTTTTCAAATAATAAATCTGTCTAACTGTTTAATATCCGTGACTACTATTGTAACAATCACTGACCCAATAATGCAAGATGCTGTGCATTATGTCAATTATTGATTCAATAATATGAAACACTGTGCAATTAATAATATAAAATATTATGTAATGACAATTATTGATTCAATAATGTAAAATACTGTGTAATGACAATTATTAATGAAATACTGTGTAATAGACACTTTATCAGTTCAATAATTTAAACATTATGTAATACCGTGTGCTGTTATACAATACTATGTGTTATTGTAAAATACCGTGTGCTACAGTAAAATACCACATGTTACCATATTTTTATCACTGGGTATTTTAACAGTTAAAAGTGATAATACCGTTGACCATTTTTATTTAGAAAAACCACTGCTGTCGTTTTCTACTTCCGACAATATTTCGTTATGGGGTCCACCCATAACTGAATATTTTGGCGCTGTCGTACAAATATTTCCCGACCAATCAAATATTGTCCGACATAAAATTTTGCACATAACATCCTTAACTTTAATTTTTATTAATTTAATACCTTACTATTAAGTATAAAATTATGAGAAAAATTTGAAATCTATTTATTAAAATTCGGAGTCTTACATATCTGCCTCTACCCCTATACCTATAAAAAAAAACAAAAAACAAATCCAGCATAGGCAGCCTATGAACATACCTGACCCTGTATATATATATATATATATATATATATATATAGAGAGAGAGAGAGAGAGAGATAACCATCCTAGACTTGTCGCAACAAAACAAGGGGTACCGGTTAAACAAAAAATTTATGTGCCGTAATAAGGAGTATAAGCATGGGCCAAATTTATGCATGCCGCAACAACTTGTGTCGCACTACCTGCCACAACAACTTGTTATAGCATGACCAATCTACAACCAAAAAGTATTGGTTGTCGAAACAGTAGCTCATCAAACAATCGTTGTGGATGAGCACCTTATATATATATATATATATATACTATTCAAACAAACCCAAAATAATTTTTTTTTCCCTTACCATTAGAAAAAATTGGACATACCAAAGTTGTCGCACTCCTTATGACAGCGCAGGTATCAGCTGATTCCTACATGCATCGACTGATTTCTACATGCATCGACAACCGGTAGCTAACGACAATCAATATATGTATGTATTGGCAAGTATCGGCTGATACCTACATATATCGACATGCATCAGTTACCTACCAATGCATACCGATGCCTGTTGATACATGCTAATACCAGCCGTGTAAGACCCCGAATTTTATGAAATACAAAATTTAATTTTTCTTCATATAGATATTTTTTTTTTAAACAGTAAGTGGTTAAATCGATAAAGTTAAAAGTTAAGGATGTTATGTGCAAATTTTATTTTGTCGGACAATATTCGCTTTGTCGGGGAATATTCGTTTGGTCGGGGAATATTCGTTTGGTCCGACGGCGCCGAAATAACAAATTATTGGTGGACCCCACAACGGAATATTTGTCGGATATAGAAAACGACAGAAATAACCTTTTTAAATAAAAATAGTCAACGGAACTGTTAAAATACCGGTGATAAAAGAATAGTAGCATACGGTAGTTATTGGTATTTTCTGTAGCACTCGGTACTCTACAGTAACACACGGTATTGCATAGTGTCTCATATTTTTGGTCTGATAATTGACACCGTAACTGTTACGCATCATTTCATCGATAATTGTCACTGCATAATATTTTATATTATCAATTCAATAATTGTTGTTACACAGTATTTTGCATTATTGATTTAATAATTGTCATTACACTGTATTTTATATCATTGAGTCAATAATTGTTGTTGCACTGTTTTTAAAATTATTGAACCTAATAATTGTCACAGTAACATATGCACAGTAATTCACATTATTGAATCAATAATTGTCATTACACAGTAACGTATGCTTTATTTTACATTATTGTTATCTCTATTATGATGTTATTTAAACAGTTGTATTTCATTAATTTATTGACTTGATATCTAAGAGCTAACTATACTGTATTTATAACAATTAGTCATAATAATTGAATTGATAAAGTTATTTGTTTATAATATAAAGTTAGGTGATTATTAGGTGATATGAAATGAATGGTGTAGATTAAAGTGTGAATTATTGTTGAATAATTGAATTGATTTGTTTATAATATAAAGTTAGGTGATTATTAGGTGATATGAAATGAATGGTGTAGATTAAAGTGTGAATTATTGTTGAATAATTAAATTGATTTGTTTATAATATAAAGTTAGGTGATTATTAGGTGATATGAAATGAATGGTGTAGATTAAAGATAATATAATATTTGAAATGGATGGTGTAGATTAAAAGATGATCTTTAAATGAATGGTTTAGATTAAATGAATGATAAGATTTTTGGCTATAAATAGAAGCCTTAACTTAAGGATTTTTCATAAACTTCCTTACTTGTTCTTTCTTTCTCTCTCTAAATACTTCTTGTGAAAGTTCTCTCTAAGTGTGCTTAAGTCATCTTGAGTATTTGTGAAGATCTATAAGTATACGTGTACTGTTCAAGTTAATCAACCTCATTTAAATCAATATCCAGTCACGTGTTGAGGTAAGGGATACCATCTTTTTCATCTTCCATTATTTAAACGTACTATGGTAAGGGATTATCATTATTTGATTCTCGATAATAATATTGTTTCTTCCTTACTCATAAGACGTGCCTTTTATTTCCATGTATTAAATTGTGGGAATAACCTTACGGAGCGGATTGCCGCCTGTTGGTGAATAACCTTTCGTATTCATTCATTATTAATCTCTGAGAATAACCTTACGGAGCGGATTGCCGCCTGTTGGTGAATAACCCTTTGTATTAATTTCATTCACCTTTTGTTAATCAAACCTGCTACGGTAAGGGATATTATTTTCTTTCATACTCCTAAATCGAAATTTATTATGGAACTATTGCTTCTATAATTCCTGAAAATATTATATGTTCCATAATAGTTGTACTTCATTATTTCAACTGAACCTTCCTATTTACGTGAACCTTTCTATTGAATTGTAACCGTTATTCTGAACTGTGGATCTTGAATATCATTTTTAAATTTCACTCCACATCATGTTGACAATTTGGACATTATTTGAATCTGTACAAAGTAAACTTCCGATACTTATTGTTATCCTATTTCTTCTGTTCATCATTTATATCATTCTAATCATCCAAAAATCAAGCTGTTGTGAATATCTGTGGCCGGGGGCACAGATGTGATATATTTGTTGAACAGATGATAGGTTAAAGGCGATATAATAGGTTAAAGGCGATACATCTATTCAGTGTCTTTTATGGCACGTGGTGAATGTTCTCTTTGGCCCGTAGTGCAAAGATGAACTGTTGTTTGGTATGATTATGACCAAAGACTGAATCTGGTATAATCATGACCGTTGGTGCTATATTGAATATCTTTGGCCCGTAGTACAAAGATGAACTGTTGATGTGCATGATTATGATCAGGAACTGTGAATTTGTATTATCTTGACTAATGATATTTCAGATGATAAAAGTTGATGATGTTTTTCCTAAAAAGAGAACCGAGTGGACATTATAGTCTGCATTATTCTTCTAATAGATTACTCATTCCGCTGCTATTATTGATCTGAACGTTGTTTAAGAATTTAACTGCAGTTTTTGATATAAACCTTGTAGTCTATTGTATTCTATCAAGAACTCAGCTGTTGAAGACTAATGATAATTTATTCGTCATTATCTTAGTCATGATATTCTTTACTGGGCTATTTGAGCTCACCCTTTCTTTTGTTCCATTGTTTTTCAACAGGAGATGAAAACATAACAGGGTCTAGCCGGGGAATGGAGTGAGGGTCCGAGGAATAGTTATCATAGTCTTCACGTTTTGTAAAATAGTGTGGCAATAATAGTGAAGACTTAGTTGTGTATTATTATACACTGTATTGTTGTACGTTGTGCTTTGTTGTAATAATTTTGTTGTAGTATTTTGACGACTCAAGTTTGGGCTGTGTGGGCCCAAATTTGGGGGCGTCACAAGCCGAGTATGCCATTTGAAGGAATAGCGGATGAACTTGCTAGGTCTGCAGCCAGAAGGAGTAGCGGCAGTTAAGGTCTGAGACCACTCTTTCTAGCGGCAAGGGAAAAAAAGTCCTCATTTTAAGTCGTTAGATTTACTTATAGTCAAGTCTACAGCTACTCTTTTAGTGGCAGTGGAAAAAAGTCTATATTTTAGATTGTTAGATTTCCTTATGAAAGTTGTAAGATGCATTTATTGGAATAATATTCATAACAAACATTTGTTATCATCCTCATATATATATATATATATATATATATATATATATATATACATAGAGAGAGAGAGAGAGAGTAGAAAGTTTTCATAAAATTTTGCAAATTAATTTTTTTTTTTTTTTGGGGAGGAGTTAAAATATTGTATTTAGGAAAAGAATCATTAACCTATTTAAAATTCTACTAAAATATTTTTTTATTTTTGATTGGAAAGGTTACGGAAAAAAAGTGAAGGTTATCTTTTTCATTCCTTCTTACCCTTAAAAACAATTCTCATTCTCATCATATCATATAATCTAATGAGTTTGTATAATTTATTTGTGTGAGAAATTTATTCCTCCTTAGACTGAGATTGATAATATATATATATATATATATATATATATATATATATATGACATTCTCATCTTCTTCCTTAGTTGTTGTGGATGGATAGATTTCTTGCATGCTTTTGGTGTTGTCGTGAAAGGAGAGAAGGAAAGCTGATCGATCTATTTTAGGTGACTTTGGGAAACTTTTATCTGTTTTCGAGGAGGAATATTTGTAAAGCTAGCTCACAGTCTTGCTTTAAGGTCAAGAAAATACCAAACCTCAGTATATAATTAATGAATAATAGTATTGATTTCAACACGAATTTAGATATTAAAACTTATAGCTTGTTATTTTTTGGTACTCCTCCAACATTCTTGTTGTTTTTGTGAATATTTTAAAATTTACATAGGGCACATTTTGACATGATTTTATAAATAATTTTTTAAAATAATAGATTTTAGTCATTGAAATTTTATATTGAAAGAAATATATAATTTTGAACAGTGTTGAGGCATATATATACTTTCAAGATAGTAACACATAACATCATCACCACCGAGCCTATAGGCAAAGGAAGCAATTCGGGAAAATGACTGCTGATGGGGGGAAGGTGTAGAAGTCGAACATTTTAGGTTAAAAGCAACTGAACAAAATACTCTATACAAATTAGTGGATATCATACCCCCAAAAGTTGTACAAGTTATAAGCTGGTCAATACTATTCACTTCGACAATTATAGCAAAAACGAGAGACCAATCTTAGTGGTGGTGCTTCGCTGGCTAACAAACATGTACTCTTCAGATGCGCGATAATGGCAATGGGATTTGAGTCGTATCACTTCCATAGTGCTCCATAGTTGACACCTCTCTTTATTCAAGATAAACGCTAAAGCTAAAGAAAAAGGGTGAAAAGGGTAAGGAGGAGAGGGTCCAGAGTTTGTTAAGGTTTAGTTTCAACCGTCTTTATTGGTTCTTCATACACAGTATTATGTAATTTCTGTTGGCCTGTGTATTGGAGGTCGCAATCATGCTGTGCTGCTCTAGGGGGGGGGGGGGGGGGGGGAATTTGGCTAGTTCCATTGACGTTCCTGTATGAGACTTGTGGACATTAACTTGGCTGCGCTAAGTGATGAATGGAACTGTTCATGACCTAATGGTTTCATGAACTGTTCTTCCTCATCAAGCCTCTCCCTGTGGCTACTACACTGCATTTTCCTCCTCTGCACCTCATCTTTAACTATCTGGAAGAAGAAGAAAAACACAAATGAACATATGATTGAACAACATCAAGGAACTGAGGACCGCTATTGCTGTTATAACAAAAAGTAAAGACACTGACAAATGATCTCATTTGGAACCACCATATAAGAGTACCCCAACTTCATAAGAATGTTTTTTTTTTTGGGCCATCTTTTTTCTCAGGCTTCTAAAACAAATCTCCATCACATCAGTCTTTAGTTATTCCCTACAGAGCAGAAGCCAGACCAGGACAATTTCTTTTTTCTTTTTCCAAATTAAAGAGAAACTCATATGGGAAAGCAAGGAGCAACATATATTATAAATAACGTGGAAAACAAATCAGCCAAACAACCACACAAATATAGTCCAATGAAACACATAAGAGATGGACTAAACATATCACAATGCCTCAAGTCACCATTACCGAAAACAAAGCATTAAGAGCAAGTGCAAAGATTACTTCTGAAGCCCTTCAAAAAGGCTTACTATGTTGTCCTCCTAAGAGCTTAGTCAGCTGAGTTCCATAGAATCACAGAGACAATGTGGACATGTAGAACTCTAACTCCCAAACAATAAATTTCATTGTATTAAGAAATATAATTAAGTCAAGGAACAGCAATGAGCAGTTGATTCGTTGAAGGAGGCAGCAAGACATGCACACACCTTAAAGGCTCATATACATTATCAACCCTTTTTTTATTTAATAAGTTGATCATCCTTATTTTTTTATATAATGTTTTCTTTAAAACAAAGTATCAAACTTCTGTCCTTAAGGGTATTTAACCATGGAAAATGATGTTTTATTGCCAGTTCTATGAATCTCTATGACAGTGCACGTACAAAAGAAGCTTTGTTTGTCAAAAATATAGTGTAAGAAGCCATAGGTGGAATATTTCCGAAGTCTGTAAGAAAAAAAACAAGCAGCATATACTCTGTAGGATTTTATATTTTTGAGCATCCAAAAAAGTAATGAATTCCTTAGAAATGAAAATGAAATGTCAAGCGACCTTGCCATGTTTGAAAATTGTTACCAAATATGCTCAGCAGATCGAAAACATAAAATCACTGGTAACATGACTAACAAGGGGAAAAAATTATACTTATACATAAACATACACACAACCAAAAACAAAATTATTCCAATCAAATCTCCACTCTGCGGCTCACTGCCAGAAAATACTAATCAGCCAAAAGCTACCCAATGGTTTAAATTATTATAAAAATCCAATTTTTTGAATAATTACATAATTTTTGTTTACCTATCTCAAAACAGGAAATCAAGTAAACATTTTAGCAAACCCATTCAAGACACATCAAACATAATATAGTATGAGAGTAAATAATGAAAATATAGTTAGAAATATCACATCTACCTCAAACAACCTAAAGTCCAGCTTGGGAAGTCCAATATGACTAACAGCCCATGACCCAAAGAAATTACCAAGCAATGCAGCATCAGGCACCGCTAGCCCTTGAACCAGCCCTGCAACTAACCCACCTAAAAAGCTATCACCGGCACCAGTGGGATCAACCTGAACCGTCCCAAAGGGCAAAATTTTCAACTCCACATCCTTCCAATAGACGGTACACCCTTCTTTCCCACTAGTCACCACAACACAACACCATTTCCTCAATTCCTCCACATCCAAAAACAAAGCTTCTTCAGCCGAAGCCTTTAGAAACCCAAGTCGCGGCAACAGGTGATAAAATCCGGTGTCTTTCAAATTAATTAGATTCACAGTCCCGTCAATTGGATCAAAAACCCTAATAAGAGCCTGGATATCAACAAACACCACATTACATACATTTATCAATTTTTCTAGGGTTTCCGGCAATATCTCACCTCCAACCCCAACGGCCATACCAAAATCATATCTTGATTGGGGTATATCGGAGGAGACAATTGGGTCGCAGGCACGGACCCGTTTGAGGACCCGATCCTGGTGGGTGGGTTCTTCGGATGAGAAATGGGCGTGGAAGAGAGTGGTAACAGAGGAGAAAGAAACAAGGGGTTGGTGATTCACCGTGTAGGCGAAGTCGTGGCCGACTTTGGAAACGTAATCGGAGGATATGGAGAGGCCGTCGTGGACGGCGGAGATGAAGGAGGCTGCGCCGCCGAGGCTCTCAGCAATTACGACGTCGTCTTTGATCAGGACATCGTGGCAGTAGTTGCCGACGATTAGGCCTCGGGGAGGAATGGGATTGGTGGCGGGCGGTTGTTGAATTTCTCTCACCATGAGGGGAAGATTTGAGGGCTTGGTGGCGGAGCAGATGAAATTAATTGAGCTTCAAGATTATGAAATCAAAGGGTGATTCATACTCTGAAACTATAAAGAAGTCAAAATTGTGTAGGCAAGTGACGTACAGAAAAGGACGACGCGCAGCAAAACGCGGGAAATGTATGCTGCATACATGCAAATGTATGTATGTTAGTGTATGTATATTATATCTGTAGAGAGAGAAAATATATAGAAATGGAGTTTAAGAATTGTCCGAGGTAATTGAAATGAGGAAGGGGAAAGGTGGGAAATGACATTCAAGTGCGAATCTAAAAGAAAGCGATTTGATTCTGATATTCTGGGTACTTGGTTAAAAGTTTCACCGGGACCGGGGGCAGAATCAATTTTCTGTTAATTTTGTTGCCCTAATTGACCACATGAATTAAAAATATCTGATAATTCAAATTTATGGTATAAAATATAAATTTTATTGTTACGTCATCATGAAAAGTTGAAGAATTACAGATGCAAGCGAGATAATTTTTTAAAAAGTAAGAAAATTAAGAGTAATATAGGAAGGCAAATGATTTATTTTCTTAGAAAATTGTAAACCACAACAAGTAAATTGTAACATTTTTTTCTTTCCAAAAAGTTTGTGTATATAATGAAGGGAGTTATAATATTATTTTAATATATATGTTGTTCGACATCGAATATCTTGATAAAATATATTTAGTATTGTCATTGTTTTAAAATATAAGATTATTATTGACTTTTTAAAGTTAATTTAGCTATTTTAAAATTTAAAATTGACATAAATACTTTAAGTTTTAGCAGTCCATATAATTATGAATATCATAAATTATTTAAAAGTTTTACTTATTATAAAAATTATTATTTTAAATTTTTTAATAAATCATCTTAATTTTAAATTTAAAAATATTTTAAATTGACTTTTAAAAGTCAGTAGTGATCTTATAATTTAAAACTGATATAGTATATAATAAGTTGGGTCAATTCTTCTTATTGGCAATTGATTTTGAGATAAAGAGATTAATGTTTTTATATATTACACTTGAGCTTATTTTATAAAATTTAACATGATATCAGAGCAAATTATACTTAGGCCTAATTAAACACTTCTTCTGGCCTTCATTCTTAGTCACTTAGGGTCCATTTTGTAGTGATCGAAGTTACTTCTTTAGCCTCACTTCTCAATCGGGCCATTTTAGTTATTTTTAACAAATTAAATGAATTATTAATCTAAAATTAAAAAAATCAAAATTTAAACTTGTGTTTTGATATTGTAAAGAAAAATTTTAATAAAAAAAGCAATAGTACATAGGATGAAAATTAACCTTTCCTATTATGAAAATAAAAAGTAATAATAATAATAAAAAAGGACGAAAGTTACTACCTCCATTCCTTTTTATTTAATTTTTTAGAAGAAAAAAAATTATTCATTTTTATTTGTCATTTGTAAATTTTTAAAAAGTATTAAATGCTTAATTTTTTATATTATTCTTTATACATAAAGATTAATTTATTTCTTTCTCATTTTTTAATTAATTTTAAAAGATTAATATTAAAATTTTATACTTAATTTAATTAAATAAATAAAATATTAATTATATTTTTTAATCTAGGTGCATAATCATGAAAAAACAGATAAAAAGAAGGGTCATTTACATAAGTATACAACTTTTAGAAAATAATTACAAAAATAGTGCACTAACAAAAATAATTAAAAAAAAGTGCACTAACAAAAATAATTACAAAAATAATGCAAATGAGAGAGAAAGAAAAAACAGAGGAGAGGGAAAAGAGGACACCTGTCCCTCCCTCCCTCCTCCCTCCCCCCCGCTTCCGCTCCCGCCTGCTTCCTTCCCCCCTCCCCCTGCCACCTCCTTCCCCCCTCCCCGCCTGCCTCCGTCTCCCTCCAGCCTGCCTCCTCCTTCACCCTCCCTGCCTCCCTCCCTCCTCCGTCCCGCCTGCCTCGTCCTCCGTCCCCCCTCCCCGCCTACCTCTTCCCTCTTCCCACCTCCGTCCCCCCTCCTCCGTCCCGCCTGCCTCGTCCTCCGTCCCCCCTCCCCGCCTACCTCTTCCCTCTTCCCTCCTCCGTCCCCCCTCCCCACCTCCCTCCTCCGTCCCCGCCTCCCTCCCCCGTCTCCTCCCTCCTCCGTACCTCCTCACCGCCTGCCTCACCCCTCACCCCTCCCCGCCTCCCTCCCCCCACCTCGTCCATACAAAGGTAACCAACCCTGTAATACAAAGGTAACCAAACCTTAATAAAGAAGGTAACAAACATTTATTACAAAGGTAACCAAACTTTAATACAAGGTAACCAATCCTTAGTACATAAGTAACCAATCTTTAATACACAGGTAACCAAACCCCTAATACAAAAGGTATCCAACCTTAAAACAAAGGAAACCAACCTTTAAAACAAAGGTAACCAAACCTTAATACAATGGTAACCAATCTTTAATACAAAGGTAACTAAACTTTAATATAAAGGTAATCAACCCTTAATACAAAAAGGTAACCAAACCTTAATACATATGTAACCAACCTTTAATAGAACGGTAACCAAAAAGTAGGCGAAGGAGGTGGGGGGAGGGGGTGGCCACCACGATCAGATCTGGAGCCACCACGAGGGGAGGAGGAGAGGCTAAGTCAGGGGGATGAGGGGCGGGGGTGGGGAGAGGAAGGGGAGGAGGGACGGGGACGGGGGCGGGGGGGGGGGGGGTTTCGGAGGAGCTAGGGTGGGGGTGGGGGTGGGGGTCGGGGGGAGGAGGGGTGAGGGCGGGAGGAGACGGGGGAGAAGGGAGGAGGAGGTGGGGGCGTGGGGACGGGGGGAGGCGGGCGGAAGGGATGGGGTGGGGGTGGGGGTGAGGGTGGGGGTTGGGCGGAGGAGTGGCGGGCGCGGGGAGGAGAGTGGCGCCACTAACTATGGAGAAGAAAGAAGATGGATGAGATAAAATGGAGGAGAGAGAAATGAATAAAAATCATCTAATTTGGATTTTGAAATTTGAAACCAACTAACTACCCATTAAATCACTTACCTAAATTAAAGGAATAAAAATGCACTAATTTATAAATTAAATATTAAAGATATACTAATTTTGTAAATATTTTATGTATGTATTTTTATTGTAATATTTTAAAAAAATATATTGGTAAATGTAAATCTCCCTAAAAAGAAACCATCCTTGAGCGCAGGTTGCGATGTTATGTGGGACAAGTGACAACTCGTTTTCTGCCGAACCAAGAAAAAGAAAAGGAAAAGGAAAAGGAAAAGTTGTTGAATGTAGAATCAAACCTAATGTAATGGCATCATTAATGAGCAAATGATCACCCACCATTTGGTTGGAACCTGATTCTCAATTGAAAATACTTCCGCCGAATGACAGAATGTAAAATGTTATATAAATTAATATTCCACATATTCTAAAAGAAAATAAAATATCCTCATTTCAAAGTCAAATCTGTAATCTTTTGAAAAAAAAGAAGAAGAAGAGGAATATGGACTGAACTTTGAAGACTGAACCAAACTTCAACGTAACCTAAGCCCAACATTAATATGGGCTGGGGAAGCAAACCCTAAGTGCAACCCAATCCATGCAATAGACAGTTTAATATAAAATATTAAATACAAAATAATATGAATAATAATTATTGATATAACCATTGAGTCGACTCGTATTTGATAAAATATTCACTTATTCGTGGCATCATTTTTGTATAGTCATATTTTGTCTCCATAATGTAGCATTACTTATAATACGCATGCCGACGTACACATCCTGAGCATATTGTAAGTGAAGCAATAAGCTTCATAGCATCAAATCAGTACGCGCATATGCATATTTCACAAAACATTAAGTGAGGAAATTTCGTTCAGCCGTTTTTGTTCCTTCCTTCTTTCTTTTACTTGACTAGTATGCATTCCCTTGTAAGTTAGGGCATTATTCAACAATATTTCACACTTTAATCTACATCATTCATTTCATATCACCTAATAATCACCTAACTTTATATTATAAACAAATCAATTCAATTATTCAACAATATTTCACACTTTAATCTACACCATTCATTTCATATCACCTAATAATCACCTAACTTTATATTATAAACAAATAACTTTATCAATTCAATTATTATGACTAATTGTTATAAATACAGTATAGTTAGCTCTTAGATATCAAGTCAATAAATTAATGAAATACAACTGTTTAAAAAAACATCATAATAGAGATAACAATAATGTAAAAGAAAGCATACGTTACTGTGTAATGACAATTATTGATTCAATAATGTGAATTACTGTGCATATGTTACTGTGACAATTATTAGGTTCAATAATTTTAAAAACAGTGCAGCAACAATTATTGACTCAATGATATAAAATACAGTATAATGACAATTATTAAATCAATAATGCAAAATACTGTGTAACAACAATTATTGAATTGATAATATAAAATATTATGCAGTGACAATTATCGATGAAATGATGCGTAACAGTTACGGTGTCAATTATCAGACCAATAATATGAGACACTATGCAATACCGTGTGTTACTGTAGAGTACCGAGTGCTACAGAAAATACCAATAACTACCGTATGCTACTATTCTTTTATCACCGGTATTTTAACAGTTCTGTTGACTATTTTTATTTAAAAATGTTATTTCTGTCGTTTTCTATATCCGACAAATATTCCGTTGTGGGGTCCACCAATAATTTGTTATGTCGGCGCCGTCGGACCAAACGAATATTCCCCGACCAAACGAATATTCCCCGACAAAGCGAATATTGTCCGACAAAATAAAATTTGCACATAACATCCTTAACTTTTAACTTTATCGATTTAACCACTTACTGTTTCAAAAAATATATATATGAAGAAAAATTAAATTTTGTATTTCATAAAATTCGGGGTCTTACAACGTGTCCTTGTCATCCGACCAAAAACACCAAACAATTTTATCGCATTTATCCTATATCGTCTTTAACTTATATCGCCTTTAACTTATCATCTGTGTCTCAGGACACATATATTCAGAACAACCTGATACTTGATGATTGAAATAACAACGGAGATATAAATAATGAACAGAAGAAATAGGATAAACAATAACATTAAGAGTTAGCAAAATTTTACTTTGTCCAGATTCAAATAATATCCAAATTGTCAACATGATGTATAGAAAAAGGTGTCCAAGTCCAGTAGTAATGTCCAAGATCCACTGAAAATAAGTTCAACGGTAAGGTTTTACTGTACAAAGAATTAGTCCAAAATGTTCACAGCTCAAATAAATGTGCACAATTCAAAAGTTCAAGGTCCATAAGTTCACAGTTTAAATATGACGATGAAAATTTAATATGAATGTTCTTGTCAAAGGGTATTAGATGAAGTGCAAACTATTAAATAAATATTAATGAATTATTAATTCAAGAATTTTCACCGTTTAATAATATTAGAGGTGCAAATGAGATACTTTTTTACCGTAGTAAGTTTAAGTGATAGAAGATGAAAAAGATGGTATCTCTTACAAGTAAGAAATAAAATGATATCCCTTTATGATGATTAAAAGGATGATACCCCTTACCGTAATAAGTTTAAGAGTTTGAAAGAAAATGATATCCCTCACCTTATCTCGTGACTAAGTACAGTTTTTATGAGGTTGATCAACCTATATATATATTCATAATTTAATTAGTAAATAACACATACTAATTTTATGTATATAAAATCATCAAAGTGACTATATAAATATACTTCAAAATAGTTTTTAAAGAAAATAATTTTTCAAAGTAAAATATTTCAAATAAAGTTTTTCAAAATAAATCTTCTGATAGTAGAAAAGTCTTCTAAAGGAAGAGTTGTAAACTGATGTGTGTGTGAGTGTTTATATAACTTATATATATATATAAAAAAAAAACTTACTTGAACAATATTCGTACCCTTCCAGATCTTCAACGCTTAAAATAATTTTAATGCACTCAGAGAGACACTTATACTAAGAAATATTTAGAGAGTGAAAAGAAGATTGAGTGAGGAATGTATGGAAACTCCTTATGCTAAGCCCCCTATTTATAACCAAGGCCTAACCAACTTTTTCACACACACGTTACACATTTTAATCTTCGTCTTTTAATATAAACTATTCATCAACCAACACACGTTTCACATTTTAGTCTGCACCGTTCTTTGACTAACACACGTTTCACGCCTACATACGTTACACATTTACACCCGTTACACATTTACGTGTGTTACACATTTACGCGTGTTACACATTTACACGTGTTACACACATACACATGTTACACATTTTTATATTATTTTATTGATTTAATATCTCAATTATTAAATATACAGTGTTTTTCAAATAATAAATCTGTCTAACTGTTTAATATCCGTGACTACTATTGTAACAAATACTGGCCCAATAATACAAGATGCTGTGCATTATGTCAATTATTGATTCAATAATATGGAACACTGTGCAATTAATAATATAAAATATTATGTAATGACAATTATTGATTCAATAATGTAAAATACTGTGTAATGACAATTATTAATGAAATACTGTGTAATAGACACTTTATCAGTTCAATAATTTAAACATTATGTAATACCGTGTGCTGTTATACAATACTATGTGTTATTGTAAAATACCGTGTGCTACAGTAAAATACCACATGTTACCATATTTTTATCACTGGGTATTTTAACAGTTAAAAGTGATAATACCGTTGACCATTTTTATTTAGAAAAACCACTGCTGTCGTTTTCTACTTCCGACAATATTTCGTTATGGGGTCCACCCATAACTGAATATTTTGGCGCTGTCGTACAAATATTCCCCGACCAATCAAATATTGTCGAACATAAAATTTTGCACATAACATCCTTAACTTTAATTTTTATTAATTTAATACCTTACTATTAAGTATAAAATTATGAGAAAAATTTGAAATCTATTTATTAAACTTCGGAGTCTTACATATCTGCCTCTACCCCTATACCTATAAAAAAAAACAAAAAACAAATCCAGCATAGGCAGCCTATGAACATACCTGACCCTGTATATATGTGTATATATATATATATATAGATAACCATCTTAGACTTGTCGCAACAAAACAAGGGGTACCGGTTAAACAAAAAATTTATGTGCCGTAATAAGGAGTATAAGCATGGGCCAAATTTATGCATGCCTCAACAACTTGTGTCGCACTACCTGCCACAACAACTTGTTATAGCATGACCAATCTACAACCAAAAAGTATTGGTTGTCGAAACAGTAGCCCATCAAACGGTCGTTGTGGATGAGCACCTTATATATATATATATATATATATATATATATACTATTCAAACAAACCCAAAATAATTTTTTTTCCCCTTACCATTAGAAAAAATTGGACAGACCAAAGTTATCGCACTCCTTATGATAGCGCAGGTATCGGCTGATTCCTACATGCATCGACTGATTTCTACATGCATCGACAACATGCATCGACAACCGGTATAAAATATAAATTTTATTGTTACGTCATCATGAAAAGTTGAAGAATTACAGATGCAAGCGAGATAATTTTTTAAAAAGTAAGAAAATTAAGAGTAATATAGGAAGGCAAATGATTTATTTTCTTAGAAAATTGTAAACCACAACAAGTAAATTGTAACATTTTTTTCTTTCCAAAAAGTTTGTGTATATAATGAAGGGAGTTATAATATTATTTTAATATATATGTTGTTCGACATCGAATATCTTGATAAAATATATTTAGTATTGTCATTGTTTTAAAATATAAGATTATTATTGACTTTTTAAAGTTAATTTAGCTATTTTAAAATTTAAAATTGACATAAATACTTTAAGTTTTAGCAGTCCATATAATTATGAATATCATAAATTATTTAAAAGTTTTACTTATTATAAAAATTATTATTTTAAATTTTTTAATAAATCATCTTAATTTTAAATTTAAAAATATTTTAAATTGACTTTTAAAAGTCAGTAGTGATCTTATAATTTAAAACTGATATAGTATATAATAAGTTGGGTCAATTCTTCTTATTTGCAATTGATTTTGAGATAAAGAGATTAATGTTTTTATATATTACACTTGAGCTTATTTTATAAAATTTAACATGATATCAGAGCAAATTATACTTAGGCCTAATTAAACACTTCTTCTGGCCTTCATTCTTAGTCACTTAGGGTCCATTTTGTAGTGATCGAAGTTACTTCTTTAGCCTCACTTCTCAATTGGGCCATTTTAGTTATTTTTAACAAATTAAATGAATTATTAATCTAAAATTAAAAAAATCAAAATTTAAACTTGTGTTTTGATATTGTAAAGAAAAATTTTAATAAAAAAAGCAATAGTACATAGGATGAAAATTAACCTTTCCTATTATGAAAATAAAAAAGTAATAATAATAATAAAAAAGGACGAAAGTTACTACCTCCATTCCTTTTTATTTAATTTTTTAGAAGAAAAAAATTTATTCATTTTTATTTGTCATTTGTAAATTTTTAAAAAGTATTAAATGCTTAATTTTTTATATTATTCTTTATACATAAAGATTAATTTATTTCTTTCTCATTTTTTAATTAATTTTAAAAGATTAATATTAAAATTTTATACTTAATTTAATTAAATAAATAAAATATTAATTATATTTTTTAATCTAGGTGCATAATCATGAAAAAACAGATAAAAAAAAGGGTCATTTACATAAGTATACAACTTTTAGAAAATAATTACAAAAATAGTGCACTAACAAAAATAATTAAAAAAAAGTGCACTAACAAAAATAATTACAAAAATAATGCAAATGAGAGAGAAAGAAAAAACAGAGGAGAGGGAAAAGAGGACACCTGTCCCTCCCTCCCTCCTCCCTCCCCCCCGCTTCCGCTCCCGCCTGCTTCCTTCCCCCCTCCCCCTGCCACCTCCTTCCCCCCTCCCCGCCTGCCTCCGTCTCCCTCCAGCCTGCCTCCTCCTTCCCCCTCCCTGCCTCCTCCTTCACCCTCCCTGCCTCCCTCCCTCCTCCGTCCCGCCTGCCTCGTCCTCCGTCCCCCCTCCCCGCCTACCTCTTCCCTCTTCCCTCCTCCGTCCCCCCTCCTCCGTCCCGCCTGCCTCGTCCTCCGTCCCCCCTCCCCGCCTACCTCTTCCCTCTTCCCTCCTCCGTCCCCCCTCCCCACCTCCCTCCTCCGTCCCCGCCTCCCTCCCCCGTCTCCTCCCTCCTCCGTACCTCCTCACCGCCTGCCTCACCCCTCACCCCTCCCCGCCTCCCTCCCCCCACCTCGTCCATACAAAGGTAACCAACCCTGTAATACAAAGGTAACCAAACCTTAATAAAGAAGGTAACAAACATTTATTACAAAGGTAACCAAACTTTAATACAAGGTAACCAATCCTTAGTACATAAGTAACCAATCTTTAATACACAGGTAACCAAACCCCTAATACAAAAGGTATCCAACCTTAAAACAAAGGAAACCAACCTTTAAAACAAAGGTAACCAAACCTTAATACAATGGTAACCAATCTTTAATACAAAGGTAACTAAACTTTAATATAAAGGTAATCAACCCTTAATACAAAAAGGTAACCAAACCTTAATACATATGTAACCAACCTTTAATAGAACGGTAACCAAAAAGTAGGCGAAGGAGGTGGGGGGAGGGGGTGGCCACCACGATCAGATCTGGAGCCACCACGAGGGGAGGAGGAGAGGCTAAGTCAGGGGGATGAGGGGCGGGGGTGGGGAGAGGAAGGGGAGGAGGGACGGGGACGGGGGCGGGGGGGGGGGGGGGGGGGTGTCGGAGGAGCTAGGGTGGGGGTGGGGGTGGGGGTGGGGGTCGGGGGGAGGAGGGGTGAGGGCGGGAGGAGACGGGGGAGAAGGGAAGAGGAGGTGCGGGCGTGGGGGCGTGGGGACGGGGGGAGGCGGGCGGAAGGGATGGGGTGGGGGTGAGGGTGGGGGTTGGGCGGAGGAGTGGCGGGCGCGGGGAGGAGAGTGGCGCCACTAACTATGGAGAAGAAAGAAGATGGATGAGATAAAATGGAGGAGAGAGAAATGAATAAAAATCATCTAATTTGGATTTTGAAATTTGAAACCAACTAACTACCCATTAAATCACTTACCTAAATTAAAGGAATAAAAATGCACTAATTTATAAATTAAATATTAAAGATATACTAATTTTGTAAATATTTTATGTATGTATTTTTATTGTAATATTTTAAAAAAATATATTGGTAAATGTAAATCTCCCTAAAAAGAAACCATCCTTGAGCGCAGGTTGCGATGTTATGTGGGACAAGTGACAACTCGTTTTCTGCCGAACCAAGAAAAAGAAAAGGAAAAGGAAAAGGAAAAGTTGTTGAATGTAGAATCAAACCTAATGTAATGGCATCATTAATGAGCAAATGATCACCCACCATTTGGTTGGAACCTGATTCTCAATTGAAAATACTTCCGCCGAATGACAGAATGTAAAATGTTATATAAATTAATATTCCACATATTCTAAAAGAAAATAAAATATCCTCATTTCAAAGTCAAATCTGTAATCTTTTGAAAAAAAAGAAGAAGAAGAGGAATATGGACTGAACTTTGAAGACTGAACCAAACTTCAACGTAACCTAAGCCCAACATTAATATGGGCTGGGGAAGCAAACCCTAAGTGCAACCCAATCCATGCAATAGACAGTTTAATATAAAATATTAAATACAAAATAATATGAATAATAATTATTGATATAACCATTGAGTCGACTCGTATTTGATAAAATATTCACTTATTCGTGGCATCATTTTTGTATAGTCATATTTTGTCTCCATAATGTAGCATTACTTATAATACGCATGCCGACGTACACATCCTGAGCATATTGTAAGTGAAGCAATAAGCTTCATAGCATCAAATCAGTACGCGCATATGCATATTTCACAAAACATTAAGTGAGGAAATTTCGTTCAGCCGTTTTTGTTCCTTCCTTCTTTCTTTTACTTGACTAGTATGCATTCCCTTGTAAGTTAGGGTATTATTTTTCCCCATATATATATATATATATATATATATATATATATATATAGTACTCTCTCCATTATAAAATATAAAATTATTATTGATTTTTTAAAAATTAATTTAAGACACTTTAACTTTAACATTAATATGATATTACAACTATACAACAATAAAATAGTATAATTAGTTATATATTTTTAGATAATTTACGGACTAAAATCTTAAATAAATTTATATCAAGTTTGAGTTAATTTGGAAATGTCCAACTAAATTTTAAAAAATCAATAATAATTTTACTTTAAAACAGAATGAGTATATAAAATTAACTAACAATCTCATAATACCAAAATCTTGCATATTATGCATTTTAAAGATTTAGAAAATCAATATATAACGCTACACAAAAAAAATTGAAAAAAACTTTTGTTGAGGGAGATGATAGAAAAATTATTCAATGCTTTTGGGATATTGTCACGTGGTGTCTCAGGCCAATCACATGCGCAGTAGGCTTGGATATAAAGGGTCCACTGCACATGTTGAAATGACAGTATGTGATTGGTCTGAAACACTATATGACAATGCCCTTGGAACACTGAATAACTTCTCGAGATAATATGAGTTTTTGATATAATAAGTATGTTTTAGTTTTTGGATAAAACTTTTAGAGTTTATTTTCATAAAGAATAATACTATGTGCATAAATTATCCACAAAAAAGTAAGACCCATGTAATACATACTAATAAAAATGTATAAAACATCTAATAGTAGGTCTCATATCCTATTTTTTCTCCTTTTTTATAGTGTGTATATATAATTTTTTTGTGTATAATTTATATCTATAACATTACTCTTTCATAAATAACTCAAAAGAGAATATCTATTTGCTAAGTTAACTCGTTATCAACTAAAAAATCCCAGTTCACCCAGCCAACTTTTTTAGTTGATCTCCTTATTATATATACTAGCACACCCACTTAACCCAGCCAACTATTTTTAGTTGTTCTCCTAATTTTATATACTAGCCCTTTACCCATGCTAAACACGAATTTAATGGGTATCGTAAAATTAATGTACTTTCAATTTTATATCATATTCAATACGTAATTGTGTTATTATTTAAATATGATAAATAAATATATTAATTTTTATTTTATCATTTGTGCATATTTAATACTCATAATATATACTGATCTTAATCGACACTACTCTAAGTAACATTTTTTGTCAAAAGAAATTTATTGCAGCCGTAAATTTTTTACCAAACTTACAATTACCCTCATTTATAACAATTTTTATTTCATTATGTGTACATATTTATTACTCATAATACATACTAATCATAACCAACACTACTTTAAGTAATAATTTTTATCGAAAAAATTTATTGCAGCCAAAGAAAATTTATTGCAATCCTAAAAGCTTATCAAATCAATAATTACCTTCGTTTTGCCTCTTTATATATTAGTATAGAGAGTCTGAATAGAGCTTGGAGAATAAATACGATATCCCTTTGATTCTCCCTAACAGGCTACTAGGAAAATACTAGGAAGTTTCTTAATTTGAACACTAATTTGTTCCCTTACCAATTTCTCTGTAATTTTTATTTTTCATGAAGTGAAGATATAATTTCTGAAAAAGAATTCTTAAAATATAGTAAGGTTTCCTCAAAGCACTTGCTAGCATTTCCCATAAATACAAATTAAATATGTAGAAAACATTGTACACTTGCAAATAAAGAAGATAGTAATAGTAATAAATATGCATAAAAAAAAAGACAGCAATAAATGATGAATATCCACTTTTATATCTCATTAACCACCTAACTGAGGTAATTATCTCTAACTAAAAAATAAACAAAAAGTATAAGTGTATAATATTCAAACACAATATCTATTCTAACTATTAAAAAATGGCACATGACATTAAAATTCATATTATACTTCACTTTTTAATTGTTGAGACAGATATAGCGTTTGATTTTGTTTTCTTAGACTTGTTCAAAAATAAAACAAAAACCTTAATTAGGTCATTCCTATCACCGTTTTGGACACCTTTTTGGTACATAGATATAAGTATGTTAGCTGCAACTGAAGTCTAAAACTGAGTTGTGTGAGTATATCAGGTAACTCATATCTCCACCCCATCTCAATTACGGCTCATTTGTCAATTATTTTTATTAAAAGAAAATTTATTTTAAATTTTTATACAAAGTTTAATATTGTATAAAAGAAAAACAACTAACGTGGATAATAGTTATAATAAATTCAACCCCTTCTCATCAATAAATTGTTGACATACACCATACAAGGTATTTCCATAAGTGGTATACTATTAATTTTTGTGTGAGAGGTAAAGTATATGCTATATAATGTTTATTTATAAAATTACGTATTAAATTAATCAAAGATGTCAAAAATAAAGATTTACTAATTAGGAAAAGTTTGATATATCCATCTAAATTAAGATATCAAAGAAGAACGATAAATATAGACAGAAAGCATTATGATTTTCTTTATCAAAAGATTTTATCATCTAATTAAACTTCTTTCGCCGCATGAATCTGATTTGCTGTAATTTGCCTACCTGAAGCTGGAATCACGACTAGTTGTTAGTCAACCATACGATGGTGAATTTATTATCGGATTTTGTTCACACCACCTGTCACACTATAAGACCTTTCTCGCAAATAAGAAAAAAATCGATTCACTTTTGACCTAAATTCTTTTACTCCTTGATTCTCAATCAAATTCCCCTTTGTTGACGATTGAATCCACTTATATGGTTGCTCTGGTCAATAAGAGGGAGGCACTTTACATAGAAGGAATATCAGAGAGCCAACGCTGGAACTATAAATGTGTTGGTTCCATCTCCAGCTAACCATTTTGAGTTCTCAAGTGTTGGTGGAGTTGCATGATAATAAACTCAGTGTAATAAGTTTTTAATATTCAGCAACTCTTATTAAAAAATAATTGCAAAAATTAATTCAAACATCTATTTATGCTGTTATATATGAGTTAAGTCAACAACTACTCCGATACAAAAATAATTATACATCATTCGCATAATATTGGTGTATCATAATATGTATAATAATGAGAGTATATGTGACAAATATCAAGAGTCGGTAAGTATATATTTGATTTATAACGTTCAGAGAGTTTGAAAGCTAAATGCTCTTAACAATTTTATTTGCTTCATAAATTTATTTTTCTACCCCAAAGATTATATAGTGTGCATTTAAAAATTTAAACCTGGTACCTCTAGTTGTGTGCGAAAGCAGCCTACCTAATAAAACCAAAAAACCGATATATATATATATATATATATATATATATATATAGAGAGAGAGAGAGAGAGAGAGAGAGAGAGAGAGAGAGAGAGAGAGAGAGGAGAAGAGTGTGAAGAAGATGTAAAAACTTAGCTTGTGAGGTACCGAATCAACTGTAATAAATCCAAATTAATACGATATTGATGAATTATGATCACGGCTATTTTGTAACCGAAGCACCTGCATGTAAAGTTCTCAAATATTACGTGTAATTCATGCAAATATATCACATCCAAACCCTGCGAAAATTCCCGGAAATTTCACCCGCCAATTCTCCTATATATATATATACCAATCAACTAAAAATAAACCAATTGCTTCTCTTTTAGGGATTCAATTTTATTTACCACCGATCACATATATATATATACACACACACACACACACACACGTATATGTATCATGGGTTCGGAGCTTGAAACTGGGGAACTAAAGGTTTCGAGCAAGGATCACCCGGTGGGCCGGACGGCGCATAATTTATCGGCTTCATTGGTCCGGAAAAGGTCGGACCCGGCGCTTGTTTCGAGGGTCCGGTTTCGATTGCTAAGGCTTTTCCTTGCCAACCTTCAAGAGGTGATTTTGGGAACCAAGCTTTTTGTGCTATTTCCGGCTATCCCTTGTGCAATTATTGCTAAATGTTACAATTTTGGAAGAGTAAGTAGTATTTCTGCATGCCTTTTTTTTTAAACAAATTGATTTTTGTTATATACATGGACATTCAGGGTTCCCTGTTAATTTCCTTCCAATTACCAATTTTCAGCCATGGATTTTTGGTCTGAGTTTACTAGGTCTCACTCCACTTGCTGAACGTATTAGCTTTATGACCGAGTAAGTTTCAATTAATTCCATGTACTCTAATATTCATTTTTGAGTTAAAATGTGTCACATTTTATCTCTAAGATGTTAATTTTTCACCAATCTTATTGTTTTTAGGCAAATTTCATTCGTCACTGGTCCAACAGGTATTTTTAATCACTACTGTCATGTAATAAGAGCTAAATTTAATTAAGGATGAAGCTTGATTATATTAATTATTAAATTATACTAAATTTGCAGTTGGAGGGCTTCTTAATGCAACATGTGGTAATGCAACAGAGCTAATAATAGGAATATTAGCTCTACGTCAAAAGAAAATTGATGTGCTAAAGTATTCGCTTTTGGGTTCCGTTCTATCGAACCTTCTTCTTGTTCTTGGAAGCTCCCTTTTCTGTGGAGGACTGGCGAACCTGAATAAAGAACAAATATTTGACAGAGTAAGACATATTTTTGAAAACTCAGTCACTATATAATTAAAATAGGATTCATATATAATTGTATGATTTTTAATTTGTTGGGGCTTGACAGAAACAGGCCGACGTGAATTCGCTACTTCTGTTGTTGGGATTGCTTTGCCATGTGCTGCCATTAATGTTCAGATATGCTGTAGTGCCGGCAAGTGATTTAGCGCAGAGTTCCATTCTTCAGTTGTCCAGAGCAAGCAGCATTGTTATGTTTGTAGCATATGTTGCATATCTAGTCTTTCAGTTAAAGACTCACCACCAGTTGTTTGAACCGCAAGAGGTGAGTATGATAGTACTTTCCAACAATGTCAAAAACTAAAATAATGGTTCTGTGAATTTAATAACGATTGATTATGCTGCATTCCAGTAATTATATCCCGTTGCCATGCATGATAAATGCTCCATTTATGCATTTTTATAGCATTTACAAAAAAAATAAAACATTCGAAAACAATTTTGATGTCCCAGATGAGATACTTGCATGGTGATTGAAAATTAAAGCCCACCATACCACTGTCCCAATTTCCTGTCCCCCAGTGTTCTTAAATGAGCCAGAAGATCATAATAAAAAATGTAAAAAAATGATAAATACATAAATGTTACCCAATACGTGGATTATAATCAACCTTATTGTTTTAATTCAACATTATGGTGGAAATTTCCAGGGAGGTGAAAGTAACGAGGATTCTGAAGAGAAAGCTGTGATGGGATTTTGGAGTGCATTTATTTGGGTAATTGGTATGACAATTACGATAGCTTTACTATCCGAGTATGTTGTGGGTACAATAGAGGTATATAAAATAAATTTAATCATCTTCTTAACAGCATAAGTATGCTTATTTATTAATTGAAATTTCTTCTCAATCAGGCTGCATCAGAATCTTGGGGCATTTCCGTGAGCTTTATTAGCATTATTTTGCTACCAATTGTTGGGAATGCAGCAGAGCATGCAGGATCAATCATATTTGCATTCAAGAACAAGCTGGTATTTCTACATTCCTAGTAAAAATTACTTTGGTCAAGATGTGTTTCATGACTATAAATTTTGGGGGTATTATGCAGGATATATCTTTGGGTGTTTCTCTGGGGTCTGCGTCTCAAATTTCAATGTTTGTGGTTAGTAGGCCTTTCTTTTGGTACTTGTTAAGAGGGAAAAATGAAATTAATAAATATAATGCTTTCCAGAGACACCAATTCTGATGAGAAACCGACTTTGTTTCAGATTCCCCTATGTGTGATCGTCGGGTGGATAATGCATATCCCCATGGATCTTGATTTCAGACTCCTTGAAACTGGTTCCCTTGCTATGGCAATTATCCTGACAGCCTTAGCATTGCAGGTTTACTAACCATACCCTCCTCTATCATGATGCTTATTAGACTAATGCTACATTAACCATCAGCATATACCAAATTCGTATAACAAGAAAGTTCTTGAAACCCCTAGTTAGCTAAATATATACACTAAATTACAATCATTTGTTAATGCAGACATGTTTAGTCTCTCTTTTTCTTTCTTTCCTTCTTTTTTTGGACACGTGAAAAAAATGTTTAGTCTATAACCACACATTAGTCCATCCACTATGATTTTTCATTTTGCAAATATATAAAAAAATTACTGTCTAACTCTTATTAGTAACTAAATATTTTCTGATATATACAGGATGGAACTTCACATTACTTGAAAGGAGTGGTTCTTTGTCTTGCCTACATAGTAATTGCTACATGCTTTTTTGTTCAGAAAGTTCCATCGATCAGTAAGTGCCTCCATTTGATATTTTTATATAGGGATAAGTATATGTACACAAAAACCAAACATAAAATTGAACACAATATTGATCCTAACCATTAAAAATATGTGCATGACACAGATTTCAATGTAAGCACACACTTCTAATGATTAAGATCAATATAGAGTTTGATTTTTGTGTATCTAGACTTTTCCGCTGGTGAGCTAGTTACATAAGTTCAGGTTTTCATTTCTCTCGTATATATTATCGTGCACGATTACTAATAATTTGTCACTGTAGATCAAACAGCTATTGCAAATTTGGGAGTCGGGCAACCTCTCCAAGCCTGACAGAGCATGGCTAATTTCACCCCCTCAACATTAAAATTATATAAATTGTATCGGTGAGTTGAGTGGTGCTCCACTAGTCATTTTCTCATTAAAATTGGTCTTTCATTAATGAATTAAGCATTCACGAAACTTAATCCTTCATTTTTAATTTTTTTAGTCCTTAAGGCGGACCGGAAGCTCAAGAGAGGCAAGGCTGCTTGGATGTCGGTTGAATGTGTTTGTAAATCTTTCTCTCGTCTTTGTAGTGAACCGCTGTTTTTTAGTTACTCCAGCATATTTCATTTCATGAGTTAATAAGAGAAGAATGCAATTGTTTTATTGCTCTTCTAATGATCAATGTGAATAAAATCTTTGCACCTTTGACAACCTAACTTCTTTTAGATTTGAAAGCAATTCTTTGAACTAGGATGGATAGATACTCGTGAATTTATTGTAGATCTTGAGGCAATCTTTCTAAATTCTCCTCAACATGATTTAATCATACTTTTATGTATTTATATGAGTATGTTCATCTTGCTTTTTGTTTATCTAACTTCACAAATTTCAGTCGAGTACTTGATGATTAAAAAAGGGATTTGATATTTTCACAATATCAAATGAGACTCATTTGTAAAAATATCAAATTAACTTGTAAAAATATCAGTTCTCTTAAAAAAATCTACTCAATTATGACCATTTCATGCACATGTAAGATAAATATATTTCCACAATATCACCTACCATATTAAGAATGTAAATATAAAAATTTTCAGGATTAATTACTTTTTATTAGGAGAATGACATAATCATGTGCTTCTAAGCACCATCTTTGGGATTGATCATGAGATTTTATAGATTTCTTCTCTATAAGTACACAAGGTTTTGTCCCTGGACCCTTTGTTAATCATCCGTTCAACTTGTGATTATAGAACATTTAAAGACGATTTGATACCCACACTTGAATAGAAAAAATTACGTTTTATAGTTTCTATGAGAATATTGAGTTGTATTTAGATAATAAGCTCCGAAGACTAATTAATAATTGGTCAGATTAACTATAAATAATACTATAACCATGACGGACAATATATAATTGTAGCTACTTGTTAGAGAATAATAAGGCAACAAAAAAATAGTATAAATAAATAAATAAATAAATCACACAAGACACAATTTACATGATTCACTCAAAAATTGGAGTACTCCATAATCGTCAGTTCCACTATTTCAGAATTTTGTACATAGTACAATGTAAAATCTCCTCATATCATGCAATATAAAAACCCTAATTCATTTCAAATATACAAAACTATCCATCTAAATTTGGGTCCCGCGAACAAACGAAAATTACGTTTATGGGCGTCCGTTCTTTCTGCTCCGGACTTATCTACCCTATGCTCATGAAACGAACCTAATCATATTTTGAGTAGCATTACAAACACCGATCAAACTTACCGAACTAGTTAGATTGTGCAATCCTATGTGCTATCTGTATCAATCTCATCCATGCAAACGGAACTCAACTTGTGGGGACAGTCATAAAAACATAGTTGTTTTTTGCTTTTATTTTCTGAATTAGCTGTCAAAATAACAAGATAAGCAACTTTCTTCAATTGTTTTATACCACCATATGGTCCATATCCATATGATATTAATTTAGTTCCTTCGTCCCCGTTTCGTGCTTTTAAAATAATGCAATTGCCAGATAGATGATTTCCTAATTGTGTTCTTTCATCCTCCCTCTCTCTCTCTCTCTCTCTCTCTCTCTCTCTCTACTTTGTCACTCTTGCGTTGTCCGTACTTAACGACGTAGTTTAGTTCACAAGGAAAGGAAGGGGATCATTCCTTTCAAAAGATGGCACCAAAAATTCGGATAACACACCGATCTCACCAAGCAAACATTTAAATTAATTTCCACTTAAGAAGTTAATTAAAAGCCATGTATGGTGTATAGATGTAATTAATTAGGCTGTCCCAATTATGGTGCCCAGCTTGTAGTATTGTAGTCACCTTGAAATAATATAGGTATGGCTTGCCTTCCTAGCTCGGAGGAAACTTCGGAAATTATTGACGTGTTTAGGAATTTATGTATCGAATCTTTTGTTGTGAATAAGTATTACTTGTAATTCTTTAAATATATAATAATGCGTTATCCTTGTAATACTATCAAATCTCATTTATTGATATATTTTACAACTGTAATTCAGAAAGAAAAAAAAAAAAAAAACTTTAACAATTCATTACAGGACTTGTGTGCCAAATCTTATTTACTTCAACTGATATGCTAATAACGTCACGGCTGGTGTCACCATCCTCCGGTCTGCAGGCCATTCAACACGGCAATGATCGCCAATCACCAGTTGGGATTAATATAATTAATTTACAAAGCAAGCAAGTATATTTAAAATAAACAAAAATGCATTAAAAAACAAGCATATGGTGTTGATTCTAGAAGTATTCCTACAAATTAGGATGTTGATCGATTCGTGTTTGAATTAGGTGACAAACACCCTTAAACCTTGTTTAGAGGTATCATTAAGCATAAAGCCAAACAGGCCTATATATATAAACCCTGCTAATATGAAGGTTGGATCAGATTCAAAACTGAGCCAAAAAAAAAATCCCATTATGGCTATCAAAGAGTTTTTAAGAGCAGAAGCTCTCACTAAAAATGTCGCAACGATTTTCGGAGTCGGAGTCACGAGGCTTGTAGGGAAGGAGCTGGCCAGAAGGTTACTGTCAAAAGGTAGCTGGAAGGTTTATGGTATTTCCCGGAGAGCAGAAATCACATTCATCCAAAATTCTAACTACCACTTCATCTCTTGTGACCTTCTGCAGCCTGCAGAAACCCGAAAAAAACTCTTTTTTACAAGATGTGACCCATATTTTCTGGATCACTTGGCCTAGCCAGTTTCCTCTGGACAGTACAAGGTGTTGTGAGCAGAACAAGGCCATGATGTCTAATGTCTTGAATGCTATCCTCCCAAGAGCCAAGGCATTAAAGCATTTCTCTCTCCAGACTGGGGCTAAGCATTATATATCGTTACGGGGTCCTTTCGATATCAAAGAAATTCGTTACTACAACGAGGAATGTCCGAGGTTGAGTACAGAAAATAATTTCTATTATACACTTGAGGACTTGCTCAATGAGAGATTAGGAAGTAAAGTTGTTTGGTCTGTTCATCGGCCTGGTTTGATATTGGGAAGTTGTCAGAGGGCATTGTACAACTTTATGGGCAGTTTGTGTGTTTATGGAACCATACGTAAGCATTTGAATCTCCCTTTCGTGTTTGGGGGGACAAGGGAGTGCTGGGAAGAGATGTGCATTGATGGCTCGGATGCTCGGTTAGCGGCTGAACAGCAGATACGGGCTGCTACAAATGATGCATTATTTTCCACGGATGGCCATGCATTTAATGCCATCAATGGACCGCGTTTCACGTGGAAGGAAATCTGGAGAGAGATTGGTATGAGGTTGGGGGCGATGATACCAAACGACATGTTCGCGGAAGATTTCATGTTTTCGAAAGCCATGGCTGATAAGGGAGGAGTATGGAAAGAGATAGTAGCAAAGGACGGACTAGTTGAGACAGAAATGGGTGATTTGGCTAACTGGGAATTTCGGGATCATTTGTTTCGTTGCCCTGCGAAGATGCTCGCGACACGAGACAAAGCTGATGGGCTTGGCCTAACAGCGATGTATGAAACTGTGGATTCAGTACTGTATTGGATAGATGATATGAGAAAAGAGAAATTAATTCCCTAAACATTTTAATTTCATTCGGACGAGAATGTGGATCAGCACAAAGTAGGTCTCGACAGAAAGTAAGTTAAAGTTGGAATTTCTTTGTTTGACTGCTCTCTTTCTAGTTTCAATTATATGAATATAGAGTAGCTCAATTGTTTATTGAGTATGCCTTGTTCTTTAAATTAGTGTCCCCTTGTTTTACTGATCTTGTCTTCAAAAGTGATGGCCAACTTGTGGGAGCACTGATTAATGACCTACCTATAAGAGCTTTGTTACTGTTTTCTTTTCTTGGAGCACTGATTAATGACCTACCTATAAGAGCTTTGTTACTGTTTTCTTTTCTTTGTATATGGCTGAATTAGGTATTGGGGAAATAGAATTGGCCTTCCACTACCAACAATTCTCTACATGTCTCTGCAATTGTGTAACTCTCTGTCCAGCTGTAAGAAAATATTAACACATAAAAAAAAGACCAAATCAATCTAGAATATATAACATGTATCAAAGAATCATTCTTCTACACTTACCGCGAATACCTGGAAAAATTTTAATATTACATGACTTAACCAGTAAAAAGAGACGGATATATATAATGGGGCCCAACAAAAGCCAAAATCAGAGAAACAACCAAACTAATAGCTACTGTTTGAATTTTTTGGCAAAATAATTAGGTATTGCTTATATTTGTGGGCAAAGTTTATAAATTCAACCAATTATTTAAATAAACAACTTTACACCCATCAAAATTTTGGTCTCTTGTTACATTGCACTGAAGTTCAATTGACCATACCTGCTAAAAAACATGTACTGCAAATGAACAAAGTTTAATTTCTGGTGAGCAGTGCAAGAGTAGGAAGAAATGTACGATAACGGACATGTACAAGCTCGATATCCTTCCTGCATCACTCCTCCCATGATATCCTACCATGATATAATTTACAATGTGGCTGCCGGATAATGCAATATTGACATGGTGATTCTGGGTCTGTTGAACTGAGTATTATCTTTTCTGGAAGTTGAGGATTTTGACTGAGAGAGCAAAGAAGAAGACACTGAATCCTATAAGCACTCCAGCTGAGGTGCCAACCATTCCCGGGCCATAGCCTAGACTAATTTCCAAGTATTTTTTCACACTGCCCTTAAATCCAGGTCCTTCGATAATTGTTTCAACATCACCAAGTTGCGATGTAATGATACCACGAAGGGTCCATGCCATCGGGCTGATGTAGTAGAACCATATCCACCAGTTAGGGATATTCTTTACATAGAAAAGTAAATAAGGGATATTTAATTAGTAACGGTAGTTGGTTTGGAAAATAAACAACATGTTCTCTTCAAAAAATAAAACAAGCATTTCAGGGTGAGAAATCAATTAAATTTATGACTTTAGATGATAGCAAGCTCATCTCTTGATTTTCCTTCGGAGTGTGGTGGATAAGACGAGATACCCAAGTTTATTACAATTAATAAAACCCTTGTGTCTCTTTATCTAAGAAACAGCCATCACCAAAAACATAGTCGAGAGGAGAAAATAACTGACTGGAGGGTATCATTATTTATAAAAGAAAATGACAGTGAAAAACTTTAACTTCAATTTCCGCAAGAGAAATATTTTGTATGGTTTGACTACTATTATCTTGATTATAAAGCAATAGATATTCAAAAACTTTAATATTTTTTTTTCTCCTATCCGTTAACTAAGTGAGCGGCTTGATTTTTTTTTCTCCTTCCGATTAAACTAAGTTAGTGGCTAATATTATTATTATTTTTTTTCGTCCTATCCGTTAATTAAGTTAGCGGCTTGGTTTTCTTTTTTTTCTCCTACCCGTTAACTAAGTTAACGACTTGGTGTATTTTTATTTTTTTTCCTCCAACCCGTTAACTAAGGTAGCAGCTTGGTGTAATATTTTTTTTTTCTTTTCCTACCCACTATTTAATGTATAGGCTTGGTAGCAATTTTTTTTCCCCTTACCCGTATACTTAGTTAGTGGTTGGGTATAATTTTATTTTTATTTTTTTCCTACCCACTACCTTATATAGTGGCATGATATAATTTTTTTCTTTCCCTACCCGCTATCTAAGGTAGTGGCTGGGGCTATATTACATCCGTTAGATCACTATTTCAACAGTTCCAGATGCATTTGTTGGAACAGTATTCATAGCAAACGCTTGCTATAAATTACTTCCCTATATATATATATATAATAGTGATTGTTTTATATAAACTTCAAAAGAAATAACTAATAAGACTTTTGTTTGAACTTTATTTTTATTTAACTCTCTCTGCCGTAAGAAAAAGATTATCATTTAATTACAAAAAAAGTCTTGTTAGTTATTCTTTTGAAGTTTATATAAAGAAAATATATATAGAGAGAGAGAGAGACACACACACACACTTAATTTCATTATCATGTCAGTATTATTATATTAAGCACTCAATAAATTTAAGAGATAAATATAGAATAAAAATTTATAAATAAAATATTTTTATGAAATGAAAATAATATCATTTTATTTTCTCAATATACAACCCTGATTTTTGTCTAATCAATGCTCAGTTAACTTCTCAATTTAACAACTAGCCAAAATTAGAAAGGAATTCTTCCTCGATAGAAATCCTTAACAGAAATCTGAAACCTAAGGATATCATTTTTCTGCTATTGAGATTCAATTACTGTTTTGTTCTGTAACTTCTTCTGTCTGAATTGCCAACGATACTACTACTATGAATATATAATGTAACAAAATTCGAGTATTAGAAAAGATTTATATTACAGATAAATAGATGTATGTGAATAAACGTATCAGTCAATTACTCGTGTATTTTTATTAATTTACAAATTATATCATTTTGTATTCTTCTTTTTTATATTGTTTTTAACACAGAGGAGTATTACTTTTGAAATTCACAAACAAGCGCAAATTTATACATAAATTGAATTTAATTACACTAGAAAATGAAATAATTGCATTTTATACAGGGATATATATAGACATGCCACAACGAGTAGGTTGATTGGCTCGATCCCCTCCAACCCACAACGAGTCTCATGATTGGTCTTGAAGCCGCACGTACTCACTATAGAAGCGAGGCCCAGTGTCTTCAGGATGAGAATGGTAAGCGTAGCCTCCATGGCTGGAGATATCAAGACCCGCAACTTCCTCATCCATAGATATCCTCAATATCCTAAGCTTGTGAAGTGCATAAAAAAGGGGCCCCATTGTCACACTAACCCAGCCCACAACCACCAAAAGTTCAACCACTTGGGCTCCAAACAAACTCCAACCCCCACCCAGAAACAGCCCATAAGGCCGCACTATCCCTCTGACGCCTGAATCATAAGCCTGAACAACAAATTCCTCTTTTGCAAACAGCCCCGTAAATATCAAACCCCAAGCTCCACACCCACCATGCAATTGGGTTGCCTCCAGAGGATCATCAAAATGTAGTTTTAGAGCCAACACATTCAGCCCAATCAACACCCAAGCCGCAACAAAACCACATACAATTGCAGCCCATGGCTCCACCACTGCACAGCCTGATGTTATCGCCACAAACCCACCAAGAACCCCATTGCAAACATCCAGAGCATTCCAATGGCCCACGAGTAGGCGCCGGCCAAATAGGGTTACAATCCCGGCAGTTGAACCGGCAAGTGTGGTTGTAACAGCAGTCCGGCCCACTGAGGTCCAATGACCTTGATCAGCCGTGTCAGGGTACGCTACCAGAATTTTGTTGAATGAGCCCGGGTTGAAACCAAACCATCCAAACCATAGCAAGAATGTCCCAAGTACCACTAGAGTTGCATTATGGCCCCGCATTGGCACAGGCTTACCAAAGGCATCGAACCGGCCAACCCTTGGGCCTTCTATCAACGAGCCCCATAGCCCAGCAATAGCACCCACCAAATGCACCACTCCACTCCCAGCAAAGTCAATAGCACCTGAACCAAACAACAAACTACTCGAGTTCGGACTAAGCCAACCACTAGAAGACCAAACCCAATGAGCCACAATTGGATAAACAAACCCAGTAAGAAAAAAAGAGAAAATAAGGTAGGCACTGAACTGGGTGCGCTCGGCTATGGAGCCGCTGGTTATACCAGCAACTGCAATAGCAAAAGCCCACTGATAAAGGAAGAAGCCATAGTCATAAGATGAGCTGGGAATGTCTTTAAGAGCAAAAAATTGTGTGCCGACAAAAGGGTTTGAATTTGAGCCATCACCAAAAGCAAAGGAGAAGCCAAAGAGGAAGTAAGAAATGCTGCCAACCACGGCATCCACTACGTTGGTGAGCATTATGTTCATGGCATTCTTTGCTCGGACTGAGCCCGCACATAGCATGGCAAAGCCGAGCTGCATGACAAAGACTAGGTAGGCCGAGAAAAGAAGGTAAATTGTGTTGATTGAATCTGCAACACTGGCTTCCCACGAGGCATCCATTGAGCCGGCGGACACGCACACAGAGAGAGGAGAAGGTGAAGATGGTTGGTAGTAAAAGAAGAGGGAAGATAGGCTGATATTATAGGTATGTGGTGGTCAGTTGAATGATGCCTATTAGCTAATAGCTGTACGAAGTTTTACGGCCCACTTGCATGTTTTTCACAAGTAGTGCATTCTAAATGAGTGACTAGTATCAATTGTAGATAGACTTTTCTCTTACGGTAGATAATCTCTCTTTTTTGGTCTAAAGAAACTAGACTACTTTACAATTAGTATTAATCATAATTCTTTACGATTAGCATTAGTCATAATTCATACGAGAAGGTTAGAATAACATGATAGGAAAAAAGAACATGATAGGAAGTCGACCTATCAGCTAGGCTATGCCTGCCGAATAATTAGACTTGAAACTCTTATCACTTCTCTGTACATTTCGAACTGAGAATTTGAAGTTCTCTCATAAAACCGAACGAGGCTTTCAAGATTCTACTTGTTGATTCACCCGGGGAGTAACTAACTTGGCAGGAGGTTCTTCATTAATGTAATGAACAAGTAATTCCTATCATTCTTTAATAATTTTCTTTGTCTTCAATATCTTGTGGGCGGGAATCATTGTTACCTACTACAAGGAAAAAAGAAAAATTTGTACTAGTAATTTAGTAACCAGTGTCACTTTCAGCTTAACGTGGACAATGAAGGTGTCCAAATTGTAGGTCCAAGCAGTCCTCAATTCAACGAACTGAAGGGATCCAACCTATCCAACTTTAAGGCAGGGCAGGGTGGTTCATTTGTTATCCGATACTAGCCTCAGACTGTCCTGACACTCCTTGACCTCACAAGGCTCAAGAGTCAATAATACTGAGAAATCCCCTAAACCATAAACGCATACACATCACAACACAGAAAATTCCACTGCAAACTTAATATCCCCAACTAAGACGTAAAACTGTCAATTTGTTTAAACAGGATATATTTATACATATAGAGAGAACAAAATATGGGGATTCAAGCATTTATATACAACGTATCGTAGATTGGTGAGAGATCAATAGGTTCTCACATAACTACCATACTCTTCTCCTGATGTTCGGCTAGTGAGGGAGGGTCTCATTGTAACCATAGCAGACTCATTCGCTCCTGTTCTCAAAGCAGCCCTTCCAGCTTCCAGAAACCTCTCAATCGCATCCTCTGCATATCGGTTGGCTTCACCTACTGTCATGCTTTTGCCAATATCAGGATAAGTATTGAGCAGATAATCACCATTAAGCTGGGATGCAAGCTGGATTAATTCAACTTGGAATTCGGAGAGTCTCGCGTCTTCCCTTGGTCCCCAAGGTCTTAACGATGTCTTAACTTCTGGAAGCTTTTCTGTTTAGCAATCAAAATTTTTATGGTTGATTATGATTCAATCTATGAAATAATATAAGGGAATAAAAACTTGGGTTCTTAAGTGCCACAAAAGATGTAATACATCAGTCCCACAACAGGAATCGAAAATTGAGATGAATACTGCATATTGTATTATGTATATAAGGTCAAAACTCTACGACCAAGGGTCCAAGTGCTCCTGGAACAAGATTGAACCTTAATCTGGAATGTTGGAACAAATCCTGGCCCAGCCTCAGCCCAGAATCGGATGTGGGACTTACTAAACCGGGCCCAGGACTTACAAAATTGAGACATAATTTCCATCACTGATTGCTTACTACAAATTTTTAAAAAGAGGTCCAATCAAAAAAACATATTAAAAAGAAATACTATAATATATTAGTATTAAAAAAAATTACACATACAGTTCAATATACAAAAAAAGTGACATTGTTCAGAGTCTTCAGACTACTTCTCATTCGAGATCTAGTATTATCTATTATACCCCTTCCGTCTGGAAATTAATGAATTTGACATTTTGACTTTGCACGCATAATAAAAGTTTGCCTATGGCACACCCAAAAAAAAAATCTGATCATTTTTTGAAGATACAAGTAATGGTTAAAAGTTGATTTAGAAAAGTTGCTATTTAACAAAATACGTTTATTTGTGTCCTAGATAAACTTTATATACACATCTGTAGATAGTGCAAAATAGAAAGTTAAATGTCCTATTCTATTATCAATTTTCAAAATTTGCCCCTAAATTTAGCATGTATACATTTATGAATCAAAAATGAAAGGAACTTCATATAATACTTGAAGCTGATTTTCTGTTTCATGACTCTCAGCGAGTCCTCACTGGCCCCTTAATTTGTCCGCTACTGCCTCTAGGAACTTTGCATTATCAACACTTCATAGTCTGCAAGTCATTGGGCATCCTAGTACTGTTCAAAGAAACAAGGTGCCTATTAAGTAATGAAACTAAATCTGAAGGTTGAAAAAGAACAAGCAAGTCATGACACTGAATACAAGCCTAACGACAGCATGTGTAAGGGACAATGTCAAGCAAGTCATGACACTGAATACAAGCCTAATGAGAATGTGTCTTGTCAGTTGTGTAATTCTGTTTGAGTTTTACATGTTCCTCGGTTTATTTTTGGAGAAGCGCGATCGGTTTGTTTGACCTTCCAAGAAGAAGCAGAACACGGAAGCAGAGACTAGCTTTTGTTATTTATAACAGCAGAAATTTTGTGATGAACTTAGATGAGAAGTATTTTGTAACCTCTAAATCTGACTAGAAGAAATATATAAGAAAAAAAGCATTATATAAACCACAACCCATATCCTGGCGAGGACAGGAGACCACTAAATAGTCCTGAAACAGTAAGGGGGAGACCTTATAACTATGAGGAGTACACCTATTTTATACATATATACATGATATAATTATCGTATAGATACTAGTCAATGAAGCAAATACAAAGCTTTAACAGGAAATAAAAAAGATAATTGATCATGATACAGATGATTAGTATAATCATGGACCAACCTGGACAGTCATCACGTGGAGTGTCACGAAGATAGAAGTAATTCTCAAAGGTTCCCGCCCATGCATCTCGTTTTGTCAAGAAGTTTGATTTTAGATTGAAAAGATTCTTTACAGTGGCCGGGATAGAAGAATGTTCAAATTGTGAAGTAGGGGTTGGCCCACTTGGCTCGTGGATCACTGCATCAAACAAGCAAAGAGTTGAAACCAAAGTACTTAACATTCCAACATAAGTAAACAAACTGCAGTCAAAAGATTGTCAGGAAGAAAATTAACTCAGTCTTATACTTCCTCAGTATCACAAAAAGAGTCCCATTTTAACTTTTGAAGTCAATTTAACTCAATCTAGAACCCTAAGATGCAGTTGGTTTTTTCTTCTAATATAAGATCGAGTAAAGAACATCTTTTTAGGCAATCTCTTGCAAAACTATAAATGCAGTTGGTCATATAGATCAGAAAGATTCATCAAAAGTAAAAAAGAACCATTTTTTTAATATAATGTGGCCTTAATACTAAAATAAGAATAGAAGTCCAACCAAACGCTACAAAACCTAATATGGACTAATAAGTAAACTCCAGTGAGACAATGATAAATTTCTACTTTATACCCAACAAATATGAGCAGCATTTCTTTTTAATCAAACTAACTACCATAAAAAACCAATCGACAGCCTATCAAATATCAACAATCAATTAACAACCCATAGTAAAGAAAAACTCACCACAGCCTTTATCAATCCACGGCGAAATTAACAATGTGGGCACACGCACACCCAACCGATCAAACCGGAAGTAATAGGGGTCCGGCCCAATGATCCCGTCTGGATTAGGCACACCAGAAACAGGGGTTGGCACATGATCATAAAACCCACCATGCTCATCATAAGTAATCAAGAGTGCCATTTCTTTCCACTGTTGGCTAGCCCTCAAAATCTCATACACCTCCTTCACAAACTTCTGCCCAATCGCCACATCATGAGACGGGTGATCATCGTTAGCAGGGAAAAGCTTAACATCAAAATATCTCTGCTCCACTACCACATAATTAGGAAGCTTGCCCTTCATGGCATGACTTTTAAATTTCAAATTATAGTTATGAAATTTAGTTACATGCTTTAACTTCCTTAGGCTATTAAAAAACAAAGTAGCAGGAACATTCTGGTAATAAATACCAAAAGAGAGGCCATTTTCGTCCAGAGAATCAAAGATGGTTTTTTGCGGGAACCCGTGGATGAGATCCTTCCTTACGTTGCTGGAAGCGCCGTGTGAGGTTGCCGAATGGACGTAAAACCGGTTTGGTTGAGTCGACGCGGGGACCGAGGCGAACCACCGATCGAACACGGCGAACTCATTGGCTAACTCAGTGTAAACGGGTAAGACCTCGGGTTTAAACCCGCTCATGACAGTTCGTGGTAAGCCCTCCACACCCATATTGGCGGCCTGCTGGGCGAAACCGTTCATCGGAGCTGGGTCTGAGAAGGTGATGTCTGACCCGAATATCTGCTCCCGGATAGCTTGAATGGAGTGACCGGGATCGGAGTCGATGAAGAGGGCATCGTCGGAAACGAAGATTTTGGGGGAGGATGGGTCGGAGGCGTTTAGACTGTTGGATTCTGCTCCGGTGAGCCCGTCGATTTCGCGTCGCATTTGTTTTAACCAGCCTAAAATATGATCGAATGAGCGATTCTCCATGACTAAGACGACAAGGGTTTTGATGGGGCCTTTGATCTTGTGTCTCTGTTTGGAAAATTCGAGACAGTGAGCTGGGAGTAGTAGAAAGAGAAGCAAAATGACGGCGAGTTGGGTTCGGCGAGAAATCATTTTTCGGATGCGGACCAGAGGAGGCGGGAAGAGAAATGTAAAGTGGTTTTATTTTGTTTCTGCTAGCAGGGATTATTGAGCAATAAATAATGAGAGAGAGAGAGAGTAGACGTGTAAGATAATCAAGGTATATGCTTGCTCGAATTCTTTAAGCATGAAGAAATCTTCTTTATGGTTTATGTCGGGGGGCTGGAGCATCATCTGGGGAGGTTGTTTTGTGGACTTCAATCTGCCATGCCGTCTTTAATTTAGCAATAACATTAAATAATTGTTATAAATTTTTTTATAAAATAATGTATATAATTATGATCGGCTGGACTCACATAATTTGTTTATTAATTATATTTTAATATATTATTTTATAAATTATTTTTGAATAAATTTACACATACAAAAATTAAATACTATATTAAAAGTTATATTCATTTACACTATATTATTAAAAAATAAAATATAATACAAATTTTAATATTATATTTTAATTTTTAATAATATTAATAAATATAATATTTAATTATTATATGTGTGGACTTATTTATTATTTCTTATGAAAAAAAATCTGGCTTGTTTTACTTCTTATTCCTTCGTCCCACAAAGGTCAATAATGTCAAATCCAAAATTTCAAAGAAAGTTAGTACTACCTCTATTTAAAATTATAAAAATAATATTAATTTTTAAAAATTAATTTAAAATTAACATAAATTTAAATATAATTATTAATATCATAAATTATTTTAAAATATTATTAATTTATAAAAATTATTACTTTTAAATTTAAATAAATTATATTAATTTTAATTTTAAAATATTTTAAATTAATTTTTAAAAAATCGACAGTCATCTCATAATTTAAAATACGGGGAGTACTATGTATTTGACTGATTCCTACCGTGAAGCCCCAAACTAATGATTTGTATTTTTGTCGAACCATCATTTGGTTCTTGTACTCTACACGTGTTTTTATTTTGTCCCATATATTTGATTTTGATTTGTTTCCGTACATTCATTTTACTTTTATTTTATATAAGAATTATTAAATATGTCTTTATGTTTATTTAATTTTTATCCCAAATCTATTTATTTCTTGATAAAAAATTTGAGCAAAAAAAGTAAACAATTTTACTCTATTTGTCTATTAAAAAACTCAAACACTATAAATTAGAAGGGTTTTTTTTTCATTTTTATTTCTTCTCCCTCTATTTAAAATTCAAAAAGACAATATAATTAGATAAAAATTTATAAATACATGGTCACTTTTTTTTTTTTTTTAATTTTAATATATGTACTATTAGCCTATTACAATATAATTTTAGGGACATTTAACCCTAGTGGGACTTGGGCAATGGAAGAGAATTAAACGAACTTATTGAAAACTTGCCTTCAATCTTGAGTTTATCACAAGACCATCATTATTTGACAAATACACCTTAAATAATTAATAGGATGATTAGGATTTGGTTCTTCTTTAATATATTTTTTCTCCGATTTTATTTAATACACTAAAAACTATATATTTAATAAGTATAAATAAAAAATCAACACCTATTATTTAATTTATAATATTGAGTTATATTATTACTTTAAAAATATAAATAATTCGATATTTTTTCACCATTTGATAAATATGAGCATTTTTCATTACAATTTTAATGGTTAACAATTTTTTCTAGTTAATTTATAACGGTAAAATGCATTTAGTGATTCTAATTTTTTGTACAATTGATCTCATCAATACTTATATAAATATTTAAAACATCAACTTGAGTTTAGTTTTTAATTAATTAATGGACTAATCGAGTTAACTCAGTAATAATTCATATTATCTAACTGAGTTGACTCGATAAAAGTAAATATTGTGTTTAATAATTATAAGTGAGTTGACTTGATAATTATTAATGTTATGTTGTATTAATTTTTTATTATTTAATTATTGATAAAAAAAAGTGCAATTTTTTTAGCATAAATTGTATATTCATATATGTTTGTTTTTTAAGTTTTATAAATACATCTAATCATAATCACATTTATTACGAATTATCGTGATTTTCTATACAAATCACAAAAAATAAAAACAACAATAAAAAAAATGAAGTAAAGAGAATTATAAGTTTAATGGATATTTTGCGAGAATTCATATAACCAAGACACTAAAAATCTTAGACCTATTTTATAAAGAAGCCTACAAGTATTTTATATTTTCTTATTTAATTCAATAATGTTCTGTTCAATATTTTATTTGGGTTGAACTTGGCCCAACTTTGAATGAATGAGAAAAATTGACAATTATCGTTTATATGTTTAAGTACAAAATTAATTGTAAATTTTGTCATTTTATACATAAAAATTAGTTAATTACTAAAAAAAGTTTATAAAATGACAAAAAAACAAACAATGCCCATGGGGCTAAAAGACTAGTTATCGTTAAGTGTCTATTAATATAGTTGGATCAGTACTAATAAAAATGTTAAGATGAAGAAATCAGTGTATAGTATTAGATGAAATTGAAGGAAAAATATAACGGACAAGAGCCAAATCCCTAATGTATATTGTGGATGGATTAAAAAGTTGAAGGACTACTTCGGCGCCGACTTATAAGTTGGTCAAACCAACTTATAAGTCGATTTTAGTAAAAAGAGTGTTCGTTTGCTACTTATATGAACTTATAATTTGACTTATAAGTCATTTTTTAAGTTCCGGTCAAACCTTATGAAATGACAAAAATGCCCCTCCTTATTTTTTTTTCCCTTCTTCTTACTAAAGGACATTTTAATAATTTTTACATTTTATTTAACTTATAAGTCATTATTACCCGAACACATCCACAACTATTACTTATAATTCCCGACTTATAAGTAAAAATACTCCCGAACACTTTTACTTATAAATCTACTAAAATTTTAACTTATAAATTTACTAAAATTTTAATTTTAAGAAAAAAGAAAAAAAATCATTCCCGAACGGACCCTACATCGTCATAAAAGGACTTAAAGGAAGATGGGGGCTTTGCATTTAAATCAAATTAAAGAAAATGGTGCTTTGTTGCTTCGATTCCTGCGGGAAAGTTGGGGTTCTTTGCTCGTCAGTTCATCACTGCGAGTACCAAGTGAATATCTAGGGATTTTCGACAAGCTTTGCTAATATCCATCTGATTTGATCCCAATACCCTCTTATTTGAAGCTGATTATTGAAGAATTTCAGATTGGATATATAAACTATGAATCCGTTGACGTTAGTGAAGCGTATTCAGAACATCAATTCAAAAGAGGCGTCGATTGGTATATCTGAACAAGCTTCTTGGCATGCGATATACAAAGAATCGGCTTACATATATGTGGGAGGCATTCCATTTGATCTGACTGAAGGCGATCTTCTTGCGGTTTTTGCTCAGTAAGTTACTTACTGCACTTTTCTTTTTCAAAGATCTTCGAAAAGTTAAATTACATTACTTGATTTAATAGGTGATTTACAATCATGATATGATGCAAAATAGCTGATATACTATACTAGTATCTAAGGATAAGCAAAGTTAAGAACTAGAAATTTGATATATTCATGTTGATGTTGGAAATTGTTACACAAAAAAACAATTGGGGTTTAAAGACTTTGTGTTTACAAATTCTAGCACAATAAATGCACGTGTCGTTAGTATACATTTCCTGTGCTTCCCGGTTGTAAATTTTGAGAAGAGTTGGGATATTGGGCAACAATTGTTAGTGACTTTTAACCATCAAATAATTATACCCTAAAGTTATTACATGATGTTTGGAACTGGGGAAAGGAAACAGCGCAAAATAAAATGTTAAAAAATAAACCCTTTGCGATGATTTCAAGAAAAATATAATTATGTTTCAAGAAATTTAATTTCAAGAAAAATGTAATTTCCTTTCCTTTTCCTTTCCAAGTTCTGAGCATAGCCTTTGGGATGATGGGTTTCTGATCGGACGTCTTTGGGATCTTAGATTTTCTTCCGAAAAATTATTGCTTTATTCATTAACTAATACTCATTTAGATTTTATTATACCAATCAGTTGGTTATATAACTTTCTCTTATAAGATGAAGATTTGGTTACCTGAATTACTTGAATTACTACCATCAGTATAGTTATTTGTGGTACTTATGATTACAAATTTTCCTGGTTACCTTCTCCTGAACGTAAATAATTTTTCCTTCTTGGTCTCTGAAATCTGCCATTTGATTGATCAATATCCAGATATGGAGAGATTGTCGATGTTAATCTTGTTAGAGATAAAGGCACCGGCAAATCAAAAGGTTATGCCTTTGTTGCATATGAGGATCAAAGAAGTACAATTCTTGCTGTGGGTAGGTCCTCTCTCTCTCTCTCTCTCTCTATATATATATATATATATATATATATATATATATCTATTATTTGTATGTATATACAGATCTTCCATAGATGTGAATGTAACTGGAATTTGGAAATACTTTCTTCTGAATGAATTTTCCTACAGTAGCTTTGTGGAAAATATTATTCCCTTGTATATATGTTATATTGATAAGCACAATTTTATTGCTTGCTATTTACCTCCACAGATAATTTGAATGGTGCCCAAATCCTTGGCCGGATTATAAGGGTTGATCATGTTAGTAACTACAAAAAGAAAGAAGAAGAAGATGAAGAGATGTGTATGCCGTGCTTTTCAAAGAGGCGAATGCACCCGTGGGGCTGGATGCAAATTTTCTCATAATGAACAAGTATGATAACTAAACCTTGATGATTTATAGTGCCATTGTTTACTTCTGTACTTTTTTTTGTCTTGAAACTTTTCTGTATAAACTATTTGGGGGTGAGAAACTTGGATTATGCTGCGAACACATTCTTTGTTTTTTTATAAGTTCTGCAAACACACACATTAGGATCTGATCTCTCTTCACGATGCTATTTTCAATGGTTGTTTGCTGTCCTGTCATATGATAACACACTAAAGTTTTTTGTGTTAAATTTTAACTCAGAGAGCTGCAAACACTGGTTGGGGTGCCGAGGATCATAGAAGGATGAGAAGGGTAGATGACAAGTTTGAGGGTTCAGAAAGGATAAAAAAAAAGCCTGGTCAGTTGGATCACGCTCCATATTGTGCTGGGAAAGATGGGCTTAGATTGACTGATAAATAGGTGAAGGAATCCAGAGTACAGGTGAATGAGCGTGGGATAGCAGGGCATCGTAAGCGAGTTGGATCTAATTCAAGAGATAAAGACGATAGAGGCATTGAGAAACGACTAGAGCTGCAGGAGAGTGAAAAGGATCACAAGGACAGCCGGGATAGGCAAGCATTTGAGGAAAGGTTAAAACGACGCGACTTTGAATCAGATCCAAGAGAAAATGGTCATAGGGGGGAAGAAAGGGGATCAAGAAAGCATGAATCAGAGGACAGTTGGGATAGGCAAGCATTTGAGGAAAGGTCAAAACGACGTGACTTTCAATCAGATCCAAAGAGAGAATGATCTTAGGAAGGAAGAAAAGGGATCAAGAAAGCATGAATCAGAATCATATTACATACATAGAAGACCGCTAAAACAGGGGAAAGGACAAACGACCAGTCCATGATAGAGATTCTTCCCCGTTATAGAGGGACAGATGAAGATAGGTCACAGAGATCACACAGATGATAAATATTTGTATTTGCTTACATTAAAACTATGCTCGTGGAAATTACGGATTTGCAGCTTCTGCAGTGTTGGCAAACAAAACAGGGCTAACAATTGATGCACATGAGGTGCTTTTGCCCCCCTTTCTTGTAGAAAATCTTTTAGGTAGCTGTAGTTCTAATTTCTTAAAAATCTAAACTCGTCCCATTTGTATGAAGTATTTTGACCCACTTATTCTTTATATATCTAAATATGAGTCCCATTTGGCATGTATGTTGCTTGTGCATTTCCTCATGATCCCCCTTTCCCCAACAAAAACTTGCAACAATAAAAAAAGAAACACACGCGCACACAGGTGCATTTGTGGGATATCATTTATACTTCGTAGTATAAGGTTGTTGCGTGAAACCATATTTTAGTTTTACTAGATTTCTTATGGTTAAAGATAGTTAGTTTGATGATTTGAATATTTTTGTTATAATAATGTTTCAATTGTAAATTAAATTTTAAACGAAACGTTGCAATCGCTATTTCATATTTCAAAAAAAGTTTCAATCACTGTTTCGTACTAAAAATGACACCTAAATAGAATAAGTATTGTCAAAAAGCTTATTGTTCAATCCGATTCTTATGCTTTGAGAATCTAATTCCATTACTTACTCAATTTCATTCTTACAATCCAAATCCAAATCCAAATGTAGTATAGACCTTCTCAACCTGATCTTCACGGTCAATCATTATGCCTTGTTGATATGGCGATTGTTTTACTGTTTATGGAAGCATAGGCAGTAAAAGGAAGAAATGTTTCATTTTCCCCTAGTTTTTGATTGAAGAGAATAGTGTCAAACTTTGCAGTTGGTTAAACTCAACTCTTTCATTGGAGGTGACATTTTTGACCATGACAAGCCATTGATCTCTATTTGTCAAAGTCAACGACTTGGATAGTTGTGGAGTCAAAATCTTGATGGAGATTCCCACAGCTGTTACCTTTGGACGAGGGTGAATTTTTTTGGGACTATGATGAGTCAATGATCTCTTTTTTATTTTATTTTATTATTTGTCAAAGTCAATGACTTGGATAATTTCATAGAGCCAAAATCTTGATTTGAGATTTCCACAGCTGTTGGCATCAAGAATCCAAAAGATAGGAAGTGAGAAGACTCGGTTCATGCTCGTGCTTCCCAGTCAAAATCTTTGAATCAAGATCGAGTAGAAAATTGTCCACTGTCTGTGATTTCTAGTTGAAGCTTCTGTATAGTTCAGTATGCTACAATCCCACTCCAATACTTATCATGACTAGTTGTTGTTTTTTCTTTTATAATTTTATTTTGCTCCCTCCATCCAAAAAGTCTAATTTGACTTCTAGACACATTATTTCGTACAAAAAGGTTCATCTGTAACGCATTTAAAATTTGCCATGTTCTATGCGAACCTTAATGTGAGTTGGAAAAAGTTGAATAATTGCAAGGGTAGTCTCACCCTCAAACACCAAATACTTCAACTATAAAGTCGGTTGAAGTTGCCTGCAGTCTGCAGAATCATACTCTCCCTCTCAAATGGAGCTTAAACTGCTTAGTTTTAGGCTAATCTTCTCACTGACCTTTCATGTTATTCTTGTTCTGTTCGTTCACTTGTCGATTCCAAAGCGTGCTTCTGCAGCTGTTCTTAAAAATGCGACAGATAAATCTGCATTGCTCGATTTCAAGTCAAAAATAACCGAAGATCCTCTAGGAGTCTTGAACTCTTGGAATGATTCCCTCCATTTCTGTTGCTGGACTGGAGTCAAATGTGGCGTAAAACATCAGAAAGTTGTTTCTCTTGATCTCAAAGGTCAGAGTTTGGCTGGAAATATATCACCCCATGTTGGAAATCTTTCATTTCTTCGATTCCTTGACGTTGCAGAAAATTCTTTCCATGGTGGGATTCCACCAGAACTTGGCCTCTTAGCCAGGCTTCAAACTATGAACTTGAGCAACAACTTTTTAGCAGGTGAAATTCCAGAAAATCTGTCTCATTGTTCAAATTTATTCAATCTTGCACTAGATCACAACTATCTACAGGGCCACATTCCTCCCCTACTTGGTTCATTGTCAAAGCTGCTGACTCTTTATCTCAGAAACAACAATCTTACAGGAAGAATCCCGGCTTCCATTGGGAATCTCACATCTCTCCATGACCTTTACATCTCATATAATAATTTGGAGGGGCAACTTCCAGATACAATGCCACGATTGACAAGCCTGAGAATGCTCGGATTGTCTGTAAATTCTCTCTCTGGTGAGTTTCCTCCAGTACTATACAATTTATCTTCACTCGTACTCTTGGCGTTGTCCTTTAACAACTTTACGGGTACTCTAAGAACCAACATAGGCATTGCCTTACCAGCTCTCCAGCTTCTTTACTTGGCAAGCAATTCATTCACTGGGCCGGTTCCAGTTTCGTTGACCAATGTATCAGGCCTCCAACGGCTTGATATTCCTATCAACAAATTCACTGGAAATATACCCAAGAGTTTTGGGAGCTTACAGAATTTATGGTGGTTTAATGTTGGTGAAAATAATCTTGGAAATGGTGGAGATGATGATTTCGCCTTTCTAACTTCTTTAACTAACTGCAGCAAGTTAGAGTTTCTGGGCTTTAACGACAACCAATTCGAAGGAATGTTCCCGAATGCCATAGCAAATCTGTCAACCACATTGATCAGGATACTTATTGGAGGAAATGGTATTCACGGAAGTATCCCTGAAGAGATAACCAACCTTGTCAACTTATATTTTCTGAGCATGACGGAGACCTTTCTAACAGGTAATATTCCAGCTTCAATTGGAAAGCTTTCAAATTTGGGAACGATTCATTTGGAATCGAATCAGCTGACAGGAAAGATCCCATCTTCCATTAGTAATATCACTCAATTGGTAAATCTTTACTTGTCATATAACAGCTTAGAAGGAAACATACCTTCAAGTTTGGGAGATTGCATATACCTTCAGTCCTTGGACCTTTCTCTAAACCAACTAAATGGTACCATTCCCAAGAAGCTTGTAAGTCTTTCATCACTTTCAGTCCTCCTTAATTTGGCTAATAATTCCTTAACCGGACTCTTGCCAGAGGAGGTTGGGAATTTGACTAATTTGGTTGCACTTGATGTTTCGAATAACCAATTGTCTGGTGAAATTCCAGGAAAGATTGGTAAATGTGTGACCTTGGTACAACTCTATATGCAAAACAACTCCTTCAGGGGAAGTATTCTACCTTTAGATAATTTAAAAAGCATTCGCTATTTAGATCTTTCTCACAATAACTTATCTGGCCAAATTCCACAGAACATGGCAAACCTTCCCAGTTTGCTAAATCTAAATCTATCATTTAACAATCTTGAGGGTGCACTACCTCTTAAAGGTATCTTCCAAAATGCAACTGGGGTTCAGGTGTTAGGCAACTCTGAACTTTGTGGGGGTATTCAAGAGCTGCATTTGCAACCATGCTTTGTGCAACCACATGGGAAACCCAAAAAACGCACAACTCTCAAGTTAATATTGGTAATTGTCGGTGTTGTTTCATTCTTGGCTCTGTTGTCATTGTTTCATTCATTTTGCTGGGCAAACAAGTTGAAGAATAGACCTCATTCAGCATCTTCTGGAAGGCAATTCTACCCAAAGATTTCTTATGAAGACCTCCTCAATGCAACTAGCGGATTCTCTTCAAGTAACTTGATAGGTTCCGGTAGTTTTGGCACTGTTTATAAAGGATCTCTTGCCCTAGATGCAACAGTAGTTGCAGTGAAAGTACTTAAACTTCAACAGAGAGGAGCTTCCAAAAGCTTTATAGCTGAATGCGAAGCCTTAAGAAATATCCGCCATCGCAACCTTGTCAAGGTTCTAAGTGCTTGTTCAAGCATCACTTTTGAGGGCAATGAATTCAAAGCTATAGTCTATCAGTATATGCCAAATGGGAGCTTGGAGGATTGGTTGCACCCAAAAGCTGAACAGATGCAACACAAAAATTTGAGTATCCGCCAAAGATTAAATATTGCGGTAGACGTGGCTTCCGCATTGGATTATCTTCATCACCAGTGTCAAACACCTGTGGTTCATTGTGATTTGAAGCCTAGCAATGTTCTTCTTGACAAAGATCTGACTGCGCATGTTAGTGATTTTGGGTTGGCAAGGCTTCTTTCCAACTCCAGTGAGGATGTTAATTTGAATCAGTTCAGCTCACTTGGGATCAAGGGTACCATTGGATATGCTGCTCCAGGTACACTTAATACTTGTACCTACTGTTATGTCACATCACTTATTTGCTAAAGTGACAAAATAATAACAATCAACTTTTTATTAATTTCAGCAATATCCTTAAAAATCAGAAGGTACACGATTTAGGAGAAAATTTTAGGTGTATTTAGCATTTCACTTTTTCTAAACAATGTTTTCAGCTTTGCTATAAGCTGCAAATTTTAAATTCTATTAGAAGGATGCTTCAATCATGGATAGGTATTTTCTACATGTACATAAAATTGCATAATTACCATTAAATTATTGGTTTATGAAATGTATAGCTTTTCATCTTCGCTGCATAATAATTTGGTGCTAGCATAAATAGCATGAGTTCTGTGAAATTTTCAGAGTATGCCATGGGTGGTGAGGTGACAACTCAAGGAGATGTTTACAGCTTCGGAGTTCTCTTGTTAGAGATGTTTACAGGGAGAAGACCAACTGATGAACTATTTAAAGACGATGTAAACCTACACAATTTAGTCAAAATGGCATTGCCAGATCAAGTAATGGAGATTGTGGACCAATCATCTCTGTATGGTGAAGAGGAAGAAGTTGCCATAGAAGAGATTGAGTTTGGGAGTAAATGGACACTTGAACAGACAGAACACTTGATTTCTGTTTTTCGAATTGGGGTTGCATGTTCAGAGGATTCCCCACCAGGCAGAATGAACATGAGTAAAGTTGCAATGGATCTGTTATCAGTGAGAGACAAGTTTATTCGATCTAGAATGCATGAAGAAATCTACACCATGGATCTAGCTTCAAACCACTGAAATTGAATGGTTAAATTCAATGATCTAGAAGTAGAGCATAGAGGTTGTAATATCCATATGATGGTATAATAAACTTTTTTCTGAAGCCAAAAAATATGTCTAGTCTTACATTATCTAATCCCATCATCGATTATATGCTAGTCTCATCCTAAAGCGTTTTAAAGGTTGTTCTACTGTGCTAAAAGTTGTAACATTAAGCTTCCTAAAGAGCATGTATGTCTCATTTGGGAGTTTCAGATCATGACATTTTTGCTGTTCAACTCAAAAAAGCCTTTTAAGGAATTGCATAGTTTGCATACACTACAAATGTTTTCCCATTTTAATAAGTCTGAGAAACCTTTTTTGTAGAGTCTAATATATTTATCTGGTGGTGCCTCTTCATAGTCCAGTACAGCCATTCATAAACTGTGGCTCATCATTTAATTTAATTAAATTCCCATGATGCAAGTGCTAATGTTATCATGTGGATCTCTTATAGTTTATGAATTATTATTTACAGAAGCTGGGGCAGATGTTCAACCTCCATTTGATACATTGTTAGTGCTCCAATGAACAAAGTTTCAATTCTGATCATGGATACTGACATAACAGAATGTATTATAAGCCAACTCCTTGAAGGAATCTTTAATGGTGAAAAATATGTGTGCACCATGCAGCGTCAAATGTTGAAAGAGTATTAGGTGTTTACTTCAATTATTGTTAAAAGGTTGACCATATGAAAGTTAATTGGTAGTATTAGTTTATAAACAAGCCTTTGAATAATTGGTTTCTGGTGACGCAGAATAACACTAAAGGAAAATAATAAGATAACATCATGCTCTATTCTTCTGGTCTGATTTTTCTTTCCTAGTCTTTCGAGTGCTGTCATCTCAAATTGTCCATTCAGCTACTTTTGTTCGAGTCCATCACCTTGCGAAAAATGTCTGATGAACCAAAGCCTGGTTTTTTCCCTAGCCTTTTATGTCATCTTTGTTTTTCTGGTTCTAATCTTTTAAATCCAGACTCTGCTTCATCAGCCATACGATACGTGGGAAGAATGCAGATAAAGATGCACTGCTCAATTTTAAGTCCCAACTAATGGAAGATGGTTTTGGCCTCTTGGAATGATTCTTCACACTTGTGCTTGTGGACTGGGGTCACCTATGGCCTAAAACACCAAAGGGTGATTTCCTTCAATCTTAAAAGGCAGAAGTAGTTGGAAGCATATCACCTCATTTGGGAAATCTTTCCTTCATTCAAACGCTTGAACATTCAGAAAATTCTTTCACCGGAGGAATAACTGTTTTTTGTTTAAGAATAATTGTTTGCAGAAGATATAATACATGTTCGACCTCCATTTGATAATGAATTCTTACATTATGAGTTCTTAATTTTTTTTTCTTCTTATCAAATCTCAGGAAAGTATCAAGTTTGATTACGGATAACAATATAACAGAATATGTTTCAAGTCAACAACCTGAAGGAACCTTTATTACTAGGTGAAAAAAATATATTGTTATGCCTTGCAGCATCAAGTGTTGAAAGAGAATTAGGTGTTTACTCTGAAGTTACAAGGTGGGAACTATGCAAGTTAATTGGTATTAGTTTATAAGCTAGCCTAGAAAAATTTAACAGGTGACGAATGATACTGAAGTAAGAGAACAAGGTAACATCATGCTCTATTCTTCTAATCTGATTTTCTTTTAGTTAAGTGTTTATCATCTCAAACTGTCCAATCAGCTAACTTGTTTGACTCAATTATATTGCGAAAAATGTGCCACCCGAGGACTATAAGAAGTGGTTAAGTTAGTTAGAAATGTACAACCATCACTGCTATTATCAGTCTATCCTTACCCTTTCAAATGGAGCTTTATGCGATGAATCTAAGCCTGATCATTCCACTATCTTTTTTTGCCATCTTCGTTTCATTCCTCAATCTTTCATTTCCAAAATTTGCTTCAGCAGCCATACTTGGGAACGAGACAGACAAATTTGCACTGCTTGTGTTCAAGTCCCAACTAATGGAAGATCCGAATGGGGTCTTGGCCTCCTGGAATGCTTCTTATCACTTCTGCTCATGGACTGGGGTCACGTGTGACCTTAAACAACAAAGGGTAACTGGCTTTGATCTCAAAGGGCAGAACTTAGCCGGAAGCATATCACCCCATATAGGAAATCTTTCCTTCCTGCAAACCCTTGACCTCTCGGAAAATTCCTTCACTGGAGGAATCCCCCAAGAATTTGGCAGCTTGTCCAGGCTCCAAAACTTGAACTTGAGCTTTAATTTAATTGCAGGGGAGATTCCAGTTAACCTGTCTCTTTGTTCCAACCTCAAAATTCTTGCACTAGATCGCAATCATCTCACACAACATTTTCCTCCTCAACTTACTTCATTATCAAAGCTCGAAGCTTTGAATCTCAGAAACAACAACCTCACAGGAAATATCCTTTCTTCTTTTGGAAATCTTTCATCTATCCAAACGCTTATGTTGTCTTATAACAATTTTCAGGGAGAGATCCTGGATACAATAGGACAACTGAAAAGTTTGACTATGCTTGGTTTGGAGATGAACAATTTTTCTGGTGTGTTTATTCCTTCACTTTACAATCTGTCATCACTACAACTTTTAACTTTGACTGGTAACCACTTAGGTGGAAATCTCAAGACTGACATAGGTCTTGCTTTTCCAAATATCCAGTATCTTTATTTGGGAGATACGGGACTCACTGGACAAATACCGGTTTCTTTGTCCAGTGCTACAAAACTTCTCCAACTTGACCTCGGTACGAACAACTTCACGGGAAACATACCTATGAGTTTTGCGCATCTTCAAGTTTTGTTGTGTCTCAATGTTCCTGCTAATGATCTAGGAAGCCGTGCAGATGATGACTAGGATTTTCTAGCTTCTTTAGCCAATTGCAGCAATTTGCAATTTTTTGATATCAGCCAAAACCACTTTGGAGGTGAATTTCCAAGATCAATAGCCAATCTATCGACACAGTTGAGATTGCTGAACATTTATGGTAACAATATTCGCGGAAGCATTCCTGAAGATATTTCTAACCTCATTCGATTAACTGCACTGGGCATGGGGTTCAACTTCTTAACAGGTAAAATTCCATCTTCTTTTGGAAAGCTCCCAAACTTGAAAGAACTTTGGTTAGGCTTAAACCATTTCACTGGGGAAATCCCTTATTCTTTAGGAAACCTCACTCAGCTCTTGTACCTTTATTTGCACAATAACAGCTTAGAGGGGAGCATACCATCAAATTTTGGAAACTTTAAACACCTGCAAGAATTAGACCTTTCTCAAAATATTTTGAATGGCACCGCACCTAAGCAACTCATAGGCCTTTCTTCCCTATCTAGAACACTTAACTTGTCTCACAACTCCTTCACTGGTACTTTACCAGATGAAGTTGGAAATTTGAGAATTCTTAATGTACTAGATATTTCGTATAACAAGTTTTTTGGTGAGATTCCTAACAAGATGGGGCTTGCTTTGGGCTTGGAAAAACTTTATATGCAAGGGAACTTCTTCCAAGGAGGCATACCTGATCTGAGCCAGTTGACAGGCCTTCAGTATTTAGATCTATCCAATAACAAGTTGTATGGCGTAATCCCACAGTATCTAGGGAACTTTTCCTTACGATATTTGAATCTGTCTCTGAACAATCTGGAAGGCGAGGTACCCACACGTGGAGTTTTTCTAAATTCAAGTGCAGTTGATCTCTTTGGTAATGGTGACCTTTGTGGGGGGATCCAAGAGCTGCATTTGCATCCATGCCATATGCAAAAACACAGGAATCCAAGGAAGCATATTGTTCTCAAGATAATACTCGTGATAGTTATCACTTCTTCTTGCTTGGCTGGGATTGTGTGTTTACTTTTAGTATACCTGCTGAGGAAGTTGAAAAAGAAACCGCACTCAATAGCTCCCTTTGAGAATTTATACCCAAAGATTTCAGACAATGAACTCCTCAATGCGACTGATGGATTCTCTTCAAGCAAATTGATTGGTTCAGGTAATTTTGGCACCGTGTATGAAGGAAATCTTGGAGTTGATCGGAGAGTTGTCGCGATTAAGGTACTTAATCTTCAACAGAAAGGAGCTTGCAAAAGCTTTAAGGCTGAATGCGAATCTTTGAGAAACATCCGCCACAGAAACCTTGTCAAGGTCCTGACTGTTTGCTCGAGTATTGATTTCCAAGGCAACGATTTTAGAGCTTTGGTATACCAGTTTATGCCAAATGGATGTTTGGAAAAGTGGCTTCACCCAGAAAAAGGACAATCTCAACCGAGAACTTTGAATCTTCTCCAAAGAATAAACATTGCAGTAGATGTGGCTTCTGCATTGTATTATCTTCATCATCAGTGCCAAACACCGGTGGTACACTGTGATCTGAAGCCGAGCAATGTTCTTCTTGACCACGATCTTACTGCTCATGTGAGTGATTTTGGTTTAGCAAGAATACTTCTAAGATTCAGCAAGGAAGCCAATTTGAATCAGTTCAGTTCGCTTGGTATCAAAGGAACCATTGGATATACAGCTCCTGGTAACTTGTTTATACTATTCTTTCCTCGAGAATTTTCTTCAAGACTAAATCTGTTGCTAAAAATCTCAACTAGTATTTTTCTAGTCTATCAAACATATGGTGCTTCTTTCATAAAAAGGGGCAGACAGATTTAAAAATATTGGAAGTCAAATAGATTAACGAAAGATATTCGGATATTGTAGAATATGGTATGGGAGGTGCAGTGTCTACTCAAGGAGATGTATACAGCTATGGAATTCTTTTGTTGGAGTTGTTCACCGGACTAAGACCCACTGATGACTCATTCAAAGATAATTTCAACCTTCGCAACTTTGTCAGGCTGTCTTTGCCAGATCAAGTGATGGAAATTGTGGATCAATCAGCTCTGCGAAGAAGTTGTACAAGCTGCTGCCAAAAAGAGTGGCTTGAGATGTGAAATCACTGAAATCTTGATATCTTTATTTGAAATTGGAGTTGCATGTTCAGCAGAATCTCCACAAGACCGGATGAATATGAGGCAGGTCTCCACAGAACTAATATCAATCAAAGACAAATATTTGTGAACTCACTACTGGAGAGAAAATTTACAGCCTATATAACAGGTTCATTTTTTTGATATAGTTTTGGGAATTTATCTGACAGCTAAATAAGTTGAACTCAATAGGCATGAATCTAATATGTGTCTTATTCTGCAGGAGCATAGAGTTTGTGGAAGCATATGAAGGTAGAAAATGCTTTTAGACTACGCCTTTCAAATGCCTTTTAAGGTGTCTTTCTTTTCAGTTACGACGCGAGTAAATATAGAATAGCATAAAAGCAAACGAGTGCTCATAAAAAGTCTTATCAGGACTCTAGTTTTAAATTTTAGTTAGTTGCTTCTGAATAATATTACCCATAAATGAATGGTTGTTTGAGGTGAGTGAGGTTTGTTTGAAATGAAAATATTTGCTATGAGAACGATACTTCTCGAGGTATCTTCTAGTAGGTAAAATGTCTTTATGCTCTTGTGGCATATATAAATTCCAACAACAATTTCATTGTTACAAAAGGAGTAAATAATACATGAACTGTAAATAAAGGTGTTCAGAGCCTCAGAAGCAAGCTCTTTTTTATGAAGAATGTTGCCAAGTGTTCTCAATGTTGTACAGCAAAAGAAAATGTATAACTGCATGGCACAAGCACCGGAAAGTATTTGTTATGTTCGAAGACTGGAACTCTTTAGCTTCTTGGTAATTTTAGCAACATATTTACCCTGATGAGACTCTTGTTCAAGTTCTAGCTCAGTAGGCTGGCGAGATCCATCTGCTGCATAAGTTCCAGCACCGTACGTGGCGTAGGGAGATCCTTCTTTCACTTGATTCATCTCAAACATACCACTGCCACAAAAATGTACCCGAGACTCCGAGAGGAACAAAAATCATGCCATGATGTGATAAGCATTTAACCTGCACATAGAAGGTAAAACTGTAAACTATCGGAAAAATAGAAGTTTTCCATTGAAATAGATATGAAAATTTCATCAGGTTTAAGATTAATCACAAGATATATAGAAACTCACGCGGTAAGCTCCTGGCCACCCCCACGAAAACCAGTGCTCCAAAAGATTCCAGCAGGTTTACCAGCAAGTGACTGGGATGCCCATATCTCACCGGTTGACTCAAAAAAGGCCTTACATTGTGCAGCCATCACTCCAAAACGCGAAGGAAAACCAAATATAAATCCAACAGTAAGTAAAGTTTTCCTCAACTTTATTAGTCCTTTATGAGGATAATACATTAGCTAGAAATGCAACTGTGGTGGAAATGTAATGAAAGCCATGGCATGTGAAGAACTTGATGTCACTTTATAGGATAAAAGTAGAAATGTAAATCTAATTTTAGAACAGACATAAAAAGAAAATATATCTCAAATCTTGGAACCTACCATGCATGCCAATATATAAGACGAATTCAGATAATAGTTATTGAGAATATAGGGGATTTAGAAGTCCCCGACAAAATAATAATAATAATAATACTCAACAATTTTGTACTTTTTGTAGATACATAATTGTATAAAATGTAAGAGGGTAGAGCTGAGCTCTTATTGCCAAGTAAAGTCAATCTAAAAATTAGCAAGCTACCATATCCTAAGACTACTAAATATGATATGGGAGTAATTACACAGACCACCGGAGAAACCAATACAAATTAGGGTAAAAGTTTTTTTATTCGCCACATTAAATAAATGGAAGGCGTGTATATATATATATATATATATATATATATATATATATATATATATATATATATATTTTATAAACCCTACTCCTTCTACCCATTTTTTATTTTTATTTTTTAAAAAGTTTGTCATTCTTCACCAAATATTGTGGTGGGATACTCGTGTTATGTTATCTAATATATTATGTCCTAAAAAATGTAAATCATATCACATTATCACATGTTCTTAAGCCCATTTTCAATTCCTTAGATAACAAGATGTTAAGCACGTGCATGACACCTGACTAGGAAGATAAAGACATTATTAGCCTCAAGATAGTTATACAGTTGTAACTGAATTCGTTGGTTACAAACCGTTCCCGCCCAAAGTAGTCGGTTTATTATTTCTAGTTGTAGAGTAGCTTAAATACCAAAGAAGTGTATTGCAAACATTCATTCTATTTTTCTCTTCTTCTTTTTTTCCATATGTGAGCAGTATTGTATCTTGCGCATTTCTTGTTGGATACCAAGCAAGACTCATTCTCTGGAACGGAGGGAGTAATATATTTAATCACGAGTTGGTCAAGTCCGATCTGCAATGTTATGAAACCAATTTGGCTTAAACCTAAGCACAGGCTAAAAACAACACATTCCTGCCAGCATGGGGTATCTAGATATCCTTAAAAAGGATAATGAGGCATGGACTTTTTATGAAGGACAGTATTCAATCATTCATGCAAAGTTGCAAACTAAATGCCAAATATAGTATTAACTCTCTCTTTACTCGGGAGATGCCTAAGCATTTACATTAGTATCTTAATGTTTGGTCTTAGACATTGACTGACTATCACAATGCATTATAAAAAATATAGCTCATATATATGCATCTGAATCATCAGGTCATAATTAAACTTTTTCCTACCCTATGATACTATAATGGAAGTTCATATTCAGAAGATGAGCTTCAAATCATGTCGATTTTTTTCCACCCTTTCTCAAATAACTCTCTTGTGCATATATATTCCATGTTTTAGATCTTCTATGGTAAGTGCTATCTCTGCAGCAAATGAAACAGACAGATTAGCATTGCTTGCCTTCAAGAATAGAATAGCTGAAGATCCGTTGAAGATCCTAAGCTCGTGGAACGAATCTGTCCATTTCTGCAACTGGACTGGAGTTTTATGCAGTAACCGCCATGTAGGAAGAGTCACAGTCTTGAACTTACCTAGTTTAGTAAAGTTAGGCAAGGATAAATTATGTAGGCACCTACCTCGTCATCTTCGGCACATTTTAATGGACGCCCCTCATCTTTGAAAATGATTGAGTCAGCTCACTGAGTTAATTATTGGTTATTTCTAGACTAGTACATTTGTTTAAATTAATTAACACGGGTTACTTTAGTGTTGATTTTGGATTCAAAAGGGGATGAATTAAGTTGATGATTTCCTTCTATTATCAATCAGAAACTAAAATATTAAACTATTCATTACGAGTTAATTCAACGAGAAATATCATTATTAAGTGAATAAAGTGATTTTATTTATTTTTATAGTTGTCAAACAACAAATATGTTGGTGTAATAACAATGTATGGATCATATATAAAACTCCCTTAGCCAGAAAGGTGGGAAATCCAAAATTTTATGAGGACTCTTAAACAAAATTTAAAGTGTGCGAGGTATACACGCACTTGATAGTAGGTTTTCTTGATGATATATGTTATAATCGAAAATGTACACATCTCAGCACCATTTGAAGATGTATATGTGATTGAAGCTTGTAGATCATGCAGAAACTATCTTTAGATATAACTCTTAAAGTACGCTTCGGATAACCTAGTTTTAGTTAAAGAATGCCTATTTAATTTGCTAAAATGTCATTAATTGACATTTGCCACGGTAACTACGAAAGTGATTTATAAGCATCTTGTGTGGACAAGTTTCCAACATATTTGACACTTGTTTCAAGGGTTAACACTAAATAAATTTACTAAACTTTCTCTTAGACACCAACATCTATATATTATCATAAAAAAAATGAATTTTATTATACGTAATGATCCATACAATAATTTATGTAATGATTTTTTATAAAGTAGTGGATCTCATATGTCCTTCGACTTTAAATTGCCGAACTCTGTAAATAATTTTGTGTAAAAATAACCACGATAATGCAATTTTACACGTTCAATTTTTTACCCTCCATTATTAATTTACTCATCCTATATACTTATTTTGATACGGAACTATCATCCGACGACACCTTGACGTGAAGCTCATGCGTATTCTCACTTTACACAAGGTTCAAGTTCACTCTACCGTGATTCAAGCTTATGGGGAAAAAAAGTGTTAACATTAATATTTGAAATTTAAAGACTAAACTTTACTGTTGAAAGGAATTATATTCGCGAAAATAATGCAAGACTCATTTTTCTGAGTGTAGCTAAAGAATTCATCTTCTTATTTTTGATGATAACATAACTGTTATGATAATGGTAATTTATTAATTTGGAACCAAATTAAGAAGACACTTTAAAAACTAGAAAGAAAATAAGAAAAAAAATATAATTAAAGGACAAGTCTATACAAACAGTAACTAAATACTACATCAAATATTATATTTATCTAAATTATTAAAAAGTGGAATACGACACAAATTTTAATATCATGTTCTATTTTTTAATGGTATAAATAGATATAATATTTAATATATTATTTAATTATTATATATTTATACCTATTCATAATTAAATAATGATATAATTTTTTTCGTTTGAATCTTTTCGGAAGGACGTAAAAATGTCACCCAAAATTTATGACCCTCAATAAAACTGAAAAAGGGCAAAAAGGTCAAAGAAGGAAAATAAATTGAAACCGTCGGATCGGTCAATCAAGTAATCTAACGCACGAAATTTCACCACGTTCCCCTATGCCCGCAACAACTTTTACCCTATTTGTGTATATAAGTACATGCAGCACCAGACGTGGGTTTATCACCTACTCCGTTCTAGGGTTTTAGTTTCTCTCTCCTCCACAGAATCCCATTTTCTCTTCTCTCTCAAAACCCATCTCTACCCAAACCCCAACAATGGCGGTCAAGGCATCTAGGGCCGAGAAAAAGGTGAACTATGACCAAAAGCTTTGCAAACTTCTGGATATTTACAACCAGATCCTCATCGTTGGAGTTGATAACGTCGGATCGTTCCAGCTTCAGAGCATAAGAAGTGGGTTGCGCGGAGATTCGACTGTTTTGATGGGGAAAAATACGATGATGAAGCGATCCATTAGGCTTCATGCTGAAAAGACCGGTAACACTGGCTTCCTCAATCTTATTCCTCTCCTTGTGGTAAGATTTTCTCTCTCATTTACTTTACATGTTTTTTTATTTGTTGGTCTGGATCTGTTTGTTTGGTTGTGAAGAAATTGTTTTGAAAGTGTGGATTTAAGGTCTTGAGTTCTATAGTGTGTGTTTTCCTTTTTCGATTACTTGAGATCCAAGGAAATGGGTCGATTTGGGTTACTGTTACTCCTTTGTGGTTTTAGTTGCTTGGAATAATTTTTATTGTGCTGGGAATATGAAGCCTTTTGATAGGATTTGAAAAGCTAGGTTAATATTATGAATTTGTTTTTGGATAAACTGATATTTTGAATGTTTATGCTTCTAACATTCAGAACATGTTTATCCTGGTTTCTGAAAATACTTCCATAATTCTGTTCCTACTCCTTGCAGGTTTTAAGACTGGGTTTGATATGTTCATTTTTTTTGCAGCTTTGCTATGTGTAACATTTGCAAAAAAATGGTTGGACCCACCACTTATATAGTGGGTCCTACTATTTTTTACCATTACTCATATCTTTTTTTTTTTTTTTTTTGTGATGGGAATGTGAAGTGGTTGGATGGGATGTGAAAAGTTAGGTTAATCCTATAAATTTGTTTTTAGATGGAACTGATATTTTGTTATGGGAAATGACAAAGTTGTTTTACATGAGATTAATACTGATTTCATTTGTATGTTTACTCTAGAAAAAATATTTAGACAATGTCTAATAAATATTTGAAAATCCCTGTTGGGGGTTTTAAGATTGGGTTTGATATTTGCTTATAATAATTTTTTAAACTGGGAATATGAACTGTTTGATTGGTTTTGAAAATTACATGAGGTTAATACTATAAATTTGTTATAGATAAACTGGTATTTTGTTTTCGTCGAAAAAAGATGCTAGTTATGTACGAAATGCGGCTTTTCAGATTTTTCTTCATAACATGTTTTTCATGTTTGCCGAAATACTTCCATAAAATTTCTTTTAGTAAGCAAGAAGTGCTTTCTGGATCCTTCCAGTCCTCAAAGATCAGAAGCAGGGTGTTTATAGAAATACTGAATGCTAATTAATAATAATATTCTTCTAGTATTTCTCAACAACAAAACATAGATTTTAATTTTTTTTTTTTTTATGTTTAAGATTATTTGTCTTTTGTTTAATGCTGATTGCTGTTGCTGAATATTTTTCTCCTTTTGAATTAGGGTAATGTGGGTTTGATATTTACTAAGGGTGATTTGAAGGAAGTCAGAGATGAAATTTCCAAATATAAGGTATTGTGGTTCCATAATTATGTTTTTTTACATGTGCTTTCATTTTGATTGTGTTATTGCCCTATGTTTAGAAGTCTTAATAATTAATTTGTTCTTTGTAACTCATAATTATGTATGTTCCTTTATAGTGTTTCCATAATTGTTACTTGTGGTTTTTACTTAAAATGGTATTTCCGCCAAATTTAAAATCAATTTAATGTGTTTCATCTTCACTATGCTTATAGCTTTCCCAACTTTGAGATTTCAAATCATCCTTCGGTCTTTGATAGTGTATGTATTCTTTTAATATATGGCCCTGCATTAGAATATATAAAGCTGAAATAATAACGGAGTATAACCGTTAATCATGCATGTTTTCGGTATATGGTTGTATCCTTGATGGTAGTGGAAAGGAAAAGTGGCCTTCAACTAAAATACATTTTATGCGATCTGCCTTAGATTGAGATTCCTTTCAAGCTTGTAACATAACTTTTCCATCTTCCATTTCTTCTGAGAATAAAATAAATTCCAATCTTAACTGTTGCGAGCTTCAGATTTTAGTAGACATGACAGGGACTCATTAATCTGCTAATTTATGAGAATTATTACGGTTTAACTAGTTCAAGTATTAAGGTTATGAACTCCCCACATGCTATGAAACCTTGATATCATTGCAGCACTTTGAGAAAAAGTCTCTCACTGGGCCTATGTTAGCTTTAGAGCTTAGAAATCAAGTACTTCACCATACTAACAAAGTGATTACCCTACTTAAGCACTTTTTTTCCCTTGTACAACTTTTTTTTATCATAATCATTTCTCATTTGGCCCGTTGAAATTGATTTGTTACATACATCATTCATCTCAAGATTATAGCTACAATATTTACTTGATTAGGTTGGAGCTCCAGCACGTGTAGGTCTCATTGCTCCAATTGATGTTGTTGTCCCCCCTGGAAACACCGGGCTTGATCCTTCTCAAACAAACTTCTTCCAGGTTACTTCTAAACACCCTCATGCACAACTATATTTGTTCATTATTACTCCCTCAGTCTCAAAAATTAGAGAAACATTTTTAAAATTATATTTGATCGAGTATAAAAATAATAGTAGAAAAGTAATGGCAAATTGTAATAGCAAATTAGAAAAATGTATCTCTAATTTTTGAAGTGATGGGGGCATTATTATCAGAATCTGACATCCTACTTTTGCAGGTTCTTAATATCCCAACTAAAATTAACAAAGGGACTGTGGAAATCATTACCGCAGTGGATTTGATCAAGAAGGGTGACAAGGTTGGTTCCTCCGAAGCTGCCCTTCTAGCAAAGCTGGGTTTGAGGCCGTTCTCGTATGGTCTAGTAGTGCAGTCAGCCTATGACAATGGCACCGTCTTTAGTCCAGATGTGCTTAATCTCACTGAGGATGATATTGCTGTCAAGTTTGCTAATGGGGTGGCCAATATTGCTTCCTTGGCCGTGGCTGTTTCATACCCAACTATCGCAGCTGCACCATCCATGTTCATCAATGTATACAAGAATGTTTTGGCACTTGCTGTAGCAACAGAGTACACATTCAAACAGGCCGAGCAAGTGAAGGAGTATTTGAAGGTTAGTAATTGATAGCATTTGCTTACTGTTGGAACACTGTTCTTGGTTCGATTGCTCTTGCTCTTCATTTTTTGAATGTCTCATTTTATATTAGATAGATCTTAGCCTGAATAGTAAATCAGTTCAAACTACACATTATGCAGGATCCAGCCAAGTTTGCTGTTGCTGTGGCCCCAATTGCTGCATGTGGTGGTGAAGCTGCTGCTGAGGAGGAACCAAAGGTGGAAGAATGTGAGGAGGAATCAGATGGAGAATGCATGAATATCTTTGATGACTAGCCTAATTCAGTGTAGTAGACTTTGATTCCTACGAAGAACTCATGCTTCAAATCTTATTTTGCTTTTTTATTATCCTTAAGTTTTATGCCACGAGACCATAACTAGAAAGCTTGAACGTTCAGTCTAAATTTGCAAGTCTTATGCACTAATATGAGACTTCTATTTCTCCTAGTTATTTTTCATATTGGTTGAAGCTATGTTCTTGTTGGATTCTTTATTTATTTATGGAGCCACACAAGTGCGTCATCAATTGCATAATGTTAGGGTCTCAAATTAATGATACTTATTTGTTTGAGACACATTTGAGATTACATAATTTGAGACCTTTTAGCATTACCTTGTCAATTCCTATCAATATTCAAGTCTAGTACCTGTATCCCGTAAGACAAATTGCATGATCACATCAGAGAAAGAGCATCCGTAGAACAAACCAATTTTCTTGTTACCTCTTCTTTTTGATTTTTCAGTGTTTTACTGCAAGCCCTACGACTCCCTATCAATGTCTTATAAAAGATCGAATGAGCATAATAGACTTGGTCAGATACACACAGATTTGCTTGGTGGAAAAATCTAGAGAAAAGAATGACAGATTAACAATAAATCTAGTAATAAGTTCCATTCCCCTGCAACTGCAAATGATGAAACTTATTATTGCAGTTCACTTTTTGAGGCTTTGGTTTTAGTAATAATTACAGTGACTTCTAATCTGTTTCTGTAATTGCCAAAGTAATATTGAAATATAATAAGAGCTGCAACTCTAAACAACGGAGGCAGACATCTTCTTTCCAATGCTGTTTATATTCCAATTCATTCAAAGGAGCATCTGGCAAAACTCTGATGGTGGTGATCGGTCATCAAGATTGCCAATGTTGCAATCACACTAACATCTGCATTTTACGAAAAGGAAAAATCAGGCATTTAGAGTGCAGATATTAAACCAAATGTACCTAAAATTAAATGTACACAAATGTACCTTTTAATTTATAGTATAGGCATTTATGTTGACAAGTACACAAATGTACCTAGTACAAGAAATATTAAACCAGGCCCTTTTAATTAGGTCGGCAGAAATTTGATCAACATGAAACAGCCACTAGTAAGTACACCATGGATCCTTGCACGTGGCTATAATTTACTGAAGGCAATTTCGAAAGAAACGAACTCCCTGCTCCAAAAAGTTACAATAATAAGCAAAGAGTAAATATGTTCTGAAGGAGAAATAAACTGTCTTAGATGATCAATGAATAAATAATTAAAGATCAACACAAAAAGGATGTTCGGATTAATGTGATGTACCTGTAATGCAAAACTAATGTCTGCTTCATCTACCTTTAGTGCTACTCTTCTCAATTTTTCTTCTCGAGATTGACCAAGTTTGAGAATCCCCTGCACTTCAAACCATGTCTCATCACTTATCTCATATTGTAATGCATGTTGTCCATGATAGAGTAGTTAAGCCGAGTAATCTAAATTTTGGAATAAGCAATCTCTGCATGCCCACTGCCCACATCCTTACATTTTTTTCTTCTATAGATTTTTGGTTATTCCACTGTCTACAGGTAACTTATTCACTTTTCCTTGAGCCAAGTGGCAAAAGATGGAAGGGATATAAATGGTACTTTCTTGTGTTAAGAGACAGGAATAGATTGTAGATAGCTCGTCAAATGGCTATAAATCTCTTAACCTAAAATTTAATGGAGTATTACATAATAGAAATACTCGATCAAAATACGCTGTATGATTTGTTTACCTGGTCACTTAGAACTCTGCACATACTTGAAAGTTCCATTACTCCCACAGGTGGAATTGAGGTTGATTTGCAGACATCCATGTAAGATTTATTTAGCTGCATCAATTAAAAAAAATAAAAAATCAACATATACATCAGATAATAGCTATTTAAATGAATGAAGTATTCAACTTTTATGAAATGGTACAAATTATACCTCCCCTGTAGTTGTATCTTTCTTCCCCTTGCGGAACAGCTTCACAGCTGAGCAAAGAATTATCTGTGCATAGAATAAAAATGGTTTTAGCGGGAGGGCAGCAAAAGCATAGTGATATAGTTCAGTTTGTCAGCCCCAGTACTATTAGTGAAATTGGGTAGATTGCTGATTACTATGTCTGAATTTGAATAGATCCTCTGAGTCATGTATCCCTCTTCGAGACCAGGTATTAAGTACATGACTACATTCCCATAACGCATATCTGACATCTTAATGTATACCATAAATAAGACTTACCAACCTCATAAAATAGTAGGATTCAAACTCCTTACGCCTAATTCATTAGCCATGATTTAGATTAGTTTCAAAGAAGCAGCCACAGAAATAGCTCTGATATAATCATCAATTTAATAGGCAGTACACTCAATTTTTCCCGGATTATGGTTTTGTACAGATCTTGGTCCAATACTATATGTATAGCCAATGGATATAATACTGGTCGAATTAAAAGTAATCCAGACTTCCATAAATAGAGAATTCAGTACTCACTCCTTTGCAGCTCTAACTGTATGATGGAAATAGATATTACCATTCTACTTGCACAAATTTACCTGTTGATGCTGTGGAAGGGATTGTATAGTGTCCACTATTGGCGATCTATACGCCTTTGACAAAGCAACAGCCATATGATCAATCCTAACCTGTAGCAAGGCATACAACTAGTAAGAGGAAAGAAGCTGGTACTTAATAAAAAGCATCAATAGGAAACAAAATGAAGCTATGCAATTAGCTATCAGTGTTCAAAAGTCAAGAAAATATGGGTAGTCCATAGTCACTAAAATAGTTCACAAACCATTGGCCAAGTAACACCAGAACAATGTTGCAAACAATCTAAAAGTTGAAATGGAATTATTTACATGGAGAGAAATTAATGTAAGAAGAAATGGCAGTCGGTTAAAATTATTGAAATATAATTAAATGCTTCTAAAAGTATACACATTAAATTCTGAAGAAAATGTTGATGAGCAAAGCAAGAGGTGATATTCACAATTGACAAGTATCATATAACTGATGAAACTTCAAAGGTAATAGATTCTAGGACACATGCTTCTACTAGGTACTAGAATGTTTCTCGGGCAACAAATCTTAAATCCTACAAACATCCCAGGAGGATATTATTGCAAGTGGAAGAAATGGAAAACAAACAAAAAAACAAAATTGATAGCTATAGCTGACTGTTAACTTCAGCCTGTTATCCAAAAAACACAATATTCTACAACACATGCAACAAGGCAGATGTAAGAGACTCATACAATTGTGAATTATTAATATTACTACTCTAAGTATAACAGCCACAGCGAGCACTTACAATGTTATTTTCTTGCTTTCTCAAAATTTCACTAGCATCAGTTGTCTTTTGACGACAGAAACCCCTCTCTATGGGTGCCAAATTCATATCGCAGGTAGACTCTTTGAGCTCAGCCTCTAGTACCTCAATTGCACTCCTGAAAAAATTAATGATAATGATGATGAAATTTAGAGTGGTTAATGCAAAAACTGTAGGGTTGTGTACTCTGTTACACTTATTTCTTTTAGATCACTTTGTAGCTAATCTTATTTTCTGTAAGATGTCATAAAACAGGCTTGCAAAGAGATGATCCCATTTACATGAGATCACAGAATTGCATCATAATATACACCTACTGCTTCATGCCATGCCCCCTCAAATCTATGTAAAATAAATTCACTGATTGAGTGTTGACGTTGATCAATCATCATCACATGTAAAAAAAGAATATTTAGTTTCATGATCAACAGTAATTTTTCAGGAGATCATATTCTAGTTCATGAGAGTGCGCGCGTGTATGTGACTCTCAAGGTCAAACATACTTGAGTTTGAAATAAACTTTCTAAGTTTAACTACACATAACAGCCTAGCTTCAGTCTTGTCAACTTAAATCACGCAAGCAACAATTGTGCCATTGACTGATTCAGCTACAAAGAAATTATTGCGACAACTGCTACAACACCAACCTGCAAATTCCAAGAGCTTTCCTCATATCTCCAGATGCAGATGCAACTTTCTGAAATCAAACAAATATTTGTCAATCACAATTCAATAATTTTGAGATAAGTAGCAATATTGAATCACGTGCTTGTAATTGCAGCGCTGCATTCTTAATATCACACCCAAACAGTAGCTCTAGTCACTCTATGCAATAGTTCATTTATAGATCTTTTTGGCATTTGAAATCAGGGGAAGAAACTAAAAATAGAACACTTCAGAGAATAGACGGTGGTGAACTCACTCTCGCACAGAATTCCAATGCTTGTGGCTGAAAGACGATGAATGGGAATACCTATTTGAGCAGTAGTCAAATTTAAATAAAATTAGTGAATTTTTTTGAGAAACCACAAGACTAGCATACAAGTTGTAGTTCTTAGTATGGACTAAAAGTGAAGAAAATACATGATAAGATCATGTTATCTCCATATATATATATATATATATATATATTACTACAACCATTGAACTGCACTTTGATTATTTAAAATTCTACCGGTAGTTAGATAGATGGAGCATGGATGTAAAATTGAAGATTATATTTTACAATGGTGCCAGATAAACAAAATATCTTTAGCCAACTTTGAAAAAATGAGAGAAAGATGTTAATTTTTAGTTCCTAACCTATATATCCTTGCATGTGAAACAAAAATCTTACTTCAACTAAATTAATATATTTGATGTATCATCATGAGAATAGCATTAAAGTACGTGGAGCATAGTTATCTTTGCTGTCAGATAACATTGTCTTCTACGTCAAGAAGATGACAATGTAGTCTTTTTAGTTAATGGAAGTACAGTAGTAGATGAAGCAGAAGATGCACTTGTTAACTAGAAGTAAAATGAGGGAGCACAAGATTACCCTTAGTCTCTGTTGAAGAATCATGATTATCTGATCCTTGGAGTAGGCTCGAAAAGTCACAACCATAGGCTTGCCTAGCACAAAAAGAAGTAAACATCAATACAAGTTTATTAATACAAAGAGAGAAGCGCATTCCGTATTTTAGATATGTCTCAGTTTCTTATTTTTTTATTTAATCTCTTTGTATATTATTATTCTTCTTATTTTATTTATTTATTTCTCATCTTGTCTTTAACTTGTTTGCTGTCAATCTACCCCAACTAGTTTCGGATAAAAGACGTTCTTGAGTTGAGTTGAGGATAACGTAGAAGGCTAGGTGTTATAAATGGTATTCCTATCATTTTTTTTGTTTTACCAAGAAACATCTTCAAATTTTGAACATATGGGCAATGGAAAAAGTCATAAATTGTTGACCAAGGACAGGACATTGTTGCATTGTTTCTCAGTTGCAGCAACCCAAGGGGATAGTTGGGTTAAAATATGTTGGTACACTTGTTGAAAAGAATCATTAGAAAACTGTTTTGGAGGATACAGCCAACCAAGTTATAATGTCAAGCCTCTTTGATAAAGTAAACAGAAAACTGCAATCAAAGAACTATAACATATCTAGTTATTGATAGGATCATAGTTACTAGATACTTTTATGAACCTAGCAAACCGCGTATTGGTACTTACGTACCCAAAAAAGGTACTCTTACATACCAATACTCTAAAGCGTACCGCAAAATTTCTTTGTTGTTTAACTTATAATTGCACAATATTAATATTATAACTTAGTATTGGATACTCAAACATTATATTTTGTTACTAAAATATTTATAAAGATACCCTAGTGTACCGCGTTTTAATTTCGTAACATTGTGTACCCGTATTCGTATCACGTACTAAAACGAATCACATTGGATAGGATAGGAGCAAGTACTCACAATTCAAGGACTGTAGTTTTGGAAGAAATCGATCTGCGAGGTCAATGGCGTTAGCTATGCCTGTGAAAGTAAGTGCAATATGAGATCTCATACACACAGATTACAGTTATCAGCTCAGAAAACCTAACCTATTGAAAACAAGTACTTGATGAACAAGAAATTCTTAAGGGCATGAGTGGCATTAATCAAACCTATCACTATACATCTGGCGAATGGCCGTGTTGTTAGCATGAAAAGATCATGAAGCACAGCCCGGTCCTTTGTGATCAAATAATCCAACTCATCAGCAATAATCAGCCTACAGCAAAAAAATTATTTTAAGTAGAGCAAAGCCTTTTACTGATGATTCAATAATAATATAGTACAGTTTAGGAATTCAAACAGATCCTGTTCATGTTGATTATACGTATACTGTATGAGCAGTCTAAAAAGAATGGTTGATCTCTCATAAGCAGTCTATGATATAGATGAACAAAAAACATGTTTCTTACGTCATTCTCATTCCAGGCGACTCTTGTTTTTGAGAATAAGAGTTCTGAATTAGCTTTAAAGGGGAAGTAGGACCATTGATTTTCTTCCGTGGTTGGTAATTCACAAGTATCTGCCAACATTGTCAGATTTTGAGCATATGTGTACTTGCTCAGATTAAATACTGAAATAAGTATAATATTGATTGCAGTACCTTGCTGAAAACATCAGAAGTGCTTGTAAGAGAAGTGCAATTTATAGCCAATACATCCGGTGGCTGAAAACCTTCCTGATAGCAAGACCATGATCCAGTGAGTAATATTTATTAAAAAATGTGGAATATTTCACATCTTACCAGTTGCATATAAATTACATGCATATTTAGTTTAACCAATTTCATCTGAAACCATTATGGATCATTTAAAAAGTCATTTTACTCCCCCTAGCAGGACAGTCTAAGTATGACACGCATAAATACAACATATTAAGTGGTAAATTAAAATCACAAAGAGAGAATTAAAGTCAGAAGTTCATCTGAATTGTTGAAAAATGTTATCAATTTTATTTTTTGAGCATTAACTTTATAAACCAATCCAAATCTTAGAAGTTACTAGTATCAATTAAGGTAATTAGATTACCTCCATAGCCCAATTAATCAAAGATCCTTTAATCTTTTCCATTGACAGTGATTTTCCAGTCCCAGGCAGTCCACACACATATAAACTCCCACCCTTCTCCTGTTCTACACGTTGCTTGCAGAACTCCAATATCCTTTTCTGCTCATCCTCCCGGCACACAACTGTAGATTGGTCAGTTGATACGTGCAATGCCTCCTTTACAGCACTCAATAGCTTCACATCTGTAAATATAAATCAGACATGCTTAATTAATAAAAAAAAGAGGGGGGGGAGGGAGAGAGGACAAAGGCCATACCTGGCCACTCCCCTCCCCATTCCCATAAAACATGTGAGCATTATAACCCTAGAGCATGCTTATGATTTCCTACGGTTGCCCAATTTACTTTTAACCTAACCTTAATGGTCCGTAGGTTAATGACTTACACGTTTATCAATGCATATAAAGTTTTTTTTGTTTTTTTTTTTGCAGTGTTTATGAGAAGGTAATCATCGCAATGCTTTAATGAACCATTGTGCTTCTTTTGGTACTAATCTTTATTCTAGATTATTTTGAAACTACCTAGCATAATATCCAACAAAGAGGCACTATCGTAATACCTTACCCTCATCATATAGTCTATAGGAACAGGAGAGGTAGTCCTTGCAAACAAACATAGACATATATAACAAAAAATGACGAAAAAGGAAAGTAAAAATATAATCAAGGATCACATTCAATACAACAGCGAGCGAGAACAAAATAAGATAGTGGTAATGATAATTAAGGATGCCTTCGTGTTGCATCTATTAATTTGCAATAATCAATGGAACTATAGTAAGCTTAGAACATATACTTACCAGTTGGATTCCATAAAGGTTTATCCAGAAAACTATCTGATAATTGCTTCACCGGCAATTTCTTCATGAATCCATCGGTCAAATCTTTCTCAATTCCCTATTCGAAATGAGAACATCAAATCCAAATTCACAAGAAATTATCGCATACAATAGCTTGGCTTTAATTAGATTAATCCCATGTGACTCCTAGTATTTATTGTTTGTTGTGATTTGGTCAAGAATGTTTGCACGTTGAGCAGTGTAAAGGCCCAAAAATCAAAAAAATCGAACAATCTACTAGGAAAATAAATTATGTAACTCACTTTTGCTGGAGTACTTGGGCTGTCATAGATGCACCGGCGAGGAGATTTCAACTTCATAGGACTGCCTTGCTTAGCCGAATCGGACCTAAATATTCGTTTTTGAGGACTAGAGTTAACATCGGATTGGACCTCACCGGCGATCGGAGATGAATTACGTGCAACAATCGTTGGCATTTTATTAATGCGGTGGTGATCTCTGAAACTTCAATTCGATTCGTGAGATTTTAGTGTTGCAAAGGCGGATGTTATATGCCAGTAGATTCGAGAGGAGAGAATTGTTTTGGACGCGGGAAAGATGTGAGCGCTGCCGTATTGTTTCCCGCCTTTTATTGGTTTGCTATTTTCCTTTTTATTTATTCTTTTGGGTTGAAGTTGTGGGCTGTAAGCCTGTAATGCATCCCCTGGCCCATAGTTTAATCAAATTAAGGCAAGGGCTAACTAGTGTCCAGAGCTCACGGGATTAAAGGATTTAGTTATCTCCTTATTATACTTCTCTATTTTTATATTTTTCATAGTATCAATATCGTTAAGGATTTAATTATTATAAAGTCTCTTATGAATTGCGATAATTTTTTATATCGAAATATAATTGTAAAATAAGTCGATACATGAAATTAAAAAGAAAGATAAGAGTGACCTACTTATTACATATCTATTCAGAATAGTTTTCACTAATATGTATCAACATAAGTTATAATTAAAAAGTTTACATAAATATATAAAATTTAGAGATATATTTTTATTTTTTTAATTAATTTATAAAATTTTAAAAGTTGAAATATGAATACTAAGTTGGAAGGGAAGGAGAAACACATAAATCACAATAATATGATCTTTTGAAAATGAGATACTTAAAATTGTACATGTCATCATTTTCTCTCTGACATGTTAAAAATTTAAATAAAAAATAAAAAAATAAAATCCTTTCTAGTGCCTCACTTTGACACAAATAATGCATTCTCCTTAAATAAAATAGGGAAAAAATTATTCAATATCAGTTAATTAGAAAACTCTGATATTATATTTAAACGTTTGACTTAGAATCAAATTATATTAGTTTGAAAGATCCCTTAAGTATATATATAACAGGTCATAAGTAATCGACTTTAAATCAATAAAATAATTTGAGAATTAATTTGATGAATGATATTATTAATTATTTTGTAATAGTTTCATGCAGAACTTGTGAATTGAAAAAAATATAAAAAAGACATACAGAATAAAAATCCACTAGGTGTGAACTAAAGTTGGTGATGATATGGAGTAGGTTGTATGTAGGTGAATGGCCATGAAGATCGAACTCGATCGGTGGCGTTGAATCAAAGTTGGCCCAGTTTAGATAGCTGGCCGGTCGTCGTAAGTAATGACTTGCATGTCGGAAAATGACTTCACACTCAAATATTTTCACTTGTCAGTTTATTTTTTAAAATAAATTTTTATGCTTAATTTTTTAAAATAAAATATGAAGATTTGAAATATATATATATATATATATATATATATATATATATATATATATATATATTGAAGAAAAACTAAAGTTAAAGAGTCTTATTTTTATGCTTAATTTTTAAAAAAAAAAATATAAAGACTTGTATAACTTAGATATATCTTCTTCTTCTTCTTTTTAAATTTTTGAATGATTATTTTTTATTTCAATACTAAACTTTAAAGACTAAATTTTAATATTACTAGAAAATAAACAAAGTAATATGTATTATAGTGTGAACTATTTTCCAGTTATATACATACAAGTGAAGTCTATTTAATTTGTCCACCTATATATCACTAATTTAATTACACAGAGAAACAAACACATCACTAGAAGAATTGTCTGTGATATGCATATACAGATAACTTGCTTTTGGGAAGGCAGCTCTCAAGCAGTAGAAAACAAATGAAGTAAATGAAAGAGAAAGAAAGAGGTATCCATCTATATATATCAAAATCAAATCAAATGCCTTTAATTTATATGTATCATGTCAATATATATATATGGGTGGGAAAGGAAGAAATTACGGGGATGAGAAGGTAAGGAGATTGGCGTGACATTGGTGTCTGCGTCCATGTCTCTGTCCAAATTCCAAATCTTGTAAATATGGGGCACCATGTGAAAACCATCCGATCTACGAAAAATTATTGTATACTCTTGAGACGAAGCTACATTATGCTCTACACTTTTATATGAGAGTGAAGTCCACACATGATGAGATTCATATGGACCCTACCCTCATGTAAGAGGGTGGAACATACTGTAACTCCGCCCCAGGAGCACACAGTAATTTCTCCTAATCTACTGCTCTCCATCATTCTGGACTCGGAAATTAAGTTAACACCAAATATATGAAGGTTAAATTACATATCTGTCCCTTCAAGTTCTCACCGAATTTTAAAACAGTCACTTAATTGACGAAAGTAACATTTTCAACCTTCAAGTTAGCATTTTAGTTCATTTATATCCTTTGGATTGATTTTTTCAAAATTTGAATCATTTGCAATGCACATGGTTTTAATGAAGTTATATTTGTCTTTTTTTCATTTAAATATTTTACAATAATTTAAGAAACTCACGTGGATTTAGAGTTGGGCGAGTTTCATATGCTCTGTATATATATTTTAATGTCAAAATACAAATATAACCTCATTAAAACCAAATTTTAGGAAAAAATCAGCCTAAGGAACTGAAATGAACCAAAATGTCAACTTGAAGGATGTAAGTATCATTTTTGCCAATTAAAGGAACACTTTAAAACTTGGTGACAGCGTGAAGCAATAGATATGTAATTTAGCCTAAACTAATATAACATTCTACAAATTTATAAACATTAGACAATAAATGATTTATAGTGACTCTGATAGCCAACAATTTTTAAAACAGATTGTAAACAATGTTTATAACTATCCCGTTCTCTAAATAATTAATTTGGTGGACTGGTTAGTGTAAGAAATATCATCTACTAAACGGTTTGGTGAACTGTTGGTATATATATATATATATAATATATATATAGCTTCTGTTTGCTAAAGGAATAAGACTTTAATCGAGGGCAAGAAATATTTAAGTTATTATCGTTCAAATTAAGCTTGTAAATGGTACCCTTTGGCATCTTTAGAGAAGGATGTTCTTATCATGGTAGGTCTAATTAATTAGGTCCACGCGGATGGAATTTCAGGCATGAATATCAACCATATATTAGTACAAAATATATACAACATGTTTTATACATGGCTATATACCTGCACGCCTAATTAATTAATGAATTTCCTTAATGACTGCATACTTATTTTCATACGAGAAATTTGATATTTTCACAACGTTTCACTTACATGAGTGTAGATCTCATCTACCATTCATGTGATTAGAAGAGTTTTGCAAAAATATTAATTTTTTTTTAATAAAAATATCAATTCCCTTTCCTTTTCTCTATAAACTTAATTTGTTCTTTTGTAGAATGGTGAGTAACCAATAAGTATAATGAGTTTTTCTACATTTATGTACTTCAATAATAATTTTTGTTCCATATATATTTATCTAGAAATTATTTTAAATTATTCCATTTTTAATTTAATTAACATTATCGTAATTAAATTGTTATAAAAAAATTTGATAATATTGTGTCATTTTATATTAATTATTAACTTAAGAAAACTTTTTTTTGTGTACAGGAGGGCGTATGAGTGATTAAATTTCCATGAGTGCGGTCCTCTTCAAGGTGGTGCACCACCTACAGAAAAGTTCACAACCACTAATTAAGCTAGGGTCGAGAATTCACATGGTGTCTTCCCTTTCCTAATATAATTAGCGATAGTCCAAAAACTCATAGTTTCTTTCCGGTGACGTTACAATAGACTATATATATAACATGGCAAGCAATAGGCATCTTTATGTGACATAACTCATTTTTCCCACCAAACATGATCTCTATAGTTGCTAGCATAGGATGATGAAATGACTGGTACGCTTTTGAGGGTTCATCTCATTTCAAAAAAATAAAAATAAATAAGACACGTTGGACAATTCCAGTACTAGTTCATTTAAATATCTGCTCATATATGTTAGTTAATTTCAGTTCCAGTAGTCCAAAGAGAAAATGTTCTACTTAATTTCAATCCCATTGTATTATGGAAATATAACATTTCCAAACATATATTTTTAACAGTAATAGCATTAGACCTGGTAAAAGTGGCTCTGACCCACGGGTAGCCTGTTGGTCAAATATTGGACTTTGGGCCTTCAAAATGTAATTCAGTGAAAAGTAAGTTATTTTTTGTTCGGCCGTTTTGGTCCAACCCGTGGGCTAATATATATATATAAATGTTAATTTAAGAAATAAATCAAGTAGAGAATTATAAATAATATAAGAATAAATTTTAACATGTGACCTTGAATAATAATAAAAAAAAAAATATTATGAATATAATATATATTACTTTTAGTTTTTCTTTTACTCTCTTATCTTTAATATTAATATTATATACATTTATCAATTAATTAATCACAAGATTAGTTACATTTTAATATATATAAGTACAAAATGTCTATAAAATTATTTATTATTTTATTTTATTTACTAATAATATTAAATTATTTTGTGTCATAATTATAAATAATTAGAATTAGTATTTATTTCAAATTATTTGTTATAGTTGTAAAAATATATATAAAAAAAATTATTATAAAAAAATTTATAAAATATTAAAATAGTCCACGGGCCGGGTCGGACGAGTCACGGGCTCACAATATCTCAACCCCGCCGTTTTGACCCAACCCGTTTGTCAGGTCTACATAGCATCATCATTGGGTCTTGAAACCAGTTTCTAAATATATGAAGTTTATACAATTATATATTTTCAGGCTGCATGATCCACCACCAATGTTGATTGGAGCTAACATTCGCCAAACAATTGTAGGATGAGTTTTAATTAAGGTTTGTTCAACTAGTTGGCACAATTATAAATACTAGGCAGATCAATTGATAAGTTGTGCGAGTTAATTCTAGATTGAAATGGTATGATACAATTAGTGATATGTGATATATAACATAAAGTGTAACAGATTGTGATTAAAATAATGATAGTATTGAATTTATAATTGAGATTAAGTTAATTGTAACGTAATAAAATAAGTACCTTTTCACCTTTTCATATTGCATTGCTATTAATGATTTACTATGTGCTAACATTTATTTTGTTTCACATTCTTGTCACTCTAATCTTGGTTGTAAAATGTGTGTTTTTTGTTTTGTTTTTTTTCATATGGCATGGCTTTTTTTTAAAGAGAATCATGATGTATTTGTAATAAATATATTATATGCTGTAGAAAAATAGGCATATCATTTGGGACTCTTCACCACTGTATACATGCACAAAGTACGTATTGCTCTTTTAATTAGAAAAATTCACCTATGCAAGTCAGATACAACTCATACAAGGCATGAATCAATGAATCATCCAAATCAACTCAACATGAATTACGGGTCAGCTTAGATATTAATTACATTATATGTGATGAACAACCAGTCAACTTACTAATTAATTTTTTTAATTAATTACGAATTGATCTTCATACGCATATTAATTTATATAATTATTAATAGTTGGTAAACTATTGGCTAAAACCTATATATATATATATATATATATATATATATATATATATATATATATATATATATGGGGAATATAGAGATACACGGCTGCGTAATACACGGTCGGTTATGGTGACAATTTTTTTTAGCTAACCGTCAGCGTAGCCCAGAAATAACTATGTCGACGGTTGAACCGTCAGCATAGTCCAAAAAAACCGTCGCCATATCCGACTGTGCACTACAAAGCTGTGTACATATATTTTTCCCTATATATATATGTGTGTGTGTGTGTGTGTGTGTGTGTGATGAATAATTATCAATTATCATCATTAATCTCATGTTTTAACTTTCAAGAACCCTAGTGCCTGATGAATAATTAATGAATTTGAACACCATCACAAGCTAGCCCTAACTGATCGATTGTTTTCGTATTAAGTTATTTTTTTTAGTTTATGATAGATGTATAGGAATATATAGTTATTTTCTCTGGACATGCATTTACATCCATCCCAAAAATAATGAGAGTTTTTTTTTTTTTTTTTTTTTATTTAATGTCCCAAAAAGAGAGTCTACATTCTAAAAATACCCTACATAGTGACTTCACCTTCCTTGGATATTTATCTTGCTAGCTAGATGGTATCTGGAAAGAGTCATATGCTTGCTTGTCCATTTCTCAACAAACATTAGAAACCAATGAGGCAATAACAACATGAAAGAAGAAAAAGAAGATAACTTTATACCCTATATATTATTGATCGAAAATGAAGCAGACATACCATGTACATTAGCTGAAAGAATTTCCAAAAAGGAGGGACATACCATGTAATTAATTCCTTCCTATCTACATACAGTCAAATATTTGTATCCAAAATCTCTCCCACTCCCAAAATAATGCTAGTTCCATTTGTGTTTGCTTATCTTACTATATAATCCGTGCTGAATTAATTGTATCAATGATCATACCGGTCCTGAGAGAACATAATACTCCCCTTATTTCACAAAAAGAGTCCCGATACTTGTCCAAAAAATATAATTACCCCGCAAAAAAAGTCATTGTTTACTTAATAGTAAAATAAAATGACACGAGATTCTCAAGTTTACCATTATAATTTTTCTATTATGTCACATGTATGACTAAACTAAGAACTTATTAATTATATTGAGGGTACGTAAACATGGAACAAATAGACTACCATGATATTTTCAAAATTAAAAAATTGAACTATTTTTGAAAACAACGAAAGTAATATATATATTAGACAATTTTACATACATTATAACTAAATAATATTCCAAACACTACCTGCATCTCAATTATTAAAAAATGGAATCTGACATGAATTTTCGTGTCAGGCTCTATGTTTCAATGAGTGATTCTAGGGGGACCGGTCCAATATTTTTTATATTTTTTTTACTCTTAAAATATTTATAATATTTATTCTGCCAATTTTTTTTTACAAAATTCAATTATTTAGATGTAATTTGGATGTATATAAATAACAGTGTTGTACTGTACAGTCCATACAACAATGTTATTTATATGCATCTAAATTATACCTAAATTATTAAATTTTGTAAAAAAAAATTGTCAACATAAATATTATAAATATTTTAAGAGTCAATATATATATATATATATATATATTGGATCGGTCGCTAGCACTGATCACCCAAGAGTTAACCATTTTTTAATAGTTGTGATGCATATAGTGTTTAAAATTGTGCTCCAAAATTATGCATATAGACTTATTCATATATATATTTGTAGGATCGAGCCACGTCTCACCCTGACATGTAAAACCCTACATAAGTAGTTGTAGGAATATATACTTACCAAATTATTATGGACTTAGGGGTGATCATTCGGTAAAAATCAAACCAAATCAGTATCAAAATTATATAAAACTCGGTACAAAAATTGGTACCGGTATATCTAAAGACTTAGCCGGTTTTTATCGAAATAAACTGATTATTATTATTATCATTATTGAAAAATAATTAATAATAACAATAATAAATAATATTAATAATAATAATATTTTATTGTTATTATTATTATTATTAAATCATAATTCATAATAATAATATTTATTATTATTATTATTAATTAATTATTATTAATAATAATAAATAAAATAAAAAAATAAAAAATTAGTACGATCCGGTTAATACCGATCTTCTAAAACTTCATAGTTGTACCTAATCAGTTAGTACTGATATACCAAATCGGTTAATATTAATATATCAAATTGATCTGAACCGATCAATCAGGGGTGGCTCAAGACAATTTGAGGCCTAAAGCGATAATTTTAAATGAGGCCTTTTATATTTAGTATGTTTTTTTATTGATTTTTATGGTCAAATTAATTATTTTTTAAAGCAATATATCTTATTATTATTTAATATATGTATAAAAATCCTATAAACATTATAAACTATATAAAATTTAGTACTAATCTCAATGTTTACTTTTTTGAAAATTTAAATATATATGTTTAATTGTTAATTTTAAAAATAGTTAATTTGATTACAAAAGTCAATAGATGATTTTTATTTTGAGATGGAGTAAATATTAAATTTTTTTATTTTAATGAGGCTTTTTTTTATAATGTTAATTTTTTTTAGGTATTTAATATTTGTATTGGACTATGGGCCCTAAGGATTGATTGAGTTTATATTTTTATAAGATTTTTTTTACATACATTATTTATAGTATATAAAAATTTGAGGCCTTCCTTTGAGATGGGGCCTAAAGCCCAGGCTTTTTTTCCCATACAATAGGGCCGGCCCTGCGATCAATTCAGACCGTTCTAATATATCATAAATATCAAAAAAAATAAAAATTTCGGAAACTCCTATAATTATGATTATACCTTTCACGGTCCAAAACGGAGAGCATGTCTACATTATGAGTAAGTGGTGCCCGTACCGCCTGTTCCTGCCCTGCCCTACCGTGCAATGCACCTCCTTCATCATCGGCCGTTAATGGAATACTAGAGAAAGCGAGAGGTGTGACCATTTGATTGATCTTCAAACAGTGGATGTTGTCGGCGTGCTTAATTAGCTATTCACCTATGGCAGTTTATGTATACATGTATGCATTTGGAGTCTCATATGGTTCAATTTACCACCCAAAAAATTAAATTTATGGGCAATTTTAACAATTTGGACCTGCTTCTTTTTCTGATGAAACATTAGTCCACACCACTGTAAAATTTATAAAATTTGAATCTCTTAAAATAAGTGAAAAGATATTACGATGAATACCTTCCTACTAGTATTTTGGACATGCTTCAAGTAGCTAGAGTGGTATGATTAATTGGTGTTCTACTCTTATATTTTTAATATAGTTAGAAATACAATGGCATTTTTCCTATTTATGCAAGGAAAGAAGAGAGTGTAGAAACGATAACAGTACATAATATTGAAGGAATTAAAGGAGATACTTTTCTTAAATATGGTTGGATATAATTTTTTAACAATTCTTTGCAATACTAGGCTTTAAAAGACTAAAACTTATTGTTAAAAGTATTAATATTTTTATAAATACATAAATTGTGTATTATATGCAAATCTTATTAATATCAGAACAAATTTAATTTAAATAAACTTACTCTTCTTCTTTTTTTGGCAAAAGCAAAATATTTTGTTACTGAAAGCCTAAATGGATTAAGGACAAACATCATTTGCATATGAAACATATAAGACTTTTAGTGCACTACTGCTACTAGCACAAGTAACACCGTAGGTCTTACTTGCTGGAGACTAGAATGAATATATTATCCCGGTCATCGTCGTCTAATTATTTCAGAGCAACTAAAAAGAGATTCTTTATTCAAAGATCAACTAACGTAGATTACAACTTTATATATCAACTTCATCCTTAGACGACTGCATTAAAAATAATTAATTCTCTCGTTTTCAAGATGAAGAATGCATTAAAATTAATGATATTGAGATGGCTCATGAACTTTTAGAGTTACTGATAGGCTAGGGTTCACGTCGTGGTGCCAATAACCATAATAAAACTGTAATATTTAGCTGTGACAATGCATGCATGTTGATAACAATCTAATATAAATGTGCAATTTGTAAATCTTTAATTAATCAAACTAATAAAAAACAATTAACATGAAGTCAGCAAAGTAAAACCAAATTACGCCAGCCGGTTTATGTTATGGAGCAGTGAATTGAAGTGTCCATCACACACACAGTACCCCCACACTTAAAAATTTTCCGGCGTGAAGTGGTTGTCCTTTCAAGGACAGGACAATCGCAACTTGCAACACTAAAAACCAATCTTTTTCATTTTGTCAATTGGGCCCCACCTTTCTCTAATTAAAATCTAAATATCGCTTAAGTCAGTGGGCCAATACGTTGTCCAATTTCACGGCCAATATAATTCTTAGCATGACTTGATTAAACATTTTTCAGTTTTTAGTATGGTAATAATATTATTTAACGACCACTTGATTTCAGTGGAGTGTGACCGTTCATTCAATATTATCTCATCTTGTTACAGAAAATAAATTAAAAGAAATATATAGAAATATAATTTTGAAGGAATATATTTATTTGTTAAATGAGCAAAGCACCCAAATTAAATGAATCCGACATGGTTTAAAATAAATTTATTTGTTAATTTAAATCTTTCCTCAACACTTATTATTGCAAACAACCTCCGGCAATCACCATTGCCAGCGACCATTAGCATCTCAGTCACCCGTACGTAAGCCCTGTGAACTTAAAAGATACACGAGTATATTTGACTTTTTTCTAGTTAAGTTGGTAAATAAATTATGATGATATATTTATGTAGATGTTAAATATCAACGTAGGAATATAAATATATGAGATGAAAAAAAGAAAGTAGGGACGCATATATTATTATTTTATTTTATCGTTTATATTTATGTATTAATTGCAATCCAATTTTGTCAAAAGACTTGTCAATATATATATATATATATATATATATATATATATATATATGTATATATATATATTCTTCTTCTTTTATAATTCAAAGTTAATGTAAATTATGTTATTAATTAATGCAAATTTGAATAGTATAAATTATCTAAAAATTAATATAAATTATAAAATTGATATCAAAATCTAAATAAATCACATCAAATTTAAATTTAAAAACATTTATCATCCTTAAAATATCAAAATTACAATAAAAAAATTAGACACAGAATATTATCTATTAGCTTACTAAAAATGGCTAAGCCATTCTTCTAGAAGACCTAGCAGGATCGTGAATCATTTGCATGAATAATTACAATTTTGCCATTATCTTTTTAACACATGCATTTTTATTATTATTTAAAATAAAATAAAAAACTTTACTTTACTTCTATCAAACTTCACCAACATGAGATTTTTCTTAACTACAATTATCAATTGTAAGTATCTAGAATATATATATTTTTATTAATAAATTGTTAATTTAATAGTTGTGGCATGCGATAATAGAACTATGATAAAAATTTCTACCAATATTCCTCTACTTCTTCAACTTACAAATTAATAAACTTATTTTTAAGATAAAATTGACAATTTGATTAATAACAAAGTAATATTGTCCTTTAAAATTTTTATGGCTGTTAAGAATATATTTTCTATTCATGCTTGCTCTTCAAATTAATACTTTTTTTTTAATTACAATTATGACAATCTAATATTTCCTAGGTTCACCAATTTACACTGTTTCATGAAAATAAATTATTTATAAAATTTATATTGAGAAATTTTTTTTTATTTATATTTATCACTAAATTAATAAGTTTTTAATTAGTTTAGTATCAATAGCATTGTAATAAAAATATGGTCGAAACTTTGAGGATGGTGTGTAATTTTATACAATTATAAAAAAAAATTATTTTTTGAATAAAAAATTGATAAATAATACTGTTTTTAGAGCATTGAAAATAATTAGGTGTATACTTTTTTTACGTTATAATATAAAATGGAGGGAACATATTCTGAAATAATACTTGGGTGCATATAAATTCTCTTTCTAATTAAAATAAGTCATCATCTTTTTTTTATTTTATAAAAATTGCATTATATTAAAAGTTGGATATTAATCTCCAAACAGTTACACTATGATTTATTTCCAAAAATATTATCATTTACAATATTTTAAAGTTTTTAGAATATATTATGAAATAGAAGATTATAGTACGAGAATTTTATATATATATATATAGACCCACCCTTAAAACAAAGATATCTTAAAGATGATAGTGAGCGTTGATTTAAGGCCGTGCGTAGGGTTGTAATCATGGGGTCATCACCATCATTAGCAGCCTAGTATTTTCCATTTCATTTCATTTCATCTCATCCCATTTCATTTCATTTGATAGAGAAACAACACAGACCAAGTTGGTTTACAGATTTCTGAGCTTTCATTTTACACCGTTGATGATTCCTCACCTCCTATTTAACTATAAGATATTTCCTTTTTTTTTACTCTTTTTGTTTTTATTATTTTTGTCTGTTTTTTAGATATATATTTATTTATTGCACGGAAAAACATAACATATCTTTGAATATATATATAAATGAAAATGTTGGAATAAAACAAAGAACCACCAACATGAAATTCATCAACTAATTAATTTATTAATTGAAAAGGATAATATATATTTTATACATAATACATAATATATATATATATATATGTATATATGTATATATATATGTATATATGTATATATATATATATAGGAAATGATCTATAATAAACATTTGTTATGAATAATGTTTTAACAAATTCTTTTATCACCGTTAGATTAAATATTCAAAAGTTAAATATAAAACCATCCCGCTAATTTAGTTGGCGGTATATTAATTTTTTTTTTTATATTCTATCTTGCCAACTATGTTAACAGGTAAATAAAATATTATTTTAATATTTTTTTTATACTATTCCATCAATTAAGTTAGCAGATTGAAGAGAAAAAAAGAGTTAATATGTGTGCGTAGCAAGTGATCCAAAGCGAAAAAATAAAAAATAAAATTAGTACATCCCGCTAACTAAGTTGGCGGGATGGAGAAGAAATTTTTTTTACACCCCGCCAACATAGTTAGTAGGGTGTAAAATGTTATTTATTTATTTTTTCTCCATCCCGCCGAGCCAACTTAGTTAGTGAGATATAAAAAAAATTATTTTTTTATTTTTTCTCCATCCCGTCAACTTAGTTGACGGGATGTAAATTATTATTATTTTTCTTCTCCATTCCTCCAACTTAGTTAGCGGGGTGTATTATTTTTAATTTTATTTTTTTTACTTTGGATCACTTGTTATGCATAAATGTTATTTTTATTTTTTTTCAATCCGCTAACTTAGTTAATGGGATAGTATAAAAAAATATTAAAATAATATTTTTTATTTATCCGTTAATATAGTTGGCAGGATGTAATATAAAAAAAAATTAATATACTGCTAACTAAATTAACGGAATAATTTTATATTTAACTTTTAAATATTTAATTTAACGGTAATAAAAAAAATTATTAAAATAATATTTATAATAAATATTTATTATAGATATTTTTTTATACATATGTATATGATTCTGAAATACTCCTATAAACTAATGATTGTGACTGGCTCGTACCATGCCAAGTACGTGGCTGGCAATTGATAGCCTTTTTGACAAAATAATATAAAGCACATGCCCCTACGTATTTTTATTTTTATTTTTTGGGATATTTGCTAGAAGCATGCATGCATGTATGTGAATTCAAATGCCATAGCCAACTTCTAAATAATTCAAGTAGTGCCATAAATAAATTGTACTTCAAAGATGATCTCGAATGAGTAATTATTCAATAATTTTAAGATATTATTATATAATATTTTATATTAATTATATTTTTTTATTTTAACAAGTGTTATAAACAGTAGAATTATTATTAAAATAAAAAAATATAATTAACTTAAAATATCATATGAATCACCGAATAAATTTTTCTTGGGAGAGTAATTTCTGCATATTACCAATATAGTAATTATAATGTTAAAAGTCATACCTCATTCTTATTTTATTTTAATACATGCTTTTGTTATGGAAATAACAGGATCCTTAATGTGTAGGAAAAATGTTTCTCAAAAAAATGTTCAAAGTGAACAAATTGATTTTTTTAATATAATTATAACAGAGAATTAATGATTATATTTTCTATTAATATTTTACAAATGAAAACTACTTAATTACTAATATAAACATTACATTAAATATTAATAAACAGTACCCTTTTACCCATGAATCCCTATTTCCTTGTATTTATTATATTTTAAATCTTAGTTGGTGCTATGTTTCACTTATGGTTATGGGAAAATGAAAGAAAATAAAACTTATCACTTATTTTCTCACACATGCAATAAATTTACTCTCTTTTTTCTTCAAATTTTTAGTTAGGAAGTGAATCTTAATTTAGCCGCAGTAAATAAAGGTTAAAAGGTATAACAATAATTTAAAAAGAAAAAAAAAATGCTTTCTGCAATAAAATAATATTATGGGGATCTACATTTTTTTCCCCACGAAAATCAATGCATTCTCAACCAATAAAAACGGTTAAAAAAATAATTATTTTCTTTTATATTTTTTGTCATTCAATTGAAATCTTTCAAAAAAAGGTTTTTTCCTTTAAAATGATGACAATAAGTACATAAAATAAAGACTGCGTATGTCATTAGTGCGGTCTACTAGTATAATATATAAAAAAAAAAATCATCATTTTATATAATTTTATAAGGCCATTAAAATAAATTTAAAACTAATTTGTGTTAAAAATTTAGAACATCTTTTTTAAGACAGTGGGAGTACTTTATTAGCAAATTAACAATCAAATTATGATATAACCTACTCCTATTGTTTAAGAGATGGAATTCCCCTTATTATTGCATTTTCATCAGTCTTAATAGTTGCATTTGATACAGCAAAACTACAATAATAATAATTTATTAACAACTTTCTTGTATAAAATTTGTAGAACTCAGAGACATTTTAGGACTGCAAATTAAATGGTTCGACTGTGTCCATTTTGTTGTTGTTGATAGATTGGATATTTTTATACGAGACATTCTCTGAATAATTTAAATCAAAGCATATATATGTGGAATAATACATAACAAATGTTTTGGTATGAGTACTATTTTAACAAACTGACATCGTTCAAAATTATGGCATTGAACGTCACATCGCATGCATGCATGAACACATAATTAAATAATTCAATTTAAAGAAAGATTTAAAACAAAATTAAAGCACGCAAAACACCACAACGGGGAAATAGATAATCTATAAAAAAGCATCTAAATTGGTTATTAGCAAATTTATACACTCTACTACCAGTCAAGATTCAAAATTTTCAAGTAACCAAATGCAGAACTGGAACATAATATTACAATCCTCCGGTAAAGAAACTGATGAATAATTGTTTTCTTCTTTTTTGTTGAACAATTTATTCTAGTTCTGTAGTTAAAAGTACTAGTGGGAAGGTCAAAAAAAATTTGTGCTTCTGCAGCTAAAAGGATTAGTATTAATACAAAAAAAAATTACTTTTGCCACTAGAAAAACTAATGACAAGGCCAAGGGTAAATTATGTAAATTCTTATGCTATTAAAAAGAATGTTCCTATATGAATAACATAAAATTATTTTATTAAAACAATATTTATAACAATTATTTATAATAAATTATATATATATATATATATATATATATATATATATATATAGGTCCACAGGCTGATATGTCTCACAAATACTATCAGCACATGCTTGGAAGATGCTACGGGCAAAGCCGCCACCAGTGACATTTAAATTTGAGGACAGGAGAAAAGTGGTCCACTACCTCGTTTGGTAAATGTATAGCGAAGTCTTCGAAATCTAATTTTTTTTTATATATTTATTTTTTAATAATTTAAACAGAATTTTAATTTTAACAAGAATGAATTTCAAGATTTTATATATTCAAAATTTTATATATAATTTTTTTATCATTAAACTATGAAATACTTGATTTCGAAACCTAATTTGCTTCTGCGATATGTGAAAATATCAGCATAGTAGGGAAGCACTATTCCTAAACATGTACAAAAGTAACAATAATAATAAAATAGCTATGTAATATCCCACCTTATACATATATAATTAACCGTTAAAAATATTAAAAGAATACAAGTATTTATATCTGCTAGAGTCATTCACCAAACATGTGGATTACCGCCTGTTTGGTGAATGACTATTCGTATTTAATTTTTATTAAATTGTGGAAATAACCTTACGGTGCGGATTATCGCATGTTGATGAATAACCTTTCGTATTCATTCCTTATTAATCTCTAAAAATAACCTGACTACGCGAATTACCGCATGTTTGGTGAATTACTCTTTGTATTCATTTCTTATTTGTCACTTGTGGAAATAATTTGTTTACACGAATTATCACATGACACTTTTATTCCATATTCGTTTATAATATTATTTTCTTTCATATTCGTAAGTGATATTATTTTCCTTTGTACTCATAAGGGATACTATTTTTTCATCTTCCATTATTCAAACTTACTATGGTAAGGGATATTAATTTTCTTCACCTTTTGTTAATCAAACCTGCTACGGTAAGGGATATTATTTTCTTTCATACACCTAAATCGAAACTTATTATGGAACTATTGCTTCTATAATTCCTGAAAATATTATATGTTTCATAATAGTTGCACTTAATCATTTCAATTGAACCATCCTATTTACGTGAACCTTTCTATTGAACTGTAACCGTTATTCTGAACTGTGGATCTTGAGTATCATTTTTACATTTCACTCCACATCATGTTGACAATTTGGACATTATTTGAATCTGTACAAAATAAACTTCTGATACTTATTGTTTATTCTGTTTCTTCTGTTCATTATTTATATCATTCTAATCATCCAAAATCAAGTTGTTGTGAATATATGTGGGCGAGGGCACAGATGTGATATAATTGTTGAACAGATGATAGGTTAAAGGCGATATAATAGGTTAAAGGCGATACATCTGTTCGGTGTCTTTTATGGCACGTGGTGAATGTTCTCTTTGGCCCGTAGTGCAAAGATGAACTGTTGTTTGGTATGATTATGACCAAAGGCTGAATCTGGTATAATCATAATCGTTGGTGTTATATTGAATGTCTTTGGCCCGTAGTGCAAAGATGAACTGTTGATCTGCATGATTATGATCAGGAACTGTGAATTTGTATTATCTTGAATAATGGTATTTCAGATGATAAAAGTTGATGATATTTTTCCTAAAAAGAGAAGCAAGTGGACACTATAGTCTGCATTATTCTTCTAATAGATTGCTCATTCCGCTGCTATTATTGATCTGAACATTGTTCAAGAATTTAACTGCAGTTTTTGATTTAAACCTTGTAGTCTATTGTATTCTATCAAGAACTCAACTGTTGAAGGCTAATGATAATTTATTCGTCATTATCTTAGTCATGATATTCTTTACTAGGCTATTTGAGCTCACCCTTTCTTTTGTTCCATTGTTTTTCAACAGGAGATGGGAACGTAGTTGGGTCTAGCCGGGGAATAGAGTGAGAGTCCGAGGGATAGCTGTCGTAGTCTTCACGCGTTGTAAAATAGTGTGATAATAATAGTGAAGACTTAGTTGTGTATTATTATACACTGTATTGTTGAACGTTGTTCTACTTTGTAATAATTTTGTTGTAGTCTTTTGACAAGTCAAGTTTGGGTTGTGTGGACCCAGATTTGGGGGTGTCACATTCATTCTATTGCTTTTCTCAAAGCAATCTATAGGAAAATAGGGGCGAACTGCTAAGAGGGAAAACTTAAAGAAAGGAAGAAGGTTACACAAAGAAACCATGAGTAAACCTTTTGTTTATGCAAGTGGTATGCTAAGAGCCCTTCTTCACAGTAAAAGCCCATTTGATGCCCTTCTAGCAGACTTGTCCACTAGAAGATCTAGTGAAGACTTGTCACCCCGATTGATGCTAAAAAAATGGGTAGAAATGAGAAGATCAAGTTCTTCTAAATGTCAATATCAAGTTGTGGGAAGAGAATATAGAATAAGAGGGAGAGCTTAGAAGATTCCTAGATAAAACATAGGGGGAAAGTTATTATAATATATTTGTGATCTGATATGCCCTTCTAGCAGACTTGTCCACTAGAAGATCTAGTGAAGACTTGTCTCCCCGATTGATGCTAAAAAAAATGGGTAGAAATGAGAAGATCAAGTTCTTCTAAATGTCAATATCAAGTTGTGGGAAGAGAATATAGAATAAGAGGGAGAGCTTAGAAGATTCCTAGATAAAACATAGGGGGAAAGTTATTATAATATATTTGTGATCTGATATGTAATCATTTATTATCTTTGTAAATGGTTACATAAATGAAAGTATATTTGTTTTGTAATACAACTTCTCACTGTGTTCATTTGTATTATATTTAACTGGTTGTCTTGGATTATATACTTTGTGATTGTTTTGATTTTATTTCCTATGCTCGATGATTTTGTTATTATTAAATAGGGATAGATTGTTAGTAAATTTATGTGTTAACCTATTTGGATTTAATGATGACAAAATAATATTTTATTAATATACTGATTTAATTTTTGAAAAAACATTATTTGCTTATGTGTTATGTGTTTATATTTAATTTTATACTGTTTATAGAACAATGAACAATATATAAAAGAAAGAAAAAAAGAATTAATATAAATGTATAAACATTTGTTTAATTTTGCACAGCCTCTATAAGAATAATCATTGTAAAATGACTTAAAAATCAAAACTGTTAGGTTGATCCAAACTAAAAAGATAGACTAGATTATAGATCAAATTTGTTAGGTTGATGCAATAGATAAACTTTGTATTGTCCTTAAAAGAATAATATTGTAAACATACATTAGGGATCAAATTTGTTAAGTTGAATCCAAATACAGAGTATTATTAAAATGTAATAGATTATGTTGAAGATCAACTGCAACAAAGAAGCAGCAAAGTCAAGAAGAGCACACCAGAGATTGAAGATCATTTGAACAGAGTCAAAGTATTAGAGAAAACAAACTGAGAGTTCGTAGAGTAAAAGGCAGAACAACAGAAGTCGTAAAGTAAGCTAGGTTCGTTGAGTGAGATATCTTAAGTTTGACTCTACGACCCATAACTCTCAGATCGTTGAGTAAAGAGCAGAATCATCAAGTGAGATGTAGAAGACAAGATAGTCGAGTGAAGAACACAATCGTCAAGAGAAATGTAGAAGATAAGATCATTAAGTAAATATAAGACCGTAGAATAAAAAATAAAGAAGAATCGTTGAGTGGAAAAAAGATCAACAAAGAAGACAAAACCACTAAAGATAAGAGCCAGATGACCAATATGAGATTTTAAGAGACCATGTGTTAAGTATTAAATTGTTAGAGAAGAATACTTAAGCACAAAATTAAAAATATCAGACTTACTTTAAAGCAGGAGAAAGAATCAGTATGAACAATGGTCATCCCACAAGATCAGCACAAATGAAGAGTTTGTAGAGTTCTATCGAGCAGGTTCAACATCGCGAAACAAAGATAAAAGACTCTAGCAGAAGAACTAAAAATAAAGCTCATAGATGCTGAACAAATGAAAGTACTCAAGATCGCAGAATGAAGCTAAATTAAATATATTCTATATCATTGTGCCAATTCAGAATGCAAGGTTACATTATTATCGAACTGCCTCAGTGCTATATCTATCAGAGATCATAACGTCAATGACACTGATAGACAGATTCACTACAACAGATGATTGTGATGTCCCTACTAAGAGTTCTCAACCAAGAAGTAGTCTGAGGTAAACTAGCTAAAGGAGATAAGTAACAAAGAATGATTTAACTACGACTAGTTTATCAAAAGAAAAGGACATGTGGTATCCATTACAGCAGAAGAAGTGCACTGAATAGAGACAAAGTTGAGTCTACATCATTGCAATCAACAAGTGTCCAAATAAAGGAGAGTTGATCCAGAAGAAGAAGAAAAAAGAACTTGAGTGAGACAGAAGTCTAAGTTTAAAGAAGGAGAAGTCTCAGTTCTCAAAAAATGAACTAAGTATGTCTAGTAGATTGTAGAGCATAAAGCAAGATCATAAAATGACTACAGACACAAAAGTAGAGTCATGAAGAGAATCGTCGAGTAAACTGAACTGAACAATACACTCTACGATTAAAAACTAAAGAGATCTTAGAGTACCTAAATATTACCGTTGAACTAAAAGCATACAGAAGATCGTAGAGTTGAAGATCACAAAGTTGAAGAACGCATAGTTGATTATAGAGCTGAAAGGTGTAGAGCAGAACGTAAAAGTATGACAACTTTGACAAATGATTAAAAATGGAAAGATCTGATGAAGAAAAAGCTTAGAAGTGATTATTGGTAACCCAAAGCTTGAAATGGAGATCAGAATATGGTTTGTCTAACGACTAGTTTGAATAAGCTACAACGACCACAAGGTTATCGTCCCAGCAGACTGATGTGATGTGACACCCCCAAATCTGGGGCTACATAGCCCAATTTGAGACGCCAAAAAAACACAATAAATAATACAAACAGTACATAGAACAAAAATATAGAACTCAATAATACACAACTAAATTTTCATTATTATTGCCACATTATTTACAACATGTGAAGACTACTACAGCTATCTCTCGGACCTTCACTCCATTTCCCAACTAGACCCAACCATTCCTTCATTTCCTGAAGAACAATGAAACAAAAAAGAAAGGGTGAGCTCAAATAGCCCAGTAAAGAAATATCATGACTAAGATAGTAATGAGTAAATTATCATTATCCTTCAACAATTGAGTTCTTGATAGAATATAATAAACAACAAGTTTTAGATATATAATAGCATCGGAATGAGCAATCCATTAGGAGAATCATTTAGATTATGATGTCCACTAGCTTCTCTTTCTTAGAAAAATATCATCAACTTTTATCATCTTAAATACCACTGATCATTATAATATAAATTCATAGTTCCTGATCATAATCATGCAAGTCAATAGTTCATCTTTGCACTACAGCCAAAGATATTCAAAAATAACACTAATGGTCATGATCATATCAGTTTTCAGCCTTTGGTCATAATCATACCAAACAACAGTTCTTCTTTGTCCCAGGGCAAAGAGAACATTTACCACGTGCCATAAAAGACACCCAACAGATATATTACTTTTAACCTATTATATCGCATTTATCCTATCATCTGTGCTCCAGACCACATATATTTACAATAACTTGATTCCTGATGAATAGAATAACAACATAGATATAAATAATGAATAAAATAACATGATACTTTGTCCTGAGTCAAATAATATCCAAATTGTCAACATGATATGGAGTGAAATTCAAAAATGATATTCAAGTTCCACAGTTCAGAATAATGGTTATAGTTCAATAGAAAGATTTAGAAAAATAAAAATGTTCAATTGAAATGATATTAGACGAAGCGCAAACTATTAAGAAACTTATAATCATTTTAGAAAACTTTACCAAATAGTACTTACCACAGTAAGTTAAGAGTATGAAAAGAATAATACCGCTTACCTTAACACGTGACTGAAAATTTATTTAAATGAAGTTGATCAACTTGAACAGTACTCGTACACTTACATATATTCACAAATACTCAAGATGGCTTTAGCACGCTCAAAAAGAATGTCGACGCCGGGATTTTCGGTCGTTTCGTTTTTTAATAATTAAAAGCCCTTTCCAATTTTAGCCTTTAGATTAAGATGTGATTTTTTGAAAAGGGTCGGCTTAGTGTCGACGGGGTTTTGAAATGTCAATTTTTTATGAGCCAATTGACCAGAGTCGTCAGTTGGTATTTTTGAAATGGATGTACTAACTCATCCGAATTTTGTTCTTTTTGTAATTGCTGGCTCATATGTGACTCCGATTCAATTGGTCCGCGAACCGAGATTCATAGAGTTCGGGGGCTTGCTTAAGCGAGGGGAAGGTGTTAGGCACCCCCCGACTTCCGTGAAACACGGTTACCGCAATCTCGATATTTTCCTATCCTTTTAAATCTTAAAATGTGTGTGTGCGTGCGTGTGTGTGTGTGTGCCTAAATGGATGTTTGTGGTGTCCTTTTGCATAAAAGTTGCTTTGATTTTATGTGGCCAAATGTGTTTTGTCGGAAAAGCGTTTAGACGTCTTTTGACCCAAATGACGAGGCTTCGCTTTTTATAAGAAAGATTGATTTTAATTTCGAAAATGATGAGGGTTTTTTATTAGATGTCATTTTAGAAAACAATATTTTTTAAAACATTTGCCAAATAGGAATCGAGACTATACATTGCCCTCTAACAGTAAATATAAATAAAATGAAGGCAACTTCTAGAACTCTTTAACCCTATGCACAAAGTTTAATGAAAACGTTTATTTATCTTTCGAAAACATCTTTTATGACATTTCAAACCAAATATAGCCTTTCCGTCACGCAAGGATCAAAGTTTCGTCAAACCTCTTTACTTTTAAAACCTCGTGTATCTAATATCCTATTTTGATTCTTTTTAGAAAATATTTATCGTTTGCTTTATTTTGGAAAATTGTTTTTTTGCGTTGTGAATCAAAATAAGCATTCAAAACGTGTCGGGGCTATCCACGGGCATGTGAGCCATCCAGACAACCCCAAACACCCACAATCACATATCTTTATTATTACGGGGCCTTAACCCGACTTTCGACTTGATGTCGTTTTAAGGCCCAAAATTTACATATTTACAACCATGCATCCTACCCAACGATTACATACATCCAAAAATGTCCATCATCGGGATTTGACCACGAGGATCTCCTCCCTAGGCTCACATTCACCCAAATCGTTACACAATCAACACTACGACAAATCTAACAATACTAAACTCATTACGGTACTATATGGATCACAAATCTCAATGCCAATACTACAACTATCTATGAACTCCACGAATGATATATCACCGTACGGATGTCATCGGGACATTAAGAGGAAGTTACGTTCCAATGGAACCCTCGCTAACGACCCCTAACCCACAGATCATCATCCATACAACAACAAACTATACTACACAAACCCAAAACACAACATTATCACATTAATATAAACAAGAAAATATCAAAAGAAAACTCTTTTCACCTTGCAATAAACCAACGAAAACTTTATATATCACGATTTGGACCAAACCACAAGAATATTCAACTATCTTAGCAAAGAAAATGGAATTTTCACTTAGTTTTTACCAAACCCGAGCTCCATCTTCTCCTTCCTCGCGTTTTCTCTCTCTAAAAAATCCTTAATTTTTCTCCTCTCTCTCGCTCTCGGGTGGAAATGGCCGCTCTATAGGCATCTCCAGGCAGCTGCAGGTGCATCTGCGGCTGGCCGCAGATGCATCTGCGGCTGGGCTGCTGTCGTGTGCCGTCTCCTCGAGCCGTGCGAAACCCCGAAAGTCGTTGGCCGCAGATGCATCCGCGGCTGTCTGGCTTCCTTTTCTCGATTTCTGTGCCACGCGGTCTTAAATCGTCATTTTTTGTTGTATCCTTTCGGAAGGCTGTTACCTGATGTATAAATCGCTCTTTCTGTGCCACCGGTGAGCGAGACCCCCGAACATCGTAAGTGTGACGCCCCCAAATCTAGGCCCACACAGTCCAAACTTGAGTCGTCAAAAGACTACAACAAAATTATTACAACAAAGCACAACGTACAACAATACCGTGTATAATAATACACAACTAAGTCTTCACTATTATTGCCACACTATTTTACAACACGTGAAGACTATAATAGATATCCCTCGGACTCCCACTCCATTCCCCGGCTAGACCCAGCTACGTTCTCATATCCTGTTGAAAAATAATGGAACAAAAGGGTGAGCTCAAATAACCCAGTAAGAAATATCATGACTAAGATAATGACGAATAAATTATCATTAGCCTTCAACAGGTGAGTTCTTGATAGAATACAACAGAATACAAGGTGTATATCAAAAACTGCAGTTAAATTCTTGAACAATGTTCAGATCAATAATAGCGGCGGAATGAGCAATCTATTAGAAGAATAATGTAGACTATAATGTCCACGCGCTTCTCTTTTTCGTAAAAACATCATCAACTTTTATCATCTGAAATACCATTAGTCAAGATAATACAAATTCACAGTTCCTGGTCATAATCATGCAAATCAACAGTTCATATATGCATTACGGGCCAAAGAGAACATTCAATATAGCACCAGCGGTCATGATTATACCAGATTCAGCCTTTGGTCATAATCATACCAAACAACAGTTCATCTATGCACTACGGGCCAAAGAGAACTTTCAATATAACAACAACGGTCATGATTATACCAGATTCAGCCTTTGGTCATAATCATACCAAACAACAGTTCATCTATGCACTACTGGCCAAAGAGAACTTTCACCACGTGCCATAAAAGACACCGAACAGATGTATCGCCTTTAACCTAATATATCGCCTTTAACCTATCATCTGTTCAACAAATATAACACATCTGTGCCCCCGGCCACAGATATTCACAACAGCTTGATTCTTGATGATTAGTACAAATAATAGTGATACAATTGATGAACAGAAGAAACAGGATAAACAATAAGTATCGGAAGTTTACTTTGTGCAGATTCAAATAATGTCCAAATTGTCAACATGATGTGGAGTGAAATTTAAAAATGTTATTCAAGATTCTCAGTTCAGAATAACGGTTACAGTTCAATAGAAAGATTCAGAAAATAGGAAGGTTCAGTTGAAATAATGAAGTTCAACTATTATGGAACATATAATATTTTCAGGAATTATAGAAGAAATAGTTCCATAATAAGTTTCGATTCAGGAGTATGAAAGAAAATAATATCCCTTACCGTAGCAAGTTCAAGAGTGTAAAAAAAATGACATTTCTTACCTTATCTGGTGACTGGATATTGATAAAAATGAGATTGATCAACCTATATATTTATAATAAAATTAGTAATTACCACATATAAATTTCAAAGTGTATGATAACTCGTATAATATGAATTCTTAAAATTATATATATTTAACATAATTTTTGTAGTATAAAATAACTACTTTTAAATAGTTTTTAAAATAATATTCCAAAATAAATCTTCTAAAGAAAGCTTTTAAAAATGAATCTTCTCAAAGAAGAGTCTTCTAAAGGAAGATTTGTGAATACCGTGAAAAATAGGAATTTATGAAATTACTACTTTTTAATAAAAGACTTACTTGAAAAATTCCTGCACTCCTTTTGGCTTTCAAACTCTCAAAATAACCTTACTATTCTCAGAGAAAACTCATAAAATTCTTATAGAAAAATTCTATGTTTTAGGTGTGATTTTTCTATTCAGCTGAGCAAGCTATTTATAGGAGAAAAGAAGTTACTATGCGTGGTAGGTGGCTGAAAAATTTTCAGCCGAGGCTGCGCAAACGTTTTAAAAATTTTCAATACTTGCACAGTAACTTTGCACAGTAATTTTAAAATTTTCAAAAAGTGAACAGTAATGAACAGTAACTTCTGTCGGCAGATGAACAGTGACTTTCCCCGAGATGAACAGTAACTTCCGTCAGTGAATAGTAATTTTTCCGGGAATGAATAGTAAACTCCGGTAGTGAATAGTAATTTTTGAAAAATAATAATATTTTTTTTTCTTTAATAAAGCAAAAATACCAATTAGTAACATGACAACTAAAATAATTCTACCACAGTGATAACGATAATTCAAAATAATGCAACGACTACTGTGTCGATTATCAGATCAATAATATGAATTACTATGCATTTGTTACTGTGGCAATTATTGGTTTAATAATGCAACATGTCGTGTAGTAACAATAATGCAAAATACTGTGTAGCAACAATTATTGAATTGATAACATAAAATATTATGCAGTGATAATTATTAATGAAATGATGCGCAACAGTTACGGTGTCAATTATCAGACCAATAATATGAGACACTGTGCAATACCGTGTGCTACAGAAAAATACCATAAATTACCGTATTCTACTATTCTTTTATTACCGGTATTTTAACAGTTAACACCGTTGACTATTTTTATTTAAAAAGGTTACTTCTGTCGTTTTCTATATCCGACAAATATTCCGTTGTGGGGTCCACAAATAATTTGTTATTTCGGCGCCGTCGTACGGCCCGAATATTCCCCGACAAAACGAATATTCCCCGACAAAAAAGAATATTGTCCGACAAAATAAAATTTACACATAACATCCTTAACTTTCAATTTTGTCAATTTAACCATTTACTGTTTTAGGAAAAATATATATGAAGAAAAATTAAATTTTGTATTTCATAAATTCGGGGTCTTACAGTAAGCGTACTGGCCATTAGTCGTCTTTGGTGATCCAATCAGGTTCTTCTGGATCAGTCGTTTGCCTTGCCTGATGCTCGTTGTTTGCTGTGGCGGCTTTGACCGTAAGTTGTTGGGGTGGCTTCGTGTTGGGGTCCATCTTCCTTTTTGCGTGTCGGATCAAGTGACGATTTTGCCCTCCTGACAGGGTTAGTACAAAAGTGCAAAATTTGGGTGTCTACAAAGAACTTACACAAAGTAATATTTAGAGAGTAAAAGAAATAATAAGTAAGAAAGTTTATGAAAAATCCTTAAGTTAAAGCCTCTATTTATAGCAATTTTTTTTTATATCATAATCCAAGATTTTTTAATTTAATCCAAACCACTTATTTCATTTTTAAAATTTCTTTAATCTAAATTATTCATTTAAATATCATCTTTAATCTACACCGTTCATTTTAAATTCTATAATTATTACATTATCTTTAATCTATACTATTCATTTCAGATTTCCTTTAATCTATATAATTCATTTAACAAAACAATTAGCTTTATATATAAAGCAACCAACTTTATATATAAAACAACGTAACTAACTTTATATAAATCAATTAACTTTATTAATTAATTTTACATTTAAAACAATTAACTTTATATATAAAACAATTAACTTTATATATAAATCAATTAACTTTATCAATTAACTTTATATATAAAATAATTAACTTTATATAGATCAATTCACTTTATATATAAATCAATTAACTTTATATATAAAATAATTAACTATATATAAAGTATATAAAATAAATAACTTTATAAATTATTTTAACAATAATTCACCAATTATTCATTATTATAACCAATTATTATAAATGTAGTGTAGTTAACTTTTTGAGTTAAATACTCATAATACAAGCAGAAAAATCAACTAACAACAGTTTAATCAACATCATAATAGAGATAACAATAATGCAAAAAATAAGTAAAAGAAAGAACACATTATTGTGAAATGACAATTATTGATTTAATAATGTAAATTACTGTACATATGCTATTGTGACAATTATTAGTTTAATAATATAAATTACTGTGCATGTGACAATTATTGGTTCAATAATGTCAATATTGTACAATAGATACTTTATCAATTCAATAATATGAAACACTGTGTCATATCGTGTGATAGCAATACCGTATGTTACTGTGCAATACCGTGTTCTACTATTCTTTTATTACCAGTTATTTTAATAATTAAAAGTGATAGAATCGTTGACCATTTTTATTTAAAAAGTTTACTTATGTCGTTTTCTATATCCGATAATATTTCGTTGTGGGGGTCCACCAATATTTCGTTATTCCCCGACAGAACGAATATTCCCCGACAAAACGAATATTCTCCGACAAGATAAAATTTACACAAAATATATATTTTTTATTTTAACTTTTGTTAATTTATTCACTTACCGTTTCAGAAGAAAATATATATAAAAAAATTAAATTTGTATTTCATAAAAGTCGGAGTTTTACATGTGACTACCTGACAGAGAGAAAACTGACACTTTTAAAATGTCAACATCAGAGATCTTCAGTATCAGAGTATTAAATGAGCAAACGATAATATCTCAATGGGCAGATTCTCAGAAGATGAAATATAAATAGAGTTCATATTCAAATGAAAAGGAAGAGCGAGGGAAAAGAGAAAGTCGACTAACAAAATGATCAGGTCGAAGAGAGATAAATGGTCAGAGCTGAACGAAGAAGATTGGTCTATACACTGAAGGAGTATAAGGAGAGAAAGACCATACAACAGACCGAAGAATAAAGCTATCAACTAAAAAGAAATATTATCAACCCAAAGTCACTCTATGCATTGAAGGATCGATTTAGAATGATTCCAGCCATACAAGAGCCAAAAGCTGAGTAGAAATATCCAGAGGGCTCATGGAGATTAAAGATCAACAAAATCATTCCTCAGCTGTTAAGTTCTTTAGAAGAGAGCTTAAAGCCAACTTGGCAACACCCCCAACATCAACAATCAACAACGGCAAAGACGAGTGCTGAAATGGAAAAATTATACCATGCCCCTGGGGCATGGTGAATAGTATGCCCCCTCTCACATGGGGGTGAGCTCTACACGCGGTGGGATCTGTGCCATAACGCATGGAGCCCACCCTCATGTGAGAGGGGGAACATACTATTCATCCATGCCCTAGGGGCATGGAATAATCACTTGCTGAAATGGCTCTCCTGATTCAAAGAAATCAACCCCTGAAGGGTAGGTTAGGGGATCCTGAAGACGGAGGGCTTCGAAATCTCGTGCTCCTATTGAGGGAAGATGACTTTGTGTCCTGTCGTGAAAGTCGTGTGAGGCCCACCTGATGATTTTGTGTCCTGTGGAGTAAGTCGGGAGGTACCAGTTTAATTCGATGGAATCAGCCCCTGTTGAGGGAAGATGACATTATGTCCTGTAGAGAATTGTATGGACTTTGTGTCTAATTATCCTTAGTGGAATATCCTTGCTTTGCAGAGTGGAAGAGATGAATAGGAGTAGTTCAGGCTCCGAATCTCTTAAAAATTTATGTGTTGTCAATGTCTCTTTACCCCCTTTTTTATCTTTCATATATTTGTCATGTATGTTATGAATGTTATATCTGCTTATGATGTCTTTCCGTTAGCAAACCAAATAGAGAACTGTGTGTTTTTAGATTAAGGATCAGAAAGGGAATTTATCAAATAAACTAATTTTGCTGCGTATACAATTACTTAATTATTTAGTAAATGTGCTTAAACGAAAAAGTTTTACATAAATGTATAAGAATCTATTCAACTACCATTCTAGATCATTTCCTATACCTCTGAAAAATAACATATTTAATTATTCGGTATATAACCAAAATACAAACTTATTTTCACTAAACAAGACAAAAAAATCATTTCAAATTTTATGCTAGAGTTTCTAAATAGTATTTAATTGCAATCTACAACCGTAATAATTCATAAACAAGTTTAATAATTTCAAATTAATAATACATAAGTACATAACCATAAAAAAGTTTTTTAAAAAAAAATATCTAATTTATTTATTTGAGTATGCGAATTATATAATTTTAAAAACTATAATCGAACTCGAATAATTAAAAGGTTATAATCGAATTAAAAAAATAATTGAATAATCAAAATAATTCTGTTATTCTTTTTTTTAATTTGGTTCGATAATTCGAGTTTACTTGTTTTTTCTCGGCCCTATGCATAATCCTGCACATTCCTACTTCTCTTTTATAATTTGGGAAATAGTAGTGCAATTTTTTTTTTGATTATAGTAAGCCTCATTAAAAAATTTTTTTGGCATAAAATATTTATTGATGTATTTCATACTAATGTTTTTATAACTTTTGAAAAGTAACTTATTTTAAAGAAATTACGTGTCAGTAAAGCACAAACCGGGTCGGTGTTATCACGGTTCTAAAGAAAGAAAATGACCCAATTAAAAGGGAGGGAATGGTCGGTGTGGACACATGGCACATGAGAATTGCACGCAGATTCAGATCCCAATGTCCGTGAACTCAGCCGCGTTCAACCCAACCCAAACTCAGTCCTCACAAATTGCCTTCTGACTCGGACACAAAATCCAATTACTTTTACACCAAAAACCCTACCCCAAATACAGTATTTAAACCCAATACGTATAATATATATATATATATATATATATATAAAATATACAAATGTATTTTTATTTATTTTACCATTTGGCTGTACCGCGTTTAGATTTTTTTATGAGAGAGAAAACTTGTTCGGTACATATATATATATGTATAACCTCAAGTTGAGCTTCTCGTCTTGATAACCGAGTGGGCGCTACCGACGTACGAACTTTCGCCATTCCCTAGGTTCGCCCGTGAACTCGTCGGAGTTTAACTAGGAAATATCCAAAGTCGACGTTCGGTAAGTTTTCTCTGAATTGGGGTTGCATATTGGACTGGGTTTTCCTGATCCGTTTTTCATGCTAACTAAGTCGGTGTATGTAATCATTAGATTTGTAATTTAAAAGCTTTTGAGATTCACAAACCTAATTGTTAATTTGCTGTAGTTGACTTAGTTGGTTGATTTTATTATATTGTGCAGGGTCAATTGAGTTGAAACGAAGAAATTGAAGTCCTTTTTGTGAATCTGAATCAACAGTTTGCATAATTTCTGTTCGAAGGGAAAGATTTAAAAAACTAGGCCCCTTTTTCTCTCTTTTTTCTTTCCATTTTTTGTGAGAAATGGAAGGAATGAGAGTCGCAACAACCTGTTTGAATTGGTCTAAATTTTCAGTTCCTCGGTCTCCTTCTTATTCTTCTCAAACTCTAGCTTCAGCTATCTCTTCTTCGAAACGGCGTAGTATAACCGAAGGCTTATTGTTCTGCCGGTATGCCCACACACTGGACCGGTCGGCTCTGTTTGGCCATTATTCTCCCATAAAACTTAACAGGTCTCGGTCTTGCGAAATCCCAAAATCAAGAGGCCAAACAATTAGACGAACTTGCAGTGCCAGCTTGGAAGAATTTTCGGACGAAGAATTTTCGAAAAAGATTCAAGAATTGGCTCTGAGATTCCAATTATCCGATGATGATGAAAGCACAAGTGCTATATTTGAGTCGGATTCAGAAATGGGTTCTGATTCTTTAGCCGAGAATTGGAACCCATTTCTTAGTTCGAAGATAGAGCCCGTCGAGCCGCCAGACTGGCAGGACAGCATAGAGCGGAAGGCTAACTCTGTTGATCTTCCGCTCTCGCTCAGGATGATTAAGAGGAAGAAACAATGGAAACAAGGGTTTCTAGAAGCAGGGGAATCCGCTTACTGCTCTATGAAAAAGGCATTTTCTTCGATGGTGTTCATAATTCGAGAGCTACAGAGCTTTTCTTTGCAAATGAGAGAGGTTTTGTTTTATGAAGATTTACGGGGGATTTTGGTGAGAGTACAGAAGGAAATGAACGCATCCTTTGTGTGGCTATTCCAACAAGTATTTTCCCATACGCCTACTCTTATGTTGTACGTGATGATATTACTAGCAAATTATAGTGTTTACTCTATGGCGAGTAACACTGCGGTTGCAGCTTCAACACCTCCATTAGCTTATGCTGCAACAATGGAATCCGTTTCAAATGTAGAAAGGGACCAAAAGTTTGATTCTTCGACTATTAAGAACTTTTCGGTGTCTTCTTCCGGTGGAAAGACCATCTCAATTGGTGGAAACAATGGCGGTGGTGGGAAATACAAGAATATTGCCAGTGGAACTGATGGGGATGGACAGTTTGATGGCTTCATCTCATCAGATTATCACGGGACAGTTGTTCCTGATGGGGGATCCTCTATTGGGAACCCATCAAGAGCAAGTGAAGAAGAGTCAGTTTCGGGACAAGTCAGTAGAGAGGAAGAGTTGAGTTTGTGGGATTCTGTGGTTGGAGAAGCTTCAAGAATGCAGGCTGTATTGAGAAACGAGTCTCTTGATCACGAGACTATGCAGAGATTTGTTTCTCCAGTGGCTGCAAAGATTGAACCAGATGACTATGTTGATTACTTCAGAACAGAACTTTTGTATCAAAATGGGTTGGGGCAAGAGCCTAGTAATCCTCTTTTACTTGCCAATTACGCGCAGTTCCTCTACCTAGTTGCGCACGACTATGACAGGTAAATTTCTTTAATAATCTATCTCCTTCTTTGAGTTATTTTAGCGGTATTAAAAGCCAAATAAGTTTTAGAATCTGCTTGGCATAATTGTTTGGTAGATTAAAAGAGAACAGTAGAGATTTTGCAACATTAGGACCTCTTGAATAGAATTTATTGTTTGGTAAATTACTGTTTAAAGAATGCAAATTTGAATTTCTAAATAAGCAATCCACTCGGTTATATGTGTACTAGTACAATTGTTTTACTCGAAATGAGTACTACTATTTTTCTTTAGTTCACTAATGAAAGTATTTAATTAAGAGAGGAGAATTCTAACACACACTTGGCTATAAGACATTTGGTACCAAGTCAAGATTTTTACCTAGTGATTATTCTTGTTGAAAGGGATTCGGATATTTTTATGGACTTAAATTGTCGTTTTGTTAGAATTCGGGTTGTGGTTTTTTTCAATCTTGATAGGGGAATGTGGTGTGGTTTATTTTCCATTAATAGTATTATTAGATAGTTTTGGAGTTTTCTCTCATTTAATCGACTTTTGTTTGCTAATGTTTGTTGCAGAGCGGAGGATTACTTCAAGAGGGCAGTTAATGTGGAACCCAAAGATGCCGAAGCTTTGAGCAAATACGCCAGCTTCCTATGGCAAGCTAGGAATGACCTGTGGACTGCTGAAGAGACTTACTTGGAAGCCATTTCTACTGATCCCAGCAACTCCTACTATGCTGCAAATTATGCTCATTTTCTTTGGAACACAGGAGGCGAGGACACTTGTTTTCCTCTATCCTCCCCCGACACCAATCCCATTTAACCCCCCTCAAACCAAACAAAAGAAAAGAATGAAGAGGAAATACAGCTCCAAAATCCAACCCCCCCCCCCCCCCCCCCCCCCCCCCCCCCGCCAATTATTCTCATTTTCATCCTCTCGAATTAGTGAATCATTACCTTTACAAATAATAACATATGCAAAGAGAAAACAAAGAAACAGACCTTTTTTTTGTTGTTTTAGATTCTTTTTTCTATAAAGAAATTTTTGGGTTTTTGTTGGATGGGGGAATTGTGAATTGTTGGGTGAGGGGAGAAAAAGGAGCTGAAAGGGTGGTCTAATTGGCGTAAAGAAGGGGGGGAGGTTGAGTTGGGATTCCCTTTGTCCTATGCTTTGCTGAGATAAATCTACGGCCTTTCTGCGGCCGGAAAGAAGAGTCTTTTGACAGTATTAAATTGTATGTTCTGTGACACAATCACATGGCCAAATTGTAATTAGCTTTTGTGTATATATATAAGTGCCATCTTTTTGAATTATTTTATAGATAATAAAAAAGATAATGTATCAAGATTGGAAATGGAACCCATGCCTCTAGAGCAGTTATCTGCAAACGTCATGTTTTGGACGTTTGCCTGTGGAATTTTATCTTCCCCTCTGTTGAATTTTGATGTTGAGTGAGTTGATTACTTTGTAGCATAGTAAAATGCATACACCTACCGCCATGTTGCATTTGTGAAGATCAAGTAAAGTAATTGATTTCATTTTCATCGACTTGATGGGAGGGGAACTCGAATGAATACCCCAACAAGTAATTTCATCGTCCACTTGATGGAAGGGGGACCTTGAATACCCCACCAAGTAATTTCGGTGATAATGAGTCACCAAACAATAGCAATATATGATCTCTTTGGGCCACTCACGTAGTTTATTATAAAATTATTTTGTGCGTGATTACTAAGATATTTAGTGATAAAAGGTAGTTTATTATAAAATTGTTTTTGTGTTTGTGATTATTAAAATATCGAGCGGTAAAAGGTAATGAGTGCAGATCCATCATAAGTAAACACCGAAATTAGTCGTTCTAAGCCGCAAACTCTTTGATATTTCTACCACTTTTTTGGAGGAACTTAATAGAATTTGGTAAAATGGTATTTTCGATGGTATTAGTAAGGCTGGTATTAGTAAGGCTGTAAAATAAATCAAATAATTTTATCTTAATTCGTATTCGTTCGATTAAAAATTTGATTCAAACTCAACTCAAAATATAAACGATTCAAATATGAATGAAATTAAAAGTTTGATAAATTACTCAAATCTGTTTAATTATAAATTTTTATTTATATTTGGATCATATTCAATTGAAAAGTTCAAACTGCTCGGGTTCAATTCGAGATCGTACCCGACTCGGCAGCTAAATGAGCATTAATCAAACTTTATTTTATATTTGATAAATTTTATAAATTAATTTTGAATAACTCAATATTCGACTCGACTCGGTTCATTTGCACCCTAAATATTATAAAGGCAGGTGATGCATGTGTTATTGAAGATTGGGAATAGTTAAATCTGGCAAGGAAAATGAAATGTTCTCTCATTTGATTCTTTTCCATGTTGATGGAACATGCAATTGCAGGAAAAAATAAAAATAAAAATCAGACGCTTTATTTCTAATAAAGATATTAGTTTCCACTAATATTTAAGTGGACTTCCAAATTTTAGATGCGAGGTAAGTAAGTACTTTGTTGTTACACTTATTATAAAGGGACAAACTACGACAAACCCTTTTGGTTCATATACTGAGAGAGAATGGAAATACTTGTTTTTACCAAAACGGGATGATTTTTACCCCCTAAGCCTTACAACCTCTCGGCATGGGCGAATGGATCTAATTAACTGATGTCACTTGTTTTAAGTACTTTGAATATCCTAATCACATGCTCACTTTGTTAATCATATCTTAACTAGCAAAAAACAGAATATCAATAGTTAGTTAACCTCGCGTCGCATTATACCATATTAAGAACAAGGTATTTTAGAAAATATTTTATTTAACGAGTTTATGTCACCTTTTATTTGACCTGATATGTCTATTTATCTTAAATATTGGACCGTTAATATTGTTAGACCAAAAATAATTCTAACAAAACGATTAAAAATTTAATAATATTTTTATAATTATTCAAACAAAACTTAACGCTTTACACGACATTAATTAGTATACTACTGACACGGAAAAAGTGAAGAAATTCAACAATGATGGTACAAATGGGGTTGATGATAATTGATATATAACCACTATCTTCTTGATTGAATGAAACATTTTCCAAATAACACCGACCGAAGAGAAAAATTTAATGACTGGACTCAAATAGACTCTAATTAAACACATGGGATGCAATGGACTCTATATGGTTGGCTGGTCAATTAGGCAACGGAGAAAATGACGGCCTAAACACGTGAATAGAAAATATCTTTAAGCTACTCCCCACGTCTCTCCCTCCTTCCTCCCATGCCTCATTCATGTGAAAAAGGCCCTTATCAAGATTTTTTGTGCTTTTATATATATATATATATATATATATATATATATATATACATATAAACACCATACATACTAGTGTTTTAAGGTGTGTAGATCTCTAGGCTTTTTTATTTTAATTCTATTTTCTTTGACACAAACCATTTGGTAGAGATATCATTGCATTTTATTTCAATATTGGCAAATTCTTTCTCTCTCTCTCTCTCTTTAATTTTAATTTAAGAGAATTTAGGAATTTTAATTTTGTCAAGATTGAATCTCCAGACTTTATAATTTTTATGAGGTGGGCATTATCAGTGAGTCACCATGAGGCTAGTGTTGATGAATTCGATTCTCTCTCTCTCTCTCTCCCCGTTGAATGTTGTTGATGAATTAAAAATAATACTCCGTTTAAAGAGATTTATTTGGAGTAATACTCTCGGCCCATGCAAAGTCGGCCTACGAAATAACTGTGGTTGGAAGATCAAAAGCTCAAGTTTGAAACATTCATTAATTAAATTTGAGTTATATTTTTATTTTTATATTATGAAGTGATATGAAATTCTTAGTATGCCATTTATTTTATTTTAGTGTTATCATCGCTACTAAATTTTTAACTATTAAATTTTAAAAAATTGTAAAACTTTTTTAAAGTAATCGTCATTTTACAAATATATTTTTAATTTTAAAATAATGAGAAAATTTACTAATTTCATTACAGTCTCGAGGATTAAAAAATAAACACAACAGATCTTTATGTTTAGTTCGTTATTATGTATGGTTGTAAGCTGTGAATGTGATCATGATGAGTGATTTTGGCAACTCCCTTTTTTTTTTTTTATAAAAAAAAAAAGGAGAGAAGAAACATCAACTACAACATACAAGTAACTACTTCACTTGCAAAAATTACAAATGAATATGTAAATTATATAATCTATATTTTCTACTAGGTGGGCTAGTGAGCTTTAAAGGCAAATCTGCTCAATTTTTTTTTGTATTTCTATAAGCTGTTGCGCAAGGTGATGGGCCTGAAAGCAACATTCTAATTGGCTAAACTAGGGTGTGGGTGTGGGGTAATCTTTTCATCACACACACAACACAAAAATCATACACAATTTTTTATTAAAAAAATTCAAATTTATCTATACAATGACACTGTAGCCACTATCCTTTTGGCTTTGAATAAGTACAAGTACATAATATTCAAATACTATATCTATCTTAATCATTAAAAAATGATAAATGACATTGAAATCCGTGTCATGTCCTATTTTTTAATGGTTAAGATAGATGTAGTGTTTGATTTTGCGTTTGAATGTTGTGTTTGAAAAATGAAGATGATATACTCTTAGGTCATATTTGTTTGCAAGAATTATAATATCAGGATTATAATCTTAAGGCATAGATTATAATCCCAAAGTTATGTTTATTTGTAAAAATTACATTTAGAATAAGATTATTAATCCCATCTTGGTCTTGTTTGTTTTTAAATTTGAATTTTGGACTACGAATTCATGGATTAAAAAATGACTTAATATAAGGGACTATTCAATCAGGAATTATAATCGAAAGACTATTAAGTCATTTTATAATCCCTGAATTAATAATCTCAATTTTAAATTTAAAAATAAACAAAATATTTTTGGGATTAATAGTTTTATCTTAAGTTTAATCCTTGTAAACAAATATAACATTACAATTATAATTTATGTCTTGAAATTATAATCCCTACAAACAAAATGTAGTCTTAGTTCACAAGAAATTTCTATATATCAAGTGGCCCTTAAATAAATTATTTCTACAAATTTGATTAAAGGATTAAACTTTAACGTGATGAAATTCGACCAATGAAAACTACTCCTAATCTACTTCATATATAGCAAATGGGCTAAATCATTTTTTTTATCACTATATTCAGCCTCATTTTATAAATGCATTACTGTATTGAATTTTTTTATAATCGCATCACTGTACTAAATTATTTTTACAAAACTTGAAGATTCCTTTGACTGTTAACTGTAATGACCACGAATTTCATTAGTCATTGTAATTATAATTAATAAAGAATTAGCAATGAATTTAAAATTTTTGTACTAATTAATTGTGCATTAGATAATTAAATAAATGTACTTATGTGTGTGTATATTTATTTAAAGAATTAAAGCAATGTGTATAATTAATTAAAGCAAATCTAATTGAATTATATTTTAAATCCAAATGAGTTGTTAAACTAGGTCAATTAAATTTACCTAGTAGCCTAAGTAATTAAATTAAACCTTAGTCCATGTAATTAATTAAACAAGTCCAATGCTTATTTTAATTAAAGATAACATAGTTATTTAAATGCTAGCCCAATGTGTTAATTAAATTGAGCCCAAACTAATTAAATGGATGAGTCCAATATATTTAATCCTAGAGTCTAAAGTAGAGCCCAATAGGAAGTCAAAATTGGTACATATATGAATATACATATATAGGTGTATATATGTATAATTAAAGTAGAAAAATTAAAGAAAAAACGGCTTGAAAAAAGTCATTTTTGCTGAGATTTTAGGGGGCCCACTTGGGGTTGCTTGATTTTCATGTTGCTTTGATTTCACTCTTTGCCATGGTTGCTCACCAACCCTAGTCAATCACTTGTCATTCCACAAATCAATTCATGCTATAGTAAACTAGGTTAAGCCTTAATTTGACCAACATTGGTGAATTAGTAGAACTAATGAAAGATTAACAATTGGCTATAAATAAGATGCTTCACACTTGAGTCAAGCTTGTTGGTTCATTTGCTAGAGAATTCAAGAGAGAAACTAGAGAGCTTTTGAGAGAAAAGTGAGAAACACTTGAGAGTTGTGAGAAGAAAGCTAGAGCTTGAGCTTGGTGGATGACACAAAACTTCACCACTTACTTTGGTAGGAGAAGAAGAAGAGCCTTCAAGACCACAAGGTTTAAAAGTGCTCTAACTTCTCTTAAATTTCCTTTTTGTAGTCTAGAACGATTTTGAACGGTTAAAATCTATTTTTAACCGATCAAAACTTATTTTGATAGTCTAGAAGTCTTCATCTATGTTATATATGTATATTCATAGTTGGATGTGTTTATATCATGATTTGGTATGTGTGGTATACTTAAAAATGGTAGAAATATTTATATCGAACTTTACCGGTAAAACTCTAACGTAGCATAAAATGTTTAATGTTGTATTTTGAAATATACAAGTTGGGAATTGAATTTTTATGGCTATAAAGTTAGATTTATGAGTTTTAAAGAAAATCCAACTTGAAGCTTTCAAAAATATTGAATAACGAAGAAGTTATAGCTTTTACCGCAAAGGATGTCGTTTTTAAACCCTAGGTGGTTCGATCTTTAAATTTCGTGTCAAACGTTTTCAAAAATGTGATTGAACCATGAAATATTGTAAAACAAGAAGTTACAAGGTTAACAAAACTGAGTTTATGTCATTTGGACATATAGATCACATTTTATTCAAGTTTGAACCAATAAAACCAAGGATTTGTGAAGTTAGTTTTCACTTTATCCTTGTGAACAGTTTTGAGTCTAGTTACGTTAGGAATTTGGATTTGTGATCTAAAGAGAAATTGTAGAGGGGGAAATTCTGATGAGAATGGACTCAAGAATCAACTCAAAATGTTTTAAAATGAAGAGGTTATGGCTGTCGGAGCGTCAGAGGGTCGAACAGTCAAGAAAAATTAAATTCCGGACAGAATGTCCTGACGCACCTACGTCAGAACTAGCGCAGCTGCGCCAGAACACGCTGTCGGGCAGTGCTGGGCAGTCCGGGTCGATTCGGGTTGAATTTTCTTTGAAAAATTAAATTGAAATAGGTGTAAAATGAATATATTTGGATATTAAACTAACATATATGAAGTCTAATTATAAATAAATGTTAGATAAATGTTTAAATTAAATACTAAGGTTAACCCAATTTAAAAGTTAACTTTTGGTATTATTAAAGAGTATTAAAATATTACTACATGGTTAATAATATTAACAAGTGATTAAATATTATTAAATGATTGATAATTTTAGTAAGAGATTAAAATATTATTAAATGGGTAATAATATTAATAAGTCAATAAAATATTATTTAAATAAATAATAATATTAGTAAATGAATAAAATATTATGATTAATATTATTAGATAATGAATAAAATATTATTAAATGATTACTAATATTAAAAGACGAATAAAATATTATTAAATGATTAATAATATTAGATAAGGATTAAAATATTGTTAAATGATTAATAATATTAATAAGATAATAAAATATTATTAAATAATTAATAATATTAGATATTAAATAAAATATTATTAAATGAATAATAATATTAGATAATGAATAAAATATTATTAAATGATTAATAATATTAATAATGTGATAATATATTATTAAATGGTTAATAATATTAAAAGATTAATAAAATATTATTAAGGGATTAATAATATTAGAAGGATAATATAATATTATTAAATGATTAATAATATTATAAGACTAATAGAATATTATTAATTGTTAATAATGTTATATAAGAATGTGAACTATATTAAGTAATTAATATAGGTTTTATGTGATTGAAATATTATCAAGTAATGATAATATTTCTAAGTGTTTAATATACCCTTAATTATTTAATTGTGTGGTTAGGTATAACATGTATAGATGTTATCATATGAATGCGTATATGATACTAATTTGAAGATCAACTTGATTAATTGTTAGGTCTATCTAAAGAGAATTAAATTGAATTGGTTAGCAGTAGACCACGCACAAGGCAAGTTTCTTTTTAACCCTAACTTGTATTTATTGTTGCAAGTTTTCTTTAACTGTAATTATATTGAGCAATTCAATTATTATTGAGCAAGTATCTACACTTGTGGTTATTTGACAGAGCTTAAAGTGGATTAATTATCTAAAAATTATTCCATATCATTATTTGTTATTGTACTCGCACTTAGTGGTTTTACAAATGTTATAGTTCATTAATTCAAGAACCGTTTAAGAATGTCTAAGCTAATTATTTCGGCTAGATAATGCATGTTTAAATTCTTCAAATTGAATATTTTAAAAGCTTATCCAAACTAATTGTTGGTGCGGATTCTTATAATAAGACTGAAAATGAACAACCCTAGTTAAATGGGATTTTTATTTGTGGGGAAATCGAATTTGCGCAAGAAATCTAAATGTTATGCATATACATAGGACATAAGAGGATTGATCCCCTCGAGTGTCCCGTTTTTCGATGTGTCAGATATATGTATGTCTATTCTACCTTAGTAGCAGTTTATGGTCATTAAAGACCACTTAGCAGTAAAGAGTCAATCCCTTCTTATAATGAAATATTGATTCTTGATTTCTTTCACAACTGTTATTCATTGTTGAAAGCCCTGATGTTATTTCTCTTTTTATCATGATATATGGTGTGTTGTTGCTTATAAACTTGCTGAGCCATTTAGTTGCTCATTCTTGCTATATCATGACTTAATTTCAGCTAAGCCCGAATGCTCTAAACAAGACAAAGGCAAGGGGAAAGCAAATGCTTAGTTTAGTTCATGCATGCTAGATTAAATTACTGTTATGTAATTTCTTTTGTAAATCTTTTGTATTTCCCTTAAGATATGTAATGTTACGATTAAGGTTAATCGACCTTGGGAAGTGTAGCCTTTTTATAAGGAACCTTTTGTATTATTCCGCGAAATTTAAATGCAATATATATATTTAATTGTTAGTAGGTATTGTACAGTGAGAACCAAACCCGAGGTTAAAGAACTCGGATTTGGGGTCGTCACTTAACATTTAATAGAAAAATGACGTGACAGTATTAATTTATAAATACATCATTAAACTGGAGGTCGATTTACAGTTGCATCACTGAAAAAAAATAATAAATAAAAAATAATAATAATAACAAAAACAAAAATAACAACAACAACAACAATAATAATAATACCTTCTTCGTTACAAAAAAAGAAAAAAGAAAAAAAAAAGATTAGTTTTGATTTTTAAAAATTAATTTGATTTATTTTAAAAATAAATTTTGTTTTAATAATAATAATAATACACTCTTTGTTACACCAAAAAAAAGATTAGTTTCAAGAACAACAACAACATTAATAATATCCTCTTTGCTACACCAAAAAAAGAAGAAGATTAGTTTTGATTTTTTAAAATAAATTTTGATTTAATAATAATAATAATAATAATAATAATAATAATAATAATAATAACAACAACAACAATAACAACAACAACAACAACAACAATAACAACAACAATAATAATAATAATAATACCCTCTCTATTACACAAAAAAATAAAAAAAATATTAGTTTTACTTTTTATAAATTAATTTGGGATATTTTAAAAATAAATTTTGATTTAATAATAATAATAATAATAATAATAATAATAACCAATCCATTACAGAAAAAAAATAAAAAAAATAAAGTTCTTTATTATTATTAATATTGTTGTTGTTGTTGTTGTTGTTATTATTATTATTATTATTATTATTATTATTATTATTATTATTATTATTATTTTCTTTCATTAATATAACTGTAAATCGACCTTCAGTTCAATGATACTTTTATAAATTAATACAACCACGTTATTTTTTTGTTAAATGGTTAACAGACTTTGACGAAAACTTAAAGTTTTGTGAAAAAAATTCAGTACAGTAATACAATTATAAAAAATTTCAGTACAATAATATATTTATAAATTGAGATCGAAAACAATAATAAAAAAAATAATTTAACCCTATAGCAAATGTAAGTTTCTCAGACGGTACCCTTTAATTCTTGTTCCACCGTCTTAATTAATCAATTCCCTTCCTAGCCACTCCCTTAGGTTACCCCATGCCCGAAGAGTTGAATTTAATATTATAACTTCCTCAATAAAAATATATAAGATTCATTAATATGGTTAGGTTTTGGATAATGTTTTCGATTATTTCTGTTGATTTTTACAGTTGATTAAAATTTCAATATTATGGTTAATTTTTTATCATTAGTTTTAAATTAATAATAATCCGTGACATTGGTTTTTAAATGATAAATGTTGTTTTTAGTAGCATAGATTAACTTCTACATAATAATCACTTCAAAGTTTGTTGTTCACTACTACCTCTCTTTATATTTATGGCTAGTTGCATAGACAAATCAAGTTTAGGGCAAATTGTGATATGTATATAGAGATAATAATATGGAATTTCTTGAATAATCATCTGAAATATAATGATAAGAATGTCCAAGGTGCAATGTGATTATATATTATTCTCGGAATAGGTATTCATCTTTTATTTATCAAGCTATATAGTCTCTTTGTTGGGTGTGGGTACTCACCCGTGAGATAGAATCCAAGTTAGAATCAAGTTAATTAAGGAGAGCTTAGTAATTTTTGGGCGGCGTATTTCTACTGAAGTAAATAGTTTGATATAATTGGGCTTTTACCGCTAAAACCCATTTAACTTGACGGCCTGGAGGCTTGGTCCACCACGCTCGAAGCTCCGGATAATTAAATAGTATAGCAGTTACATGACAGTTATGACATGCACATTTAATCCGAAAGTTAAGCAGGACTAATTATTATGGGAATGTGCATTACCAGTTCAATCATAAACGTTGCACACCCTCAACGATTAGAGGGGAAGAGCGTCTATAAAAGAAAAGGTTAACTATTCAGGTAGATTCTAATATCAAATTTGTCTACTAAACTCTAAGTACCTTTATTGTTAACATTTTTTGAGATCTGTACTTACTCTCACGCCGGAGCTATCCACCGACAGCCCAAGTCATCAAGCTTTCAGTTGTCTCATTTGTGCAGGTTCAGTGCCGTTGACGGTGACCAAGAGTTCGACAAATTCAAGCGTTAACACTAATATTAAGTTAATTAAGGAGAGCTTACTAATATCAAGCTATATAGTCTCTTTGTTTGGTGTTAGATAAATTTGTACTTTCTCAGTTTATTGTGTAATCTCGAGTTTTAGGCCATAAAATTTGAAAGAATTTTTGTAAGTCTATTATTGTTGATATAGTGGATATTCAGATTTCGACCTTATTGTGTGTTACTTGTGGATGTTTATTTGTTATTTTTCTTTCATTATTGAGTTTGTTAATTTCTTATTTAATTGCAAAAAAAGAGATATTGATTACTGAAATTAAGATTATTTTAATTCATTTTTCTTAACACGCTTAATACGTACAGGATGATAATATAAAGCCAGTATATTTTGAGAGAGCTACTAAATTTGGAAGTGCTACGAGCAAGTTAGACCAAAATGTACCATTAGCACATATTTAGCCGTGCATATATAATTAATGCACAAATCACTGCATATTAGAGGGTAGAGTTGCTCATTGATAGGTTTATATTCCCTACATTTCTATCAAACAATAAATCTTCCATCAAGGGGACACTAGCAAAAGATCATAGAAAATTATAATTTATGAAATTAAGTGAAATACTAAGAAACGCCCTTACACCAAAAAAAAAAGAAGGAAAAAAAGAAGCATAAAACTAATTAAACACAATAATTCCTTGAACATCAAAACAAAAAGAGATTCACTTTTTAGAAGATAGACACTTGTTTACATCAACTGTCAGTACTCTAAAATAGACTTATTATCCGGTTGCTCTAAAGAACTTAAATGACTCTAAAGGAAATTAAAGCACATTAACAACCATAACCTAAAGCAAAGCACTAGGGCCGGTAACCATATTTAGATGACAAAGTTAGTACTCTTACTTCATTGGGAGAACTGAGAAGCCAAAACCATTTCAATCAAATCCATGTCCTTCTTCGTTCCACTCGAAGAAGCTTGATTCTTCTGCTGAAAATCCACGTTCGAGTAATTGTAGCCATCAAAATCATTTGAAAGCAAAGGAGTGGATCCATCGAACAAAAAAGAAAGGTAATGGTCAGGCTGCAAGTTATCCAATGCCACTTCTTTAGGTACAATATTGTTGATGTCCTTGTTTGTCTCAGGAGTGGTAGATGAAAAACCATACCCGAGGGAATTAACCAGAAGTTTACCAGCATCAACAACCAACGGAGCCTTGATCAAGTTATCGCTAGTGAAAAAACGTTGCATGAAATTGAGTTCCTCATCGGATGATGGTGTAATCAAGGAAGTGGAATCTTCGGAGGGAGATTGTGGAAAAAGTACGCCGAATTTGATGGATGGATCATCAGATATTATTGTTGATGAGTTTGTGGGAGTTGTATCGGAAGTGGTGGTGCTAACGATTGAGGTGGTGGAATTATTATTATTATTGTTATTAGTTTCTTCCAAAATCTTGGTTCTAATGTAGTCTTGCAAGAGAGATTGTTGGGACTTATTATTCACAGATTTTCCATCATTTTTCTTGCTCTTGCGCCTTGAATTCTGCCTCCGTTTGGTAGCATTCCAGTGATTTTTTATGGAATTTTCACTCCTTCCCGGAATTCCTTTAGCGATATCTGCCCATTTGTTCCCAACGTTTTGATGAGCTTCAACTAACATCCTCTCTTCTTCTTCACTCCAACTGTCTTTCTACAACAACTCAGGACAACAATTACATAGAGATGTATAGTTAAAACACAATATATGGAAAAAGAGGGAACGTACTAAAAAAATCCCATAATATTCTTTTACATTAAAAGTACATTCTTTTCTAGATGATTATACGATTCTTTGTCCTTCAAATGTTGTTCCGAAATCACTGAAATGAACTGTGAACAAGAAGGGAAGCAGGAGCATGCATTGCATGACTAAGAGCTTGAATAAGATCCTTCATAAAAAGACAACTGATCTCATAATTTAAAACAGCGGTAGAATGAGGGGTAGCATATGAGCTTTGTTATATGTAATGACTCATGTAATAATGATGGGTACAATAACCAAATGTAAAAATTGTGGGCCCCATCATTTTTATATTGTGGGTCCCACAATTTTAATATTGGGTCATTGTACTCATCATTGCATGGGCCATTACTCATAGCAAAATTGATAGTATATGTACATATGTCAAATTGAAAATAACCCTATATATCTTTTGAATAATAAAATCGACATAATTAAAAGTACGTATAACATATATACACACATGGACACACTTCAAATTCTGCATGTTAGAGTTTGGTCATGAATTTAGAGAAGCAAAACCATAGGCTGATTTTCTGATGAGCTTTAAATATATTGCAGTAATTAATAATATAAAATTGAGTTGAATAGTGAACCATGAAAAAAAAAGAGGGAGATCTCATTGAGAAAGACAATTGTCCAAATTAATGCTAAAAATTATCATTGATCAAAATCTATATAAAAAAATGATACACAAGAAAAATTAGGGGTTTTCTTGTTAATCAGATATAGAAACGTGAAACCAAATCCAGTTCTTAGATACCATCACATGAGATCTAACACCAATATATTAGAAAAACTTGAAGATCTGAAATTAGAAGAAGCAAAAACTAGATTAACTACTTGATGATTAGTTGTGCCTTACGAGATTAGTTAACAAGACAGAAAAAGACAAAGCCTAGCGATAAAAGAGTTATATATAAGACAAACCTTGATATCAGGGCGTAAATGGTTGTGCCATCTCTCACGGCACTGCTTTCCGGCGCGGCCAAACATTTTCTCGGCGATCTGAGCCCATTTCCTCTCTCCAAATTGCTTCACCAACCTAATCAATTTTCTTCATCACCCATAAAAAAAAAATAAAAAAAAATTACTTACTATTATGATCACCTTGTAAAATTTTCATGCATAAAGACAAGATAAAATAAACAAAAACATATACTATTAACCTTAAAAAAAACAAAATAAATAAATGAATAATAAATGTTATACTAACCTGTCTTCTTCATCAGTCCACTGTCCCTTGACCAAATTTGAAGGATATCCACCTTTCTCTTTCTTTTTTTTGGGTAACGAATTTGCTGCTTGTTGATTCCGATCCACGTTCAGATTTTTGTCCCAGTTTTGAGTCTCACTTTCATCTATGAAATTACCATCATGAGTGCTTGGCCAAATAATCCCACTCCCATTAATTTCATAGTTATTATTAGTAATTGGAGGAGAAGAAAAACTAGAAATAAAACCATTTGGAGAAATGGGTATTTCTTTGTTATGATTCAGAATATTATTTTGATGAGAAAAATGATCACTTTGATTTTGAGTTTGATCATAAAGGAATCTATCAATGGCTGACAATGGAGGAGTAAATCCATGATGATGATTCATAATATTCTTTTGTGGCGAAAAAATTCCACATCCAAAAACACCACCACCAACTCCTTCCATGGAAAGAAGGAAAGAGGACGAGAGAATAAAAGAAGGAAAGTTTGTATGAATTTATGGGGAAGAAGATACTTTCTGGTTTTGCTAGTTGTAAGAGATATAGAAGAGAGAGGACTCTACTCCATAACTACTGAGTTTTTATTTATAATTTGGACAAAAGAGCTTCAAGTCAGGCTTGGGATTAGCTAGACGGGCTTACAGCCGTTGATCTGGATTCTAATCTAACGGCTGAGAATTGGAGATGGTGTAACTCCTCACCTTCTTCTTTTTCTCATGCAAATGTGAAAAGAGAGAGCTAGGGAGAGTGAGGAGAGATTAATTAGTGGGCTCGGTTGTCATTAAACCTAGCTCCTCAGCAATTAATTAATCATTTGCTAGCTAGTTTTAAAAAAATTGTTGGTATTGCAGAGAAAAAATGATTTTGTCAATATATATATATATATATATATATATATATATATTGTAATTTATTATAAAATTAAAATTAATGAATAATTAAGTTTATTTTTGCAAGGACAAACCTAACCTATCTATTTTAATTTGATACACTTTTCATTACAATTTTGTTTATATATAACAAATATTCGTCTTTCATCTCATTTAAATTGGTGCTAACTTGTGCAAAATAAAATTTACTTTAAAAAATATATTTGGGGATCAAATGATATGAATATTAAGCATTTTAGAATTAAATTTTTAATTGGTGGTGATTAGGGTAAATTGGATATTTTGATATTTTATTTTCATTTATACACGTGAATTATTTACTTGAATATTTTTGATATATATTATGATTTCATATGTTAAATTTACCTGAGTCTATCTTGAATGTTTGATATTTATGATTTTGATTACATTCTCTTGTTGTATGTTTAATTTGATATTGTTGAATGAAAAAAAACGTGTAATTAATACTAAAATATTTTTTGTTTTCTGTTGTCGTTTATTTTTTTTATGAGTATTATAATTTGTCCTTTTATTGTAGAAAAATTCTTATTAAGAGTTGTTTATGTTAGTTTTGATATATGAGAATAATAATTGACACAATTTTTTAAATTAATTTTATTATGAATATTAGGATTTGTATTTATATTGAATGCAATTATGCCTAATTTTGTTTTACGTAAATTTAAGAAACTATGCCTAAGTTTTTTAATTTAAGATTGCATTGGTAATATTAGGATTTGTATTTATATTCTCTTGTTGTGTGTTCAAATTCTTCTTGTTTTACTGCAATATATTATTACTTCAAATTTTAATTTTTGCTCTTTATCTAGAGTTATTACAATGATGAAACCTTTTTTTATTTTACTTCCGCACATTATTACTTTAAATTTCAATTTGTGCTCTTTATATATCTAGAGTTATTACAAATAATTCACAATGATGACATTCTAACAATATTATTCAACCTCAACAATTTGCATGCTTAGTTAATTATTACAATTATTATAGTTTATCTTTTCTTCACTTTACAATTTAGTCTTCTTTTACTATTTATTATTTTTAAAATTAAGCTATTTATATTAATTTCTAAGTTTTAAAAATTAAAGTAAATTGATAGTAAAATAAAATATGGTATGACTTTCTATATTTTTATTTTTATTTTTATAAAAATTACATCATATTAAAGTTAGTGTATTAACCTCCAAGTTGTTAGACTAAAATTTATTCCCAGAAAGATTGTCATTTACAATTTTTTTTTAAAATTTATTAATATTTTAATGGAAGTAAAGGACTAATATCTATCAACTTATTTTTAACATAAACTTAATCGGTCGATCTAAATAACAAAGTAATATAAGTAATATTGTTGCTTGACACTTTTGCTTAATTATGATTATTATATTTAACTTTTTTCCCCACCAAATTAGTCTTTTAATTTTTTAAAATTATTTATCATTTTAATATTTAAAAAATTGCATAAATTTTGAATTTTAAAAAAAAAATGTACCAAATTCACTTAGAAACATACAAACATAGTATTTACCGTGCGACAAATATAATAGTTTTAAATGTTATTAATTACCCTCTTTGTTTCGCGAAAAAAAAAATATTTATAAATATTAAGGATATTTTTTTTTGCTCTTATTTATCTCTAAATTAATAAATTATTAGTTTAGTAGTAGTGACATGGTAAAAAAATTATGATGAAAACTTTGAAGGATCTTTTTATACTATTATGGTTATTACTAACATTGTGTCATTTATACTATCATAAAATAAAGAAAATGGGATATTTTATTTTTTGAAAATAAAACTTTAACAAATGAAAATATTAATTAATTTTGTAAAACAAAAGGAGTATTATTTGGATAACGATGAATGACTGTATTTAATTGTCATTATTACTAATTAACTATTTGATCCAACTAGGAGGGAAAATATTTTTATACCAAAGAGAAAGAGAAAGAAAAAGAAAAAGGAACTTGCGTCGGAGGAAAACTGATTTTAAGTCGTGTTAATTTGATTTAATTTAGTTAGGAACAGTCTTTAATTTTGCTTTTTCCTTTTCTACATGTAATTAGAGTAATAATTAAGTCCATAATTATTTATACAATGGGACAAACAGCTTATACAAAGCCTTGCAATGAGCTACGTACATGCATGTGCTGAAAGTCATTCACATTGGACGTCCATGGACTGACGTGCTGTTGGCTCCTGAGCTTTCTCTTGGACAAAAGCAGAGAGAGAAAATTAAGGTGAAGGGAATAGTGGACATTTACTTAAATCCTTAATTAATCACTTTGCTAATAAAGCTTTTTACTTTTTAGGACCAAATTAAAAGTTATGATATACTCCATTGGTTTTAAAATTAGAGATATATTATTTTGTAAAATCTTAAAATTTAAAACTAATATACAAATATATTCAATTTAAATTTTAAAAGCAATAAATGTAGTAATTAGTAATATTTTTTAGCTAATATATATATTTATGCAATTGCTGTATCGGTTTGCACTAAAAATTAAATTCTTTCATATAAATATAATTTTTTTTAAAATTGACTAAAAAATAAAATGCATCTATGAAGGGAGAATATGAAACATTTAGCCCTATGATTCAATACTTGTTTTACCAAAAATGCTATCATGACAATATCAATTTCTTAAAGTTTATTTTCTGTAGTTAATATTAATAATATTATTATTGTGCGTCTCACACTCCAATATATCAAGGATTTGGCACCTTTTTTGCTACTACTCTCTTAAATTTAATTCTCTCAATTATATATTATATTTATTATAATATAATATCAGTGCTACTAATGATCCAAATATGTCTATAAAAAGATCACATTATTTTGTTAAAAATTAAAATCATTAGATATATTTTTATCATTAAATATTATCAACAATTCTATTATAGTATTAGTATTCATTAAATTACATAATTGAATTAGAATAATTTATCATTAACTTGATAGAGTTGAGTTTTGACCCTATATATATATAAATCTTTTTTCAAGTCAACGAAAGATTAGTACGACACATAAGTACGCTTTTGAATGACCAACCTCTTCATTTCTACCTACCTAAAATAGGTATGCTGACGAAGGTAGTACAAAGAAAATAAATATTTATTCTCTGATTTTAGCACAATAATAGGCCCAAGTAGGCTCGTAAACTATAGCATTATATAATGCATTCCTATCCTTTTTTATGCAATCAAAAAGTACCACCTCTTTCCAAAATTAGGAAAAATTATTCTATGGTATTGTAGTACTAGTACGTGATATTTTTGATTAATAATATTTTTTTTTATTTAAGTGGTATTCTATTATTTGTGACTCTAGATTTATTAAAATATACAGATGTGATTGGTCTAAAACACTACGTGGCAGTATTTCAGAACCATTGAATAATTACTCCAAAATTAGAGAGATATATTTTAAAGATTTGTTGATGATCTTTACAACTTGGTTTACAGAATGTTTAGGACAAAAATGAATGGCATAAAAAGTACACCGAAGAAGATAACAACCAAACCAAACCACTATAATATATCATCCTCCATTTGTTATCCTCTAGAAAATGGAAACATTATAATATATATCATCTGGTAAATTCTGAGTAATTGTCATTTCTCAATCCTATTTGTACTCTTACGAATTGCACATATGTAATGTCATTGTTTAATTAGTATAAAGTCTTCAATTGCAAGAACCTTTAGATTCTTTCAGGTCTTGGCAGTACGTTGATAGTGCCCACATTAAAATTGCTATCAGCATACAGTAGCTACCTGATAAATACTTTGATTTCCTTATCTCACTCCTTGCAAATGCAAGGATCACGACATTTTGCGCCTTAGCGAGTGTAAAAATCGAGATTAATTTCATGAAAATTTCATAATTTTAGTATGATCATTTAGATTACCAAATAGTATGATGAAGAGATTTGGTAGGCTGACTAGAACTTTGAATAGTATTATACCAGCAACAGAGATGGGAGGAATCTTGTTTAACGTACCCGCCAGCCTGTAAACAAGTAGCTCGATATCAATGAAAAACTAAAGTATAAGGAAATTCATAACATTAAGTTTATCTGCGTGTTTTTGCAGCTTTGACATAGTACAAATCCATAGTAGTGAACCATCCAGAAAATCTCGTTTTTTATAGCAAGCATTCACTTTAGTTCAACATGCCAATAACTTCATTGGGAATAAATCAACAAACACAATGCACTACCTAATGCTAATGCTTAATAGAGTTATTTTCATTCTTTAGCACAAGTGGTGCGGCCAGTTTGATATAGGAACCACATAGAAGTGATGCTAATGGAAAGTCCAAGTACCCCACTAGCTGTTGCAACTACCCAAAACATAGGCATCCTAACAACGTCCCTGCAAAGTAGAAACCCAAAATCAATGAGGATGTACGATAAGATATTTGTAACATTTTTGAGAAATGAAGCATTTTACTTCCGCATTAATTACATAATTCCATTCGTCAAAACAGAAGTATCAAGAAGACGTTGAAACTTTATTAAGAGATCCAGAATCTGTCGACAGTTTTGCTTTATCCATGACCGTCAGGGTGAGCTGTAGCAAGATATGAAAACTCTACATATGAATATAGAAAATGTAGAAATCTTTATATTAATTAACTAATTATTTTCATGGTTTATATTCAGTGCACAGAACTCCTAAAGCAAATATGTGAGCACGCACAATATAAGTGGAAGTAGGTAAGGTGAAGTGAGTGAGCTTGCGGAAACTACACACCGAGTAGCTTGCTGTTAGAAGAACGCAGTTCGAAATTTGCCGTGCATAACCCACAGTGTCAAATGAGAGATCTGTGATCCCGCCAGTTATAGCAGAGATAATCTGCAATACATATAGATGTGCACCGAAGACTTGGCAGTTAGCAATAAAAAATTTCTGATTAGAATAGCAAAACATTGGGTTGATGGAGTATATTATGGAACTCAAATCTCATTCAAGCTAAATAACATTATTGGCAGATTAATGACCTTCATGTACTGAAAAGTTCAATTTTAGTTTTGGATCACATTGATGTAGATTGTAGGCTTTCATTTTCTTTCTTATTTTGTAAATTTAAGCTTTCATTTGTCTTCCTTGGGAAACAAGAAAGATTATGGATGGGAGAAAGAAACATGGCACTCCACACTTTCTGATTCTGACGCTTTTGGAAAATATATAGTTCCCCAAATGCTGTTAAAATATTTGTCACATTCTTCAAATAGTCACCATTGCAATATTTATAGTTCTCAAAACACCGAACGTCATTACCGCTTAACATGTCACCTAGCCATCTCCAACCTGTATGATCACATGCATGTTCGACAAGGTTCTTTATTCAAATAATTAAGGTAATATGTGCACAGGTACCTGAGCAGCACACCCAACCATAGTTTTATCAAACTCTAATTCGTCATCTTTCTAATTTTGTTCCACAATCTTTATTTAAAATATCATCTATATCCAAATTCCTATCCTGCATGCATACATAAGATATTAACTTTCATAACATGCGCGCATCTAAAATAATAATTATGTAAATAAGTTCAACAATACATTTATATAATGCATTTAACAATCCAACACATCCATACAGATTCAACAAGTAGATTCTTGGTCTAACAAATACTAAATCCAACAAAGAGTAAATTCATTAAGCATCGATCTACAAAACAGTAAATTAACTAAGGATTATGATAGCCTAAATTAACATTAGGGCGATAAACATCATCTGCATGTGTCCGCTGTGAACTCCCTGAGCCAAATGGTTGCTGGCAAGGCATATATGATTATGGAAAGTATTTGGTGCATTACTCATATTGTATTTTCTCTGCAAGAATTCTAGCTTCAACTCTGAAGTAGGTAATACGAGAAACATGTCTCTATAATCTTTTCGTACAAAGAGATCAATACCAAACATGTACAGATCGATTACCTCCAATCTCTATACCAGGTAAAGCAAACATTGCCTCTAGTGCCGCCTTGCTGTCCACTTTCTACTTTCTAAGGTACTAAACATTTTATCCATGTTTTGCAATTCAATAAGCCTTGAAGATTTGCTTTCCTTCCCACTAGAAGCAGCAAGTTTCCTAACCCATCATCCTTACTAGCTAGTTACTACTTACTAAATGCTAACTGAAAACATCTTCCACTAAACCACCAACCACCATCACATGAGAAAGGATCTTACTTCTGTTAGAACTACATGACTGCTAATATAGATCAACAAAACCCTAACAACCTCTCAAAAACAAACAAAATCATTAAAAGTAATTTTTGTGATCAACTTGCTCAATTTCAACCAGTCGTGTGATCCATGTGAAAGGAACTGAGGTAATTAGCAGAGATGTGAAACTCATCAAACTGATTTAAAAAATTCTCATCAATAACACATCCCCAACCCAATTTGAATCGATTAAACATAGACGATATCATCAACTATCATCTCGTATAAAAACCAGAAATTGTTTATTACCTGGGTATATGAAAGTTCATTGATTGATTGTTGTGATGAGGGCTTGACGGGATGCGATTAGGGTTTATAATAATAATAATTATGTACTAAAAAAAATTAGTGAGTATAAAAAATGTAACAGAGGGATCCGCACATTATTATTATCATGTACGTGACCCTCCCTCCCTCCTCATGATATGATTGATGATTATATTTAGTCAAGTCTCAACGTCCATGTGAAAGTGATGGTGACCAAAAGTTTGCGACAGACACTAGCTACCTTTCGACTTTCATTTCAAGTACATCTATTAATTAATCATCATCAGAAAAGAAAGATCACAAACATTCTCCACCACACCATAACTCCAGTGGAACACACACTACAATACACTATCACTATCACTATCACAATCACACGTTATACACAATCACAAAGCAAGGAAGCACAGCCCTCGGATTATAAACCAACAACTCATCCTCTTCGTCCAATCTCCCATCAGCCCGACCCACCAACGAGTCATACCCGGGATCCTCCTTGTCCACCACATCCGGGTCACACCCGACACGCCCCGCGATCACCCGGCACACCAACATCGCTCTCTTCGCGTTTATGAAGCTGAATTCCTCTTCGATCTCATCAGGGATCGCCACGTGTGCCTTCCAGCTGGTGGATACCGTGGAGATTCCGTCCATCTTCGGTGAGAATCCACTTTTTATAATCCCACACACGCTGCAGTACTGCTGGCTGCAGATGCTGGAATTACCGTTTTGCCCCAAGTCACACAAAAACGTGGCGCAGCGAAACCTCAGCAGCTCATTGCCGTCGGCGATACACCGCTCGTCTCGTCTCCGCACGGCGCCGTTTCGAGCCGCTTTGGATTTCACGCACTCTCTGTATTCTTCGAACCGGCTCAATATCTTCGGGCTGTTATGGATCTTCAGAACCCGATGGATACTCGGAGTCTTTGTGGTATTAGTCCAGCCCGTATTGAATATGATAGATACTATATTCTTACCCGAATCGCCGTCGATGAGCTCCGATACGGCGTGTTTGAAGGACTGGTGTTGTTCGAGATCACCGCGTCGCTGGAAAATTTCGCCACAAATCGGGCACGGGTGAATATCATTTCGGAGAGGGAAGAAGTGGTGGACGGAGTTGATATCGGATTCTGAGAATGGCCCGTGGGGTCTTTTACGGGGAGTATTTGAATCCGAAACGAAAGTGTCATTTGGCATGACGGAGAATATGGAGGAGTGTCGCAAGGATCTAGTGGAGGAGCATGGGGACCCGATACTCGGATTCGGGTGGGCTATGGGGATGGGTGTGGAAGAGGAGGAGAAGATGTGTTTGAGGAAAGACCAAGAGGAAGAGAGAACTTTGTGGGATTTTGATTTCAGACGAGAAGGGGAAGTAGAGCAGCGAATAGAGAGTGGGGAAATTTTAGTGTTTCTGGAGTTGCGATGTTTTTTTTGGTGATTGGAGGTGAAACTGAAGCAAACCAAATGAAGGAAAAGGAAGACGAGGATAGAGATGAAGTTGTTAAAGAGAGGGCGAAAGGTCGCCATTAACATTGATAGGAGAGCTTGAGCTTGATTAGCTCTGTTATGGTCATGGATGAATGTTGTTGAGAGAGAAAGAGAAGGGAATTAAGATGGGGTGACTGATAGGAGGAAGAGGAGGAGAGAGAATGGTGAAGGAAAGGAATGTAGGAAGTATGTAGAAGGAAGGGCGGGTTTAAGTGGGGCAAGGAAGAATAAAGGTTTGAAGGGTAGGTGTAACGCAAAACATCATGGCATCGAAATTTCTCTCACTAACTCTCTCCCATGTATTATATATATATATATATATATATATATATCTGGCGGGAAGGAAAGAAAGAAAGAGAGAGAATATTACTTTCATGTGTGCATCACTTCCAGCAATGGAAACTTAGGGGGCCACCATTATTTCACCTTCTTCCTTTTCTTTTCTCATCTCTTTTCCCCATTAATTCTTTGCTCATTTCTTTTCTAATTCCCTGTTTTTCTTGGGGTCAAGTTTCATCATATCCTATATGTTGTTCTTGCTGTCCTCTTTTTCTTTAAACCCCAAAATGCTTAAAGTATTGTATAAAATTATCATCTTCTTTTTTCTTGAACAAATTGAGAGGTAAATAAAATATTTCAAAACAAGACATATTGCACTTACAATGCACATATGAAATACTCTCTATCGCACTTATATTAGGGTCGAAGCTCTGAGATCCTCTACGGATAGCGTAAAAAACGTAAAATTGCTATACATAAATTTATCTAATATACCAGATTTATATTTAAATATGCATGTAGGGGTAGAGTAGATTACATATAAGATTTCAAATCTTAATATTTAGTGTATTGATAATTTATCATGATTTTTAGATGAATTTGTGGTAATCAAGACAACACAATTAATCCTTTTAGGATGAAGAACTCCACTGACTTGGACATTAAAAATGAAATGATATAAGAGTAATGATCTCTTGTGGTATAATAGTGATAGGGAGAGCACACATCTTCTAAAATTTGACCAAGTATTGTGGCTGTGACTTGATTGCACAAATTGACCAAATTCTAATGAAGGCGCCAAGAAAAATTATTATATCTCACTCTATATCAAAACATGTAATATAATTTACATAAAAAATATACTAAATTATTTAGAAGTTTCAAAAAAAATTAACATGACTATATAAATTGTGATGAGTAAGGTAACTCAATTGGTTTTCTATTCTATAGAGAAAGTACCATATTAAAGGTGCATGAATAGCGGTAGGATGCATGCCAACCATTTCATTCTCTCTTTTTTTTTGGAATTTGGCTACGTGCCCAGAATAATTATGGGTGGTACTTATTGTTCTTTATATTGTTTTGTGTGTTACACTGCGAAAAGAGAATCCAATGACTGTATATATAGAAACACATAAATGTATGATTGTATATATAAATTTCTTAAACAAATACACGTCCGCAATGATACAGATGAGTTTGGTCATGTGCGTTCTTACTCATTATCTTGTCCAAATGTCCAAATAGATCATCATTTTATTAGCATATATATCTTATAGATTTTGGAGGGATTAAATTTCTAAAACGGATATATATATAGAGAGAGAGAGAGACAGAGAGAGAGAGATTGAGATTTGTAGTTTGTGTATATAACAAGAACAGATGACTTTGCTCTGTCTTGGTGTGCTTAATGGGATTAATGAGAATCTTTTCAACCATTTATTTATCTAACCAATTTATATATATATGTATTTGTATATGTATATGTAGGCCAAATTAGTATGGTTGTTAAATATAAAGGGAATAATGGAGGGTAAATCGAAGGGCTGATAAGTTATTTTCTTAAATTATTTACAATGAGGTGAAATAATATAGTTTGAGCCTTCTTCACTTGATAATCGACAGGGTATGAGAGCGTATAAATTTTTGGGTTTACGAACGTTAGAGATGAGATGAAAGATAAAACGTAGAATTAAAAACTTTAGAGCGAGCCTCGATTGACTGACTGCAAAAGCTGTAATATATAATTGAACATCTTTTGATTGATTGTGACAAATGATAATTACTCTTGCTTTATTGGAAGTTAGCTGTGGAGAAATAATAATATAATTGATATTTTTATAAGTTAATTTAATATTTTTATAATATTAAATAAAATTTACTTATAAAAATATTAAATTAACTTGTAAAAAATATAAATTCTGTATATTAAAATTTTGTTCCACATCTATAGGCCGGACGGTGGGTGGATTTAACTTAGAAAATTAATATTTTTATAAAAAAAATTAATATTTTTACATAAAAAAATATTATTACAAGTGTATAACGATAATTTTGACTATCTCTATAAATCTATAATAATAATTTATATATAAAAATACCAAAACACCCTGCAGAAATATCACTTCACTTCCCTTTAACTTATTTGACACTATGCTTCGTATCTAGAAAAAACAAACAGAAAATGAATTAAACGAAAAGTAAAAGGTAGAATTAAAAAAAAACTTCGCGTACGTACACAAGTTAATTAAATAAAATTTTATTTTGATTAATTTACCCTTAGTCATAAATAAATGACTCAAATTAATTCACCCTTTCTCTCTCTCTACAAATTCAAGAGCCAGAATAAAATAAATTTATATTCTCTCCTCTTATTTAATTACCTCAATTTGTGTAAAATTTGTCTTTAAGTCATACTTTTAAAGACAAAATGAGTATATTCCCGATTATTATTACCTTATTGATTTTTTCAAGTTAACTTAAATTAATATTTTTAAACTCAAAATTGATATAAATCATTTTAATTTCAGTCAATACAATGATAAATATTATAAATTATTTATAAAAAAAAATATTAGTTATTATAAAATTTATTATTTCATAATTTTTAATGAATCATCTCAATTTTAAGTTTAAAATTTTTTAAATTAACTTTAAAAAGTTAACAATAATCTTATAACATGAAACACGGAGTATACTTTAAAAACATATTTGACATAAAATGATTTACTATTAAGCTTGAACTTGGCTCCTCCGTTCAACACCTCTTTCTAATTTCTTTCTGTTCATTTTCTAAAATACTCATCATATATACAAATACAATCAGCTGCGAAAAAGATCCGCAGAAATATAAAAACAGATCAATTTTATAACGAGTTAAGCTGATCAAACGTATTTCACCGGTAAATTTTTATAACAATCATTAAATATTTTATAATAATCTTTAACTATTTAAATGTATTAAAGAGCCCTCATGTTAATTAATCAAACAGTAAAATATGTGTTTGTTCGCTCTGTGCAATGATGTAGTTCAATAACAAATAAAATTAATTAAGGGCGGGATAAATACAACTATATTACACGAAATTTCATCCTAATCATAATTTAACTTTTAAAAGAATTAAACTTACACTTCTATTATATCAACTATCGAATTGCATATAATATCTTTCCAAATTCACTTTTCAGTTGAAATTGACCAAAAATGTACATGTGTCGATCACTATGATGCCAGAATATGTGCTTACTGTATTAAAATACTATCTGACAATATATTTGTGAGAAAATAATAATAACTCACCGTGTTTTGTTTATTTTATCCTTATAAAAACATAGAAATACAAAAAAAAAGTATAAATATAAATAAAAAAAAATACAAGAATAAATGATAAAAAACAAAAACAAAATCATCTCACAAAATATAATCATGTGTATTTTACTTGACATTTTAAATCAAAATATAATTGTTTATTTATATTTTTTAATACTTAAATCAACTAAAAATAATTAAAACCACAAATAATTTTATAAACGAAAAACAAGCATATTTAAATAATTGTAAACCTCACCACAGATCTACCACTAGCACCAGCACCACCACCACCTCTTCCTCCCTGCCAACACCATCACTTTAAATCCAAGTTAGAATTAGAAACCCATTACTTTTTGCAAACTAAAGATCCGGTTCATTCTCCAAATTAGAGATAAACTTCTTGTTCACTTGAAATCTAAATTAGAAAAAATTCTCCATTAACCCTTGGCATCACACTGCTCTAAACCCAAATTAGAGAGAAAAACCCCTTTCTTTTTCAAAATTAAACAATACCCTTGTATCCATTGTAAGTATCTAACATTACAAGTAGTAAATCCACTAACACTAAGTCAGAGACAGGAACCCAAAACATTGAACCAACAGTTCTTTCGGACCAACTTTGAGGACAAGTTCTTTTTTGGATATTTGGCGATACTGGTGACGAGGCAGTGTCTTTAGGGCCAGTGACGAGTTCTGTAGTTGAATGACACATTCTTTTTTGGGTGTTAAAGTTTTAGTTTGAGTTAAAAATCGGAGAGCCATGTATTTCAGTTTGGGGTAATATTTTGTATTTTTTTGTAATTTAATCATTTTCATATTGTACTTTTGTTTTTTATTTCTTTGTTTTTAAACGGTCCTTTATTATATTTTAATACAGCCAACGTGTATTTTTTATAGTCAAATCGTATAAAATTAATCAAGTACAATCGAATTGCCGGTCAGATTGGATATTCCAGTCAATTCCAACCGAAAGGTTAATTTGGGAGGATATTGTATGCAATTCAATACTTTTTAATTTTTATTTTTTATATATGAGTGCAATTCAATACTTAATGTAATAGAAGTGTAAACTCAATTACTTTATGGGCTAAATTATGAATAGGTGAAGTTTCATGTAACAGAAATGTATTTAACCCATTAAATAATACTTGCAAATTAGGGGTGGGCATTTTTTTTGATTTTTACGGTATTTGGGCAAACCAAATTGATTCGAACCGGTAGGTTAGGGACAAATGACAATCGGTCCGGGATCGATACATGTAACGGGTATATATCCGATATTCGAGATTGAGATTGGGAAGTAGTTTTGCTTGTTTGATATATAACGTGTCGAACCAATTGGATCAGTTATAGGGATTTATTCTAATTTTTAAGACAATAAGTTAGTAAAACTAATACCTAACCGGTATTATTATAGGTAAAAATAATCAACGGTATTATTATAGGTAAAAATCGGTTAATCGGTTCGGATACCGGATCAACTGGTACCAATATTGGTGCATGGTTTATGGTAATTTCGGTAATCTGTTCTTGGGCTGGTCCGATCCGGTTAATTAGAAGAACGGGTCGACTATGGTGCGGTGCAATTGTAACAATAGGGAGCGTAAATCTGCAAAAAATAGAGATTGATTTTGTGTGTTTTCGCTATTACCTTCGTAATATGTCGCTTTTTGGTATTGTGAGATTTCTGGATATGAGATATTCTATGTATGTGGTATGTATATATGGATATATACGTTTGAATTTGTTGATTTCTTCAACTTGTTTATGTCGGATTCCTCTCCAAAATTGTCTCGGACATCTCGGTGCAGCAGCTGTATTAACCAGGTAAGTTTTCTAATTTTTGCCTCTGGTATATATATATAGACTTTGCCGCATGAACTTTCTTTCAAATCTTGCTCGTGAGAGATGAGTTCGAAAGAAATATGTCATGAAAGGAAAGGGTTTTTTGTAGCGAATGGTGGCTATGGAGGTTTAATTTGGTGTTCGGCTGTAGTTATGAAAGTACTGATTTGAAGAATGGAGAAGAAGGGTGAAAACGGAGAACAAAAATGAAGATAGAAAGAAATTGAAAAGAAAAGAAAAAAAAAATCCAAATGTGAATTTCTACATAAGCATATATTTCCTTTTATCTTTATTTTTTTTACTGTCATGTATGAAATAATTGAAACAATTTAACGTTTATCCAATTTTTATAACGAAATGGACCAATTTTATGATTGTAATTAGTTTAATGTGATAATTAAATAAATTAAAATTTTAATAATTTAACAAGTAAAAATTGTCAAGAATAATGAAAAAATTATCAATTTTGCCGTAATAATTCTAGCTGCCAGCTTCTTGGCTCGGTAGTTCGAAGCCTTATGGGAAAAGATCAAATGGTCGAACAAAAATAAGGCGCGGCCTGCATGAACAGAACTTTAAAATCATGTCAGTGGTTGACTAATAAGGTGCTGTTTGATAAAATTCTGTATTAAGATCTGAATAATTTAGACATCTGAATAATATAGAGCATCTGAATAGAATTGTATCTGAATGAAAAAATGTTGTTTGATAATCAATTTTTTCAGATGTCTGAATAACAGTATTTTACCATTTTAACCCTATGAACAGTTGAACATTATAATAATAATAATAATAATAATAATAATAATAATAATTATACTAATAATAATTATAATTAATAATAATAATAATAATAATAATAATAATAATAATAATAATTATAATAATAATTATTATTATAAAAATAATAATAAATATTATTATTATAAAAATAATAATTATAATATTAATGATAGTGCTAATAATAATACTAATAATAATAATTACTCTAATAAAAATTATGATAATAATAATTATAATAATAATAATAATCATAATTATAATTATTATAATAATAATAATAATTATTATAATATTAATATTAATAAAAATAATAATAATTATAATAATAATAATTATACTAATAATAATTATAATTAATAATAATAATTATAGTAATAATAATATTAATTATAATAATTATAATTATTATTAATAATAATTATTATTACTATAATTATTATTATTATTATTAATTATAATATTAATATTAATAAAAATAATTATTATTATAATAATTATTATACTAATAATACTTATAATTAATAATAATAATTATAGTAATAATAATATTAATTATAATAATAATTATTATTATAAAAATAATAATAATTATATTAAAAATAGTACTACTACTACTACTACTACTACTACTAATAATAATAATAATAATAATAATAATAATAATAATAATAATAATAATAATGATAATGCTAATGCTAATAATAATACTAATAATAATAATTATTATTATTATAATATTAATAATAATAAAAATAATTATTATTACAATAATAATTACACTAATAATAATTATAATTAATAATAATAATTATAGTAATAATAATATTAATTATAATAATTATTATTATTATTATTATAAAAATAATAATAATAATATTAAAAATAGTACTAATAATAATAATAATTATTATTATTATTATTATTATTATTATTATTATAATAAAAATTATGATAATAATAATTATAATAATAATAATCATAATAATAATAATAATAATAATAATTATTATTATTATTATTATTATTATTATTATAAAAATAATAATAATAATAATTATTATTATTATTATTATTATTATTATTATTATTATAAAAATAATAATAATAATAATAATAATATTTATTATAATAATAATAATAATAATATTGAGTGTTGGATATAAAAGGAATTTGTTAATATTGAAGAGGATATTTTTGTCCAAGTTCATTAAGATGCTCCTCTTAATGGTTTAGATTTGATTTTGTATCTCAACCATTTAGAGGCATTCAGATGTAACAAAAAAAAAAAACAAACAACTTTGTTCCTCTTAGCGATTAAGAGGTTGTCCATTAAGAGTCATTAAGACACAAACAAACAGCACCTAAGTTAAGACGGACAAGGAATGAATTAAGGAGAAGTTATTCCATATTTCGGGGCATCATATGGCTCCCTTTCTATGAAAAGCTTATCACGTTAAAATAATAACATGTTCAAAAATCATAGATCAGATCGGCCTGATTCGGATTTTGATCGGATCGACCTGTAGACCGTAGACTTTTTATGTATCTCTACCTCAGTGGTTGACTTACTAAAGACATACTAGGAAAAAAAAAGAGTTTGTAACAAAATTAAAAGATATTTACATTATTTATTAATAATTATTATATATATTATTTTTAATAATTTTATTTAATTTATATATCTTAATAAATTTATATAAAATAATTTTATTATTATAATTTTATTAAAATATTAAGATATCGAAAAAACTTCTTAACATATCGCATAATTAAATTATATTAATATTAGTCGTGAATTTTATTATTAAATTAATATCTTAATTAATTTAATTCTTTAAAATTTAAAATTTTATCAAATCACATGATTAATTGTATTAATAATATATATAAATTTGAAACATAATAACTATAACGTTAATTAAAAAACTATAGTGGATTTATTCCTAACTAATTGTCATAACTAAATTAAAACTTAAGTTTTATAACTCTATTCAGATTAGAATTTCAAACAAATTTTGTTAATATAAACACTAATAAAGAATTTTATTACAAATTTAAATAAAATTTAAATAATTATTTTCTCATAATCATAACTAAATAAATCTATAATAATTCATTCAAATATTTAACTTAATAATTAATTAAAAGAACCTATAATATAGAATTCAATCATTAGTTATTTGAATAAATATTTAACTATTTAATAGCTACAATTATATTCTCAAAATTATAAATAATTTATTATTATTATTAATATAATAAATTATTATCCAAGTTGTTCGTACAAAACACGAAATTGGTGAAATTGTATTTTTAATTGTCTAGAATCTTGTACTACCAATGTTCCAAAGTATAAAGAAAATTAATCTTAGACTACGAGACTATGAATCGGAAGGATTATTAGAGATGGAGTTCCCAAATTACTCGACAAAGACCATCATTTATCCTTGGCTAGATATGAAAAACTACCGGAGATCTTTTGGAACAGCAAAACTGGTAGCTTTTTTCTTTTTCAATTTTATTTTAGTATTGTTCTCCGGTCCCGGCTTCGCTACTCATTAGACTAATTACTGCAACAAATATCAAATTAAATAAATTATGCCTAAATATAGAGTAAACCTGAAATTTTAATATTTTTTTTATTTTGGAGATTGAACTCTTTATTTTTTTAATTAAATAATTAAACTTTTAAATTTTTTTTACTTTAAGGATTGTTTTATTAATTTTTTAAATTAGGGTATTAAACTTTTAATATTTTTTCACTTTAAAAATTATCTTCTCAATTTTTTCTGATTACGTTTAATTGATAATTATACGTTTGTTTAATTTTATTTTTTTTATTAAATGAAATTATGTACTTCTTCTATCTCAAATTAAAATATTATTATTAATTTTTGAAAATTAATTTAAAATATTTTTAATTTCAAAATTTAAAAAATATATTAAAAATTATGAAATAACAATATTATAGGCGAGTATGATGCCATGTGTTGGATCGATAACCATATTAATAATAAGGATGAGCTTCATCCACCTCGTTTTTCCTACTTGGAAAAATTAAAAGAAATATATGAGTGGGAAAAAAGATCATAGAAATGGATATAAAAAAATAGAAAAGAGTGGAATGAGGATAAGACACTTGTGCGGTGCTCGTGCTAGAAACACGTCCGTATAATTCTTATCACAATCTAGTATCTACTAATAGTTGCATTCTCCCACCTACATTCTTATTCATCTCTTCTTCTTAGTGCTGCAGCATAATAGACTTTCAAAGCCAGAAAAAAACTGCAACATTACCTGCAATGGCTTCTTTGAACTTATTCTTCTCTCCGGTGGTCATCCCCGGCAGCCGACGAAGAGGAGTCCGAACAATGGCAACCGCGTCAAAGACCTCCGGTGAGGGCAGTGAGGAGAAGAGTCTGTTGGACTTTGTCCTTGGGGCATTACAGAAGGAAGACCAGATGTTGGAGGTTGATCCAATCCTCCAGAAGGTGGAGGAGAAGACTCGCGGCACTGGCAGCCGCAAGATTTCCGTGGCAGTTCCGCCAAAGAAGGAAAATGGTGGATTTGGTGGCTTTGGAGGCCTCTTTGCGAAGAAAGGATGATTTCTCTCTCAGTTCATCCAATTTTCCCAGTTGATATATCGCATTAAATCTTTTATAAAGATCTTAACACTGTGCTGCTATTGTTTTCCTTCTGTGAATTTTACTATACTCTTTATATTCAATTACACTGATATGATATAAGATGACTTGCTTATGGTTAAGCATTGATTTATTGGATACTGAACAGTCCTCTATTATATGAGGAAGCCCCGCAAATAACCACACTATCAAATTCTAAAGATAGGAAAGAGAATGATTTAGTGTGAAAACTGCGTTGATAGAATGGGCATCCGGCAGCTAATCAAGGTTGCTACTATATTATGCTTAAATGCAGCTAGTCAATGAAAACTTAAGGACCGAACAGCAGCATATTGTATCTGACGATTCTCTGAGTCTAGTTTACAAGTTCATTGCTATGCATTTACTCTGTACACGTATTGCAACAATGAAATGTTCTAGTCAAATTGATTAGATATTGGCATTGAAATTCATCAACCAACTTAGTAGAGGAACTAAACATACAGATATGAATGTTATTAATCAATAAGAAGAGTAGGGAAAGCATTTAAAGCGCCTGAAAACTAATCAAATTCCTCCACATTTTTTTGGGTAAGTACTAGATCAAATGCCTCAGTTCTGCAAGTTAGGTAAGAGAAGGTAGCCTTGTGAAAGTCTAACTTTTACTGCCTCTGGTCCGTGTACTCGCAAGATGCAGCAAAAAGTTAAGAAGGAATGAGGATTGGTCGTGATGTTATGTTGCTCGATCAATTTCCTAGAGTTAAAAAATGCCGTTGGTTCATCTTAAATTCAGTATTATTCCTCAAGTTATTGACATATATTGATTAACTGGTTTAGTAGAAGTGGATTGACATCATTGCTCAAATAATTGATGAAGCAATGAAAGAGTAGCCTCTACTCTGCTTTGTGCAGCTAAAAGACTAACAATTTTTTTTAAGTATGTGACAAATGATGCTATAGAAACAGAAACTATATTTAGAATACATTAAATACAACAATCTTGGTCCTGTTATTAAAAATCAAAACCCCCCGAAAGCATAATTTAAAATATGCTTACTGTTCTAGATACTTACACAAGTAATAATGCTGTTTTGTTCAACATTTTAAACCAAATATATACAGTAATATGATGGCCATCAATTAACAAATAAAATGGCAAAGATAAAAAGCTTCCAACCCTATTTGGTGCATCATTTCAAAGAAAAGCTGCAATAATATAAAGGAAAACCATGTTCCAATGGTAAATTGGTAAGTGAAAGGAGAAAAATGAGGAGGTAACATATAACTCACTCAACCATCTTCTCAATTCCTGTTTGAAATCTTTAAAACTCATTATATATACCCCCTACTTAAATATGTTGTATACCAATTCAAAAAAAATAAAAATAAATGATTAACGTACTTATGAAGTCTCAGTAGCGGTCTTCAAATTCTGCATAGGGCGAAAGAGAATCAGCCAATCCATCATCATCATCCACTGTCTTGCACTTCTGAACTTGCTTCTTGTCTTTCCCTTTCCCCTTTCCCCCCTTTCCCGCAGACTTGCTATTACTCTTACTAGGCCTTTCAGTCTTGGTTTTCGCCATGTAGTTCGTTACAGTAGAAGGCAACCCAACCAATTTCTCGTTATCCTCCAGCGTCTTGAAACACTTGTTAGAACTCCCACCATACTTCTGAACTTGCTTCTTGTCTTTCCCCTTACCCGTCTCCTTCCCCTCTTCAGCAGACCTGCCAACCCACTTCTGCTTATTCTTTGGCTTCTTGCTCTCGCTCCTATGCCTCTCAGTCCTATTTTGGGCCAAGTGGTCCTCTGAAGTAGGAGGAGGATCATACACATCAGGCGCCCACGTTACACACACCTTTGTATCCTGCAATCCCTCTTTCTCACGGCTACCCTTAAAGGCCGATACAAGCTTCTTATCACTAGGCCAACTCATTGGACTATGCTTAGGCGATTCATTTTTTGCATAGCCACTTTGTGCCAATATAGCAGCAGTTAGGTCTTCCTCTTCATCCTCCTCCTCATCCTCGTAAACAGATTCTTTATTTTCCACACTGGTATGCTTAGCTGGTTCAGTTTTCTCGTAGCCATTTCGTGCTAATATTTCAGCAGTTAAGTCGTCGGTATCAAAATCATCATCCTCTTCTTCTTCCTCCTCATCCTGGTATATATAGTCTTGTTTACCCACCTCGAGGATATTAGTATATTTGTTCTGATCATGTTGAATTTTTAAACCCTCGGTGAATTTACAGCCAAGTTCGTACCCTGAAACATCTTCCGAAGCGTGACTACTAGCAGTGTATTGCTCCATGAATGCAAAGGCAGAGGCTATAAATCACGAACTTCTCTGAGGCAATTTAACAAACAGAATAAAACCGAGTTATTCACAAACAATATGCTGCAATACACAATCGGTTGATACCCTGCTAATTTTTTACCCCCACAAAGTCACCAATTACTTGAAGGATATATTTATTCACAATTAAACGAGGAAGTGCAGAAAACCCGGACTTTTTGAAGATTACACAAAAACCCTAACCCTAGACGGAGGAGATTAATGAAAGCTAGCCAACAAAAGGGAAAGGATTCAATCCCAGAAAATTTACACGAGAATTAAAAACTAAGATCGATGCCTACCAACCTGGGTGGGTGCCTTGACGAACACTGCTGCGTAGTCTAAACTCAGGAAATCAGATGAATTCTGAGATCAACCTTGAAACTTTTGTTAAGAGTATTGATATTATTATTTTTTTAAATGTGTCCTTAATTCTTAAGAGTGTATTTGTTTAAATAAAAACAATCGTTGTGTCTATATGCTTTTTTATCATGTTAATATAATTTCGAATGAAAAATAAAATTATGTAGTATATATACTTACAAAGTCTCTACATATACAGTTTAATTATTATAAAAAAGATATATAGTATATATTGTAGCTTTTTTTATAAAAAAAAATTATGTCATCTTGTATATCATATTAAACAAATACATTAATCAAAATTTTATGTTATTTGTGTGATGTTAAATTATAACATGACAATCTCTCCAGTACAGATAGGAAAAAATTTCTCACTCCGACTTTAAACTCGAATTTATGACATTCTATGATCTTTCACAGTAAGATTAGAACTCGGATTTATGACATTTTATAATATTGCACAAGAGACTTTACCAGTAGATTATCAACTTTGATCGAATAAAATGAATTTTGAAAAATCATTATAATATGTTAGGAAAGAGTATGGTATTTAAATAAATTATAAAAATTTGACTAACCAAATTTCAGAATCTTTCTTATGCTATAGTTATTAATTGAGTAAGGATAAAAGATTATATATTTATAAATTCAACTTCTTGAACAACTATGAATTTACCTCCTAAATCCTTTGCGTTTTTTGAATAGAATTCATGGATCAACGTTGACTACCCAAGCGTGCAGTCTCTAAAGGTGATCCACCTAAGAGATTATTAATTCAAGAAGTAAATTTTAATTATGTCCGTAACCCAATCTTTAATAAGACCCCTCTTATTTATAAACTTGTTCAACCCTTCTAAACTTTTTAGGAGTAAGGTTTTAATTTAACTCCTAATAGAATTAAGAACTAAATTAATTTATTATAATAATTAGAATTCCTAAACCATTTAGGAACTTAATTATTTATAATAATACTATTACATATTAATTAATTCCTAAACCATTTAGGAACTAAATAATAATAATAATAATACTAATAATAATAATAATAATAATAATAATAATAATAATAATAATTGTTTGGAATATGCATGTGAATGATATTTCTCAATTATAAGATTTGATGATGTGTTTTAAAAGATAAATGAATTAATATGTAAATATGTCTGCATTGATGAAAGATGTAAAGTCATTAATAGTTAATAGACATTATGTTCTAAGAACTTAGATTGACAAGATCAAAACTGTTAAGTTGATCTCATATGAGTTAATAGCATTGTACAGTCCTTCAAAAGATCACTATGTACAAGGACTATATGTAGAAAGATCAAACTTGTTAGGTTGATCTTAAATTGTAATAGATAGGCCTGATCTTTAAAAGTACAACAGTCTGGCAAAAGAGTTAAAGCAAGAATCGCAGACTACATTCACGATCGTAGAGTCTGCAAGCCATCAGTATAACCAGTCACACGCTCATATTTTCAAAGCAGAATCATGGAGTGTTTACTTAAAGATCATCAGTATGAAGACCCCGAATGACCGGCAAGCAAACAGAAGATCCAAGCACCAACTCCATTAGCAAGACTAATTGAGAAGTGAAGTGTCATTCAGATAGAAGTCTTATGAAATCACTCAAAGGAAGATCGTAGAGTCTGTCTGGTAAACGCAAAATAAGGCTCGAAAAATCGTAGAGTTGTCTCGGCATCGTAGAGCTGACTCTCGGGATCGTAGAGTCCATATAGACAATCACTCTACGATTCTCCTAATCTTATCTACAAACCTAGCAGAATCAAATAGCAACTTTTACATGAGTATTCAAAGTCGCGACAACAATCCTCATAAAGATTATTTAGTAGGCTGTCCTTGAGCTGTTAAACAAACTGAATGAAGATCTCATACATCTACAGCATCTGGTCTGAACTAAGATCGTAGAGCAGTTTAAATCATAACTCTACGATTGCACTACGACTTACACCATAGGCAAGATCGTAAAGTAGCAAAGCTAAGTCGTAGAGTGAAAAAGGCAAACGCAGAAGTACAACGTTCAAAGCAATCAAGCTGAAGATATTCAAATGCTACCTGTCATAAACAGCCTTTTTATTGTACAGCAGATAATGAAACTAAAAGTTCGTAGAGCAGTCCTCTACAATAAAGATCTGGCACCTGAAGGTTCATAGAGCAGTCTTCCATGACATTTAGAACCAAGCAGTTCGAGCAAGCCTGAAGTTCATAGAGCAATCCTCTATGATAAGAAATCATCTGTTAAAGTTTAAACCAGATCACAGACTTATGATCTATATACATAAAGCACAATGAAGATCACGAAGCATGAAAAGCATATTGTCAGGACCGCAAGACTTGGATAAAATCGTAGAGTCAATCACTCTTTACACAGAAGCCTACGACAGACAAGATCGTTGAGCTGCATAGCAGAACCAGCAGATGACTCAACGATTAGAAGCCTACGACAGACAAGATCGTAGAGCTACATAGCAGAACCAACAAATGACTCAACGATCAGAAGCAAGAAGCTACAACTGGATTGATCGTTGAGTACTTAAGTGCCAACTAGGATTGAAGACATCTAAGCACTTAAGACAGTAGTCTCAAAATGAGTTGCTAATTACTTCAGAAACAACCACGTCAACACTTCTAAGGCATCTGCTATAGAAGAAGTCAGAAATGTCAGAATACTGACTTATGCGTGCTGAGTGTCAGAGCAAAGACTTCTAGTATCATGCATCAGGCTCAAGAAATCAGAAGACTGTGTCTCAACGATCATATTCTTTAAAAGACCTGTCCACTCTATGAAGACTGGGAAGAACACGAAACTGACATCTCTACAGTGATAAAGAAGACAAGTCAACAAATCAGAGCCTGCAGAGTAGCTGATTCTTAAAGTCAAGGAAAACATTTATTGATGAATCAGAAGATTAACTAGCAAAGAATATAATAGTCTTTGATGAACAACTCTGAGAGAGCAACGGCTAAATTCAGAGAAAGCTGAGCTACAGGTTAATATATCAGAACATGTCAGAAAAGAAAAAAGCACTGACACGAGCAGCAAGAAAGTCAACATTGAAGATATTAAGGATCTGCGCAAAGCCAAATGAAACAAACGGGATTTCATTCAACGGTAATATATGCCCAGAGATATAAAGGCTTAAAAGAAAAACAAAGATGGTTGTTGTTGCAGTTGTTGAAGTTGAAATATATACAAAAGAAATGATAGAAGACAACGACCGATCGTAGAGTGAAACAGAGAATGACTATGCTAAAGAACTCTACGATCCATCAGAACACTAACACTGAATTGAGAAAGATATAGAGATATATAACTCTATTACAAGAGAAGTGTTCAGAGCTACTAGGCACATGGAAGAGAGAAGCTTAAACGCCAACTTGATACATACATGGTAGCAACTGAGTACTAAAAGGAAGGAGCATCACAGTCATCTCAGAAGCCCATCTCGAGAAGCAACAAACTGTCTATGATAAGAAGGAACAACTGAGTATCAAAAAGAAGAAGCATCACAGTCATCTCAGGAGTTCATCTCGAGGAGCTATCAAGTACCAAAGGAGCTAAAGTACAAAAGCCTAGCAACACATTTGGTGATCTTGAGTAGTTGCTGAATATCAGAAAGAAAGAGAATATCAACGACAAACATCAGCAGCATTCAATGATGGATCATAAGCAGCTGCTAAGTACCAGAAGTTAAAGAAGATCAAAGTTCATCTTAGCAGCACAACTGAACGAACATCCAACACACAAAAGAGGGTCAAAGGATCCTTGCCCGAATGGCTAAAATGAAATCAAGTCTGCTGGACTTGTTGAGTACCGAAGGGTACAAGAGATTCTAAGTCTGCTGGACTTAGTCTACAATCCAAAGCTGCTAGCTTTGATGAGGGCAAGAGTGTCCTAGTCTTAATGTGACTAAAGGAACCAAAGCTGCTAGCTTTGATGAGGGCGAGAGTGTCCTAGTCCAGAGGACTAAATCTTAGTGGATTTCCTACTGTCAAGTAGAAGAGTGGAGTATGAGTTATTCAGTCTCCGAACCACTATAAATCTCTTGTGTCATTTACTTTATGTCTTTTATATTCTGCACAACATCTGCTTTCACCCATACTAGATTAACACACTAAAATGAAATGGCTCATATTTCTTTAACGGTTAATTAAAAGTAAAATCCGTTGTGCTTGAATTGATTCTATTATTAATAACTAATATGATTTCGTTACAAACTTAAAAAGTTTTTAAGAGATCTATTCAACCCCCCCCTTCTAGATCTCTATTGTGTCCACGGGAACTAACAATAATAATAATAATAATAATAATAATAATAATAATAATAATAATACTCTTATTAATTTATAATTAATATTTTCAAAATACTTAATTATAAATATTATGCTATTTAATTTATTTTATCACCATAATATAAATTAAATACACTTAATTTATTATTACCATTTTGTCACCTACTTCTAAAATAAATATTTCTCTTTTATAATGTGACTATTTTGGTTCAATATTAAGTCGGTAGTAGAATAAATAAATTAGAACAATTTTAATATTATTTATAATAAATTAAACTCCTTTAATTTATTTATAAATAAATACTTATTTATTCTACATCATGAGGGATACCTCTTAGCATATCATGATTATCCCATATCAATTTCAACATTTGATCACTAAGAACCTATCTCGCAAATAGTTATTATACAATTCAATCCTTATACCATACAATGCCTCAATCAAATATAAGACATCAAATTACTGTCAAACCTTATTTAATTTGATCGTATGTATTTCGATTTTTAAATACACAACTCTAATTAATGTAACTTAGAAACACCTTTCTAATTTGCACACTGCCTTGGCCAAGAACTACTGAGTTGTCATTTATCGAATCACATAAGATATCCTTGTACTACTATCACATTAAAAATTCATATTAACAGGCAAGTAAAATTTCACTATGTGTTCCTTAAGCGAATCACGTTCAGTGAATTTATTTTCAAATAAACACATACATACTTGTTTTAGTGTTTCCACATAAATAATTATTGGATCAATTATCCTCTTCAAAAGAGCAAGCTCATTATCCTTTTAATCAATTCAATCGATTAATAATGAATAAAGAAATGTTTTTAAATAAAATTTTAATTAATAAATAAATAAAATTATAAAATATATGTTAATCGCATCAACATATAATTGGCTTAAGAACGTACTATTTTCACAATCTACATTTTTAGATCATAAAGTCTGATAGGCTAAATATTTTACTGTTAAGAGGGGAGGGAGAGGGGGGCTCGTTTTGCACTTTCTGCTTTCGATCTACATTATGCATGATCCTCCTTTTTCCTTGATGAAAGGATCCCTACACACTAACAAATTTAAGAAAATAATAAGAATAAAAATACTTGGACATTTTACAAAGGCAGAATAAAAATACTTGGACATTTTACAAAGGCATGCATGCATGCATGCCTCTTTGGGGTGAGGGAGAAAGAAACGACAATAACACTCAAAACTGCTTTTTCTTTTTATCTGGCTGATCACTGTTTCTACTTTCTCCAAGTTCAACTAACTCACAATTTGAGAGAAGTTATAGCATCTACTGCAGATCACTGTCATTGTTTTACACACAGAATCTCCTACTTCGCAGGCAAATTCTGCAATTTCAAATTACAATTGACCAATAACAACAAAACTCTCAAATAGCCTGGATCATTATAGGAAGACATCAGTTCCAAATATAACAAAGAAGATAAAATGGCTGACATTTGTAAGTCATAGTTGATGCTGATAAGATAACAATAACTTAGGCATAAATTCAGGCACTGCTGATGAAGCATGCTGCCAGTGTAGTACTACAATCCATACCTATAAGCGGTCACCGTATCATAATCATTCAACTGTATATCTTTTTAGTTCTGCTTCAATGGTTTTCATTTGACATTAAAGTCTTAAAACATAAGCACATGAAATTGGACTTCAGATGATTACAGTACCTATGCAAAGCCACATTTATTAAATTTGCATAAAACGAGACATGTTGTCAAGCAACAAGTATCATGTGATAAAAATAAATAAAAATCTTATACTTCACACAACATAACTTCACCAATTACACCATTAGATGATTGTTACGCTCACCAGTAAGCCTCAACAGATCATAGCTGACTTCCCACTCATAAAGCTCTCACATTAATTTCACACGGAATCATCATCTCTTTGCAATTTGGCCAAACTGAGAACTCATAACTAATACCATGACCAGCCTTCCTAACACCAACCTGATCCTTTAAGTTCCCCTATTCACCAGGGATTCCCCAACTTCTTCAGTATCTTTAAAGCTGTAAGGAGCATCAAAATCACTATCCAAATTATACTAGACCCCCTCAATCCTTCTCATGGCAACCCAATGCCTACTTCTCCAAAGGCCACCATACTTTCTTTCAGGAATATTAAGCAAAACACCAAATAACTTGCCTTCAGACTCATCGAGCTCAATTGAAGAAGCTCCATTACACCGATCATGCCAAACAACCCTGTTGACGTCTGATTTTCGCTCTTGCAGTGATCACCCGTCAGCAAGATACCTGTACAAACAACAAACCGTTATCACCTCACAGAACAGTCGTGGTTGGGACCGTCCGGAGATGCTCCGGTGTAAGAGTAAGTTCAGGGGAATAACGTCACAATGGAGGAGCTTTATTATTAGCTGGAATCTCTCAGACGTTTGATAAATTAATGTTAGTGATGTAAAAAGATCCAATACCTCCGAAATTGAGAGGTGGCCAGTATATATTAATCCATGCATCCTCTGACGTCCAGTCATACTCTCATGAGTACAAGCAAGTAGTTCTCTTCCACCTGCTCCACTTGGTTCGTTGGGAGGAGATACCAGCCTGCGTTTCTTCCAGTGTCAGTCCGTCAAAGTGGACAAAATAGGCCCGGACGTCCTATCAACCGCCTGAGTAAATAAAGATCTGTGAACCCGGGCCCAACAGGAAGGGAAAAAACCCGACCCGGCCCAAGCCACATGAAGAGAAGGGATTCACGGCCCAAAATGCTAGGCCCAAAGAATCCACACCCCAACATTGCCCCCCACCCTTCCATTTTATTTTTTGAAAACAAAAAGAGAAATAGAAGGGTACCCCCTCTGAATACACAGGAGTTTAGCATAAAAATAGGGATATTAAACCTGGTCCAACGTATGAGGGATAAACTGATGTGACGTTAAACCCTCGCGCCTTCGAAATAAATATCCAGTTTTCAAAATAAACTCTACCACAACAGTTATCTTCTTCACAATAATACACCGTCTTCTCTCTCTCTATCCTCTGCAACTGCCCACCGCTTCCCGTAACCGCCTAATCGATCGACGAGTACCCTTCATTCTTCTCTCTTTCAAGGATCTCCATACTGACTTTCGCTTATTCAAAGCCCCATAACCTAAATCTTTCTCTCTCCCTTGCGTAAATCTAGAATGACATCATCAACTAGCGCTGCCGCCACGACCTCCTCATCCTCTTAGGCGAATCCGTTCCGGCCTGCCCCTTTAAACACCCCGATTCCCAGCCCGTCCGGATCGACGACTAGGGCGAGGGAAATGGAAATCAGAAAGCTATTCGAGAACACTGCCATCTACTCGCATGCTAACACCCAATCATCAGTCAGCAGTGAAGCCGTTGAAGGCTTTAAATCCGAATTCCAGTTTCCAGGGGAGTATTGTCTGAGAGCCCCCAACCCCGATGAAAGAATGTATTGGAGGCCTTCCAGCCCTCAACTTGCAGTTCCGACCCAGGTGCTCCGGAATGGGGTCAGATTCCCTCTCCATCCTTTTATCTCTGATTTCCACGATTTCGTCGGGATCAGGCTCGCTCAGTTGGTTCCAAACTCATACATTCACCTAGTATGTTTCATCGCTGCCTGCAAGCAGTTCGGCATTACTCCCAGCCTCGACTACTTCTTCCACATCTTTTCTCTAACCAAAACCAAGGAACAAGGATTCCGATCCCTGAACCGCCTCCCTAACCAAAGAGCCTGGATGCTCCCCCCTTCTAGTAACAAGGGCTGGCACAGTAACTGGTTCTTCGTGTCTAGCCTAGACACCCACCTTCTTCAACCCTGGGGTAACCCAGAAAGGCCGGTGATCGACGACATCGCTGAAGACAGGGAGGAAGAATTCGAACGGTTCTGCCAAAACATTCCCTCAGAGCCTTGGGACATCAACCTTCTTTCCAACCTCCAATGGCTGCACGACCATGATCGTAAGTTCTTTCCTTTCTTTAAGAAGTCCATTTCGTTTCGCTATTTACATTAATCTCCCTCTACTCCTCGGGTTTCAATAGTGATCTACAAGACTCAGCCAAATGTTCTGAGGACACAGCTACGCATCCGGCCAGCCCCCCAGGTTCCATCTCAACGCGCCGAAGCCCCTCAGCCTTCCAAAAAACAAACCGAAGCCCCCCGACCTCCCAGGAAACAAACCGAAGCCCCCCAGCCATCTACGAAGCAATCCGAAGCCCCCCAGCCATCTAGGAAGCAATCCGAAGCCCCCCAGCCTCTTCGAAAGAACGCCCTGGATTTAACTGACACCGAGAAACAACAGCTTCGAAGGAAGCGCCGAAGACTGACCAGGGTCTCTGAAGGTAATCAATCTAACGCCGAACCCATCTATGTTCAGCCCTTGAACTTCGTCCGACCCCACTCTCCATCCCCACCTCGCTCCCCCTCCCCCAATATAGGGGACAGAGATGCAACGCCCCTTATTCCATCACCCCTTAAACCTCCATCTACATCACACACAGAAGTCAGACCTTCCCCTACTAAACACACCCCACCCGAACCGAGGTCGTACGGCAAGTCCCCCAATTCCGAACCCTCGCCAAGCGAGTCCCAACCTCCTCCCGATAGAACTAATCCACCCCCAACAGCATCCCCTTTCTCCCAACTATCCTTTTTCCCATCGGACCCTACCTCCCCTTTTCTGAAGGAATTGTACAATTATTTTAACCTCCCGGCTGACGATCGGTACTTCGATTCATCCAACCTTAACAGCCTGGTGAGGGCCACCAGTCTCCACCTGGGTCAGGTATGTCTATTACGTGACTTATGACTTCCTTTTACGTCCTTTTGAAATCCACTCATATCTTGTTGTGTTATTCAGGCATTGGGAGACTTCAGCCGCATACTAGAATTTCAAGAGAAGAACCCCCATCAAGCCGAAGTCATTCGCCAGCTCCAGGCCGAGATGCAGGAGCTGAACTCCCAACACTCCCAGCTTCATCAAGAGCACATCCAGCTGCAAAACGACCATTCTTCCCTCCATGAGCAGAATGATCAGAAAGAAACCCTCATCCAATCCTTGCAGGTTCAGCTAATCGAACTGAAAGCATCCAACAAATCTTGGGAGGACAAGCTAAACGATGTGATGAACGAAAGGTCAACACTTCTGCAGGAACGAGCCGATCGCAACAAGTTGATAGAAAGGCTTAAAAAGGAGGGATCAGATCTGGCTGGGCGATTGGGAGCCTTGACGAAAGACAATGCTCTCAAAGATGAAGCCGTTCAGGCGTCGATGGCTGCCAACAAGCTCCTGGAGGAAGAGAACCTCCGACTGAAGGCCCAAATTGAATCAACAGGGGAAAGCAGTCGTCAGAGGATCATTGAGGAGTACAAGAGGTCTAGCGAGCTGACCGAGGCCGTTGTGGACCAGTACAACAAGGGATACCTCTTCGCCAAAAACATGGTGGCCAACGCTGGGGTGAACCCAATCACGCTGGGCTTTTCTTCAGATGAAGATACCGATGAGGAGGAGGAGGATGACCCCCCTGTAAACCCAACCCCACCAGACCCCACAATCTAATATGTAATATTTTCATTTTTCAATTGTATAAAAACAAGTTCGAGTAAATTAAAGTCAGTTTTCTTTAATCTGTCAAAAACTAAAGAAAAGAAATATAAGCAGGAACAGAAAATATTTTCATTAAGGAACCATAATGTGTTATAACCGTGCTACATCAAGATAACAAAGTGAGGTTTACAACAATGAGGTCCGATGTTTCCAAACGAGAACAATAGGCGTTATCACTACTGATAGTAATTTTTCAACCTGCCAGCATGCCAAGTGTTCTTTACATCCATTCCCATCATGTCCCGAAGTCGATAAGTCCCCTCCTTGACGACCTCGGTGACCTCGTAAGGCCCTTCCCAGTTGGGCATCAGTTTCCCGGTACTACCAGGTGCCGAGGCCTCCACCTCCCTGAGTACCAAATCTCCGACCTCAAACCTTCGAACTCGAACCCTTCGATTATAGTATTTGGCTGTTCTTTGTTGGTAGGCGGCCAACCTCAGCAACGCAGCATCCCGAACCTCACCCAACAGGTCTAGGTTCAGTCTGAGCCCTTCCTCATTGTATAACTCTTTGAAGCATGATACCCTGAACGAGGACGATCCGATCTCGACAGGGATCAAGGCATCAGTCCCATATGCGAGTTTGAAAGGTGAGTCTCCCGTAGTCGAACGCGGAGTGGTTCGGTAAGACCACAGAACACTAGGCAACTCCTCGGGCCAACGCCCTTTTGCCTCATCCAGTCGCCTTTTGACCCCTCTGAGGAGGCTCGATTCGTCACTTCTACTTGCCCGTTGGATTGGGGATGGGCCACCGAAGTCTTTCGATGCTGGATACCCAGATAGGAGAGAAGTTCTTCAAACTTTTTTCCAACAAACTGCGTACCATTATCAGATACGAGCACCATCGGGATACCGAACCGGTAAATAACCGATTCCTTCATGAACTTCACGCAATTGTCTTCGGTGATGTGACAAAGTGGCTTAGCTTCGACCCATTTGGTCATGTAGTCGATGGCCACAATCACGTATTTGAGCTGACCTTTGGCCTTGGGAAGGGGTCCCAATAAGTCAATTCCCCAAATCGCGAAAGGAATAGGAGAAAGCACCGATGACAACTCCTCGGGAGGTTGGTGAGGAACCGAGCTATTCATCTGACATTTGGGACATTTCTGTACATACCCCTTTGATTCCTGGAACATAGTAGGCCAATAATACCCCTGCCGAACCAGCTTGTAGGCTAATGACTTAGCTCCCATATGGTCCCCGCAAATCCCTTCATGGACCTCCCTAAGCACGTAAGATGCTTCGGATGGAACAAGGCATTTCAACAACGGAGACGAGTACGATTTCTTGTACAATTTCCCATCAATTAGGCAGAAGTAAAAGCTTCGGTACTTAATTTTCTTGGCCAAGATCTTATCTGTTGGAAGCTTCCCGTCAGTTAGGTAATCAAGATAGGGTGTCACCCAGCAATTAGACCTTTCTATGCACAGAATTTCCTTTCTATTGACACTTGGTTCAGTCAGGACCTCCAGATACACCGATCCCGCAAAATCCTCCACTTGCGTTGTAGCTAATTTTGACAAGGCGTCGGCAGTTGAGTTGCCTTCTCTTTCGATTCCCTTGACATCATAAGATTCAAATTTGAGGAGCATCGTCCTTACTTCGGCAACGTAACCGGCCATCCTCGCGCCTCGAGCTTCAAACTCACCCTGGATCTGCTTCACAACCAATTGAGAATCACTGAAAATGATCAAATGACGAACTTCTAAGCTTCTTGCTAAACGTAGGCCAGCCAAAACTGCCTCATACTCTGCCTCATTGTTGGTGGCTCGAAACTTAAATCGTATAGCTTGCTGAACCTTGAAACCTTCGGGGCTTAGTAATATAACTCCTGCCCCGCTAGCTTCAGCGTTAGTCGATCCGTCAACGTACATGGTCCAACAAAAAGCAGGGCTCGGCTGCTCCCCTGCTATAAAGGCGATGTCGAGGGCTGGGTCGTCCCCATCTTCAGAGAAAGTGCACTCAACTATGAAATCCGACAGAGCTTGTCCCTTGATGGCAGTCCGAGGATGATATTCCAGATTGTACTGAGTTAATTCAACAGCCCATGCCATCATCCTGCCAGAGGCGTCAGGCCTTCCCAAAACTTTCTTCAGGGGCTGGGTTGCGTAGACAACAATAAGTCGACCTTGAAAATAATGCCGGAGCTTCCGACTGGCTACCACTAAAGCGTACACACACTTCTCCAAATTCGGGTACCTGACCTCTGCATCACGTAAAACATGACTGACATAGTACACGGGCCTCTGAACACCTCCTTCCTCCCTAACCAAGGCCGCACCAACAGCCGAAGAGCCTACCGAAAGGTAAAGGAACAATGGCTCTCTCGGGATCGGTTTCTGCAATAGAGGGGCTGCCATCAAATATTTTTTGATGCCTTGGAACGCGTCCTCACACTCCGAATTCCACTGGAAGGTTTTCTCGTTCTTAGGCCCTTTTAATGTGTCGAAGAAGGGAAGACACCTTTCTGCCGATCTGGACATAAACCTTCTCAGAGCTGCAATACAACCAGAGAGTCTTTGAACGTCCTTGAAGCTTTGAGGAGATCGCATGTTTAGAATTGCCCGGATTTTTTCAGGGTTGGCTTCGATCCCCCTCTTACTCACCAAATACCCCAAAAATTTGCCTGAACTAAGACCAAAGGTGCACTTGGCAGGGTTCAGACGCAGGTTGTGACGTCGGACCATTTCAAAACACTCTTCCAAGTCTCGAAGATGATCCTGCATTCGAAGGCTCTTAACAATCATATCATCCACATACACCTCCATGTTCCTCCCTATCTGTTTCCGGAAGACGGTGTTCATCATCCTCTGATAAGTGGCTCCGGCGTTTATCAAGCCAAAGGCCATTCTCCGGTAGGCATAAACGGCCCGATGGGTAATGAATGCCGTCTTAGGGATGTCCTCTTTAGCCATATGAATCTGATGATAGCCTGAGAAAGCATCTAAGAAGCTCAACACCGAATTGCCAGAGGTGGCATCAATCAGCTGATCGATATGTGGAAGCGGATAGAAGTCCTTGGGACAAGCCTTGTTTAAATCCGTGTAATCTATGCAGACTCTCCACTTTCCATTCTGTTTCCTGACCAGAACTACATTGGCCAACCACTCCGGGTATTCAATTTCTTCAATAACTCCCGCATCCAGAAGTTTCCCTAGTTCGAAGTCTATAATCTTTTGACGCTCGAGATAAAAATATCCTCCTTTTCTGCCGCACTGGTTTCCTGTCGGGGTCAACGGCCAACCGATGCACCGCTATGGCCTCTGGGATCCCGGGCATGTCTCGGGGGGTCCAAGCAAAAATGTCAGAATAGTCTCGTAGTAGCTGAACCAATTGCGTCTTTATGCCCTTCGGTAGCTCGACACCTATTTTCATTGTTTTGAATTTGTTGCCGGGTATCAACTCAACTTCTTCAACGCTCTCGGCGGGAGTTGCTAGGGGTTTCGTATCCCCCTCTGCATAAGGCTCTACATCGAAAACCATGGCACACTTCTGCCGGCTGACCCCAACGGCCGATGCCGTCACGGCGTGACGATAACACTTTCGAGCGATATCGATGTCTCCTTTCACCTCTCCCACCCCCTCCGGAGTCGGGAATTTGATCTTGAAATGGGGTATGGACGTAACGGCATTCAGAGTGGTCAGAGTGGTTCGCCCTAAGATTGCATTGTAGGCAGAATCCACTTGAACAACGAAAAATCTCACCTGCAGAGTGACCTGCCGTGGAGCTGCGCCAAAAACCATGGGTAGTTCCAAAGTACCGATCACAAGTACTGCTTCATTTCCGAACCCATACAACGGTGACTCTGTCCCAACTTGCAACTTCACACCCTGGAGATCCATTCTCTGATAAGCATGGTTGTACAACACGTCCACTGATGAACCATTGTCGATCATTATCCTCTTCATATCCACCGGTCCAACTTGGGCAGTGATTACCAGAGCTCCCTCATGAGGCTCAATGGCCTCGGTTGGGAAGTCATCATCAGAAAAGGAGATGACCATCCTGGGATAAGGTCGAGGGGTCGACGGACACGGGCCTGCCAGCGTTGATATGGAGCCGGAAGAACGGCGCCTCTTGCCCGACCCTGTTGGGGAAGATCCCCCTATTATAACGTCAACTACTCTTCGAGGAGGGTTGCTTGGTTCGACCCCCTTATCGGTTCCCGACTTATAATTATCTGTTACCCCACCTCGGCCAATCACAAACTGTTTTAATTCCCCCTTCTGAACCCTAGATTCGATCATGTCCATTAGTCCGGTGCAAGCCTCCATGGTATGCCCGACCCGACGATGATATACACAATAAGGCCTCGATCCATTCGGTCTATGGATCGGCAGCGTCTGCCCCGACCCCTCTTCCTGTCTGATTGCTTCCAAAATTTTGACTCGCTCGGCACTCAAGGGAGTATATGCACGGTTCTCCGCCTTTGGTTGGAAGGGTGGTCTTCCCTGATTTGGCAGCCTGCCTCTTTGCTTTACCCGATCAAAAGAGGGGGGTCGGATGTCCCCACCTCGATTTCCACCATAAGCTTTACTCTCTAAACCTCTGTTCTTGGGTATCAAACTATTCATAGCCTCCTCAACCGCTATAAACTTCTCAGCTCTGTCGTATGCATCCAAGAGGTCTTTTGGAGGGTTGAACATTATGTCCTTCATCATCTTCCGGTTCTGGGTGACATCCATCCCGGTTGTAAAGAATCCCAATGCTTGTATCATATTAAGGTCACTGATAGTTCCCACTGCATCCCGAAACCTTTGAACATATTGGCTCAGTGACTCATCTGATTTCTGCTTTATCTGCATCAGAGAAGCCGTCACCTTGTCTCTCCTCTTATTACTACCAAACCGCTCATGGAACCGCACGCTCAACTCTGCCCATGAGTGAACACAATTGGGGGGCAGTGACATCATCCACTGCTTGGCTCCCTTCTTAAGCGTTGTCACGAAGATCTGACACATGCCGGCCTCTGAATGGTCATAATACCTCATCACCCTTTCGTATGAACTGGTGTGGTCATAAGGGTCACCAGAGCCATCATACATCTCAAGAGGTGGCAATTTCTTCTTGGGATCGGCCTTCTCTTGATCAATAGCTGTTGAAAAGGGGGATTTCGGATCTAAAGGCATAGTTCTGGACGCTTCGGCTCCAGATCCAGCCATCGGCCTTGCCTCCGCCGCTACCAACCTCTTCTCCAGTTCAGTTATTCTTTCCATAACTGGATCAACCGCAGGGACATACGGGACCATGCGTTGATCTTGCCGACCCGAAACTGTCACTGGGGCGCCCTGTCCCACTTCATAGTCTGGGGTCTTCAACCTTTCTCGAGAGAAATGACCGAGGGAGGCGGGACATGCTCCTTCTGACCCGTCCCTTCTCGTGCGGCCGATGTGCCCCAAGGAAACTTGGGAGGGAGGCACACCCCTTATATCCTCCCGACCGACCCGGTCGTGTCTCATATAACCCTGAGACTGCTGTTTGCCCCTTATATCTTCTCGACCATCCCGGTCGTGTCTCATATAACCCTGAGACTGGTGTTTGCCCCTTATATCCTCCCGACCATCCCGGTCGTGTCTCATATAAGGTGTTTGCCCCTTATATCCTCCCGACCATCCCGGTCGTGTCTCATATAACCCTGAGACTGGTGTTTGCCCCTTATATCCTCCCGACCATCCCGGTCGTGTCTCTTCCTTCCTTGCTCTGACCTGGGCCTACTTTGCGGGGTATCGGCCCGCTCCCTACTGCCAATGGTTGCCGACGGATCCTCTTGTAAATTCATTAGGTGGTTCTGCCAGTCTACCTGTCTGCAACGCAAGGCTTCCAATTCTATCTCAGCCTCCCTAATCTGGGACCATTTATCTCTTTCAGCCCGTCCCCCCTGGGGACTCCTCTCCAAAGGAGATATTCCAAGCTCCGAATTCTCCCGATATGATCCGGTCCTCTCCGAAGCGGGTGGTGTAAACAGACGCCTCCTAATGGGTTCAGAATGAGCGTGGGCCCGAGTTCGCCCCGACCGATGAACTCCCGACCAGTGTTTCTTTGAGGGTCCAGTACTCACCTCATGGGGGTCAAAGGAAGACCCTTGCCGACCTTCATTAGAACTACCTCTTCCTTCCATAAGAACGATCTTTATTCGAAAACAACAGGGTGACTTAAGTATCAAACAGCGCCCTCCTTCTAGCGCCAATGTTGACGTCTGATTTTCGCTCTTGCAGTGATCACCCGTCAGCAAGATACCTGTACAAACAACAAACCGTTATCACCTCACAGAACAGTCGTGGTTGGGACCGTCCGGAGATGCTCCGGTGTAAGAGTAAGTTCAGGGGAATAACGTCACAATGGAGGAGCTTTATTATTAGCTGGAATCTCTCAGACGTTTGATAAATTAATGTTAGTGATGTAAAAAGATCCAATACCTCCGAAATTGAGAGGTGGCCAGTATATATTAATCCATGCATCCTCTGACGTCCAGTCATACTCTCATGAGTACAAGCAAGTAGTTCTCTTCCACCTGCTCCACTTGGTTCGTTGGGAGGAGATACCAGCCTGCGTTTCTTCCAGTGTCAGTCCGTCAAAGTGGACAAAATAGGCTCGGACGTCCTATCAACCGCCTGAGTAAATAAAGATCTGTGAACCCGGGCCCAACAGGAAGGGAAAAAACCCGACCCGGCCCAAGCCACATGAAGAGAAGGGATTCACGGCCCAAAATGCTAGGCCCAAAGAATCCACACCCCAACAAACCCTCTTCCCCTTCCCTTCAAGTGCTGCAATTAAAACATTTATATCATAATTCTCTGCAAGTGAATTATGATGAGGCTTGAAGATAACAGAAAAAGGTGTCCACTTTCCCTTGTTTGGATCATCAAGAACTAGTTTTTCAGCAATAGCATTCAAATTTGCACGGGTGAATGCATCCTTTTCCTACATAATCACAAATATATATATATATATATATATATATATATATATATATATATATTTGTGATTTCAAACAAATAGCCAAGATTTCTATAGCAGCAGGTAAAATTGCAAAGAAGAAACTATTTTTAACATATAATCATTATATTTTTCAAATAAAGATTAATCTTTTCTTTTTCTTTCTGGGTTTCCAGATATGAAATTAGAAGTACTCAGAGAGAGAGAAAATCTGAAAACTAAATTGAAACTCCGTCGATCACCAAAAACCCAATTGTTGAGGGAGTGTAAAAGACAGAATTGTAATCTTTGCCGCTCGTGATATATCTTCTTCGTATTTTCCTTCGCCGCCATGTCCTTCTCCCTTGATGAAATCTAGGAGGATTCGAGCTATAAAGATGAAGTTTATATTTAAACTCAGCAAGTCTGCATAATGTTTGTATTTATTAACAACAATTACATATCATAGACAAAAAATGTTTGGTTGATGTATCACTGTCACCTATTCACCCCTTTCTATTAAACTTCTAGCTTCATTGAAAACAAAAACCAAAATTATTAGTACTAATCAGTTTGGTGCGTTGTATCAAAAATATATTTAACCACTATATTTTTTAAAATATTTATAATTTAATTAAATTATAACATTTCAATGTATAAAAATAAACAAATATAAAAAATATAATATCTATATATATTTTCAACACGTCTTAAAATTCATAACATGCACTTTAAATAAATATGTATAAATAATATGGGACATCACGTAACAGATATCCCAAAATCACTAAATAATTACTCTTATTTTTGATGCCCCAAAAGTTTCAATTATTTCAATGTGGACATCAGGGCTTCCATTAAAGTTTTTAAAAGTAACAAGTGACTTGCAATGGGATTATTTTTATACTCCCCCTCCAGGAATAAAAATTCATATTATTATTTTTGATAATTTTAAATTAAATATTTATTTATCTTAAATAATTTATTTTTTATAATAATTTATTTTAATATTAATTGTCATACTTTTATTCTATGTATATTTATAGAATATCACTAGTCATGTAGAAAATTATGTAATTAAATGAGAATTTAAATATGAATAATATTTTTATTTTATTTTATTTCTTAATATGTGCATAAAATTAATCAGGACTTTTATCTTAAAACAGAGAAAGTATTTCTTTCCCTTTTCTCTCTCTCGGATAAAATTGTCTTTTGCTTTAATAGATAGTAAATGAATTGTGACGAAATGGAGCATATACGATTTAGATAGTAGTAGTACATATAATAAGACTATGCAAGTAAGGATGTTCAACCGATTTTTATCGGCTTGAATCAAATTGGTATTAAAAGTAGAAAATTTTGGATATTGATACTGATTAGATCAGTATATTAAATTGGTAAACCGGTTCGATACCTATAAAAATCAAAAATTAATATTATTATTTTTATTATTATCATTATTATTATTTATTAATAATAATAATTAAAAAAAATATCAGTACGGTTCAATATTTACCGAACCATAAAAATACGGTATCGAAATTGATACCCAAAAACCGGTATATACCCGTTTTTTTATATCTATATCGGTCCGAATTTTTTTATCTCAAATCGGCCGATTCGAACACGTCTAAAAAACCAAAAAAAACGATTGAAATGCCCACCCCTGTATGCAAGCATGCACGCTCCTCTAATTTGCAACTTGTCAGTTTGAGGGGAGGTTAATTTATGTTCAGGACCTAGTTGCCCATCCAACCATATGAAGTTTACTAATGACCTACCTCTTCACATTTATCTTTATCAAATCGCGGTTTGATATGATACTACAAACACATCGCTTTTTTATGTTACAGAGTACAATAGGGTTGCTATGAAATACGGTTTATTAAAAATACAATATGATAGGATATTTATTTTAAAAAAAATATTAAATTTAGTTGTCGTAATGTTACATATTTTCAAGGTTTGACGCCAAGAAAGTGCTCACTTGAGATATTAGTTGACAATTTTTACGAGTTTATTGTTCATTAATGGGTTTCTAATATAGTATTTTAGTTTTATTTATATGGTAATTATTCTTGTAAATATTCTTAATATTTTGGAGGAATATTCTAGATAGTCAATCTTAAACCTTTATTAAATTTTATCTTACCCATAAATTGTTAGGCCAAATGTCTATGAAACAATGTCATTAATTTGTAAAATATTAAATAGAACTAGTTATATTTTTTTGGTTGATAAATAAGGGGGAAAAAAACTTGTATGGCTAAATTTGATGTTTCGTAACGAGGGTGTATATGTTTTGAAAAGTTCGTATCAGAATACAATTCGTTATCATAGTAACTGTTCTTAATATAATAATTGATACTAATGAGAATTATAATGTAACAAAGTAATTCAACAACCTATTTGTGTTTATCAAACTGACTATTAACCATCTATGACATTCTCGTCCATGCGAGTATTGGTGGGATGAATTCAGGCTGACATGAATTATGGTGTTGTAACTATTTTTTTTCTATATTTTCATAATTATAGATTTTTAATCTCCCATAATTGGTATTTTCTCCATTGTAAAATATGAAATAAATTTGACGTCTTAAAGTTAATTTTAAATAATTTTAAATTAAAAAATAACTTAAATTAGTTAAATATAATTTCTTTTAAAGTGAAATGTCTAAAAATTAGTAACACTATTTAGATACTTAACAAAAGTATAGTTTAAAACTAAATTTATTTTTGTCAATTTCAAAATTAAAAATATCTCAAATTAATTTTAAAAAATTAATATTGAACCTATATTTTAGAGCGGAAGGAATATAATATACCAATGCTTTTCAATATTTGGTCATTTCTCCTTCTCTCGGTTAGTTTAAACTGGAGAGCTCTTTATTTTGACATCTCTTACTTTGCAATGAATTACTATGATAGCCTGCTTTCCTTCCAGCATTAAAAGACAACCTCCTCACAGATTATGCTTTGGAAGCAGATTTTCACAATTCAAATTACTATCCAGTTTCACATTCGTCTTCATTAAATCTATACGCATGTAGATTTTATGCCAGAGCACAAGCAGACACTAGTAGTCTTTGTTCTGTTAAACCCCTCTACTGTACTACTACATTGGGTGGAACACTAGAACAAATTTGCAACAGAACTCATTGCATTGCCAAGCGGCCTGACCTATATATATATATATATATATATATAAAAGTTCTGTGTATATTCAGAAACTGGTATGTTTATCTTTTTCGTATTTTCAAAAAGTAGTACTCCCTCCGATCCAGACTTAGAGATTAATTTTAATTTTATAAGTTAATTTGCAAAATTCTAAAATTCTTAGAAAGTTAATTAATTTTAGTACAAGGAGCAAAATCGTTGTGTGGTGCAACATCCCCTAGGCTAAATTAATCGAGGACGCTAAAGTAGGATCTCAACTCAACTATTTTGAAGATTTTATTTGCTGTTGACAGTACCATATATTTATATTAGAGCGGTCATTACAGGAGTGCATCAATATGCAGCTCTGCAACTTCTGAACCAAAATGTGTGATCATTTTGGCAAGCCTCTTCAGTTCATTTGGTTTAACAGCTAACATATGCTGGTATACAATAACTAGACTTCCTATAAATCCCCAAAGGAAGAAAAAAAAAGGAACAAATTTTATATGCAGCTTGTTTATCTTATACAGATGCAACCTGTTCCACTAAATTAGGCATGCTTAATTTTATCTATTTATGTGTAAAAAATTTCTCGTATTCAAATTTGAACCTTAGGCTACGTTTGTTTGTCAAAATAATGGAAGAGATACGACTATTGTACTAATTTGTTATCATTGTAGACTATTTTATCTCATTATTAGCCTATTATATAATACATGGACTATTTGTAATCATTTCTTAGGTTATTTGATGCCTCAAAAGAGAAGTATATAATACCACTTTTCCAATTTGGATTATAATTCATCATTAAATGACCTTAGAAATGAAAACATAGTCCATGTGATATAAAATAACGGATTAATCGTGGGATAAAATAGTTCCACCCATCACTTTTACAAACAAACATAGCCTTAGTGTCCATTTGCTATACAGTAGCCCTGAAGTTAGCATTAAGCCTGAGTTAAGCCTGAGACACTATTTTACCAAGATTTGGTTAAGATAAGAGGTTATAGAATTGAATTGCAGTTTCACTTCCCAGGCCACCAGAAAGATAAGCTTATATGTTGAACCTGCCCAACATGGAAATGCAAGCCCAAATCACGGATGGAACCTCCCTCCCTGTGAAAGCACAGAAAAAATGGACAAGAAAATGCACACTCCCTACGCAGGCATTATCCTGTTCAGGTGCGAAGGGACTTTCTCAGCCCGACCTGCTCGCATCCTTGGCCAAAAGAGCCAGTGCTGAAGCAGATACAGACACCCCCGGTGCGTTTCTTATGTCAATGGAAGAACAAAAGAAATTGCAATATACAAATAAAACACGCTGCTAAAGGTTCTTCATTACTGCAACATTCTAAAACAAAGAAAGATTGCTTTGTCTCAAATTATTTGTCAAACTACGGCTACGAACTTACCTAAAGCTTGAATATAAGAATCCTGAATCACCATTCTTGTGTAGCCCACACACACAAATGCTCCTAGAAGCTCCAAACCAGTTCTTATTCTTCACAAGGTCCTGCAACAGAAGTTTTGTTAAGATAACCTTGTGGTAACTGATGCAAGAACCAACACGAGGTGATCATGGAAATCGTAGCACCTAGTTTTTCAAGTAAAGGGTTAATAAAGTGAAAAGCATCTACAAGCAGAGAAACATTCAAAAAATTCCACGACTGTACAAATCTTCAATTCAAAGTGCCTACCTCTCAAGCATTCATGTTTCTTTGAATCAGCATATATTACTTTGGAGCTACAATCCTAAAATGGCAAACTATCTTTACTTCTAGAAATTAAATATAGGGAAGAAAAAAAGAGACTAAGGTTAGTTGGGAAGTAGCACAAATAGGAATACAAGAAATCACTTTCCCCTTTTAACATTTTTTCACCCATCAAGTTATCCTCAACTTTGTATTTAGTTATATTCTCTATTATGGTGCTATTGTGGTCATATTATTTACATTTTTTCCTTTTTAATGTTTGTATGAAATCCACTACAGCTTAGTGGCAATAGTGTTGCCAACTTTCCGTATCACCCCAGGACATTCCTCATCCTATATCAAAATGTACAATGGAACTGGAGGACATGTTCACCTGCATCATAAGCATGTGGCAAAAATGGTCCACTAATCATTAATGAAGAAACTACCAAGTACTGAGTAGCATATATAACAAATTCTTTTATAAGGTCAACTAGCCTTATCAAACTAACTGAGAAACTAAAGGAAAGCTCTCAAGGTACTGCCCAGGTCCTGATGTTTTGATATAGTTACCATTTTAGCAGATAACTACATATAGTTCTCTCTCTCTCTCCCCTCGCTCTCTCCAGACATTTCAATTCAGTTACCATCGCAACAGTAAATTATGTACACTGCCTCCATTCCCCCCCTCCAGCAGATAATCTCCCCTCTCACACACAGCTGATTAGGCTAATAATCCACAACCTTATACATTTAGCAAAATTAATAGATCTTACTGACCTTTAGTTCTTTGACGAGTTGATGTAATCTGCCGGCAAGTAGATTTCTCCGCCAATTTCACCATGTTGCTCTCCACTCACAGTTTTCTTGGCTGCCAGGAATTCAGCACTCATAGCTTCCATCCCTTCCCGCACAGCTTCTTCAGCACTCCCATAACCATGCTCCTCGGCATACTTCCGAACATCCTCTGTTATCTTCATGGAACAGAACTTTGGCCCACACATAGAGCAGAAATGAGCCACTTTTGCACCATCTGCTGGCAGGGTTTCATCATGGAAGGATGTGGCAGTCATTGGGTCCAACGATAATGCAAATTGGTCCAGCCATCGGAACTCAAATCTAGCCTTGCTAAGTGCATCATCCCAGTCTTGAGCATGTGGATGACCTTTCGCTAAATCAGCTGCATGAGCAGCTATCTTGTATGCTATAACCCCAGCTTTTACATCATCCCTGTTAGGTAAACCAAGGTGCTCTTTTGGCGTGACATAACAGAGGAGTGCAGTGCCAAGGGCTCCAATATTGGCAGCACCTATAGCTGACGTAATGTGATCGTATCCAGGAGCAATATCAGTAGTCAAAGGTCCAAGGGTGTAGAAGGGCGCTTCATTACACCATTCCAGTTGTTTTTGCATGTTCTCTGGAATCTTATGAATTGGAATATGTCCAGGCCCTTCATTCATTACCTGAAAATAACATATTGTCCAAAATCATAGTGATAATTTAACAACAAAGATTAAACCAAAGTTACGTTACATTAATAATAATAATGAGAGATGTAATAAAACATGCAACGTATTTCAAGTTTTCATTAAAAAACACATTCTGCAATAATTATAACCATTCACAAAGAAAAAACTAAAATATTAAAATATCACATTAATAGACACTCTAACTTACACCCCCATGTGTATAAATAGACTTTCAATTATAACATGACAATATCATGTTAAGAATTACATCCACCTTACTGTATGATGCTTATTTGTAACATACAATCAACTCTTAAAAACACATTATTCGGACTCTTATGCTGCCTCGTATGATAAGAACAAGTTAGAGAAAGATTGTTGACATAATTTAGTTGAGATATATACCATTCTCCATTCTATTTTTCAGCATAGACTAAGTTTAGTTTAGTAGACAGAAGCTGAATAAAGTTGTGTTCCTTTGATAAACTAAGCTTTAGTTTAATAACTAGAAGTCATAGAAGATGAATCTATTTGAGTTCCTTTGAAGTCAAACAAAAGCGTAACTGCTACAGCCAGTTTCAGAATATTTACAACCCCAGCTGTAATGAACAACATAAAAATAGATAATTACACCACATATAATTGAACTAGGTTTTGAAAAGATTATTACAATGTAAAAAAAAACTTATATTAAATAAGGTTATATGATTTACCATACTTCACAAGATCATTACCTGTACATCCTTTTCCCAAGCTCTACGTGTCAGCTCTCCTTGAGTTAAGAGCTCTGCAAACTGAGCAGTGTCATTAGCATCATAAATTGACCCCGGTCTGAGTCCATCACCTATAGATAATGCTATATCATATTGATTACAGATGTCCAGTATGTCATCCCAGTGCTCATAAGCAAAGTTTTCCCTGTGATAAGCTAAGCACCACTTTGCATGAATAGAGCCCCCTCGAGAAACAATTCCAGTCATTCGTTTTGCGGTCAATGGGATGTAGCGAAGCAGGACCCCAGCATGAATTGTGAAGTAATCTACACCTTGCTCAGCCTGTTCAATCAAGGTCTCTCTGAAAACTTCCCAGTTCAGATTCTCTGCGATTCCATTTACCTTTTCAAGTGCTTGATAGATGGGAACGGTACCAACAGGAACAGAAGAATTACGTAGAATCCACTCACGGGTTTCATGGATGTGACGACCAGTAGAGAGATCCATAATAGTATCGGCACCCCACATTGTAGCCCATTGAAGCTTGTGAACTTCTTCCTCGATAGAACTCACAACGGCAGAATTTCCAATATTTGCATTCACTTTTACCAAGAAATTTCTTCCAACTATCATAGGCTCCAACTCTAAGTGCTTCTTGTTGGATGGAATGATTGCACGGCCACGGGCAACCTCTGCCCTCACAAACTCTGGATCAAGCTTCTCACGAGCAGCACAGTACACCATTTCCTCTGTTACAATTCCCTGCTTAGCATAGAACATCTGTGTGTATCTCGGTAAACCTAATTTCTCCCGCCTGTCAATCCATTCCTTGCGTAACTTAGGAAGTCCTGTTTAACAAAACCAGTTGTCTAGAAATAAATAAAAGATAAATGGCTTCGATGTGAATAAAAACAGTTAGGTGAGTTGAAATGTCTAGAAATTACTGGTGAGAGATGGGGTGTAACACCCCAGTCCCACATTGGTTAGTGTGGGATATTTGGATGTGTATATAAGGACCCAAGTTGCTATCATTAATACCTTCAGTCATGATCTTTTGGGTGAGCCTGTGGTGAGCTAAGATGACCCCAAAAAATATTATTGAAACAACGCATTGGACCTTATTCTGTTATGATTTGATTTGGGCTCAGGATTTGATTCGGGTCATTACTTATGGTATCAAAGCCGACTCTCGAAAACTCGGGTCGGGTCATCCGATCGAGAACGTCAGGTATTTAAGTAGAGGAGTTTGTGGATGTGTTTATAAGAACCCAAGTTGCTATCATTAATATCTTCAGTCATGACCTTTTAGGTGAGCCTGTGGTGGACTAAGATGACCCAAAAAAATATTATTGACACAGCGCATTGGGCCTTATTTCTGCTATGATTTGATTCGGACTCAGAATTTAACCTGGGTTATTACATGGGGAATAGAGATGATGCCTTTTAAAGCAATCAACTACTAAATCTCTCAAGGAAGAAACTAATCATTTTTACAAAACTTGAAAGAATATGCCATAGTACAAATATGACAAACACGCAAGAAATAGAAAAGTATCTATCCTGAAGAATCAATAGAACACAATACCCACAAGAGAGAACGAAATCGAGTAAAAACGAAAATTATTTTTAACCAAAATTTTCAAATTCATACCAATTTGAGGGCTTATGTCTTGCGGACCACTGGTGTCATAGGTGTCAAAATGTGGTTCGTCCCCTGCTAAATGAACACGTCTAAATGGAACTTTAAGCACATGACCAGATTCTTCATGAGTAACTTCCCTGTAAAAAAGAATCAGTGCATCATTATTTGCAAAACACTGTATCTGAGAGCATGCACGCAAGCAAAATGGTCAATGAATGTGTTACTTAATAAAAAGAAAGGCAGGGGGGAGAGACAACATGCACGTTCGATTTAATGTAATTAGACAGATTCACAATCTATATATCTTAAATGAAAACAATAAGCTATATACTGGGGGGGGGGGGGGGGGGGGGGGGGGGAAGAAACATAGGCATACCTGTGTTCTTTAGTGCTCCTCGGAAAACACTGTTCGAAGGATGGAAGGGGAAGAAAATCAGGGGCTGCAGGATCAATTGTGTGCTTCCTTTGTTTAGCCGTCTTCTCTGTATTGGCTGAGGGAGGATCAAAAGTTAACGCAGCTCTAGGTCCCGAAAAGGAAGGGGGATATATTTCCTTCTTCCATTTAGCAGCATGCCCAATCACATCAAACCCAGGCAAAAAAGTAGTATTTTGCAACTTTGAGGAAGCAGAATGGATGGCATTCTTACAGGTCAATGATGTCAAAGTAGTATGCACCGACGCCATATCTGGAACAACCTAACAAAGCATGACATAATATCAAGCTTACGTTGTAACATTGAAGCCATAGCATCTTCAAATTACACCAGACAGACATAAATTTAAAATATCTAATAAGAAACGGTTAGAAAGGGATAATGCTCTTACGAAATGACAAGGTTATTTATTCTCATGGTATAAGTTATAACAGTTTAGTCATTTCAAAATGAATGAAGTAATCCTGCAAGCCTGTTAAATTTTAAGAAAGTCCTCTACTAAAGTAAATGTAATCAAGATCTAGTGCAGATTCATGTCTTTGTATTGCATTGATCTTACTTCTTACCAATTAACAGATGATTTGAGAGAAAACTTTAGATAGATCTCCCTTAAAATGTGGGATGCTTATTTGTGAGGGAGCAACCATTTGTCCACGTCCTTAAGATTTATGGGACAGTCGTTCATGTGTTATTCAAGAATATGCATCGATAATAAGTGCTTTTCACTTTAATAGAAGGTATTATTCATGCAATATAAGGTGCTAGTCGATTCTATAACAATTACCAGTCATAAGGTGCTAGACAATGACCCTCCCCAAAAAAAATTATTACTATTATTCTCTCTCTCTCTCTCTCTATATATATATATATATATATATATAAGGTCATAGTCAATATATATCTAAGGTGTGCATTTGACTAAATGGTCTCTCTTACAATTGGTACTAGGTAGCCCCATCAGACATTGACATACCACATGTTCTTACCAATGGTTTCTCTCCACTTTTAGCCCTAACATTTTTCTTTTACCACTTTGTTAATATTAATGCATCCAGTAAAATTTCTCAATGAACGTTTTGTTTCAAAACATTAAACTTTACCACTGTGATTTCATAATGTTTAGTTAATGGATAGATCCTCAAAAAGAAATCAACTTTTTTAAGAGAGAATATAACCAAAATTCCTGTAGAGAAAGAAGAACTTTTTATTTATGTGTGTCACTTATTATGAGCTCTTCTTTGTACTGTTCTGGATAATTCTATTTTGATTGTGGATCCAAAGTTCCAAACTCCCTAGACCTAACACAAGCATAAATGCACGAGCATATATATCCAAGTGGGGCACCAAGGGCCATATTCTCATGCTGCGACCCGATTGAACTATAATTGGTAACAAAATAAAGACAACTTATTAACTTAATAAAAAAAACTGATTTATTGACTTTAAAAATATTCAAGTCAACCTAGGCAAACATAAATTTATGCCCTTTAAATTGTAATCATTTACCACATTTTCCATCCACATGTAGCCATAAGACCAGAACTTATATTTAGGTGGGGTAAAAAAATATAGTACTAGCATGAAGATATAAATTTGATATTACTAACACAAATATTTAAGTTGTATTATTTATACAAAAATTAGAATAGGTCCAAAATTAGATATATTTATCATTTATACAAAGATAATATCTTTTGTCAAAATGAACCATTATATAACATATAAAATAACAAAATGAGATAGTTTGTTATCGAAAATCCACTAGTAACTTGTCAAGATTCAAAATTTAAATATATATAAAAATAAAGTTTTAACCTACAAACACATATATGACGTACTAATAAATACAATTATATTATTTAGTTTATATATATATATATATATAGATAGATAGATAGATAGATAGATAGATATAGATATATATAGATACTTATTGTCAAGGCATTTTATATACTCTATTTATAAATTGAGAGGGAGACACACACAATTATATCTAAATAAAAAGGAAAACTTAATTTGTCAAAGCTGCATCATGTATTGGGAATTGATATTTTCACATAAAAAGATATTTCCAACAAAATCCCTCTAATATAGGCATGGGGCCAATTCACTAATCATTTTACCATAGCCTCAGGGAAATATCATTTTCCTATTTTAATTCAATACATATAGAAAGGGTAAATCGAATGAATAAATCACAAAACTATTTCTTCAATTCCCTTACACATCGCCTTTTAATGTAATTTAATGACCAGAACCGATTCGCAACATAATCAATCGCATAACAAAATTAAAATCGGATCTAGTCAGTAGTCAACATGAAATAGTACCTCAAAATCACAGTACAGGACTTCAATCTTCAAAAAATCCCCAAAAAACTTAACCATAAAATCTAAAAAATACCAATCAAAAATGCTAACAGAACCCTTATACAAGAGAGAAATGAAATCATAACCATAATCAAAATCAATTCAGTGATAAATCAATTCGCCGCTTGCACTAACACAAACATATAATAATAATTACATATAAATATGGTGAATTACAGTTCATAATATAAAGGAATATATAAGATCTGAGAGAATATGAACCTCTAGTAGTCAGTCCCCTTTTCTCTTATCTCTCCAGTGTTCACTCTCTCTCTCAAAAGCAATGACTGCATGGATGACGAACCCTGGGCCTTTTTTATAGGACGCAAAAGATGGTCACTCTAAGTGGGTCCCTTGTACTGATATTTTTTGGAAAGGTCTAAAACGGTAAATGCGTGATTTAGAAACCTAATTTTAGACTGGGTCAGTCTCACTGCATCCACTCAAACAGAATAGATTAATATGGAGTATTATTTTTATTTTATATTTATCTTTGAAAATAATAAATTATTAATTAATTTTAATATTACATATAGCAACATATTATTATGATTAATTTTTAAAATATTTTTTCATTTAATGCTTTCTTTTTTTGGAACAAAAAAAAAAATACTTTTTTTTAATATCTAATATATAAAGTCAGAGATCAACTATGGTGTAAATAATTTTTGAATCTTTTTGCCTTTTCCAAACATATCTTCTGTAATTCCTATTTTAACTATTTTATATTATTTTTTATTTAATTTTTTAAATTTTATAAAATTATTATTTTTATTTTACATAATTTATATATGTAACACGTGTTATCGAATATTAGTTTATTTAAAAACTTTCGGTGTACCGCGGGTTTAATTATTTCCATTTTCCTTTATCCTTGTTAGTCCAAACTAATCGCTTGTCATTTCATTCCTTTTTCAAGCTAAGGTAATATTCGATAAAATTGAATAATTAAAATTTAAATAATTAATACATTTTAATAAATTAAATTATTTGAATAAAATAATAACTTAATCAAAAAAATTATATAATAACTAAAAAGTAGGAGTGAATAACTCATATGACTATTAATTGTAACTTTGAAAACTTTTAATTATGAATTTTATTTTACTAATTAAGATTCTTATTGTTTAATTGTCAGTGATATTTTTGTAATTACACAATTTCATTATAACGTGGATGAAAATGAATAAATTCAATAATGAATGTCTTCTTGTATAAATAATACCCTATCTACTTTTAAGTTATAAACAAATATTCGTGATAGTCTTATTTTACGTCTTCTTAAGTATTATTCAAATATTTTTTATACACATTTGTCTGCATTTAAAAATTACTTTTGTATATGTTCAATTGGTTTTGAAACCGAAATCACACCAAATGAAACTACACCACACGTTTCAAAATCGCACAGCACCAATCACAAACGATTTCATGTGCGATTTTGAATTTGTCAAATAACACTTAAACAATTTCATGTGTGGTTTGAATTTCAAACCGCACCCATTCACCCCTCCTAAAAAGTGTAAAATATAATAATGACACTATTTTACCATTTTTAAAGGTAAATTTTTATTTGATAATTTTAAATATTTAGTTTAATAAAAATGAGTGAATAATATTGTTGAATGTATTTTTAACAAAAAAAAAATCATTAAGAGACAGCTCTTAATGATTTGAACTTAATTTTATCTCTTACCGATTAAGATGTAATAGAAGCAAACAAAATTTTAACAAGCAACTTTATCCTTTATCAATTCAAATGTGGAACTGTTACGAGACACTAAAAGATAAACAAACACAACCTAAATGTGCATGCAGACTGTTTGATAAGTATACTGAATGATATTTACTAAATAAGAGCGATCAATTAAAGGATTGTTTGTTTACAACTTAATGCATCTAAATATGTGACGTCCCCAAATCTAAGTTCCATAACTTCAAGTTTAGTGCTCACAATCCAATACATAAATAACAACTAAATACATAGTTTTCATTAAATTTAGTAGAATAATACATAACTTTTCCTTACAAAATGTAATACAAACCCAAGGTTTTCTAACCTTAACATAATAATACATATCTTAAGGGTTCACAAAAGATTTAAATAAATATTAAACAATATTTACTAGCATGCAATTTATACTCTTTGACTTTTTTCTTGCTTTTGTCTTTTCTGGAACACTCAAACTTAGTTGGAAAATAGTTCATGATATAGCAAGGGTGATCAACTAGCTTACTCAACAAGTTTAAGAACAATTACTACAAGAATGATATATCATGATTGAATAAAAATAACTTCAGAGTTTTTAACAATTTATAATAATTGTGAATAAACGAAAGTCAAGTTTCAATTAAAAGAATTGATTGAGTCTTTACTGTTGAGTAACCACTAAGGACCATGAACTAATACTTAAAGTAAATTAGATATTTATCTGATCTTTTTATTGTTTTAGTATTATAGGGAATCAACCTATTGTACCTTATGTATATGCATAACATTCAGACATCTTTCGTAATTGTCGGTTTCCCGAATATAATTCCCTTTTTTAGGGTTGTTCGTTCTCAGTCTTACTATAAGAATCTGCACCAACTAATGGTTTGGATAAACTTTTAAAAATATTCAAGTTAATAAATTTATACATGCGGTGTCTAGCCGAAACAATTAGCTTAAACATTCTTAAACAGTTCATGAATCAAACGAACTATAAAGATTCAAATGCACTATGTGCGAATACATAAACAACATTGATGTGGATTAATTTTCAATAATTAAACTACTTAAATCTTTTGCAAAATAAATACAAATTTAAATATAGAAAACTTGTCTTGATTGTTGATTAAGGCTAACCAATACAATTTAATATATTTTAAAAAGACCTAACATTATCAAAATTGATCTCTCAATTAGAATCACATATAGGTCCATGTTAATAACATTTCTACATTTTAATTTACTAACACTTAATCACATAAATAAATATTTAATAGTATATTAAATACTTAGAAATATTATCATTATTTGATAATATTTTAAACACGTAAAATCAATATTAATCATTTAATATAATTTAAACTTTTATCTAATATTATTAATCAAAAAAAAAAATTTAAGTCATTTGATAATACTATTAATCATTTAATATTACATTAAATTCTTCTTACTAATATTATTAATTATTTAATAATATTTTATTCATTCCATAATATTATTAATTATTTAACAATATTTTATCGATTTTATAATATTATTAATCCTTTAATAATATTTTATTTATTTACTAAAATTATTAATCATTTAATAATATTTTATTCACTTGCTAATATTATTAATCATTTAATAATATTTTGTTCAATTTTTAATATTATTATTCATTTAATAATATTTCATTGAGTTTCTAATATTATTAATCATTTAATCATATTTTATACTTTTATTAATATTATTATTCTTTTAATTATTTAATTCTTGTCAATATTAATATTACATTAAATTATATTTTTTGAAAAATTTCATTCTTAGAAGATCCAACCCGACCCGGTTAATAAAAGTTAATTTTTCAAAAATTTCAAACAACTGCTGCGGCGGTGCCCAGTAGAATGTTTCACCGTTGCGGCGGTGAAACCTCTCATTGCGGTAATAGTTCTATTTTCTCAAAACCCTAATTTTCCTACCTTGATTTCTTTGGTTCAATATTTTATTAAATGAAATATATACATCCAAAAGACACTAAAATAGATTTGTTATCTTCTTACTTCTTGTTCTTCAATTTTTTATGGATCGATCGCATTTTCAAAAATATTTTTGACATAAAATTTAGGATCGATCGACCAAGGTTTCAAAAACTACACATTTTGCGATAAAAGACCATGACTTGTACCTTTATTTTCATTTTTTAAATATTCAAGTTGGGTTATTCTTATGATTTCTAAAGCTACCTTTCAAACCATAAAACTCATAAAAATAACTTCCACAACTTCTTTTACAATATATTAAACCACATAACAAGTTATGATTTTTATTGGTAAACCTTTATATACAATTATCTTCTACTTATTTACATTCCAAGCGTAGTAATATACTTATGAAACATACTAAACCATAAATCTACATATATATCACAGTACTAACACTTAAGAGTTTGAAAATAGATTTTTGACCATCAAAATATAGTTTAGACCATTAAAATCTATTTAACATACATATTCATACATATACACATAGATACACATCTTCTTTTTCAAAACTCCATCCTTATACCTTCAGAACCCTACATGGTTTCCACAACATAAATTTCTCCCACAATCAACCATGACAAATACATCTACTAAAAATTTTAACCATAGGAGGAATGAAAGAGTTTTAAGGATAGAAAACGTTTCAACCTTTTAAACTTGGATGGTCTTCTTCTTCTACTTCTTCTTCTTCTAAAGTATGACACAAAGCTTGAATGCTCCACCTTGACTACTAGATATAACATCTAGATGATATCTCTTACAATATCTATAACACTTAAAGTGTTTTACTTTCAACTCTCTCAAGAACTAGCCCCTCTTTCTTTTCTCTTTAGAAAACTAACAAGTGAACAAACTTCTACCAAGTGAAGTGGGGGACTATATTTATAGGACTTATGTAAGTGTGATTATCATCTCTTAATCTATTAGCACATAGATAATTAAGATCCTAATTGAGCTTACTATTTGATGAATGGACAAGCTTGATTGACATAGAAATGACTAGGGCTGTTAAAGTTGCTCAACAACTAAGTCATTTCCCAAGCTTTTGTAAGCAATCAACAAAGCTACACTCCACCCCAAGGGGGCCACTTTGGTTGGTCAACCTCCCTTCATTTATCATGATTTTTATTTTATTTTTATAGCATATATATATATAAACCAACTTTTAACTTTGATTTGGGGTCCACTTTGGATCAATTTAATTAATTATATTGGACTTATTCATTTAATTTATTTAGTCTCAATTAATTTATTCTATTAGGCTAACATTAACTAACACATAATACTTGAAATTAAATTAAGTATTGAGTTAGTTTAAACATAACGCGGGCTAACCATTAATTATGTTCATGGACTACCAAGTTAATTAAATTGGACTTAGTTTAATAATTTATTTGGACTCAATATATAATTCAATTAGATTTTTCTTATTAAAGACAATTGGGCTACTAGGTTAACTAATTTACCTTTGTTTCAATACATGAACTTCTCTTTAATTAATTAATTAATTAATTATCTTGCATTGCTTCCCTTCAATAAATGAATAAATACACAAACACCGTAATATATTCATTCAATCACATAAGAGTGCGACAAAAATTTACTTCATTGATAATTATTTAATAATTATAATTACAATATAACTTAAAATTCATGGTTATTATAAAATGGCTGAATGACTGAATCGATCAGCCATTTAGTGCATTTGTTTTGAATAAAAATCTTATGAATGGCTGAATCGGTTAGATTTTCAAGCTAAATGACTAAGTCTAATTTTTTTGGCTGAATTACTAAGTCCAACAACTAAATGAAGTATTTTATATTTAATAATTTTTTTTGCAATATTAACTATTATATTAAATAAATTTACAACAATTTAGAATTTTTTCAGAAGGGTAAAATAATAAAAATCTGTTATCCAAATATTTTAGACATGTTAATTATCAAATAATTTTTTTATTTAGTATTCAGAATTCTACTTAATTCAGCTTATTTAAATTATTTGAATATTTAGAATTATTTTATTCAATTTTATCAAAGATCTTCTAAATTTATTCGGTTTAAAAAGATAGAAATCTAAAATACTCTGAATGGCCCTTAAAAGTACGTACCGAATAAGTACTTATTTTATGGCTGCCTGATTCGGTTTGACCTTCTACTTGTAGGGGTGTTCAAACTTTTCGATTTTTTTGGTTTTTTACCGAACCGATTGGTATCGGTTTTTTCGGTACCGATTTTTTCGGTTTCGATTTTTTATATTTTTTGGTACCGGTAGCAGTATGGGCATTTTTGAATTTCGGTTCGATTCGGTATACCGAAAGAACCAAATTACATAATATAATAATAAATTTATATTAATTATTATATAATTAATAATTATTATATATATTGCTAATCGGTAAAAACCGAACCGAAAAAACCGAACCGAATTTGTACCGAACCGGTACCGAAATCGGTAATTCAGTTCGATTTTCGGTTCTTGTTTTAGCGATAATTTCGATTCGATATCGGTTTGATTTTTTCGGTACCGGTTCGATTTTTTACCGATGAATACCCCTATTACTTTTATACCCATATTTAGGCATGCACAACAGGCCGGCCTGCCCTGGCCCGTCCTGGGCCTACCAGGTCTTGACCGTTGACCAGGCCGAGCCTTTGACTTTTGGCCTGCAAGTCAGGTCGGGCCGGGCTTGACGCTCAAAAAGAGGGTCTGTTGAGGCTTGCAGGCCAAGCCAGACCAGACCTTGGGCCAGGCCAGGCCAGACCAGGCTTTGGGCCAAGCCAGAGCAGTCCAGTCCAATTCAATCCATTCAAATAATTTTTTTAGTAATTTTAAATATTATTCAAACACCAATTAAAATTTTAAACTTAATTGATGTATTAATTAAAAGTAATGTATTACAAGTTACAGCTTTCAAATTATAATAATGAAAATTATCTTTTTTATTATTATTTTGCAAATGACTTTCTAGTTGTTACGCTAAGTATCTATTAAAATAAAGATGCAATGAAAGATCTGTAAGAAGTGCAGGTTGCTAGCTAGGTAAGAAAAATCCTTATATATTACACTAGTCAATGTGTTTTCATGGATTTCTATATTTGTATATAAACAAACATGCATGAATGAACGTATTAAAATACGTCAATTTTATTTTATTTATTGAATGAGTTGTTACAAAGATGAAGTTTTCGTCTGCAGTGGGAGAATTGAAGTAGCGAATAAAGAAAATCTGCAGATTGGACTAAGCTTTTGGTGAACCAGGTCAGGCCAGACCCAAGGCCAGGCCGGGCCAGGCCTCAGGCCAGGCCCCAGGCCGGGCTTTTTGGCAGGCCAGGCCAGGCCGGATCTGAGCCAAAAAACTGTGGCCTGTTTGTGGCCTGGCCAGGCCATGACTAGGCCAGGCCCAGGCCGGATTAAGGCCGGAACGCAGGTCGCAGGCCATTTGTGCATCACTACCCATATTGCAATTTGTTGCACCAAAGTTAAGCATCAATTGGCAAGAGAGAGAAAGGATGTTTGCAGCAAAAAATAAAATAAAATAGAGAGACAGAGCCGCATAAGTATTAAAGGCGTTGGAGTAAAATACTATAATGCAAATAAAATGAAAGATGCAAAGTACGATATATATGTATGTATGTGTGTATGTATATATATGTATGTATGTATTTCATCATATGTCATACAGTAACATTATGTTTGATAATTTTAGAACTCTTTCTTTCAAAATATAAAATTAAGTTTAATTTTTTAAAATTACTATGAGATGTATCTAATTAAAATTTGACGTGAATTATTTTATTTTGAAAACTATAAATATTATAAATATCAATTTTGAATTATTTTTTTTTAAATTAATTTCAATATGTCAATATAAATTTTATATTTTAAAACGAAAAAGTATTTATATATTATTTATTAAATCAATAATAATATGTATATGTATATTTATCATTATTCAAAATAGTTTAAAGGACTAAGACGTGAAATTCAATTTTTCATATCGTTTAAATATATTAATTATTAAATAATAATTTTTTTTATTTAATATTTAAACTCGTACATTAGTTAATATATTTTATTTAACTCGTTCAAATATATTTAAACATTTATCACTTTTTATTCAATTTTATCATGTATTTTTATACTTAAATCTATTAATTAAATCCTAATTAAGATCTTGGAGGAAACTATCTCCATGTTTAATATTTCGGTCAAAGGTTCAATATCGAAACCTTAGTTATAAACTGAACAAAGATAGGTAGATACCTACGTGTAAACATTTTGAATGTATTTATTTTGTGAAATACTATGAGTAGTATTCGAAATTTTCATTTTTAAAAAAAAATTGACTTCACGGTTTTCATAAGATATGTACTATTATTTAACTTATTCAATATCATATCATGTTATTTCATAGACCATATTTATTTGTAAAAAGTATATTAGTAATTAAATTATTTATCTTAATTTAATATTATTTCGAATTATTTAATTCATTAAAGAGAAACTATTAGTCCTTTGATATCTTAGTACAATAAATTGAAGCCAATATATCTTTCTATATATATATATATATATATGGGTGATCATTCGTAGCAATCAGTTTGTTGAAATATTGTTTAGGCAATTAATACATGAGACATTTTTGGTTGTGGATTGACTATGTCGCTACTCACTCTTACGACAAACTAATTTTTGCGTTAATTAGTCCTGTCACTACTCTCTCTTATGAGAGATCAATTTTAATTACTATCAATAATCGATTCTATGATATATTTTACATGTACAAAAATTGAAAACAACCAAAATACATAGGTCATCCGAATTGAACCTAGTCAATGATCATAAAATGCCAAATAAAGACATAAATTATGAACTCAACTATAGGTTATTGTTTCCTGACTTGGCCTCTATTGATCTATCATCGGTCTAAAGAATTACGGACACAGAGACCGCATCAAGTTTAAATTTCATTTTATTTACCTTTTTATATTTGATAAGAATATATTTTTATTTTATATTATTTTAAATTAATTTTAAAATAATAATAACACGAAAAATACGGCAAAATAAGTATTTTAGTCGTTGTACGCTTTACTTTAATTTCATTTGAGTGCTTATATAATTTTTATTTCATTATTGTTCTTATACAATTTTGTATATAATAATGTTGTCTTTGTATGCGGTGAGAGATAATGACATGATATTAAAAAGAAAAAGAAAATGCTAACATGGATTTTTTTAGTTATTTTCAGTTTTTTTTTCTTTTATTCCTTCTTATCAATAACATAATTCAAAAAAAATATTTATAATTAATTTCATCCAATTCAATTTTTACGTACAAAAATATAATAATTAATTTTAAAAATAAAAATAAGTTAAAGCATCAAAACTAGAATTCAAAATACATATTTTTATAATTAATTTTCTACCTGAAAATGAAACTAAAGTTAAAAATGATATTCTAACCTTTAATTTTGTAAGGTCTTAATTATTTCAAGTGAATTAATCAAAAGAATAACAATAATTTTCTCGAAATATTAAGTCATTTTAACGAAATAACATTTCTTTTCTTTTATTGGATTGAATTGAAATAATTAAGTCCTTAAAAAATTAAAGATTGGTTTTTTTATTTTTTTTAACATTACTTTCATTTTTATGTAAATATTAATTACAAAAGGAAAAATAATTTATTTAGAGGGACTTAATATTTCAAGAAACATGTTTTTTTTTTAATTGGATTCATTTTGAAATAATTTAAACCTTAAAAAGTTAAAGATTGTATTTATTTTTTTGAATTTTGAATTTCATTTCTTGTGTAGAAATTGATTCAAGAATATGTATGTCTGAGTTCTAGTTTCATTTTTTAAGTTGAAACTAATTATAAAAATATGAATTTTTGAATATTAGTTTGTTAACTTATTTTCATTTTTATATTTCAAATAAATTACTAAAATTTTTGTACATGAAGATTGGAATGACTGAAATTGACCCTGAACTTTTTATTTTGAATTACGCTAATGCTAAAAAGGAATAAAGGAAAAACAACTCAAAAATTCCATGTTAGCATTTAATTTTTCTTTTTAATGTCACGCCATTACCTCTCACACTTGTAAATGACGACATTGTTCACATACAAAATTGTAAAGGAACGCTTATAAAATAAAACTTCCACAAAAAGTAAAATGAAACTAGAGAAAGAGGGTACAAAGACTAAAATGGTTATTTTGTCCATTTGTAATGGTATATTTGAGGACACGTTTTCTATTTTATAATAGGATCAAAAGAAATGATACCCTCTTTCTAGAAAACATAAAATTTGACAAGTGGAACAATTCAATGAAATATATATTCCTGTGTTCTAATCTCAGTACAGTTATAAACAAATACGAGGTGGATAGATGCTAAAGTGAACTGAAGATTACCAAACTGAACTATACAAAGTTGCAGTGCTGAGCTGGTGCCAGACTCGAGGTGCCTATTGCCGGTATTATAATGGCAAGAAGGGACTTTTTGGTCTGTTTGCTCAAACTGATGATGCCGTGGCTTAACAAAATCATTCACAAAAACACCAGTTTCTCATTAAACATCAAAGAGACGTTGCCCAGGACATGTTTGCAATGGGAGAAGAGACTCTTGCTTGCCACTAATGAAGAATGTAAGTTCTGCCGGTGCAACCACCATTTTCAACCATTCCTGTAGTTCTTCCCCTTCTACTTTCTCTTTTTCTGAAAATGGAAAAATAAAATAAAATACTCGATAACTAATTTTAAGGAAGCTTGTTTCATAATAGTTCTGTAAGATGATTCATAATTTTTTCTTCTCTTCATAAAAACTACTAAAGCATCATACGAATGTTATGGTATGCATCAGCAGTGACAATTACCTTCCAAATGAGCACCAAGCCCCTCCAAGACAGTAGGATTAGCACGCACAACAGAGAGTGCTACATCAAGAGCTGATTGCAGCAGTGCTTTAACCTCTCTTTGAGCAAGATCAACAAGATGCCCCTGTTTTATACAAACAAATGATCGATCGAGTAAAGAAACTTCATCTCGAGAGGAGAAGAGAGATAACACAATGGCATGTCCCATAAAAGTGGGAAAGAAAGTCTAATCAGGAAGAACAAAAAGATGAACCTGATCCCTTCCCCATGGAGCGGCTCCTGCAGACTCGTCAATCCCGCCAGCAGAAAGTGTTGCCAGTGAAACAGGGCCTATGGTCTGATTAAGACCATACTCGGCAATTGCCTTGTATGCCATGTCTGTAGCTCGCCGTATATCATCGAGTGCACCTGTTGACACACGGCCCGAGTAAACAACTTCTTCAGCTGCACGCCCACCAAGAAGAGTAACCAGACGCCCACGCAACTCATCAACAAATAGCAAATATCTATCTTCACTCGCGGGAGGAGTATAAGTAAAACCCAATGCGCCTCCAGACCTCGGTAATATGCTCAGCTTCTGATAAAACTAAAAGGATTACTATGAAAATTATCTATTGATAAAAACTATCAATTAATAACATCAATTTTTTATGGTACACACTATAATTAAGTATCTGTGCAGAACATGCCATGATCTCAACAGAAAAGTTTTACCACAAAAAAATTAAAAAATATATCAATTTGCATACTTGTTAATAAGATCAAATGGGAGTCCTTGTTTCTCAAATTTCATAAATGACATGACATTATTATATAATCAAGATTTTTGTGATGTAAATGTGAAATAAGATAATAATTATTCACTTAATAAAAGAAATACATGTACATTGGACAGACAAGGAATCCAATAAATAGAATGAAACAGAATCAATTACAAGAAAGGTAAACTCTCTACTTAAAAGACAAAGGTCCCCCTACTATACTCCCCTATTCCTCAAATTCTCTACTCGCTGTCAAACTAATCCAAACCGAATAAAGGCTGCACCCTTTGAAAGGAAATCCCTGTGATTGAGTTCAAATTATTTTGCTTTTTCTTAATTATTTTTTCCCCTCAACTCTTATGTGCTTCTTGTGCACTGGGGTTCCCTTCCCTTCGATGCTCTTTGGAGTTCATTGATTTATAGATATACAGAGTCAGTTAAGGCTGAGAGTTATAACAAGCATCAGCCACACCACCTTCCAAATTCCCCTACATAGAAAGATAGAAAAACAAAAGAGGGGCAACAATTCCGTTTACCTCAACCCTTGGCTGTCCTGGAAGAAGATTTGCAATTGCAGTCCCAACTACAGCATGACCAGCTTCATGCCTTGCAACCACAGCTTTCTCACAACCCTGCAACTTAGCAGTCTTCTTTTCAATCCCCTGTAACATTGATCCCAACCATCCAGAACCTCAGCACTGACGATCCAAATCAAGAACACGAAGAATTGTAATATATGTAACGGGACAAGGATTTTTAACCATCAACAACCAGGTAATGAGGAAAACTATAATCACAAGAGCAAATCTTTTATGGAAAAACAGTAAATTAGGTCAATAAGACCACCATATAGCAAATCAACTACCCCCCCCCCCCCCCCCCATCCCTCACAACAAAAAATAAATAAAAATAAAATTGTACAACATCAATAATAATAATTTAAAAAAATACGATATTAGTCATGGGATTAATTCTTTGCAGAGGCTTCACAAAAATCTTCTCCCTCCATGAAGTACATTTTGATATCCTCAGTTCCTCGCCACATTCTAATCACTTTTCATCTAGTTATGCACTATGCACCCAAAACAAAAATACAACCAAATAAAAACATCCAGGCCTGCACTCACAAAGTAAAATCAATCTAAAAAATACAAAAAGGAATAACCGGTCGTGCAACTCAAAACAGATCACATATTATAACAAAAAATTTGAAAGCCTAAAAAAAGATGGATGTGCCCTCCAAAAGATATAAAACTTCCTCCGTTACAAATTATAAGGTCATTATTGACTTTTGAAAAACAATTTGAAACATTTTCAAACTTAAAATTGAGACGATTCATTAAAATCTGTAAAATAATGAATTTTACAATGAGTACTACTTTTTAGATAGTTTACGATATTTATCATTGTATTGACTAAAATTAAAGAAATTCATGCTAATTTTAAGTTTCAAAATGTCTTGAGTTGACTTAAAAATTATCTTATATTTTGGAAGGGAGGGAGAATTTCATAACAATAAGAAAAAAATTTAGTAAAAGAACATGGGTTGTCTGTCTCCTAATAATTGACATGCAATGAGATTCTCATGCACTATGAACTACTGACTTGTTGCAAGAATGATGCAGCTGAAGAAGGTATATCTATTTGATAATAAGCAGAAAACCAGAAACGTATACAACACCATCTAACAGCTACCGAAAAGAATTAGTGTCCCAGCCACAAGAACACATGTGCATGCCCGCATGTACATTTATCTGTGCCCTATCACACAGACATGACACATAAAGAGGGAGAGAGAATTACAGCTATCGATCGCTCCACAGCTTGAATAAAATCTATTTTTTCCACTACTACTTTATTCTGTCTTCCTGCCAACAAGGCAGCTTCATTCACTAAATTTGCAAGGTCTGCCCTGCACAGCATCCAGAACCCACAAATCACTACTGAAGTGTAAACCAAAGAAGAAATTTTATAAACAAAAATTGTCAGCTATCTCACTGAATCAGAAAAAGCAGGATAATTACCCGGTGAAACCAGTGGTCATAGAAGCAATGTCAACAAGATCAACATTCTCTCCTAGCGGAAGCTCTTTCTTAGAAACATGTACTTTCAAAATAGCTTCTCTTCCAATCCTATCAGGTGTTTCTACCTATAAACCCAATTGATATAAGTCAATTCTTAGAAATTTATAAAGCACCTAAAGCGGCAGGTGACTTGCTTTAATGAAAATTCCAATATGCAGTGAGGTCATACTCCAATAAAACAAAACACAAACCATAACAACGCGATCAAATCTTCCTGGTCGGCGAAGTGCAGGATCCAAAACATCTGATCGATTTGTCGCTCCAAGAACAATCACTGCTGAGTTACTGTCAAAACCATCCATTTCCTGCAGTTTGAGTGTAAACACATGAACTATAATCCATAAACTCCACTATGTTCTGGAAGCAAAGCTACAATCTGAAGATATCTTACAGTGAGCAGCTGATTCAGAGTTTGTTCTCGCTCATCATTGCTGACAATGCGAAATTTACCATCACGGCTCTTTGCTACAGCATCTATCTGCACAGAATGGTGAAAGGAAGCTAAGAATCATCAAAGAAGATTACAAGTTTCAAGAAGAATGCCCCTCCCACCTCTTTCCAAAACAACCAAAGGAACATGAATATGAAGATAGAGAGATGGAGAGAGAATTTTAACCTCATCTATAAAAATAATTGATGGAGCCTCTTTCTTTGCCCGGGCAAAGAGATCTCGGACACGGGACGCTCCCATGCCAACGTACAATTCTACAAATTCACTTGCAGAACAGCTAATAAATGGCACTTCAGCTTCGCCCGCTACAGCCTTTGCTAAAAGAGTCTTACCTGTCCCAGGAAGACCCACCTGTAAGATAACCATAGCCATACTTACAATTCATACATCAAAACTCACATCAGAGAGCTGAACTACAACATGTATCTGTCCTTGGTAGAATGCTCTACCAATACGAACATTCATACAAGCAGTAACTTGCATGGCAACAACTTCTAGGTTGTAAAACCAAAACATCCTAGTGAAGATAAATTTTAGCCTAAGTAAGAACATTCTACTTAATGTGCAGCTATTTACAACAAAGAGATAAAAAGAGGAAGAGAACATGCAAAATAGATTATATAGACCACATTATAAATACATTTAGGTAATTAGAAGTGCGATCTTTTACCAGTGTTCTAAAAATCTCCGCCTAGGTTCGATTAATCCCCACCTATGTGCTAGGCCCCCTGGTGCCTAGCCTAGGCCTATGGCGAAGAAAAAATTCCTTCAGAAAATTAGGCGGGACTAAACGGGCAAGACGAAAAAATTAGAGTTGCAATTGCTTTTATTTTTATTTTAATAACTAAGCTACAAAACGACATCGTGAGAGTGGATAATGAAGTTGAGGGTTGTTTGAGCCTTACTTGAGAGGCGGTTGGTGAATCATTCAGAATAGATAGCGTGCTAGAGCTTAGGAGAAATAATAAAAATGTTAGAGTAAGAGAACTCCATAAAGAATATTTTTTGTCTGAGGAAAAGGAAGACGAAGAGTATGAGTGTGAGTCCGATGGGGACATTATCTTGGAGGGATATGGAGAAAAATAGTTAGAGATATAGAGGGATATGAAGATGATGACTATTAGTTTGTATTTTTTATTATTTGTTTGTGTTTGAACTTTGAACAATTACATGTTTGTGTTTGAACTTTGACATTGGCAATATGGATATATGTTTGAACTTTAAACAAATACCTTTATTATATATTGCTTTGCTTTATATTATTATTTTGTTTGGATAAATGTAAGATAAAATATTAAAATTGACTAAAAATAAAAAAAACCTACCTAGGCGCTAGTCCCCCCCCCCCCCCCCCCCCCCCCCCCCCCCCCCGCGGGTGGGCTGCTCATCTAGTGCCTTCTAGAACATTGCCTTTTACATAGAATAAAATTGGTGCTGCTTGATAAATCTAAAAAATAATGTTATGATTTTTATCTAAAAAAGTAAAGCTGAAGAATTTACACCTAGCGAACATAAAATATCAGCTACTTAAGGATTTTCATTTTTGCGTGGCAGATCTTTGTGCTGTTATCCAAGATACCTAATGGAAAACCATTAAAAAATTTCATTTTCAGCATAAAACTGCCCGTCGAACAGACCTACCAATCCTGCATCTAAATCCCATATGGCACAGAAGTGCTGGCATAGACGCTGCTTAATACAAAGCTTAAGGTCTCAGGTCATGACCTTTTCATTGAATTTGTTTACAAGAAAGCTTTATCCTATTCTGATCAGCAAGCACCCAAAACTCACCAGGAGAACACCACGGGGAGGACGCGCACCGACTCGAAGATACCTGTCTGGATTCCTTAGGAACTCCTACAGTGGTAAACATCATTTCGTGAATGAGAATGAGCCTCTATAACAACAGGGAAAGAGGGAAAGAAAAGAAAAACTACAAACGAGTGCCAAGTAATATTGGTAAAGTTGAGTAAGGTCTGACATACCACAATTTCTTCAAGCTCCTCCTTAGCCTCATCAACGCCGGCAACATCAGCAAATGTGATACTTTCCCCCTGTTCAGAGACTTTTGCTCCACCAGAGCCCCCAGACTTGCGATTCCTAAGCTGACCAGCAGAATGCTGTACATGAATCAAGTAATCACTCAAAACCATTCATAGGAAGCAATTGCATTAGTGCCAATGAGCAAGTGAATAGAAGTTGATCCACACCTGAGAGAAGCTAAAAGGGAAACGTTGAAGAAGCCCTGCCAGCACAGCGACATAAAACAAAGATATCTGCAAGCATTATTTAAAACAAGGTCAATCATACTTAAAATCTCAAGATAATACAATGTACACTACAAGAATGTAGTAGCAACTTATTTGTACATAAAATATACTCCCTCCATTCCAAAATATAGGATCAATATTGACTTTTTGAAGTTAATTTGATATCTTTTCAAATTCAAAATGATATGGTTTCATTTAGTTGTAGACAATACAATTATGAAAACTGTAAGATATCTAAAATGTACTATTAATTATAAAATATATTTTTTCAAAAGTTAAATGAATCACATCAATTTTGAATGTGGAAATATCTCAAATTGACTTTAAAAAGTCCAACTTGATATTAATTCGGATATACAATAAATTAATAACCAGAAATATGCCAAACTTGATGATTCCACTGGGCAGCATGAAACACCTGACATATATGACTGTTCAAGCTTCCCCCTTGGATATGCTTGTTTGCAATATTAAGGAGAGGATAGCACTATTTACTCCTTTAAGATTTTAATCCCACGTCTGTTTCTAAATTTGTACAATGGACTAGTAGTCATACAATAATATAATACCCAAAATGAAGGACTATTTAATCTTCCCCTCCCCCTAGGTACTAAATAATCTCACTTAAATGACCTTAGCAATAAAAAATTTAGGACAAAATACCCTTATTCTAGTTACCTCAAATATAGTCCCCTATAAACTAATAAATGGTTATTTTTTAAAAGGATAAAATAGTGATAGTATACCCTTATTTTAATTATCTCACATATCATCCCCTCTAAACAAACACATCGTTATTTTTAAAAAGGATAAAATAGTGATAGTATTATCAACCCAAGGAGTCGAGGACTATATTCCGTGGTATTGTACTCCCTTGAAAACAGTCCTTGCAACCAAACATAGCCTTGGAGTAAAGCGGAAAAAGCTACAACATAATCATGGGAAGGAAGGAAAAGACGGAGAATAAAAAACAATGGCCATGAAACCTAATAAAGAAAAAAGATGATATAAAAAATGATATCTTTCTTTACATTCAATATTCTATTTAATTTTCTCTTAAAAATGATATATAATTGAGAAATTGCTGAAAAGGCACGTGTACTTTCAATTTACATTTATTTCCTCAGAAATTACCCCCATAACTGGCATTACACATTGGGCTATCGTACAATGTGAATTTCACTTCATTATTCTACTTCCTATGGAAAAGGGTAAGGGTGGCAAGTGGGGAAGGCAATAAGAGTATCAGTATCACTGCAAGTTACAACAATTGTATATACAACACAGACAAAATTGCTAGATGGGCACAATATTATCAATTCTCAGCCAGAACTGACGCTAGGAATCACATTTGATGAATTTCACATTATTTTGCTAGCTGTAACGAATTTTCTCCAATAAGTAACAGGAGAATAAAAGAGTTTAACTTTAAAATTATGATTCTAATGTTATCAAACTAAAATTCCATAGAAAGAATATTTAAACAATGAAATATAAGGATGTTAAATACCTACAAATACATACATATATATATATATAAGAAAATATAATGATACAGTTACCAATATACACCACTTTTATCTCTGTTATAATACGTTAAGGTATGTTATTATCATTATTAGTGGTAAAGCAGCACAAGGTAAGCACCATTATTTGTGCTGATATCTAGAGTAAGTTATAATCTTTATGACTAGTAAAGAAGCACAAGTCAAGTACATTTATTTGTACCAAGTCTCTACAAATAAAAACAACTTTGAGCAGCGATCCAGGTGTAATAACACAGGCATGTCTTTCATAAAGCAGAATGTAAAACTATGATATACAAGATTGTCTAACTTGTTTGACTATGAAGTTTTATCCTTGCATCCCCCCCCCCCCCCCCCAATCCCCGAATTAATATTCTACCTATCCTGCAAAGCTAGCCGAACTTTTGTTTTTGGATTTTTTAATGCAAATTGTAAGACATTTAAAAAAACATAATTATAAATTTTATTTTCAATATATTTTTAATGCAGTTGCATTTACAATAAAATAAAATTAGAAGATTTCAATACTAGGGCAACAGATGTTAGCAATGGAGCAGTTTGCCTCGTGTATCTTTGAGTTTATGTAAGAATGTCTATTTATCGGGGCAAGTAAATAAATTTTCTTTAGGTTAAAAATAAGCTTGTGGTTGAGCTATATTATCCTCTAACTACTGATAACCAAATCAGTAAAGTTTCAACGGCTTATGCATACATTATTGCAAGTTTTCCTCAAATCAACTTTTATTTATATTCATGACCCATTCAAATGCTAACCAAATATAGCACCAGAAATAAAACAAAAACTTACCAAGGCAGAATTCAAGAATCCCCCAGACCTTTTATCAGGCGACCCAAACTCAACATCATTTTCAAGCATCTTTTCATACGGAGTCTTGATATCAGTGGGACGAGTTGTCGTGTAAACAACTCTCTTCGTTGGAGCCACACTCTTTAACAACAATTCCGAATCGTGCAACTTACTAGCACTCCCCACTTCACTCTCCAATTCTTCAGCTTCAGACTTCAATTTAAACACAATATGAACCCCATCAACTTCAACTTTCTGAACCTGATTGCTATTAATCTTACTCAAAAAATCACTGTAAGGTACGCTAACCAATGTTGTCTGAGTCCTGGACTCAGAACCCGGCAACGGAATCCCCGGTCTAAGTAACCTCATAACAAACATTACAATCCCTAATTGCAACAATACTATACCTATTTCTTGCGCCTGAATTATCGGCTGCCACCGCCATTTTCCGCCTTTCCCCCACCATCCACCTTTCCCTTGTTTCTCTCTCCTCGAAGTACTTGAGCTGGAGTCGGAACCCGTACCAGAAGAATTTTTACTCACTCCTTTATTTTCAGTGCCTTTTGTTTCCTTCTTTTCGGTAGTAGAATCACTGTCGTGTTCGCACGAACTATTGGCTCGAATTCTACTACCTTGATTCTTTAAAAAGTCACCACAAATATCAAATTTCTGTGGACTTTTCGAAAACCTAGTTTGTCTGTACAGATTATTTGGACGTAAAGATGAGGAATTTGCGACGAAAAGCTTCGGCTTGTATTGTAAAACCCTAAATCGATCGCGAAAAAAGGTGTATTTGTACATATGTTTTGGATTGTTGTTTGAATTTACATAGATTTGGGTGTGAATTATTGGTCGTAGAGGTTCAATTGCTGACATTTTTGAAACCCTAGAAATCAAAGAAAATAAAACTTGCGAGTATGTAAGAATGCATCCCACGTCGCCAAGAAGAGAAAGAGAAGGTTCAGAGAGAGATGTGGGCCGTTGGATTTGTAGCTTCGTAAATATTGACCGTAGGATTAGCGCGAGTGGGTGTTTTGTATTATCCGTGTTTGCGTTAGGTCCGCAAGGGAATAAAGATTCGATTGGCAATTCAGCACGTGTTTGGAAGATGGAGGGAAATGCATCGCGGGAACAGACAACACACATTCTATCTACTCATGTCGCAACCGACCGACCACACGTTTACATGCCAAGCTAGTTACTATATTTTAAAATAAAATATTTTTAAAATTAAAATAAAATAATTCATTTAAATTTTTTAAAACAATTAATACTACTATTTATGGTCCTTTTAATAATTTATATTATTTATAATATTCTTAATATAATTGAAAAAATTACTCGTATCAATTTTAGTTTATTTTTAAAAATATAGCACTCCACTAATTTTATATTTTAAAAAAAATAAAATATTAATTTTGCTCAAATTGCAGGATTGCATATTTTTGTATTATTAAAAAGAATGATATTATATTTTGAAATCACATAATATTGTAAAGAGAATATTATTGGGCTTGCTATTTAAACATGAATTCCTTCTAGATAAAGTTGAGGTGACCTCTATTACATCTTTTATGTAATTTTTTCTATTATACATTAATAATAAAAATATTATATTTAATAACAAAATAATATTTATCATAAATAATTATGTCAATCAATATTTTTGTCACTATTATTAACGCTATATATATATATATATATATATATATATATATATATATATCACCACCCTTTATTATTGTCCAACCTTTTTTATGTTTTTGCCTATATTAAGTAATGCAAGAAAATAGGAAGAAAAATACTACAGTAGACAGGTCCTGAATTTGAGGAGCTAACGACGCGACCAGCCGAAGAAAGATTTCTAAAATTAACAACCCAAAAGAGCAGAGCAGAGACCCCTCAGACTATTCAATTCCTGGTAAAACTCACAAACCCTTGTCATAAATTGTCAATTGCATTTTATTTTGCATAATTCCTCCCAAATTTATCATAACCGGTAAATTCCCATTCTGTTATAACTTGATTTTTTACACATTGTATGATCTTGAAATGAGGGTCTCTCCCTTTCTCTCTAATCTCTTCTCTTCCTCCCCATTATTTCTGTTTAATTAGTTTCTTAGTGTTCTTTCAATGATCATGCTGAAATTTTTTTATTTTTTGATAGGGGTTCTATGTACATAGATTATTATTTAATTCTATAGCAATCATTTTTGTTGAACGGTGAAAAATCACACTGGTAAAAGTTTTCCAAAGAAATAGACATGGCTGTTGATACAAAGAGTATTCAAAATTGTTTATGGAAAGTTCTTAAACTTTCAATGAAAACTTGTTATAATTTTGTAAAGAAATATCCGGCTCTTTCTTCTGTTTCAATATTATTTTTCCTTCTGTATATGTTTCTTCCTTCGGTCTTCACCTTTTTAATTTACTCTTTGCTTGTTCTTGTCGTAGCTGTTGTTGTTTATAGAGTCTATAAATGTATAAATTATGAACGGACTGAAAATGTCAAAGGCTATAAGAAGAATGATGAGAACCCTTCAATTGTTAGAGATGATCCCGATGTGGCTGAAAATGTTAGCGTTTCGGCTCATGATCAATCAGTTAGACGAAGAAATGCCAAGGAGAAAGATAAAGAAGATCATACACGGGCCGACATTGGGGACAAAAGCATGGTATATTCCACAAGATTTAACGATGTTTTGATTGATAAAAGTGCAGTGGTAGAGGAAAATCTGAAGGAAATTAGAGAGGTGAAGGTAGATTCTGTAAATGACAGTGCCGAGTGTTCTTTGTCTAATGCTTCCCAATGTGTTAGGCCTCCATCTAATTTTGGTTGTGGTGAAGGGTCCAAAAAAATTTCTGGTGGTAAAGGAGAAACAGTAGGAGAAAGTTCAGAAGACTCAGAAGGCGAAGAAGATGCACGTGAAGATAGAAATAAGGTTGTAGAATGGACTGCTGATGATCAAAAGAATCTAATGGATCTTGGGGATTCCGAGATAGAAAGGAACAAAAGGCTGGAGAATCTAATTGCAAGACGAAAAGCTAGGAAATTATTGAGTCTTCAGGTCAGAAATACACTGATGAGCTCAGGCAACAATAACTCTCGTGATCCAATTGCTTCCATTTTGGTGCGGAGAAACAACCCTTTTCTTCCCAACGATTCCAGCAATCCGACTTCACCCATACCTGGTTCAGCTCCTTCTGTTTTGTTACCAATGCATAATCCGTTCGACCTTCCTTATGACCTGCAAGAGGAAAAGCCCAATCTGATGGGCGACAGTTTTCACAAAGAGTTCCTGGCAGATCACCAGAAGGACATGATGTTCTGCAGGCATGAGAGCTTTAGTTTGGGTTCTTTCTTTCCCATGCAAGACCGATATGAAACATTCTTTAATGAATTTCCATTAAAACAGAAAGCTCCAGAGATATCTGAAAACTCCAGAATAGGAAGTCAATTAGGTAAAATAAGGTCTACTTTTTCCCCTCCATATTGTGATGTGCAATTCATTTAATTTCTGTTACATAACGACGGTAGTTCAATTACCTTGCAGATAAGAAAGATGTTGACAAGCTAATTGAAAATGAATCATCTCAAGAAAGTGAGGCAATATTTAATGGTGGCAGTGCTGAAGATCACACCACACAACAAGCCTCTGAACGGGCATTTGACTTGGTTGATGTTCAAAATGAGGAAGATAGAAGTGAAGTGGAGGCAAAACAACTAGATGAAAATATCAATGATGGATCAAGCTCATCATCTTCATCAGAAGAGAATGTACAGATCTCCGAGACAAACAAAGATGCAATTTTAAGATCCCTTAGTTTCTTAACTCGGAAGAACACAGCTGAAGATAAATATGATAATGGTCGAGCAAAAGACGATTCATATGATATTTTTTATAAGACAAGAACAAGGGACCCCTTCTTTTATGATAATAAGGAGATGCATCATGCTCCTAGCAATTCTTTAGCTTCAGACATGCAGGTGGAGATCTCAGAAGTTAGTTCACCTCAGAGCATTTCATCCCCTGATGACGAATCTTTAATGCGTCATGAGTGCATGAAAAAAGAGATTACTTCTGACAGTGAGGAAATGTGTGCGGTTTCTTCTCACCTCTCTGGAGTAGATGAACATGAATCAAAATCAAGAGAAGTACATGAAGTCAGTGAGCAAGACATCATTGAAGTTGGGTTCTCGAGAATAAACCATAAGTCAGATTCTATTACATGTGACATTCCAGAAAAAGTTGTTGAACAAGATTCATCTTCACCTTCAAAGACTGACTTGCCTGAGAGCATTCAAGCCCATGCCATGGATTTCAAGCCAGAACATCCTTGTGCTTCTGATTCTTTAGATGCATCTTCAAATTTTCTTGAATTTGAGAAAGCACAAAATTCGACAAAAGAAGTGGCTGCTCACACATCTCCTCCTATTAATTCTGAAAAACCAGAGGTCAGTCAGTTTATCTGTTTCTCTTACAACAATAGGGACTTAGAAGTGGTGGATAAAATTAATAACACAGAGTTTGCTCTTTCAGTTTTGACAATTAAATTTATTCACAAAAATTGAAAAAGATAGTAATAGGTTTTTGTTATCTTTCTTGACTATTAATTTATTTATTTTTTTAACATGAAACCCCACACATACTTGCGCATCTTCCTCAATATTATTCTGATTACATGTGGAAAATACATTTTGAGATCTTTATAGAAGGAACAGATATATTAAAAAATGAAGTAATTGTACAGTTGTATTGATAGTGCACCTCGTATTGAATAGGAACTAATTCCTCAGGAAATCAACATCGTTAATGAATCTGTATACCATAACTACAATGGCAAGGAGAGTTTGAGCAGTCCTGTGGCTACAGCACAACTGACAATACCAGCTGAGGAAACTGATTACAAATTTGTCAAAGATACGGATGCAATGTTCGACAAACTTTCTGACTTGGCTTCTTCTAAAGCATCAGAGCAAAATGACAATTCATTTGTTCCATTTGCTAATGAAGATGTGAGTACTTTCCTTATTTAGTTTCTTATTTTGTATATCTTGGCCTTGCTGTTTCACATGATTAAGCCCAAAATATAATGGCTGGATCATTTTGTTTCTTCCTCCTTTTATATGTTGAGAATTTTAAAAAATACTTTTTGTTATTATTATGAAAATAATTGAGGGAAATAGCTATGTAATTCCTCACGGAAAAAGAAAATTAATTTGGCTGATTGGCAATTTACTATGAATAGGATCCATCCGTTTATCATCAGAAGCCCAGCCAAGAAGCCGATATAAGTTATCCTGTTGACAAATCTGTGAGCATTGATAATGAAGCGAAAATTAACTCCGACTCTGTTAAAGATACTGAAGGTGAGGTTGAATTATTGATCAAGCATGTGGATTTGTTGGAACCAACAAATTCTTCCAGTTCAAAATCCATTGAAGATACTGAAGAAAATCCTAGAAACGTAGATGCCAAAAAAGTTGTTGTTAGCCCATCAAAAGCTACGGAAGAGAACAAGAACTCATGCTGGTGTGATGTCGCAAGCACCCAAAAAATAAAATCTTACTTTGGAAAAATAAATATGTAGTAGTGCAAGTAAGAGTCGATCCCACAGAGAATGATTATTTAATTTTATGTTTTGTAAATAAGAATTGGGGGGTTTTGTAATTAAAGAAATACTTTAAAATAAACTAATTAAAATAATTATGCAAGAAATAAATATAAATAAAAAGTCTTGGTTTAAGTTAATATCCACCATCAAGAATTTACAACTGATCACTGATGCAAGAATAACTCAATTAATATTTTGAAGATTCACCGTAGAAAGAACTACTCGCAGGTGGAATAATTTTTCTCCTCTCTCCTTAATTTTAGATAAGTAGAGCCACGTGGTCTAAATACCCTTACTATTAAACAACCTCCGGCACGTGCTAAAGATTTAATTTTAATAGCAGCATAAAGAATTAGAGAGATCGTTGAACTAAACAACACAAGCCACGTGTTTGCATTTAATTTAGATGAATATTCTTCCTAAGATAAAATAATCTTTTGATCTGCAAAACAATTATTAAACTTAGTTGCTTCACAAATAGCAGTAGATTAATATGAATAATAAACTAGTAGCGCTCCTAGCAATTAAACAAATCAATCATAAAATTAAGCATAGAAGAATATTCAATAATCAAAATATAAATCGAACAATTAAAATAAATTAGATCTCACAGTGTATAAATCTTGATAGCTTCAATCACTTAAACCAAGAAAAATAAATTAACTACTCATAAATATAAAGAACACTAAATAATAGAAGAGAGAATTTTATTCTAAGAAAAGTTGTATATTACAATGTATCTCAAGCCCTCTATTTATAGGCTTCATAAACCTCCTAACTTGTCCAAACCCTAATAGGATTTACAATTAAAAATAAAAGAAAAGTAAAATAATTATTTTCCTAACCCTAATTGGAAGTGTAAATAAAATATTAAAAATAAAATAAAGAATTATTGCTTCCTTTTCCAAATTAAAATCGGATTTTTATTCTACTGATTTGTTGCATTGCAGTGTAGGAAATCCAAAATAAGGAAGGAAAAAGGAACTGCCAGCCGCCAGCCAATCATGAAGAGAGAGAAAAAGGACCGCAGCACGCGCGCCAGCCGCCTTTTCCTTCTTTACCGTTGGCGCGTGGACTACACGCGCCCGAAACAACTGAAACCGGTCGCGCAATGCGCGGACTGCTTTTGATTTTTCCTAGACCAAAACGGCGTCGTTTTGATGCGCACGCCAATTCCTTCGCCGCGCCATGCGCGGTCGCCAGTGTTTCCGGTTAATTACCATTCTGTCATCTGATCTTTGCAGATTTTACAAATTTGCCCCCAAAGCTTATTTTCCTACAAAATAAAATAAATAAAAATAATATAAAAATACTAAAAATCCTAAAAATACATAATAATAAATAAAACACCTAAAACACTAAAAATAAATAAAAACACATAAATAAAAAGAAATATAAAATTACTATAAAATTACCTAAATTAACATAAATTAATTAAAATCCTATAAAACCTATTAAAATCAAAATAAACTAGATAATTAAACATTTAAGCACACAATAAATATAAAAACTAAGTATTAGGGCATAAAAATATCATATAATTTAGCCCTATCAAATACCCCCACACTTAGCTTTTTGCTCGTCCTCGGGCAAAACAAAAATAAAAACTATAAAAATAAAACTAATAACCAAACAACTTACTTGAGCAACAGAGCAATATAAATTTCAACATCAGCCTCAAAGATTTTTTAAAATGATAACTCAAAGAAAATTTGAAAATCATGCAAAATCTAGAATTTTAACATATTTATTAATTCTACTTTACTCAAGACCTTTTGTGTGTGTGTGAACCCAAATGTATCAAACTAATTAAAACTCAGATAAGTTTCGGTTATTAATTACCTTATAAAAGACATACAATAAAATTCAAAATACTTATTTTTCTCATCACTTACAGATAATACAGACAAATATAAATCAGAAGATCAAAAGGTTTTTAATTAATGAAGCACACTAGGATTATCAATATCAATTTTTTCACATATATTTTTTTTCTTTTTTTTTTTTTTTTTTGAATGGGTGCATTTTATGCTCCATCTCATTTTCTTTCTTCATTTTTTCTCACGGTGAGTGCATTTTATGCTCCATCTCACATGCGAGTGCGTTTTACGCTCCATCTCGCTTTTTCATGTGTTTATGAGTGAGTGCGTTTTACGCTCCATCTCAACCCACCACAAGATTTTTCTTTTCAATAATAATCCTAGAAAAATTACCTAAATCATCTCTTCCAAATTATATTTTGCCTTATATTTCACTTCAAATAATGATCAAATAAGATATAGAGTTCAAAAATATCTTCCATAAACATTTAACCATATAAACTTTCTCTTAATTAAAACTAGCTCAAACAAATGGATGTAAGTGCATAAAAAGTTAAAAAATCTCAAACAAAGTAATAATCAATAAAAAGTCAAAATTCAAATTAAGCAAAAATTTATCATTTTTCCAAGAGTTATTAAATAAAAACCAAAATTTTTATCATTGGCTAAAAATTAAAATCTAATTAACTCATTGCTCAAGTGACACATCCTAAAAATAAATAAAAAAACTACCCCATTTTCGTAGAAAACACGGTTACACTTAGCATGTGCAACAAGCCTTTAAACCCCAAGGTTACCCCAAGTGGACGAGTTTTGTCTCGTGAGGGTTTGCAGTGAATTTACCCACAAAATTCAAAATTTCAAAATTTTTAAAATTTCCTAAAATTTGCAAAATATGGCCTAAAAATAACAAAAATCCTAAATCTCTTCCCCCACACTTAAAATTTACATTGTCCCCAATGTAAAATAAATGCAAAGAAAAAGGCACAAATAATTATAAAAAGAAAAAGGAAAAGAAATGCAAATCTGTTTTCTTTGGGTTGCCTCCCAAGCAGCGCCTTTGTTTATTGTCATTGGCTCGACAGCATGCTTAAACACTACGTCACTCCAACTTCATGAATTTTGAGTACCCCATCCATTACGTCATTCTTTATCGGTAGATTCAGTCTCCCTTGCACGTGACATAAACGTTTTACTCCCTCTTCAACGAACAAGTATTTAAGATGATTGCAGAGAGTCTTTATATTCGGAATGGGATCCTGCAAAATAAAAGATAAAGAGGTATTATGAGTAACAGGTAATGGAATGGAATGTGCTACATAATTATCTAAAATCACTGGCATGGAATTTAATGGAGCTTCAGCCTCTCTCAAATCTTGTTTCAGCTCATTTTCTTCTTCCTCCTTGTCTAACAACAAATTGTTAGTAATCGCAATATCCAACTCTTCCTTCTTTGTTTCCTTAACAATTTCCTCCACCTTAGGCATGTCATCATCAAAAAGAACATCATCGTCTACATTAACACTTTCCGCTTCTTTGATGTTATTTTCTTTCTCTTGCTTCGGTGGAGATACTGTCTCTTCTGGATTGTCTACATCGTTACCACTGCTTAACACTTGTGCACTTGTATTCTCCGTTGGATTATTCATCGTTTGAGAAGGTACTTGCTCAGAACTTTGCCCCTCCAATTGATCGATTGTCGTTTGTCCCATTGAAGTACCCAAATGTTGAATAATTGTATTATTTTCTTGAATACGTGCCTGCATGTCTTGTTGAAATTGCAAATTATCCTGTCGTAATTGTAAAGTGTTAGCTTCCATTAATTTAAGCATATCTTCTATAGACATATCAGAATAAAGTGATTGGTCCTGTTGTTGTTGGGTATACGGCAACGGCGCCAAAATTTGGTGTGATGTCGCAAGCACCCAAAAAATAAAATCTTACTTTGGAAAAATAAATATGTAGTAGTGCAAGTAAGAGTCGATCCCACAGAGAATGATTATTTAATTTTATGTTTTGTAAATAAGAATTGGGGGGTTTTGTAATTAAAGAAATACTTTAAAATAAACTAATTAAAATAATTATGCAAGAAATAAATATAAATAAAAAGTCTTGGTTTAAGTTAATATCCACCATCAAGAATTTACAACTGATCACTGATGCAAGAATAACTCAATTAATATTTTGAAGATTCACCGTAGAAAGAACTACTCGCAGGTGGATCTTCAAAATATTAATTGAGTTATTCTTGCATCAGTGATCAGTTGTAAATTCTTGATGGTGGATATTAACTTAAACCAAGACTTTTTATTTATATTTATTTCTTGCATAATTATTTTAATTAGTTTATTTTAAAGTATTTCTTTAATTACAAAACCCCCCAATTCTTATTTACAAAACATAAAATTAAATAATCATTCTCTGTGGGATCGACTCTTACTTGCACTACTACATATTTATTTTTCCAAAGTAAGATTTTATTTTTTGGGTGCTTGCGACATCACACCAAATTTTGGCGCCGTTGTTGTTGGGGATATGGTTGTATGTATTGTTGATAGCTTGAAAAATTCTGATTTGCGGCCGGATTCATTGGTGGATTCTCATAGCCAAAATTAGAATGATCCATCCATCTTGAATTATACGCGTTTGAATAGGGATCATATCTCCATTGGGGTTGACCAGGAAAACCACTTGCTATATTGGCTTGCTCATAGGACTCCTCTCGAAGAATGGGGCACATATTAGTCGGATGTCCTACCACCGCACAAATCCTACAAGCTTCCATTCGTTGTGTACGATCTGCAACCATTTGATAAACAAGAGAAGTTAAGGTATCAATTTGTTGCTCAAGAGAAGAAATAGTTACCTCATTGGCATAATCATGCCTCACTTCCATCCTTAACCTGCACAACTCAATTTATTATGAAAAACTAAAATAATAAAATCTAACAAAAATTAATAAATTAAAATACAGTTGACAAAAGCACAAAATTAAATTTAAATCATTCCCCGGCAACGGCGCCAAAATTTGGTGTGATGTCGCAAGCACCCAAAAAATAAAATCTTACTTTGGAAAAATAAATATGTAGTAGTGCAAGTAAGAGTCGATCCCACAGAGAATGATTATTTAATTTTATGTTTTGTAAATAAGAATTGGGGGGTTTTGTAATTAAAGAAATACTTTAAAATAAACTAATTAAAATAATTATGCAAGAAATAAATATAAATAAAAAGTCTTGGTTTAAGTTAATATCCACCATCAAGAATTTACAACTGATCACTGATGCAAGAATAACTCAATTAATATTTTGAAGATTCACCGTAGAAAGAACTACTCGCAGGTGGAATAATTTTTCTCCTCTCTCCTTAATTTTAGATAAGTAGAGCCACGTGGTCTAAATACCCTTACTATTAAACATCCTCCGGCACGTGCTAAAGATTTAATTTTAATAGCAGCATAAAGAATTAGAGAGATCGTTGAACTAAACAACACAAGCCACGTGTTTGCATTTAATTTAGATGAATATTCTTCCTAAGATAAAATAATCTTTTGATCTGCAAAACAATTATTAAACTTAGTTGCTTCACAAATAGCAGTAGATTAATATGAATAATAAACTAGTAGCGCTCCTAGCAATTAAACAAATCAATCATAAAATTAAGCATAGAAGAATATTCAATAATCAAAATATAAATCGAACAATTAAAATAAATTAGATCTCACAGTGTATAAATCTTGATAGCTTCAATCACTTAAACCAAGAAAAATAAATTAACTACTCATAAATATAAAGAACACTAAATAATAGAAGAGAGAATTTTATTCTAAGAAAAGTTGTATATTACAATGTATCTCAAGCCCTCTATTTATAGGCTTCATAAACCTCCTAACTTGTCCAAACCCTAATAGGATTTACAATTAAAAATAAAAGAAAAGTAAAATAATTATTTTCCTAACCCTAATTGGAAGTGTAAATAAAATATTAAAAATAAAATAAAGAATTATTGCTTCCTTTTCCAAATTAAAATCGGATTTTTATTCTACTGATTTGTTGCATTGCAGTGTAGGAAATCCAAAATAAGGAAGGAAAAAGGAACTGCCAGCCGCCAGCCAATCATGAAGAGAGAGAAAAAGGACCGCAGCACGCGCGCCAGCCGCCTTTTCCTTCTTTACCGTTGGCGCGTGGACTACACGCGCCCGAAACAACTGAAACCGGTCGCGCAATGCGCGGACTGCTTTTGATTTTTCCTAGACCAAAACGGCGTCGTTTTGATGCGCACGCCAATTCCTTCGCCGCGCCATGCGCGGTCGCCAGTGTTTTCGGTTAATTACCATTCTGTCATCTGATCTTTGCAGATTTTACAAATTTGCCCCCAAAGCTTATTTTCCTACAAAATAAAATAAATAAAAATAATATAAAAATACTAAAAATCCTAAAAATACATAATAATAAATAAAACACCTAAAACACTAAAAATAAATAAAAACACATAAATAAAAAGAAATATAAAATTACTATAAAATTACCTAAATTAACATAAATTAATTAAAATCCTATAAAACCTATTAAAATCAAAATAAACTAGATAATTAAACATTTAAGCACGCAATAAATATAAAAACTAAGTATTAGGGCATAAAAATATCATATAATTTAGCCCTATCACATGCCCTGAAATAAAAATTCAAGAATTTCAAGAACCAAAGCTAGATGAGGTCATAGACCAACCAAAGGCAGCTGATGCTAAAGATAACTTAGAAGCCATAAAAGCTGTTGAAGATGAATCCAAAACTTGGACACAAGATGAAGCAATTTTCGACCTGAAGCAAAAGGAGTTAAAGGATGATATGAGCAATCCAGTGGGTCATCTGGAAGTAAAGGTAAATTAATATGCCAATAGATTGTTTTTTCATTTGCACACACACACACACACACACACACACACACACACACATATATATATATATATGCACACACACACACAAGAAAACATACACATTATATAAGTAGATCCCGGAGGCTCCTTATGGTTGAACAGGATGGAAAAAATAGATTTAGGAGTGCCCTACTCAAATTAGTTTTAGTATAAAAAAATTTATATTCTTTACCTATCTTCATCCCGTGAAACAGATGAAAGATAAATTTTCTGTTATCAAAAAGCATTACATTCGGTTTTTTTTTTCTTTTTCTTTGTCTAATGCAACAAATTTTATTTTATTTATAATCTTCTTATATACATATCACACTAGCATATTATATTCCCTAAAAAATTAATTTACTTCTTTGAAGCATTTTCCTATAAAAGAATAATCACTAAAATGTGTTCTGTTTCAACTTGACACTGACAGGAACCATTAGATCCTCCTGTAGGAAGGTCCACTGAGGAAGGCAATATAATTTTCAATCGTAACGAACCTGTAATCAGTGCATCGGATGACAAGGAATTAAATCATACCGTAGAAGCAATGTAGAAATATCTAAAGGACTGATCAGAGCATGGTATGTTCTTGAATCCTCAGAAACTGCTGTACGATTAGAAGTTACTCCAGTTAGGTCATCATGAGAAGTAGAGGAAGATCAAATTTAAGCAACATTAAAGCCTAAGAGTTGGAAAAATTAGGTTATGAGTTGATAGTTTAGATGACAGAGTAGCAAAGTGATTCTAAAGACTTGCTTAAAGCTGATGTCGAGTTGATTAAATCTGTCAACCGCAAAATTTTCTTGTAGAATTTTTCTAGTCAATGGAACTCCAGGCAGGGAGATCCAATTGTAGAGATGACAACAGATTGTAGCCTGCATGCAGTAGCTTGTCTTTGTTAGTTTAAAACCAGTCAATGAAGCTGTCTCCTCAGACTTTGCAGCGCAATAGATGTGGCTTCATCTTTCGAGTTTCGAGCAGGCAGCAGGGCAATTATTACAGGAAAAATGTTTTCGATTGTTACAGGAAAAACAAAAACAAAAAAGGTACTTATTTAGTATGCACCGGAAAAGGAGGATTTTGATGCTGCCTGCCATGTATTGATAGCTTGTTTTGTTGTAACTATGATGCATATTATTTACTTGTTTTTAATTTTTTTTACTTTTCTGTAGCAGTTTCTGAAGTACTTGATTGATGAGAGATTAGAATGTAATGCCCACAAAAGATCCCATATCTTAAATCATATCAAAAAATTTACCTGCTTTCATATATTTTCAGTTTTTGCATCTGTATTGTTGGAGTTTTCAAAAGAACCTGAAGAGGGTCATTTTAACCCTCTTGGGTATATCCCGCTAATATCATGCGGACCCTTTGAATTATATATACTTATCGTAAGAGTGACTAATCTTTGATGTTATTTGAATTACGAGACTTTATTTTAAAGACACTTGTTATCAGTTTTGTTTTCGATACTACTATAAATAATTCTATCTTTGTTCCGTCAAAAAAGAAACTCCTTTTTATAAAAATCCTACAAAAAATGAGAATCATAAAAAATATTTTTGTCATTAAATGTCTAAAAGAATTTTTATCTATTGAAATTTTGATTAAAAAAATCCAAATGTTCATAAAATGATAAAAAAAAGTATCAGGTTACTTTTATTTTTGAAATAATTATGCTATTCAATATAATAAATAAGTCGACTGATATCAATTTTAATTATGTTATTCACAATTATAAAAATATAGTGTGTTAGATGGAATTAAAGGAAACATAAAATGGAGGGGATCCAATTCTAAAAATTTGACTCTGAGACCAAAATTTTGAGATCACCCCTTACATTATCATAACTGGTTTGCATCCAGGTTCATAAGGTTAATTTAAAAAGGTTACTTGCAAAATATTTTGAAATAATAATTAGAATTCTAACAAGGCGTTGAATACTACTCCATTCGTCCCAAAAGTATTTTGACTTCTTAATTAAATTTATAAAACCTTGACTTTCAAATTGCAATGAAGATGAACAGGGCTTTTAGTGCTGCGCTACATACTCAATTCACGTTCTCATGGCGGTTCAAGGGATTATTGTATCATGAAATGTCTCCGTCGTGTATTTTAGTTATCAAAAATAATAATAATAATTAATTATTTAATATTAATTATCTGTGTGTAAAGAAGAGTGTCTAATCTTGTCATTCCTTTCTTAATTCGATAATGGAATATGTCCCATCCGTAGCACAGTAGGTGGGGGACTACTTTACGGAGTAGTTTTTCAAAAACATTAAACAAAAAAAAACCATCTTGAGAACGGTTGAACGGTTTCAGTTAAAGCCATCTTGAGACACAAGCCGAACCAAATCGTTATTATTTTAAATTAAAAAATATAAAATTTAAAATTTAAAAATTATAAAATTAAAAAATCGAAATTAGTTTGGCCGATTTGATTTGTTTTTTCAAAAAATCGAAATCGACCAAACCGATTGAACAATTTAAAATTATAATATAATTTATATATTTTTCTAATAAATATTTATTTTATATAATTATATATTTATTATATGTTTTTATTGTGACGAATTTGCAAAACTTCTATTCTAGTGAGTGAGTTAGGTGATTTTTATTTTTCGGATTTAGAGAACTTCTATTATAATTAGTAGTTATTGAGTTAGTGATTTATTAATTATTATGAAAAATTGACAATATAATAAATATCAAATTATCAATTACGGAACCGAATAACCGAATAAATCGACCGTTTTAACCGAAACCGAATAAACCGATAACCGATTACGATGTAAAAATTTGGGTGATTTTGATTTTTAATTTTTTATAACCGACTTAAATTGTTTGATTATTTTTTGTCCCAAAAAATCGACCAAATCGACCATGTGCACCCCTACTTAAGGTAATTCAAAAAACTGAACACACTTAAAAGCTATCTTGAGAAACTACTCTTACTTTACGTGTGTTGAACGGTTTCAGTTCCATCCACTGCCCTTGGTGAATGGACCCCTCACTGTCATTTTCGCACTCGTCCTGCAATGGACGTCCAGGCCCCCAGATTTGGGCCATGTGGGCTTGCAGAATCTTGGCTTTGGGCTCTGATATCTTACGGACTGGGAGTTGCGGGCCCACAAACTCCAAGTTGAAGATATTTTGGACTCTTTGTTATGAATCAATAGATCTCGGGCCCAGACTATATGGGCTTGGGGCCCAACACCTATTCCCTAACACCAACTTACTTAATGAAACTAGAAACAAAGTTAGATGCTTCACAAAAAATTCATTTTTTAAGATATTGGAATAAATAAAAATATATATATTATGAGTGTATACAAATAATGTATATATTTTTATTATTGATGCTTTTATTTACTCCTATATCTTTTCTGCATTTTTTGGGGGTAAAATCTTGAACTAGTTTGACCAAAGCTTGTGTCAATTACAATCACTACCGCGTTGTTGTTTTGAAAGTAAGCCCGGAAATTAAGTGAGAAAAAGGAGCTAAGAGGGGAAGAGAAGAAGACTAGGGACTTTTGCCGTCTAATACGTGAGAAAATTTCAGGTGGTTGATGTTTCTCATATTTTCTTAATTATCCTCTTTTAAATTTTTAATTAGTTATAAATAATTAATTCTCTTTGCTGAAATTAATTGAATTAAAAGTGTTAACGTTATACTATTACTAAAATGAAAATGGTTAAGATAATATTATTGTACGAGTATTCAACAAAGTAGGGAGATTACAATCTTTTAGAGAGATTTTAGGGACTAGATGATTTACGAGAGATGCATGTTTAATATTGGAACTGATTGATTGGGATATTAAAAACAGAGGCATTGAAGGTTACGTTAATTAATTAGTGTCATCGTTCGATCTCTTTTAGAAACTAACATGGCAGCCCAAGTAATGGCCGTTCAGAAAGGGGAATATTTGGATTTTCCGGCAAAGCTGACTACGCAAGTCATCCTTTGCTCTATCATTGCTGCCTTTGGCGGTCTCATGTTTGGTTATGATATCGGCATTTCAGGTCTTTCCTTTTCTGCAAACTATTTATATATATGTGCATGTAATATTATTCATTCCTCCTCTCATCAATTTCTTAAGTAAAAATTAATAGATTAATAAAGCTAAGTCCCATTCTCCTTTCTTTCTTGTTTTTTTACCCCAGAGTTGGGATTCCTCAACTTTGAATCAAAATTCTAAGCAGTCCAAAATATATAGATATATAGTTTAATTACTTGGGATACTTTATAGCATACATAATTGCAATTATTTACTATAGTATTAATTTTTCAAATGATGAACTACCCCGTTTGGGCCCTTAACTTATGAAAAGTGGTAGTTGTTGATATTAAAAGATCAAGTGAGAAAATTTGAATTTGTTTAAGTTGTTTGAAATTTAATTAGTAGTGAGGCTCTTATTACAAAGATAATTTAATTTAATTTTTTTATGACATTTAATAATAAATGTAGGAGGAGTGACATCCATGGATAGTTTCTTGAAGAAGTTTTTTCCAGAAGTTTATGTGAAGAAGCACCAGGTAAAAGAAAACAACTATTGCAAGTATGATAATCAATTTCTTCAACTCTTCACATCTTCGCTGTACCTCTCGGCCACGGTTGCTTGTTTTTTTGCATCAAAAACATGCAATGCAATTGGTAGAAAAAGAACCATGCAGCTTGCCTCTTTATTCTTTTTCATCGGTGTTATCTTCAATGTGGCCGCCATAAACCTGGCCATGCTCATCATTGGGAGGCTTTGCCTTGGCGCTGGAGTTGGATTTGGGAACCTGGTACTTAATTGCATGCTCTTATATACTATATAATTTCCAAAAAAACTGCAAAGTGTATTATATATATGGAGGAACTTGTGAAAATATTACTTGTATATATATCAAATAATAGATAGTAGTGAAAGGAATAGATAATTAAATCTTATTAAATATGGATTTGCATGCAACCCTTAAAGTCTAATTTTGTTTCATTTGGAGCTGAGAAACTAGCTAGCTAGAGCCTAGGGGAATGGAAAATTAGGAAGGAAAAGAATTCTGATGAGACTGACTTTCAAGATATCAATAATAGTACTGTCATGATTTGGTAGTGGAAAAACAATTGATAGTATTATGCAATTAAGTACTTAAGAAATAAAAATAAATAAATTATTGTAATTATCTAGCTAGCCTATTGGGTGAACAAAATTTATCCTTGTGCAAAAAATTTATGTTTTAGGGATGTCACACTCCAATTTGTCCAATAATTATTCTTCGGAATCAATTATATTTTATTTATTTTTTCATTTCTGAATAATTAATAAACTTTAACTCATCACTGCAGGCAGTACCATTATTCATATCAGAAATCGCCCCAGCAAAGTTCCGAGGAGGACTAAACATCTTGTTCCAAATGCTAGTGACAGTAGGAGTCTTAATAGCAAATTTGATTAATTATGCTACATCTCATCAGCCATGGGGCTGGAGGGTTTCACTAGGTGGAGCTGCATTCCCCGCCATTTTTCTCGGATTAGGTTCCTGGCTCATCGTCGAGACTCCCACTAGCCTTATTGAGCGTGGCATGAAAGAAAAAGGCCTACAGACTCTTAAAAAAATTAGGGGCGTAGATGATGTTGAGGAGGAGTATCAAGAAATAGTACTTGCTACCGAGTCGGCTCAAAAAATCAAGCACCCTTTTAAAAATCTCAAGCAACGCTCGAATAGGCCTCCACTCGTGTGTGGAACCATTATTCAATGGTTTCAACAGCTCACGGGAATCAATATTATGATTTATGCTCCGGTGTTGTTTCAGACAATGGGGTTTGGGAGCGACGCATCTTTATTATCAACTGTGATTACCGGTGGGGTTAATGTGTTGTGCACTTTGGTTGCGGTTTTTGGTGTTGATAAGTTTGGAAGAAGGGCCTTGCTTATTGAGGCTTCCGTTCAGATGCTCATTTCCCAGGTTTGTCACTACAACGTACATGAATCAACCACAATATTATTTTATTTTATTTGGTTTGGTTTTTTACGCTGATTTAGAAAATTGATTGACGCATTTCAAATTTAAGGTAGACTTGTCGAGTTAATATTATTTTGAACTAATTTCCCGGTGTTTTTATGTGTACAAATAGTTGTGCATGCCCAAATAGTACTATTAAGAAAGAAAGATAATAGCACGATACAATCATATGAATTCAAATATGTTGTTCTTCACGTAATTTTATTTAGATAAAATTAATTGTAGATAAATGAATAAGAATTAAGAAAATAAGTAGCTAGGTAAGACAGAAATTGAGATAACAGAATTGGACGCTATGCCATACTAATATTTGAACTATAAATAAAATTTAGGAAATTTTCACATGCATGATCATCTCTATAGATGTTTTTCACGTAATTTTTATTTACTGAAAATTATATGTAGATAAATTAATCACACACGCAGTAATTGCTCATATATATTTGTCTTTTTGTTTGTTTGTAGGTTATTGTAGGTGCTATTCTTCAAGTACATTTGAAAGCTACAAACGAAATAGGAAAGGGTTATGCTTACTTTGTGGTAATCTTGATCTGCGTTTTTGTGGGTGGATTTGCATGGTCTTGGGGTCCCTTAGCTTGGTTGATTCCCAGTGAAATATATCCATTGGAAACTCGAACTGCTGGTATGTTCTTCGCCATTAGCATGAACATGATTTTCACCTTCATCATTGCTCAAGCTTTCCTCACCATGCTATGCCACATGAGAGCCGGAATCTTCTTCTTCTTCTCTGCCTGGATTGTTATAATGGGCATTTTTGCCATCGCCTTTCTACCAGAAACCAAGGGAATCCCAATTGATGAAATGAATGAAAGAGCATGGAAGAAGCATTGGTTTTGGAAGAGGTACTTAGATCATGATGATCGGTGTGGTGAGGAAAAAGCTTAATTAATCAGCTCAAGAAATATTTAAAGGGCTGGTTTAATTATGTATTTATTTTTGTTCTTTTCTATTTTGATGAGGATTTATTTGTTGAATTGATATAATCATTTGGGAGGTAATTGCTATTAGTTAAGTTCTTTTCTTCTTTTTTTTAGCAAGGTGTAAAGTTATTGGTTGAATTTGTTAATGGTTCTATGAGTGTGTACCAATACTAAACCTACATATTAATTTCATGTTCTACTATTTATAACACATACATATAAAGTATCTGATAACAAAAGACTCGTCTAACAAGACACGAGTGTCAAACCCTACTGAAATTAGTATTGTTTGTTTAGGGGGAAAAAAGGGGATTGATGAAAGTATAGGGGTTGTTTCATAAATGCGTTAGTTTCATATTTTTTTTTTCTAGGTTTTAATTAGGCATGTATGGAATCAAAGACATTAGGCTTTTGTGATTATGTGGAGCAAGGTTGCCGCTATATTTGTTATACCCTGTTTAATTATTTTTACTATTTCGAAGAATAAAATAACTGTTAAGATTATATACAGATCTCCGGTGGACCACCGCTAGGCCATTGGAGCGGTTTGAAGAATCAAACAATCCTCAACTCGAGTTTCATTTCTACTATATATATATATATATATTCCTTTTATTGGTGGATGAAGCATGATTAGATTCATCTTAATCAATTTTTCGAGGGAGAAGAATAAGAATAACTTGTAGAAATGGACAGGGGATAGATTAGACAAACCGAAAGTGTCAAAGTTGTGGTGTTATGTGGATGATTGGTACAAGTAGTTATTTGGTAGATCAAAAAATTAGAATATATAAAGCTAGGCTAGGTGAGGTACTTTACTATGCAACTTGCTAATATGCTGCTGCGCTTTTGAAAAGGGAAGTGGTTAGTTTTGTCAGTTACCATTAGAAAAAGAAATGAACATTTTGCTCATATTAGTTCTTTGCTTAATGGTGGTGGGAGTGGGAATGAATATACTATATGCAGATTAAGTGATGCCGGAACAATAATGCTTTTGTAAAGAAAATGCATAAATAATTGAAAGAAGGGCTAAAATGGGATGGTGATTTCGTTAATAAAAAATTATTTTTGCTGATAAAAAAAAATAAATAAATAAACTTGCTTATGCAAATGTATTTTGATTTATTTTATTAAGGGTATTTTATGTTATTTCAATAAACGACGTATAATGAAATGACATGAATACTTTTATTAAGTAAATAAAAGTATAAATAACTTCATGTGTGTCATATATATATATATATGTATATATAGTTTTCTATTATCACATCGACTTATTAGATAACAGATCGTTCACTACTTCAATGTATCACTCGAGTAGGGTGATGAATCTTGTTATGAAGGATGACATTGACATGAATATGAAAAAATATGAAACTTTAGAGGCCAAATTACAGACTTAATGGTCATGAAAAGCCAAAAAAAATTGCCTTTATAATCACTTTCAGTCAACACAATAATAAAGAACAGTGAAACCAAGTTGAGCACCTTTTTCCCTCTTGGTTGATACGGTACATTTGAAGTCAAGAAACCATTGATTCTTTTTGGATGGACTACTTGAAAGCAGTACCACTTTCTTGTAAAAGTCCCACCACAATTGACAAAATTGGTTCTAGGAGAGAGAAGAATCTCAGGGGATTAGGCCAAAACATTAACCAAATAATCATATATTACAAGCGTGTAATCCGATGTGAATCTTGCTTTGTACTATAATTGTCTTAGATTAACCAGTTTTCCTATATGTAGGATCTTCATGTCTCTCTAAAGAATCTTGACGAAAGGTCTCAGAGAGAAGAAAGTTTATATAGGAGAAAAAGCAAGAGGGATCTCAGCATATGATGCTTACAAGTGTAATGCAGAGTCACCTTCAACTAAGGTCTGCAGGCCAAGAAAGGACAACATGGCACATTTTAGTGATCAATTTTAGGTAATCACCATGGCAGAAAATGATTACAAATAAGCGAAAAGTAAGCAATCTAAAGCCAAAAGAGCTAGAGTGATCCAATTGGATATCATCATTGAATAAGTAAGTTTCTTGGTTCAAGTTGAAATGGTAAAGCATAAAAAGTACACAAACTGAAATTTTAGACCATTCCTTCCAATAGATTTCATTCTTAATGTCGGATTAGTTGAACAACTTGTGACAAATCACAATGAAGTTGAAAAGGTAGATTTTAAAGAAATATATGCAAGTACAGTGATCTAACTGTTAAAAAAGTGGCAACATGCGTATTCTTTTCTGAAATTAGACATATGGTATTTATTTTTTTCCTTTCCAGATATGATGGATTTTACTACATTCCCACATACCCTTTGTTCTCATTGAAAGCTACATAAATTATGTATAGATCCATCAAACATACAAAGATATGCTGGTTCCTGTTAAGTCAATTCCTAAGGCTCCTAAAACCACCATATTCCTAACAATCACCAGTCTGCTCAATTTTGAGTACTTCTAAGATAATCTTTTCCTGATAGAATTTTTTTTAAAAATTAACTTGTAACAAAAATGAGCTTTGCCTTCTTTAAACTTCAAAGTTAAGCAACACGAGATCCAATTCCCTTCAAGTTGAATTACTAACTACAAACTCAAGTGCCAACAGAACATATTCACAAGAAATACCACAAAAGCACAAAGATAGCCTATTCTATTGAACTGATCAAAGACGAGGCGTTTTGGAGAAAATGAGAGTTTTAATAACAGCATTTCATCCGTGAGGATAATGCAGTCCTGATTGCGTCTGGAAACACATATTTTGAGGCCCCATGTAAGATTCATGCATACTTGCTCTTTGCAAATTATGTCCCTGCACTTTAAGTCCATAGGATTTTACCCCATAAGGAGGAGCCATGTACATATTTCCATTTGTTTGGTTAAAAGCCATGGCTGCTGCTCCATTGTTTGGCTGGTTCCACTGGACATGTGTTCGGGTCACGGCTGTAGAAATTGGCTGCTGGGAGAGCATGTTAGAGTGATCCGATGATGGAGTTATTTTGTCTTCTGGTGAAGGAGTTTGATTGTCATTGAGATCAACTGTTGTTATGTCATGAATGCTTGCTCTTCTCTTGTCTTTGCCACCTGAATGCTGCCTGATGAAGTACTTCTGAGCATGGCTAGCAACTTGGGTTGATGTTCTAGTGATCACATAATTCCGGGAGATGTTTCTCCAGTCCCCTTTCCCATACTTCTTAAGCCCCAATAGAAACAGCCTATGATGAATTAATAAAAACTTGTGTCAATGATCAAGTCAATGTGAAAGTCAACATCTCAAGCAGAGAATGACCTGCTAAGCAAAAGGAAAAGAATAGTCCCTTTGTCCACAAAAGACTCTCATTCGTAAATTTTAAGATATATTTTTCTTTGATATGATAATGAAATTGTATTATATAACTGGGGACATTATGTCGGTTTATACTATTATCAATTAAGTTATAAAAAATACTCTTTTTGTGAAACACGACTTTTATAAATAAGACTCTTTCTTACAGAATGGAGAGAGTACATAATAGGAAACTAATATTTACACCTGAAATTTTGATATTTTCACATATATATATATGACCCATATATAGAGCATAGGAAACTAATATTTAACAGTCGTTATACATCTATGACAAGGCTACGTGCTCATGGGAAAATATCAGTTTCCTATATAATAACCTAATCTAACTGATGAAAGCAAATGACTAGAATAGCTATTGATTGTTGCCTTGTCCTCACTCGTCACTTATCCGGTCGAAAACAAGTCTTTCCACCCCATTATTATGAGATTCACGACTAATTACTCGCACCTAGTCCAAGCGTGGGGATTTGAATCATCGACACTAAGTCACTAAGGTTACTCGATCAAGGCCACAGTAGCACAATTATCCCTATACATTCAAAGATAAGCCACCCCCGTTTCCCCAAAAATATATATATATATATATATATATATATATATATTCCTAAAACTAGTAAAATTCACATTTACAAAAGAAATTGTAAAGACCATGAAAAATTCAAAGGGAAACTTACTTGTGCTCTTCTTCTGTCCATGGAACACCCTTCTTCCTTTCTTGATCAGAAGGCCGATTGGCAGAGGATCTCTTCCCACCAGCGGTGTATGAAGTCTTACATCCATCAAAACCATGAGTATTACCCCATTCTACTGTAAAAGGAGATGCACTATATCCAGGAATTGGAATCAACCCTGCTTCTATACTGCTCACATCATCTTCCAATTCTTTATATTGCCTCCTAACATCTGCCACAGTTTTCCCCGGAACCATGGCTGCAACTTTTTGCCATCGATCCGGGGTATCCTTGTCGAATCTAGCAAGAGCATTCTCAAACAATTTGTTTTCCTCTGGAGTCCATCTAGTGCTCTTGCTTTCTTCAAGTAACCAACTTGAGTTGGAAAAATAAGATGATGGTGACAAAATCTCCATCCCAAATCTCATCAAATAATTGAAGTTTAAAGTCAAGAAAAGCTAAAAACTTTTACTAGAATTGACAATTTTTCATGGGTGAATTGTCTTGAAAGAAGGGATTTTGGTGAAACAGGGGAAAAACAGAGCAAGAGAGGGAGAAACCCCAGAGAGGAAATGTAAGGGGGTGGAGATTTTACAATGGCAATATCAATGTTATATCAAGGAGCATTTTGTAAGGAATCAGAATACCTTTTTTTATAGCCACCCCACTGAGGAATCTAAAAAGAACCCAACTTTCCAAAATCAAAGAAAATTTCCCAAAATAATTTTAAAAAATAAAGTAACTAAAATACTAAATCTGCCCCAGATAAAGCCCTAACCAAAAAATACCCTCACAAACATCAAAATCCATTGAAAAGGAAAAAAAAAAAGGTTGAAACCCAGAAAGAGTAGCTAGAAAATGAAACAGAAAGTTTCTAAATTTGAACTAAGGAGAGCCTGTAACTGAAAAGGAATGAATAACTGTTTTTCCTCAGCTTCAATATCTTGATATCCCAATTAGGAAAGAGGAGAGAGAAAATGAAGAAGCTGGAGAGCGCAGGGACAACCCAAAAGCTAGAAATGGAAACCCAAGGGAGAAAATAGTGCTGAATTTCGAAGGACTTGGGACTTTGTGAAGAAAAAGTGGGGAAAAGTTTTGTGCTTTCCTTCCTTTTCCTTGATGTCTGAGCAAGGAAGGAAAATAGAAAGAAGCAAGGAGGGAAAAAAGATGATGAGAACGGAAAAACAAAACTAGCAAGCTTCAAGGAATGAATCCAATTTTTGTTAAAATGTTTGAAGAGAGAGAAATGGGTAAAACAGAAGGGAGAGAGACAGAGAGAGGGTTAATGGTGGTGGGTTTCGATTGGATGTAATGGTATTTTGTGGATACTGGAATTTAATACTGGACACCTCTCTCTTTGTTTCTTTATTTGAATCAAATACAAAGAGGAACACTTTTTCTTTTAAATTTATTTGTTTGGGGTAATATAATATGAGTTATGAATATGGATATTGGATAAGAAGGGATGGCACCCATGATGACCGATGGAAGCTCAGTGGTCAATGGTGCCAAATACATACTCGGTTAATAATTACTACTCGACAAAAGTATCTCAAAAGTAATTAGAAAATTCAATGGTTATATTTCAAGGATTATAACACTAATTATTCATTTTCCTACTAGATAAGTATCCACAAAGTTCAATTTATCAAAACTCATGGTTTAGGAAAAGGATAAGTGTATGTACATAATATCAAATTATAAAAATTAATTATTATATTTTATTTTATTATTAAAAAATGAGTTTTAATATAAATATTCGTCTAAAATGCTATTTTTTAATTTTAAAATGAAATATAATAATTAATATTATAGTTAAAATAGTATGTATGTATGTAAAATAGTCCTAAAAATAATATTGTTAAAGTGATAAGTATTGCTCAACTAATTACAAAAATATTGTTAAATCTGCGTTTACTTTGACCACATCAATAGACTTTTGATAAAAGTTAAAATCTTGTAATTCTGATATTTGGGTTTTAAGGTAATAAAATATATTAAAATTCGGAATTGAGCATTATTTAAGCTTACTGAAATATTATAATTTTACTGTTATTAAAGGTAGTTGATCTTATCAAAGTAAAAATATTATAGTTATAAAAATTATAAAAATATCGTTAAATTTATAGTTATACTGATAATATATGTAATAATTATTTCTATCAAAATAGGAAATCGAATTATCTCCTTTGGATAAGGGGGACTCGACCTCAACTCAAATCCAAGCCCAAACCTGAGATAGGATATATTGTGGAAATTCAAAAACCCAATTATGCTTCAAATGAAAATGGTAATAATTGTAACACTTCAATGTCATATTGTAATATATAGAATACTTAAATATATATATAAGAATTTAAATTATTATTATTAATACATTTAGTTATGACCTATTAGACGAGTCTGTGATAAGTTAAAATAATAACCCAGTTATTATTATTCAACAATGACTAGTGAGATAAAAATTTTGAATTTTCTGTGACTGTGTTCACCTGATGGATATCGTAATATGTATAGTACTTGGATGTTTATACAAAGATTTAAGTTACTATCATCAATACTTTTAGTCATGATCTTTTGAGTGAGTATGTGGTGAATTAAGATCGTGTAGTGCGTTAACATAACCCAAGAAAATACTATTGAAATAGCGTTGATTAATTTTTTGGATGAACATATGATGGGTTAAAATAACTTAAGAATATACTATTGAGAAAGTGTTGACTCACTTTTTGGATGAGCATATGATAAACTTAAATGACCCAAAAAGATATTATCAAAAAAACGCTTACTAACCTTTTTAGTGAGCATTTGGTATGTTAAAATGACCTAAAAAATGTTGGGTATGACTCCCCGCCCATAAAAGGAATTCAAATTGAAAAATGATTTACTTGTTAGTTTGGTTAATGTCCAAGACAAGTAAATATAATCCTAATTTGATTAGGAGAATAAATTGTTTGCAATCCATAATGAGAATGGATTAGGAAGAGTATTATAAATAATGTTACGAGGGAGTCTTATTATTACAACAGAAAAACTCGATAATAAAAAGGCAACCGAAAAAATAAATTAAAAGGATTACAATTTGTTTTTCGTGGATATCCGTCACCATCTCTATTCAATTAAAAGTTAGAAGACTTTATTATTTGGAGTATTTTGAGTGGTGGAGTTAATTAGATTTCACAATCTAATTAAAGGTAAATTTTGTATTCTTTCAATTTATTGTATAACATCAAATTTTATGGTGTAAAATTTGAAAGAATTATTGTAAATCCATTATTAGTGATATAATAGAGATTTTGAATTCTTCTTGTGTTTTTTCCTTTTAAGAATTTTTACTTTAAATATTGTGTAATTACTTGTAGATTTTTATTTGTTATTTTCGTTCTTGTTATTAAGTGTGTTGATTTCTTATTTAATTACATAAAAATGAAAAAATAATTTTTAAGATTGAGATTATTTTTTATTTACTTTTCTTAATAAAGAAATATTATTAAAAACGAATTGTATTTTATTATGTTATAATTTAATTTAAATTTAAAATTTGACATGAATTAATTATTCGGCGTTTTTAGTGTGGTGGTTAAAAAACTAGCCGCCAAAATGACGGTTCAGATCAAATGTCAATTTCAGCACTACAAGTCTACAATTTTATATGGTGGGACCACCAACACCCCGATTTAAGCGCTCCTCATTGGGCAGCTTCCTACAGTATGAAATTGTAATCAGTCAGTCCCATGCATCGGCATACCGGATACTTATAACGGGAGTAGAAAGAAATATTAACTACGTGTTGATGCACAATTGGACCTTGGAAACTCCATTCCTCTGTATCCTCAAGAAACCACCCTGTTGCATACCAGAGGAGGGTTAAAAAATACTATAATCTCAAAAGTATTAAAAATAAAATAATACGCTATAACTAATAGGCTTAGTTTTATTTTACTATATTTTATTTTAATATTAATTGATTGAGTTTGACAAATGAAAATGATAGTGCAGGACTGTAGGTAATGCAAGTGCAAGGGTATACTCCTTTTTACATCCATGCTTTCTTGACCGACTATACTATATGAAAAAAAATATATATAAAATTAATTATTATATTTATTTTAATTATTAAAAAGTAGAATTTAATACAAATTTTAGCGACTCAATTTTTTAATAATTAAAATATATTTTATATTTTATTTTATTATTAATTTATACTTTTCTTTTTTTGACTTTGTAAAAATGACTAACATGTTAGGATGAAAACATAATTCAAGTGTGGTTAATCAATATATATAATTTTGTTTTTCTTAATTAATTTATTGAAATTAGTAATTATGATGGCAGCTAGTTGAGAAAATTATTTCATATTCTTAGAGTAAGTGAATAATATATTTTATCTTTTTACATATTTATAAATTCTATCACAGACAACCCTTATAAATATATATAAAATATATATATATTATTTATTTATGACTTATAGTCAAATATATGTATCAAATTATGTACTAACACACTTGTACATTATGTTACGGAAAGGGAACTATTTAGAGATAAAGATGAATAAATTCAAATTCAATTATTTTATTTTTATTTTTATTTTATCCCAATTCAAATCTTAAAAAACTTAATCTCAAATGTATAATGAACATTATATACACTTGACATACAACCTTAAGTATGTAAATTGTTATAGTTCATAACGTAAAGTTCAACTTTTATATCACCTTTATCACATACTAAATTCAAGTTGGTCTGTCAAATATAGAGATTGATTTATGCACCTATTATCAATAATTAAAAATAAATAAAAATTAATACAATAAATAATTAAACATAAAATTAGTGATTACTGAATCTACTCGATTAAAATTATTAAACACAATATTTATTTTTATCAAATCAACTCGATTGAATAATATGAATCAATATCGAGTTAACTCGATTGATTCTTTAACTAATTAAAAATTAAACTCTAATCAATTTTTTAATATAGATATTAATTACTTGTGAAATTAAGAAATTTTAAAAATAAAAACTCTAATTTTTAGCGCGCCAACTCACAACAGGATTAATTGATTTATATTTTTTGTCGAATAAGTCTAAATTTAAAATTTTGGGACACAAATTTTTATTTAAATTATTAAAAAATAAAATTTAATCCAAAAAATTATATTAAATTTTATTTTTTAATAATTAAATGATAATTTTTATTCTAAAAGTGTGTATGTAATAGTGTTTATTTTGTCCCAAGCTTGGACCAATAAGTACAAGAAAGCGGTCCCTTTCTAATGTGACCAACTGCTCCACTGTTTTTGTCTATTCCTCTCCCTTCTGTCGTAGGAAAGCTCCGCATTTAAACTCAGTCCCCACAATCTGCCTTTCTCAGTCATACCATTGGCCTAGCTGCCACTTTCGCTTCGTTTTTTTACCTCTTTTACCCTTATATTTGTTAAATCATATTATTTGAGTTTCAAATTACAAGATAAATATTAATTTTTTAAAATTTAATTTTATATATTTTTAAATTTAAATTAATATAAATTTATTTAGTTTAGATTAATATAATTATGAATATTATAAATTACTTAAAAAATATTATGAATTATAAAATTTATTATTTTTAAAATTTAAATAAGTTTTAAATTGACTTTTCGAAAGTCAATATTAATTTTATAATTTAGAACAAAAAGACTATTTCAAGCCCACATTTTTTATTGTGTGTAAATGAATAATTTTCAATACAAATATATATTTCTTTTTTGCAACAAACAAACTATTATATTAGAATGATAAAAAAAACATTTATCACAAAGTTTACAAATATATATTGTATCACGCGATAAAAATTAAAAATGTGCGCCGAAAATATCTGCTCCTTTCTATTTTTTCATTTGCTCCAAAAGATATATTTTTTGCTTCAAAAATTAAGATTAAAATAGATAAAATTATGTTATACAATTTTGATATATAAGTTGACTAAAAATTTAAGAATGTTTTTCAGAAACGATATGATTTAGTTTACAAATTTTATAGAACATTAAGAAAGCAAAATTTATAAAGAAATTTGAATATGAAAGCTGTAAACGAAAATGATAACCAAAAAGGTTAGCCCATTTTATTGTTTATTTTTTTTAATAAAATCCATTAAAATTATATTCATAATAGTAATTTCAGATAAGGATTAAGGAAGCAATAATAAACAGGTCAAATCATCACCAAGGACATTGTTGGTATTTCAATCTAAACACTTGCCCTCAATTGAATCTCAAAAATCTAGTTGGATTCACATGGGTACGTTTACTAAAGGGAATAATGGAGCCCAGTTCTTTTGGTGAGTTGTGGTTTAGTGGACCCTAACTTAGGCTCATTTCTTGTTTTGGTAAACATCTTAATTATTTGAGCTCAATTCACCTGTATTCAAAAAAAAATTCCGTATTTTTATATTTAAAAACATAGAATTATGAAATATGCGTATATCTGTGGATTCAAAATATGAAGTTTATGTATATCTCATAGTTCAATATCTCTAAATACAGATACACAAAATAGAATTTAAATACAGGTGATCTCATGCCTAATTATTTGGAATTAGTAAAAGGTCCTTTCATTTTGCATGGCTTATACCCGCTAATGGCCTGTCTATTCTTTCTTTGCACTTCATAATGAGGAGCATAGTAATTAACTCATCAAGAGTTAGTGGACTTAATTATCACATAAAAAAAAAAGAGTTAGTGGACTTCACATAATTGCCCCCATCTCTTTTATTGTAAATTTTTTGCTTTATTCCAAAATTAGTCTTCTCGCGCACACTTTATGTGTTAATTATTTTTAATTATTAATTATTAAAAATAAGAAAATAAGTGATGGAAGAAACTTAGGATAGAAGAGACAAAGTTAAAAAGATAAATAAGAATAAACAGTGTGAGTAGTTGAGAAAAAAATAAATAAATCTTAAATTACGTTAATAATTATAAAATTATAAAAAAAATTAGTTAAAAAGAAGGATAAAATTAAGATTATAAAATAAGTACACTAAGAAACCAAAGACTCTGCTCTCTTTTTATAATATAGATTTAAAAATAATAAGATAAAAAAAATAATAACGAAAGAACCTTGGGATAACGAAAAGAGAAAGATAAAAAAGAATTAGATTAGTGAACAAATGAGAGAAGAGAAGAAAGTGGGAATAGTTGAGAGGAGAATAAGAACGTGAATAGATAATGAACCGTTTATTTTGAAAGTTGTAAGTGAGTTTTATTCAAAAGATCAAATCGACATTTACGTTAAGAAAGTCTTAAATTAGGTAAATAAACATGAAATTATATTTAAAAAAATAATTAAAAAAGAAGGGTATAATTGAAATTATAAAGTGAGGACAACAAGAGACCAAAAACTATGCTCTCCCTTTATAATATAGACGATATCTTGCATCGTAAAATTAGAAATGCATTTATAGAACGATAATTTTTAAGAATAATTTTATCTTTTTTTATATATATAATTTTATCACTTAAATTGAGTAGAAAACATGGTAACAATTACATGATATAATACTCGATACAATAGTACCGTATCCTAATATTATACTAATACGAATTGTACACAATATCAATTAAGTTACCGTGACTAAACCACGAGTTTTAAAACAAAATATTAAATTATGTGTCTAAATATGATTATTTATATTATTTTAAACTAATTAATCATTATAATCTATCACATACAAACACGTAAATTTAATATTCGCTTTTAGTACTTACGTTTTAGTGTAATGTTAGGATAATACATATAAATAGGACTTTAAATCAATTTTTTTTTTTAATTACGTATACAACGTTTACGTTGTTTGAACCTCTAAACATATAATATTAAATGGTGCGATATATTTATACTTTAAATATTATATTTATTAATTAAATAAATTATATTTAAAATTAATTATAGACAAAAAAAATTAAATTTATTTAAAAATATAAATTTAAGTTACCTATCACATATATTAAATTTAAGTTAGCCTATATTCAATAAGACAACGTGTCCGTTAATAAGTGGAAGGGTGTGACTGTTGTTTCTCAAAAGACAAACTTACCCCTTGATTGGTCCATACCGCAGGTGTCGTTTCCGTAGAAGAATCAGACAACGTAAAAGACAGCCTCAAGTTGCATGCATTATTGAGGCACGACCAATTTACTACAATGTGGGGCACCTAGTTTCCAACCCTCTTTTTATCTTTATTTATTTATTAATTATTATTTTTATTTAGTATATCTTTTGTTTTTATTAATTATTTTAATGTATTATTATTTTTGCTTTATATTATTTGTCACAACTTCATTGCCAACAATTTTCTTATGTAGTTTAGTTTCAAGTACATCATTATATTATTACGATATTAATAATCAATCAAATTTTATAAAAAAATAAATAAATAAATTTATAAATAAATTTCACATAAATAAAAAATAAATTTTTATAAATAAGAAAATAACTTCACATAAGTAAAAATTAAACTTGATATTTAAAAATCACAGTATCACAATCTTAATTATTAAACTTAGACCTCACGGACTCCCTCATTTAGGAATAAATATACTAATTTGAGTATTTGACTCTTAAAATTGAATTGAACATTTTTTTAAAATTCAAATCTATAAAAAAAATATATATGAATATAGGTGTATGACCATAATAAATTTTATAAAAATTACTCGTAACCCCAACGTTTGTGATTTTGAAAAGTTATTTAAGTATGATACATTATAAATTTTAAAAACGATTAATTTAATCATAAAAAATTACTAGTAAATATAGTAGAACATTTATTTTGGCGGGGAGAGTATTATTGGTTTATTAATGATTCAAGAACAAGGGACAAAAAATTCCCAAGTGATCAAATTTGTCCTCAATTAAAATATATCACGCGCTAATCAAATCCATAATATGGACTTAAGACTCCAATTATCGCGGAGATGGTGGATTTCATGATTAACTTAAGAGCTCGTGATTATTACTCCTAAAAGTACCCAAATTAAGAATGTTAGTATTAAAACTTAAAAGTACAACTATTGTGTTGCTCATGTGAGATTCCACATTAAGAATATAGGGTTGGTTAGCTATACTACTATAATCTTTGTACTCCTTCTGTCTTAGGATAAAAATTTTGATTAATTTTTTACGCATATTAAGAAAGAGAATAAAATGACAAAATTACTCATATTTAAATTCTCATTTAATTACATAGTTTTCTGCATATTAGTAATGATGTTTCATAAATATGAATAGAGAAAAGAAATATGATAATTAATACTAAGGATATTATATGCAAATTATTGTAAAAAATAAATTATTTAAGATAAGTAAACATTTAACTTGGGACTACTTAAAATAATAATAAAAACTTTTATCATAGGCAGGGGCGAAAGCATGATCAAAATTCAAGGTAAGCAGAATTTTTTCCCCATTGTAAAGTAGGTAGATTTTTTAAAAAAAATATATAAAATTGAGTACATATATTTTTTGTTGAAAAAATAAATAAAACTCACCACTCACTAACCACTAAGCTAGTTGGGCTACCAGTGTAATTTTATTCTAAACTAAACTATTAATTTTATTTTTCAATATAGGCAGTTGTCTATATTGCTCTTACTGTAGTTCCGACTCTTGATCTTAGGACAAAAAGAGTATATGTAAATAAATATTCTCTTTTATTCGATAAATATGCAAGTGTATTTGAAGTTGTCTTATATTTCAATCCTATGTATTTATATAACATTTTAAATTGGTTAAGGGCTACGGTGTAAGACCCCGAATTTTATGAAATACAAAATTTAATTTTTCTTCATATATATTTTTTTTGAAACAGTAAGTGGTTAAATTAACAAAATTGAAAGTTAAGGATGTTATGTGCAAATTTTATTTTGTCGGACAATATTCGCTTTGTCGGGGAATATTCGTTTGGTCGGGGAATATTCGTGCCGTACGACGGCGCCGAAATAATAAATTATTGGTGGACCCCACAACGGAATATTTGTCGGATATAGAAAACGATAGAAGTAACCTTTTTAAATAAAAATAGTCAACGGAACTGTTAAAATACCGGTGATAAAAGAATAGTAGCATACGGTAGTTTATGGTATTTTCTGTAACACACGGTACTCTACAGTAACACACGGTATTGCATAGTGTCTCATATTATTGGTCTGATAATTGACACCGTAACTGTTACGCATCATTTCATCGATAATTGTCACTGCATAATATTTTATATTATCAATTCAATAATTGTTGTTACACAGTATTTTGCATTATTGATTCAATAATTGTCATTACACAGTAACGTATGCTTTATTTTACATTATTGTTATCTCTATTATGATGTTATTTAAACAGTTGTATTTCATTAATTTATTGACTTGATATCTAAGAGCTAACTATACTGTATTTATAACAATTAGTCATAATAATTGAATTGATAAAGTTATTTGTTTATAATATAAAGTTAGGTGATTATTAGGTGATATGAAATGAATGGTGTAGATTAAAGTGTGAATTATTGTTGAATAATTGAATTGATTTGTTTATAATATAAAGTTAGGTGATTATTAGGTGATATGAAATGAATGGTGTAGATTAAAGTGTAAATTATTGTTGAATAATTAAATTGATTTGTTTATAATATAAAGTTAGGTGATTATTAGGTGATATGAAATGAATGGTGTAGATTAAAGATAATATAATATTTGAAATGGATGGTGTAGATTAAAAGGTGATCTTTAAATGAATGGTTTAGATTAAATGAATGATAAGATTTTTGGCTATAAATAGAAGCCTTAACTTAAGGATTTTTCATAAACTTCCTTACTTGTTCTTTCTTTCTCTCTCTAAATACTTCTTGTGAAAGTTCTCTCTAAGTGTGCTTAAGTCATCTTGAGTATTTGTGAAGATCTATAAGTATACGTGTACTGTTCAAGTTAATCAACCTCATTTAAATCAATATCCAGTCACGTGTTACGGTAAGGGATACCATCTTTTTCATCTTCCAATATTCAAACGTACTATGGTAAGGGATTATCATTATTTGATTCTCAAAAATAATATCGTTTCTTTCTTACTCATAAGATGTGCCATTTATTTCCATGTATTAAATTGTGGGAATAACCTTACGGCGCGGATTATCGCCTGTTGGTGAATAACCTTTCGTATTTATTTCCATGTATTAAATTGTGGGAATAACCTTACGGAGCGGATTGCCGCCTGTTGGTGAATAACCTTTCGTATTCATTCATTATTAATCTCTGAGAATAACCTTACGGAGCGGATTGCCGCCTGTTTGGTGAATAACTCTTTGTACTCAAATTCTATTAAATTGTGGGAATAACCTTACGGAGCGGATTGCCGCCTGTTTGGTGAATAACTCTTTGTACTTAAATTCTATTAAATTGTGGGAATAACCTTACGGAGCGGATTGCCGCCTGTTGGTGAATAACCCTTTGTATTAATTTCCTTCACCTTTTGTTAATCAAACCTGCTACGGTAAGGGATATTATTTTCTTTCATACTCCTAAATCGAAATTTATTATGGAACTATTGCTTCTATAATTCCTGAAAATATTATATGTTCCATAATAGTTGAACTTCATTATTTCAACTGAACCTTCCTATTTACGTGAACCTTTCTATTGAATTGTAACCGTTATTCTGAACTGTGGATCTTGAATTTCACTCCACATCATGTTGACAATTTGGACATTATTTGAATCTGTACAAAGTAAACTTCCGATACTTATTGTTATCCTATTTCTTCTGTTCATCATTTATATCATTCTAATCATCCAAAAATCAAGCTGTTGTGAATATCTGTGGCCGGGGGCACAGATGTGATATATTTGTTGAACAGATGATAGGTTAAAGGCGATATAATAGGTTAAAGGCGATACATCTGTTCGGTGTCTTTTATGGCACGTGGTGAATGTTCTCTTTGGCCCGTAGTGCAAAGATGAACTGTTGTTTGGTATGATTATGACCAAAGGCTGAATCTGGTATAATCATGACCGTTGGTGTTATATTGAATGTCTTTGGCCCGTAGTGCAAAGATGAACTGTTGATCTGCATGATTATGATCAGGAACTGTGAATTTGTATTATCTTGACTAATGATATTTCAGATGATAAAAGTTGATGATGTTTTTCCTAAAAAGAGAACCGAGTGGACATTATAGTCTGCATTATTCTTCTAATAGATTACTCATTCCGCTGCTATTATTGATCTGAACGTTGTTTAAGAATTTAACTGCAGTTTTTGATATAAACCTTGTAGTCTATTGTATTCTATCAAGAACTCAACTGTTGAAGACTAATGATAATTTATTCGTCATTATCTTAGTCATGATATTCTTTACTGGGCTATTTGAGCTCACCCTTTCTTTTGTTCCATTGTTTTTCAACAGGAGATGAAAACATAACAGGGTCTAGCCGGGGAATGGAGTGAGGGTCCGAGGAATAGTTATCATAGTCTTCACGTTTTGTAAAATAGTGTGGCAATAATAGTGAAGACTTAGTTGTGTATTATTATATACTGTATTGTTGTACGTTGTGCTTTGTTGTAATAATTTTGTTGTAGTATTTTGACAACTCAAGTTTGGGCTGTGTGGGCCCAGATTTGGGGGCGTCACAATTGGCATCAGAGCTTAGGGATATGGTCTTTAATGGAGATCTGGGGTTAGAACTAGGAGGGGAGAGACGAATAGAATCAATCACTAGTGTGTCCTACCTAAATTAGATTTATTTTTTATCTAATGAATCGATTTGAATGTAGGAACATGAAGAGATGAGTCAGTTTATTTGAACTAACATTTATTTTGTGACCACAGTTAATTATGGCATCTGGAAATCAGGAGGTTAACTATGAAATTACCGAAACAAATGTAGCTGCAAAACAAGAGGCGACGAATAATCTTCTTACAAACTCAGAGTTGAATCATTTGCCTAAGGCAAAAATTATGCGTGTTCTATCCAGTAAGGATGAAGGTGAAAGCTCTGCTACAGTCGTTCCAGATCCATTCTTAGAAGCAATTAAAGGAAGTAACGAACTTGCGGAAATTATTGCCTTTAATTTACTCACTAATTGGGAGAGTGATATCACATGGTTATGCTCTATAACAAAGGATCAGAATATATGGACTTTTCATATTAGTCTTTGGGATTTATGGTGTTCCAGCTATGATTTTCAAGATTATTTAAAAATGATGTTTCTATACTTTTGGGCGTTACAATTTAGAGGAATTCAGGTTAAGTTAGTCACTATCGTGGAAACTGCAGTCTATCGAAAATACTATTTTAATGGAAATCATTGGTACCTTACTACTGATGAAGTTGATGAACCCGAGAAACAGTTTGCTAGAAAATTATTCAGTGGTATTCCCATGGTTGAAATACGTGAAGATCCGAATGAAGTATTCGGGATTCGATTTGACGATAACAGTCAAGAAACCGAATGAGGTGATAACCGGTAAGCTATTCATAAATTCTCGTGAAGTCTATGCCATATTAGATACTGACTCTATCCACTCTTTTATCTCACCTATATGTACTCAAGGTTTAAATTTGACTATTGAAAACTTAAATCTTGTTTTATCAGTTGAAACCTCATTGGGAGAAATACCTATTACATTTACTATCTATAAATCTTGCCTAGTTCAAATCAACAACCTCACATTACCTGTTGACCTTATTTCTTTGGAGATGCGTGAATTTGATGTGATTTTAGGAATTGATTGGTTGACTACCCATCATGCTAAAATTGATTGTTTTCATAAGATTATTAGTTTTCATATTCCTAATCAACCTATCATGCAAATTCAAGCAACTAAACCATTGAAATCTATAATTGTTATTTCTAGCCATAAAGCCATTCGTTTATTGAAAAACGGATGTCAAGCCTTTTTAGCTCATGTCACTGATTTGAACAAAAACACGTCAAACTTGAATGATATTCCCATTGTTAATGAGTTTCCTGACGTTTTTTCTGAGGAACTTTCTGGCTTACCCCAAACCGTGAAATTGAATTCTGTATCGATCTTGAACCCGGCACTAAGCCCATTTTTAAAGTCTCATACCAAATGGCTCCCATAGAACACCAAGAGTTGAAAGTTTAATTACTAGATATCGGTATCATTCATTCTAGTACAAAACTTATATCGAGCGAGGAATGCGAGAAGAGTTTTCAAGAACTCAAGAGGAGACTTGTTTCAGCTCCTGTTCTGACCATACCATCAGGATCAGGAGAATTTGTTATCTACAGCGATGCTTCTGGCAAAGGTCTAGGTTGTGTCCTTATGCAACATGGAAAGGTTATAGCCTATGCCTCTCGACAACTCAAAGATTATGAGAAAAATTATCCTACTCATGATCTAGAGTTGGCAGCAGTCGTTTTCACGTTGAAGATCTGGAGACACTACTTGTACGGAGAAAAAGTGGATATCTATACGGATCATAAAAGTCTCAAGTATTTCTTCACCCAGAAGGAACTCAACATGCGACAACGACGTTGGCTTGAGCTGTTAAAGGATTATGACCACACAATCCAGTATCACCCGGGAAAGGCGAACGTTGTAGCTGACGCTTTGAGCAGAAAATCTTATGCAAGTACAAGTGCACTGCTGACAACACAAAAGTGTATTTTGTACGACTTGCAAAAGATGGAGATAGAGCTAAAGACACCAGGGACCCACTCGAAGATTGCTCACGTGCGAGTAGAACCAACTTTAATCGATAAAATTAAAGCTGCTCAAGCTACCGATCCGGAACTGATAAACATGATAAAGAAAGTACAAGAAGGTGTCATTCCCGAAGCAAGAATCGACGAGAAAGGAATACTTCGAGTCAACTCTCGACTCTGTGTTCCTAACGATCCTGAATTAAAGCATAAAATCATAATGGAGGCACACAACACGCCGTTTGCAATCCACCCAGGAGGTACCAAGATGTATCGAGATCTTCGACATACATTTTGGTGGAACAATATGAAAAGAGAGATTGCGGAGTTTATCTCAAGGTGCCTAACTTGTCAACGTGTCAAGGCAGAACATCAAGTTCCTAAAGGTCCATTACAATCACTTGAAGTTCCCGAATGGAAGTGGGAACACATCAATATGGACTTCGTGACGGGTCTTCCAAAAGTTTCTCAAGGCTTAGATGCAATTTGGGTGATCGTAGATAGATTGACCAAATCTGCTCATTTCTTGCCTATACGAGAAAACTTTTCACTTGAACGTCTTGCCGGTATGTACATAAATGAGATCGTGAGATTGCATGACATGCCAGTTTCCATAGTTTCTGATCGAGATCCTAGATTCACTTCACGCTTTTGGATCAGTCTACAAAAAGCTATGGGCACTGAACTACGTTTTAGTTCTGCATACCATCCTCAAACGGACGGACAATCGGAAAGGACGATCCAGACCCTCGAAGATCTTTTGAGACTTTGTGTATTAGACTTCAAAGGAAGTTGGGATAAGTACTTGCCGTTGGTGGAATTTTCTTACAACAACAGTTACCAAGCAAGCATAGGCATGGCTCCATTCGAGGCATTGTATGGAAGGAAGTGTCGCTCTCCAATATGTTGGAATGAGGTAGGAGAAGCAAAATTGTTGGGACCCGAGTTGGTACGCTTGACAACCGAAAATATCCAAATGATCCGACAACGAATACAGACCACACAAGAACGACAAAAGAGTTATGCTGATCTTCATCGGAGAGACGAAAGTTTCAACGTCGGAGATCATGTATTCTTACGTGTTTCTCCATGGAAAGGGGTTACGAGATTCGGAAAGAGAGGAAAGCTCAACCCTCGATTTATTGGCCCATTTGAAATCCTCGATCGAATAGGAACCGTAGCCTACAGACTAGCCCTACCACCAAGTATGTCTCGCATCCATAACGTTTTTCACATATCTATGTTACGTAAATATGTGAAGGACCCAAACCACGTCATTGAGTTAGAACCAGACGTTATAGCAGAGGATTTAAGATACGAGGAGGTACCTGTTAAGATCCTGGATAAGAAGGAGCAGATCCTACGCTCAAAGGTTATACCTCAAGTTAAGGTTTTATGGAGGAACCAAGATACTGAGGAAATGACCTGGGAGCTAGAATCTGAGATGAAATCTAAGTATCCTTACCTCTTCGATATGTCAGGTACGTCAATTTCGGGGACGAAATTTCATAAGGAGGGGAGGTTGTAAGACCCCGAATTTTATGAAATACAAAATTTAATTTTTCTTCATATATATTTTTTTTGAAACAGTAAGTGGTTAAATTAACAAAATTGAAAGTTAAGGATGTTATGTGCAAATTTTATTTTGTCGGACAATATTCGCTTTGTCGGGGAATATTCGTTTGGTCGGGGAATATTCGTGCCGTACGACGGCGCCGAAATAATAAATTATTGGTGGACCCCACAACGGAATATTTGTCGGATATAGAAAACGATAGAAGTAACCTTTTTAAATAAAAATAGTCAACGGAACTGTTAAAATACCGGTGATAAAAGAATAGTAGCATACGGTAGTTTATGGTATTTTCTGTAACACACGGTACTCTACAGTAACACACGGTATTGCATAGTGTCTCATATTATTGGTCTGATAATTGACACCGTAACTGTTACGCATCATTTCATCGATAATTGTCACTGCATAATATTTTATATTATCAATTCAATAATTGTTGTTACACAGTATTTTGCATTATTGATTCAATAATTGTCATTACACAGTAACGTATGCTTTATTTTACATTATTGTTATCTCTATTATGATGTTATTTAAACAGTTGTATTTCATTAATTTATTGACTTGATATCTAAGAGCTAACTATACTGTATTTATAACAATTAGTCATAATAATTGAATTGATAAAGTTATTTGTTTATAATATAAAGTTAGGTGATTATTAGGTGATATGAAATGAATGGTGTAGATTAAAGTGTGAATTATTGTTGAATAATTGAATTGATTTGTTTATAATATAAAGTTAGGTGATTATTAGGTGATATGAAATGAATGGTGTAGATTAAAGTGTGAATTATTGTTGAATAATTAAATTGATTTGTTTATAATATAAAGTTAGGTGATTATTAGGTGATATGAAATGAATGGTGTAGATTAAAGATAATATAATATTTGAAATGGATGGTGTAGATTAAAAGGTGATCTTTAAATGAATGGTTTAGATTAAATGAATGATAAGATTTTTGGCTATAAATAGAAGCCTTAACTTAAGGATTTTTCATAATCTTCCTTACTTGTTCTTTCTTTCTCTCTCTAAATACTTCTTGTGAAAGTTCTCTCTAAGTGTGCTTAAGTCATCTTGAGTATTTGTGAAGATCTATAAGTATACGTGTACTGTTCAAGTTAATCAACCTCATTTAAATCAATATCCAGTCACGTGTTACGGTAAGGGATACCATCTTTTTCATCTTCCAATATTCAAACGTACTATGGTAAGGGATTATCATTATTTGATTCTCAAAAATAATATCGTTTCTTTCTTACTCATAAGATGTGCCATTTATTTCCATGTATTAAATTGTGGGAATAACCTTACGGCGCGGATTATCGCCTGTTGGTGAATAACCTTTCGTATTTATTTCCATGTATTAAATTGTGGGAATAACCTTACGGAGCGGATTGCCGCCTGTTGGTGAATAACCTTTCGTATTCATTCATTATTAATCTCTGAGAATAACCTTACGGAGCGGATTGCCGCCTGTTTGGTGAATAACTCTTTGTACTCAAATTCTATTAAATTGTGGGAATAACCTTACGGAGCGGATTGCCGCCTGTTTGGTGAATAACTCTTTGTACTTAAATTCTATTAAATTGTGGGAATAACCTTACGGAGCGGATTGCCGCCTGTTGGTGAATAACCCTTTGTATTAATTTCCTTCACCTTTTGTTAATCAAACCTGCTACGGTAAGGGATATTATTTTCTTTCATACTCCTAAATCGAAATTTATTATGGAACTATTGCTTCTATAATTCCTGAAAATATTATATGTTCCATAATAGTTGAACTTCATTATTTCAACTGAACCTTCCTATTTACGTGAACCTTTCTATTGAATTGTAACCGTTATTCTGAACTGTGGATCTTGAATTTCACTCCACATCATGTTGACAATTTGGACATTATTTGAATCTGTACAAAGTAAACTTCCGATACTTATTGTTATCCTATTTCTTCTGTTCATCATTTATATCATTCTAATCATCCAAAAATCAAGCTGTTGTGAATATCTGTGGCCGGGGGCACAGATGTGATATATTTGTTGAACAGATGATAGGTTAAAGGCGATATAATAGGTTAAAGGCGATACATCTGTTCGGTGTCTTTTATGGCACGTGGTGAATGTTCTCTTTGGCCCGTAGTGCAAAGATGAACTGTTGTTTGGTATGATTATGACCAAAGGCTGAATCTGGTATAATCATGACCGTTGGTGTTATATTGAATGTCTTTGGCCCGTAGTGCAAAGATGAACTGTTGATCTGCATGATTATGATCAGGAACTGTGAATTTGTATTATCTTGACTAATGATATTTCAGATGATAAAAGTTGATGATGTTTTTCCTAAAAAGAGAACCGAGTGGACATTATAGTCTGCATTATTCTTCTAATAGATTACTCATTCCGCTGCTATTATTGATCTGAACGTTGTTTAAGAATTTAACTGCAGTTTTTGATATAAACCTTGTAGTCTATTGTATTCTATCAAGAACTCAACTGTTGAAGACTAATGATAATTTATTCGTCATTATCTTAGTCATGATATTCTTTACTGGGCTATTTGAGCTCACCCTTTCTTTTGTTCCATTGTTTTTCAACAGGAGATGAAAACATAACAGGGTCTAGCCGGGGAATGGAGTGAGGGTCCGAGGAATAGTTATCATAGTCTTCACGTTTTGTAAAATAGTGTGGCAATAATAGTGAAGACTTAGTTGTGTATTATTATATACTGTATTGTTGTACGTTGTGCTTTGTTGTAATAATTTTGTTGTAGTATTTTGACAACTCAAGTTTGGGCTGTGTGGGCCCAGATTTGGGGGCGTCACATACGGGGAACATAAAAGTAAATAAAACAATTGGGTTAACTGCCAAATGCAAATTTTCTCATATGGTAATAACCAAGGGCTGGATGCACCAATCAAATGCAATGCATCGAGTTGTTTCCACCCGAAATTAAATAGATTATAAAATGTAGTTATATATCGAACAATAAGTAATTTAATTATTCCTGATAAAAAAATATTTTACTTTTATTCTCTCTTTTTATTTAATATATTTTGTACATAAAATTATCATAAAATATAACGCGGTTCATTGAGTCAAGAAAACAAAGATGAAAAATTACTTCACCAACGTATATACTATATAATTAAGTAATCCTAAGGTGAAATAACATTCGTCAGCTCAGCTCAAAGTAACTCTAAGTTAGAATTATCTTAATCAGTTAAGTCTAATTTAAATTTTCGACTTCGCCCTTATATATATGTAATACAGTACCTTCAATTTGACGTTGAAAACTGCTCAACTTTTTAGTTACTCTATATTTTTTTTGTTGCTAAATTTCTAAAAACTTGATTGCAGCTAGATTCAATATATTTCGTAGGCCTCTGAATATGAGTAATATGTATGTAGTATTTATATGAATAATATAATGAAACTATTTCTACTATTTCTCATGGGAAAATAATAAAGAAATCTTTCATTGTATAATTTTTACAGTCATTTTTTTTAAAGAAATTGTTTATTTATGGATACATTCCTTTGACCTTTGATGCCGTAAAAGAGTTATAAAAGGGAGTTATAAAAGGGGGCAGGACACTACCACGTACATAAAAATTAAATATAAAATCAAATATTATATCTATTTCAACAATTAAAAAATGAGGTTTCACATAATTTTTTGTGTCAGATTTTATTTTTGTAATTGTTAAGATATATTTTGTATTTTATTTTATCATTAGTTTTTGTTAGAAATGTACAATAGGTCGGGTCGAACCGACCTAGCTTAGGCTTGACAAGCTTTTGCCGTTAGCCAGGTCTTGACTTTTGGGCTTGCAGGCCAGGTTTCTCAACAAAAATCTAACCTGTTAAGGCCTGCGAGCCGAGCCGAGCCAAGCCTAAGCATAGGGAGGGACAGAGAAGAAAGGGAGAGCGATGGAGCTATGAAATCGTCGATCATATATAGGAATTAAATTATTTATGCTAATGACTATTAATTATTGTAATATAGTATTGGGTGACGAAATTTGATTAGGATGTAGGACTTTTTTGGTGTTAACGTGTACAAAACTAAGTAAGACCAAAAATTGAAAAGTCCATCAAAATCACCATTCTTCATAATTTTTAGTACTATTGTATAGAAATCAAAAAATGACCCACAATGATAATAACTATATAATTATATAATATGAGATTGTTTGCAAATCACCATCACCCAAATTTGAACTCAATCATATTATAATATAATATGTTATGAGAGAGATGAAAACAGTTAAGTATTTGGTGTATTCTAGTTTAGTATTTCTGTCACTTTACTAAAATTTGGCTAGATCGGGCTTTTACGTTCAAATCACAGCATGTTTAAAGTCTATAGATTGGACCTGGCCTGCCAGACCTTGATCAGGCTAGGCTTTGACTAGGCCAAGCCAGACCAAGGTCATGCTGCACGCCCTTAATTTTTTGTGCATTTCTAATTTTTGTAAAGTTATATTTTTTCTACGTACAAAAAGGGTAGGCTGTTTGTTGTTGGAAATGATGGTGACTGCTAATGGTGTAAACAAATATATTCGGATATGGATATAGTAATATCCGTAATCGTATCCCAAAAAATAATACTCTATCTGTATTGGTATCCGGTATTCGGCAGATATTAAAAAAAATATTTATATCTAGTATTCAAAATTTTATCCGAATACAAATAATATCCGTTTTCGTTTATTTATTGTAATAAACAAATTATTCGAATATTCAAATTCGAATATCAGTCACCAAATAAACAATTTAATTTTTAGGGGAAAAAATTATTCAAATTATTTATCAAAAAAAATAAAGGAAAATATTGGATAAATAAAACCATTTAAAATTTTAACAATACATATTATAAAGAGGACGAAAATATCAAATACAACATCATTCAAAATAAATCATAAAAATTAATTAAAATTTAAACATCCTACAAAACATGTCAAAAAGTTGTTAATTTTAAGAATATCAATTTGAAAATTATGAAAACTTCGCAAATATATAAATTTGAATTTAAATTGTTTCATAATCCATAAAAACTTATGTTACATAAGTTTTGAAAATAAAACACATGTACTAAACTAATAATTATAGTTTTGTTCTTTTAGTTTATAATTTTTTTGCTAAATAATACATTTTAGATATTTTGCACTTTACAATAATAAAAATGCATAAATTAAAGTTTTCAATTGACTAAATTGTATGTAGCTAATAATATTTATTGATTTTTTTTGTAAATATGTAAAAGAATAATAATATCTATGGATTTAAAAAATGCTCCTTTTGACCACAAAACACAAGGTCATGGAGGACTTTTATCTTAAGGTAGATTAAATATAATTATACAAGCGTTATCATTATAAATAAACACCACCTTAGTACCTCAATTTTTATTTTTATTTTGTCATAGATTCATTTGTAATGACTTATCAAATTCATTTAAAATAATATATTATAATGATATCATTTAAAATTAAATAAATTATTAGTATAAATAACATCATTAAAATATTTCATCTTTTACTTATCCTTAAAAAAAATAAAACGATATTGTGGCACATGAGAAATTTGATATTTAAAATTATTCATATACAAATTTTAAATATAAATTCAAATATTGAATACTGAATATCTGCTATTTATCAGATATATTTATGATCGAATGTTAAACGAATATGGATATTACTATATCTGTATTCATATTCGTTTATTTACGGATACTTTAAAATAAAATATAAATATATTCGTTTAATTTTAAATATAAATAATATTTATTTTATTTTAAATATAAATACGAACGATTACGATTTTTTTGAGCAACATTTCTAACCCTAGTGACTGTATCAATTCATACAAAAATTAGGTGCAATAAATATTGGAGTGGAATAGATTAGACTAGAATGTGGAGGTTGGCCCACAATACATTTGTTTCCATTAAAGGAAAGTTTCCTTTTATTTGTGGTTTCTTCTTCTTACCCTAACAATAAAAAAAGGTCAAAAGTCCGACCATGTGATTTAGATTTAAGGTGGCGTTTAATTTACGTTAAAGTAATAGTTTTATAATATAATAAATTATTATAGTGATATGATATTTATTTTTTATATTTTTTTATTATATGTATTAGTGTGTTATAGACGTAATATTATTATATTAATTTTTAAAATTTTTATTATATTCTTCAATTGATATATTGGTCTATAATGTAATAAATTATAAAAAATAATAATAATAATTATAATTAATTTAATATTTTGATTTATAAATTGCTTTATTCATTATATATAATAATTTAATTTAATTAATGAACTAAACATAAATTTAAATATAATATAATAATATTATAATTATTATACAAATATTAAGAAGTAACTAAATAAATATGTCATACTAATATATTATCATTACATTGTAATTTTATTATATTATATAAATTATTGTATTATATCAAATTTTTATTTGACAAACCAAACTCCACGTAAGAATACTTCGGTAAGCGTGAACATCGACTTCCAGGCATGCAACTTGCAATTTTTTTTGTAGCAAGAGAACTATTCCTTTTTTAAAAATATAATAATTTATATATTAATACAAATTTATTAATGATAAATATTAATATATATAGATACATAAGGTAAAAAGAAATTAAAAAAGAATCTACGTCTTCAAAAATGTAAATAAATTATACACTAATTTATTTTACCTTATCACTTAAAATGTCATATTTTGTCAATATATAAATTATTTTCAAATAATTTATACCGACTTTATGTTGATTAAATATGGTTAATAAATATTTATAAAATTAAAAAATAACCACAAAGAACGCAATGTATATATACAACTCTCTTATAAAAATATAAATAACTAAAGTATTACTACTATCTATCAAGAATTTAGTTCTTCAATTATTGTTTGAACTTTTATTAATAACTATTCAAATTAAAATCGAGAATCGTATACAACATGTATATTTTAAAATTTACTAATTAAACAATGAGTCTCTCGCATGGATAGTAGGTGACACAGTATGTGAGTATATAACAAAATAATTTATGAAAATAATACTTAAATATATATTATTCAATTTCTCTTTACATATATACTTTGTAAATGCAATAAATATTTTTTTTTGTAGTTTATTATGCATGAACGAAGCTATGCATGTATTTATTTCTTTTGCTAATATTATTGTTTATGAACAAGTCTATTATAATGTCCTGGACTTTTTTCAATTATAGTAGTTACAGTTACACCCATAACATCTCTTTTTAGGAATTCAAGCTCGTTTGGCCAAAAAATTTGCACATTCATCTGCCTTTTCTTTGAACCAACAGAAAAAATAGAAATAAAAAACTTGGAACCAAAAACATTTGGGCTCATGGAGAGGTTCCTGATGAGGGCTTCTTTTGCAGGCCTTGCTTGGAGTGGAGGCCAGTGAGGTGTGACTCCAAAGACCAACTGTCTGAAATTCCAATTGTTATATGGACTAGCAAGTGTGTATCACTGCCACCAATCCATAATTGCTTGCAACATTGATGTCTGTCTTTATTTGATAGCCTTGCAAGACTTGGAACTATCCTCCCCTGTTTTATGCGACCACTAGTATTTGAATCAAATTCAAATATTGACTGATTGAACACCAAGCCGACACTATTGCATGTAAGCTCAAGTGAGAATGCAAAATGTTTTACTAATAAAGGTTTAAAAGACTCCATTCCAATATATATATATATTAAATACAACATTATTATTACAATATCAAGAACCAATCAAATCTCATTAAAGGATGAATAAATAAACTCACTAACAAGTCTCATACAAAGAGAAAACAGACTTCACATGAAAGAAGAAATAAGTTACAATATCAAGAACCAATCAAATCTCACTAAATGAGGAAGAAATAAACTCACATAAGGAGAAAACAAGTTTCACATAAAAGAAGAAATAAACTCACCCGAAGTGTGTGTTTGTGTATAAGTAAACATAACATTTTCAAATAACTTTCCGTACATATATAATAATTAACTTTTACTATCATATAAAAATTATTTTTAAAACATTTCATTTCACTTTTAGAAAATAAAAAATTACACTTTTAAATCTAATATTAAAAACTGAAATAAAATCATTTAATTTTAATAAATGTATTTTTACTATTATACAGTATAAAATATCTAAAATGTATCATTTGACGAAAAAATTATATACTTCAAGAACAAAATTACAGTTATTAGTTTGTTACAAATATTTTATTTTCAAAACTTACATGCAAGAATAAGAGTTGATATAAACTTTCATTGAAAATACGGTTAATTTGATACTTTATCTACGATGCTTAAATTTTGATTGATTTTATAATCAATGATGAATAATAACATGCTTGACAAATTTTAAATGGTGATGAGTAATTATTCATTTTTTTTTAATTTTTGTAAATAATTTGAATAAATTGTTTATTACGTAATTAACAAACGAATTCGAATATTCGAATAATTTGTTTGCTTGAATAAAATAAATAAAAATAGATATTATCCGTATTTAAATATTATTTCAAATACTAAATACGAATAGTATTTTTAAAATCCATCAAATACTGAATACGAATACGGAAAGGATATTAATTTTTTATATACGAATATATTTGAATCTTTATATATCTGTTTATAACACTAATTAGGATTATGACACACATTATTGTTAAAATAACGTAATTTTATTAAAAATAAGCTTTTGTGTCATGATCGTAATGCTGTTACTATATGCATTGTCCGTCCAGTAAAAACACATAATGAAGACGAACTAAAGTTGTGTTTATATGGGACTGGATGGAGCTGAATGACTGAATCGATCAGTCATTCAGTGCGTTTGTTTTGAATAAAAATGATCTAAATGGCTGAATCGGTCAATGTTTTGAGATAAATGATTAAGTCTAATTTTTTTTTGGCTAAATGAATAAGTCTCAGCTGAACGAAGTAATATATATATATATATATATATATATATATATATATATAGGTAAAATAGTAAAAATATGTTATTAAGATATTTCAGATATATCAATTATCAAATAACTTTTTTCATTCAGTATTCATAATTATGCTTTATTCAGCTCATTCAGATTGCTTAAGCATTTAGAACTGTTTAATTCAGTTTTAAACAAACACCCCCTAAGACAGTTTTTGATTACGGTTGAATAGGTCTGAATAGAGCTTTCTCTCTGATTCATTCAGCCATTAAGAGTGTTTTAGGTGCTTGGCTGAATAACTTTTTTCTTATAAGCCCCTCCCAATAAAAGATAATTACTTGTAATGTTTGAAGCTCCTTTCTCAGATTCCTCAGCCTCCGTCAATTGTCCAACTAAAATTTATGGTTTGGATCGATATTGAATTTATCTTCATACGTCAGATGATGGTCAGATGTTGCATTGGCTTTATACTAGGGTTAGAAGTGATGACGGCAGAGTGGAGGCAAGAAAGGGCTTTGGACCGACTGTCGAGGATTTTGAAGTCTTTGCGGTAAAGAGTTTTTGCAAAAGACTTGTCCCATGATCGCCTTCAATTGCCTTAATTTTATCCATCTATATTTGTATATGTATTTATTCCTTTCTGAAAATAAAAACGAAATCAACATGTGGGAATTTTTAAGCCATGGAAAAACATAAAAGAAACTTAATGAAAAAGAAGAATTAGTCTGCAAGATGAATACATACATATATATATATATACATATATATATATATATATATATATATATATATAATAAAAAAAAACAGAGCGGCTCAAATCCCAAAACTTCAACATTCAACGGCCTTAAATCAATTTAGATTTCAACATCCAACAGTCTAAAATCATTTGGGGCTTCAACATCCAATGGTCACTAATGTATTTCTTATTTTTCCCCCAATTCAACATCTTTTTTTCAAAAATCTATCCACTCACATTTCCCGTTCAAATCAAATTCACCACTATACTATAATAATAATAATAATTCACCAATATACTATAATATTAATATTATTATTATTATTACTATTATTATTATAATAATAATTATTATTATTATTATTTTTATTATTAGTAGTAGTAGTAGTAGTGCTAATATTATTATTATTATTATTGTTATAATAATAATAATAATAATTATTATTATTATTACTATTATTATTATAAAAAAAATTGCACGTAAACACATGGGTCACCATTTTAGCATTGACGCCATTTTTCTATTTTTCTGGTATTGCGGTCATTATGTTTATACATGCAAATTGATTTGGGCGGAAAATCACAGTAACGGTTCAGATTCATTCTAATTGATTTGTAAGTTATTTTAAGTTTCAAAAAGATTTTAGGTAATAGAGTATTTTTAAAATTTTAATCTATTCCGTGCCTTCAGACACGGGCAATTATATGTCATCTCTTTGATATTTTTTAGGGCTATATCGAGAGCAACTATTGTAGTAGGTTCTGACTCATGCTATAAGAATCTTTTGTCTAATTTCAAGAAAAAAATATAGAGAAAAAAATGTTATGGTGATGCAATTTAGTTTGTGTTATGACAATATTTTTTTGTTTGGACTTAAAGGGCTCATTTTATACTTTTGGATATATACGCAAAAGTTTTTCTTTTAGATTTTTACATCTTTTTTTTTCTCATTGAACTTTATCTTGAACTTTTTTTTTTGTGGCAAAACTCTTCTTCCAGTTTGTATTATTTTTGCAAAACTCTCCCTCACACTTTTTTTAAGGCAAAACTCTCCCCTTAAGATGTATTAATTGAGTAAAAAGGACATTTAACAAATATATAATTAAATAAATAATATGTAATTAAATAAATGACTAATTATGTGGTTCTTAATAATATTATATTAGTTAAATAATTTTATCTCACCCCTATTTTTAGTAAAAATATAACCAGATTATATTTGTTTTCAAAAATTATAATGAGATAATATATGATATGATTATATTTTATATTAAATATAATATATACATACATATAAATATTATATACTATAATAGATATTTTATATTTTTATATATATAATTATAATATAATATAAAATAAATTTTATACACATTAAAAATATAAAATTATATATATCATGTTATATATTAAATATATATTATTATATGTTATAATATTATATATATTTAATATATAAAATAATATATTTCATATATTGTTCTATTATAAATTATAATATAAAATAAATATAATTCATATTAAATATATAATATTATATATATTTATATTTGTTTTTTATTATATTACAATTATATATATATATATATAAACATATAGAATATCTACTATAGTATATAATATTTATATGTATGTATATATTATATTATAACAATATTATATATGAATATATAATATAATCATGTCATATATTATCTCATCATAATTTTTGAAAATAATATAATATAGTTTGAGATAAAATTATTCAATTAATCTAATATTATTAAGAACTACATAATTAGTCATTTACTTAATTTCATATCATTTGTTTAATTACATATTTGTTAATGGTTTTTTTTCCCAATTAATATATTTTGAACGGAGAGTTTTGCCTAAAAAATGTTTGAGGGAGAATTTTGCAAAAATAATATAAATTGGAAGGAGAGTTCTGCCAAAAAAAAAAAAAAAGTTTGAGAAAGAAAGAATTTTACAAAAATATTACTAACCGAAGGGACGTTTTGTATTTCAGTCGCGAATTGAGAGAAATTGATGATTTATGGAGTTAGGGAGAGAAATTGAGTTACTGGTGAGGAAGATTACTGGATGAAAAGGTCGCGTCTAGTTTCTCTGTTGCGAATCTCCTTTCCTCAAATTTTAACAACTGGAGTAATTTATTTATTATAGTTATTTATGGTTAATGTTTTCTATTTAATTATAATTGTAAAATATTTTAATACATAAAATATTAAAATTTAATAGAGTTATAAAAATAATTCATACATTAAATTTAATAAAGTTCATACTTGTACGCTTGCTCAGCATATTTCAAAGAGATAAAATAATAAAAATTATTATTTAAATATTTCAAACATATTAATTATTAAATAATTTTTTTATTAATATTTAAAATTTTATTTCATTCAAATTACTTAAATATTTAATTTTATCACACAACACCTAAATCATTCCTCTCCATGATCGTACATCCGTTCTCCTGTAAAATAGAGCTTGGTCCATTAAAAGATCCCACGACTACCTCAGCAAAGTCCTCAATGGTTCGCAAAAGTCTTCGAGATGCCAAAACAGGTACATACCGAACTTTTAATAAGACCCAAATTAATTTAGGGTTTATGGTGTTTGATTCTTCAGTATTTGACCAACTTACAACTCGATTGAAGATTTAAATTCTTGAAGCCCAACTCCATAATCTTATGAAAAATCTCATAATCAAATCCATTACTTACAATTTGAAACATATCATTTCCTTTATTTCATTGCCTTATTTCTCCTAATTATGTAGTTGGGAGATTTTGAGTATATTTGTTGAGCAACGGGTTGTTATTTTGTTTGATAAATTTTATGCATGTGAAGTGTTTGACGAAATGCCTGAACCACAGACAAATATGTAATATTGCAAATGTCTTCTAGGGCTCCTAGTGGCTAAATCGTTCAATGCCGAGAAGTACCTGAAGAAGATTGGTCTAGGCAAGGAGGATCACCACTTCTGGAAGCAAGTAGGCAAGGGATTACTGTGCACATACGCTCTGTTTGGCGCTGCATGGTTATACAACGAAACGTCACCTCTTGGTTGGTGGACACTGAAGCCAAGACCCAAGGAAGAGAAGGAGTTGGCCCATCTTTACGAGCGCCGCAAGTTTCCCTATCCCGGTGATGCGGAGGCAATGGAGGAGTTTGTTACAAAGGGAGGGATGATTGGTACAACCATAGGGCCTAAAGGGGTTATTGAAACGGATAAAGATTCGTATAATTATCAGAAGCAGCTGCAGGACAAGAAGATTGAACAAGAAGCGCTTAAGCTATGGTTGAGGATGAGAAATGAAGTTGTTTCAGAGCTTCAGGAGAAAGGGTATGATGTTGAGTGATTGTTGTTGTAAATTGTTAGCATAAGCAGAATGTTTGATGAATATTGGTGGCATGTTTTTTGGGTTTCAATTTTAGATGTTCAGTTCTTCTTATCAAACATGTGGTTTCACAAATCAGAGTGTCGTATGTTTGATTGCTAGACACATGAATGTAAGAATGATGGTTACATGTTAACTGCACAGTGGTGCTATTTTGTAGTTTCATCTTGTAGTCCCTATGTCTAGATTAAAGAGTGTTGATTTTTTGGTAGCCCCTTCTCGTATTGCAAATGAGTCGAGTCGAGTGAAACTTTGCTTTAATTATGTAAAGCTTGAGCCTGGTCCTAAAATGTTATAGTTGAAACCCTACTATTTATTGGGCTTTCAATTAAGAATCATGTTTGGAATTTGTGAATTTCAAATGGAGTTTGGAACAAGTCGCAATTGATTTTTACAATGCCATACTTTACCATCAGACTCATTAAATTTTTGTTATGATAGACATCTGTAAAACAATCAAACACTTTCAATGTCTGCAGTCAGTAGTTTGAAAGAAGATATATTAATACACAATAATTTAGCAATAATGTTTTGATGACTACAAATTGAATATTAAGATTGGATACTAAATGATGGAGTTTGTTGTAGTTGGTTATTATCAGTTGATATATAATATACAATGAATTATTAATTAATTATAATTTGACACGTTATTTTGTAAGTTATTTTTTTGTAAGATTCTTTTGAATGTATAATAGTACTCGGGAATTAGTTCATGTGTCCTATACATGCAGGTATTGGATGTTTTTAAAGGTTTATCTCAAGTTTTATCCGATTTGAATTAATGTTCGTCTTTGGAGTTCATTTAGTTCTCAACTTCCATTTACAATAGTTTTATTGACACTGTTTGTATAATTTATACTCTCTCCATTCAAGTTTATTTGTCTTAATTTACATTGTAATTTGTCCAAATTTATTTGTCATTTTTCCATTTTAATACTATTTTTAACTTTAATTTTCTAATATTACACTCATTTAACTTTATAAAAAAAATTATTAAAAATTACATGACATATATTAAAAAAAATATCATTATTAACTTTGAAAAGTGTATTTTTTTTCTTCTCTCTCCTCTATTTTATTATTCAAAAAAAGAGTTACGAGACTAATTAAAATAAAAAAGTTGATAATTTTGGAGATAATTTTTTTTCTTATTATTCTTGTATGATACCAAGCCCATTATAATATATAAAAAATAAGTCAACATCTACACCGAATTGTAAATAATCGTGGGTCAATACTGGATTCTGACCCAAGAAAATTATATCCCAATATTATTTTCCACTCCACTCTTATTATAAAAAATTTATAATAAGAAAATAACATCTAAAAAATAATGTTGACATAACAAATGAAAAAAGACCAGCACACATCTTAAGTTCTTAACTACCAATGCCATGTGCCGTACGTTCAAACCACGTTGCACAACTCCCAATGACTTAAACCTCAAAACTTCACGCGTCCCATCACTTCCTTTTTCTAAGAAAAACACTCCTTGCCTCCCTGATTCTCTCCCTCTCTGCACCGGGCGATCTCCGGCAAACCATCTACCTCTCAAGCAAACTCCTTCTTCTCCGGCAAAACCCTCTTTCCTTAACAAAAATCCTTCACTTCTCAGTTACCCCCTCTCCAAGCTTGGGCTGGTTTGAGTGAAATTTGACCTTCAGGCTTGAGCAAACTGTGATTTAGACTGTGAAGCTCAGTTTAATTTGGCCTTTTTAAATTAAAGCCCAAGTTTGGATTTATTTGACAAACTTGAATCGGACCAGGTTAGACAATCACTTTGTGCACCATTGATGTAGAGTAATGAACTGGGCCCAAAATGTCTTTCCAAATTTTTTATATCAAATGCATATGAATACATTGGTTGCAACATCAATGATGATCCTTTGCAATAAATATAAATATTTAATAAACAATATAGATATAACACGTGTATCTAAGATTTGAAATAAAAAAAAAACTCACTTATGTTCCCTAATTAACACTACCGGTGTATATACATTACTCATTATACATTAATTATATATCAACGAGTCTCTTAGCCTCCTCCCCCCCAGTTTTTATGCTTAAAGGGTTCCCATAAGCCAAAACCAACTAAGATTAACACTGGTTCGGTATTTTTTTTTTTTTCTTCTCTGAGAAGCATCCTCCATTCTATAGAGGAGTCGTGCTAGTTTTTTCCATATAAATATAAGTTTTATAAAATCTTGTTTTTTTATGATTTTACAGGTGATCGACGCTGAGGCATTTAAGTGATTGATAGGCATTTTACAGGGAGAAAGGAAACTCGTATCAATTTTTCTTGTCCATTTCCAGCAACCAAACGCATGTTGTTTGGCATTTGCTTCCCATAAGATCCGGACACTTGTGAGTCATGAGAATTGGCTGTAAATTATAAATAAAAAATTCGTATTCGCCCCATTTGTATTCCAAAAAAAAAAAATTGGATATTATTTATATTCAAAATAAAATAAATATATTCGTATTTTATTTGAAAGTATCTATAAATAAACGAATACGGATATAGATATATTCATATTCGTTTAACATTATGTTAGTGCATTTATATTTATCTCTATTTTTATTTAATAATGATATAAGAGCTTAAAGTATATTTGTAATGAACAAATAATTGTAAAGTCCTTATGAATGAAAGATTATGTAAAAGTATTTAGGCATCAAACTTGTTAAGTTGATCAATTTAGTAAATTTAGGATAGTTATAGTCAAACTGTTCAAGATCGTAGAACAGAAGACTTAGTTACTCTGAGATCGCAGAGTGAGTTAAAGTAGTCTGGTAGAGTCGTCGAGCAAAAAGTGAAGGTACTCCAAAATCACTTAGTGAAAGAAAGGAACTCTACGACTGTAGATTGACACAAGATCACAAATTAGATTGAAGGAACTCTAAGATCGTAGAACGAGACCAGACATAGAGCAGAATTGCAGAACAACCAAATCATGTAGTGTAACTCCTAACATGTCAATGATAAGTTTGTAACAAGGGAACGAAAGTTTCTTCAATACATAACCCTCATGATGATATCTGAGTGTGTTGGCAAACATGACAGAAGTCGAATCAAAATTTTATTCAAACGACTATAAAAGTAAAGTCAAAGGACACATGTCTATCACTGCACTAAATAACGTATTGTTAAAAGTAACACTGAGTGGTCTAACAGACAACAATGCAAAGTCAAAATAATTAAACGATAACAAGTGTCCAAGGCTGAATGGAACAACGGTAACTTTCTAACGAGCAGATTATAAGGAAAGTCTATAAAAGGACTACCACTTCAAACACAAAGTCTAATGATCGATTGAAAGAGATTAAAAAGCGAAAATCTTAAGTGTTCGAAAAAATTTCATCCTACGTTCCAAAACTCTAGTCTACGTTTTTTAAAGAAATTAATCAAGCTGCTAAGTTATTCAGAGAAGAACTCAAAACCGCTTAACAACATTCAAAGTGGTCTAATTAAGAAAAGTGAGTGACTTGTTTGATTCTAAGTAAATCAATCATTTGTGTAAGATTAAGTCTGGGTGACTTATTAAGCCTGGGTAACTTATCAAGATTTAGTGTCTTATCTGTTTCTTAATGAACCTGATTTCAGTAACCATCATGCTTAGTGGATTATCCCTACTCTCGGAGTGGTAGAAAGGATTATGAGTATTTTAGGTTCCGAACCTCTTAAAAATATTGTATCTCTTTATTACTTTATTAACTGCAATATCAACTAAGGCATCTTTTCATATTTTATCACTAAATTTAGAATTGAGATATTTTATTTTATCTTTGAATGAATTTTTAAAATACAATATTCCGTTGTGCATAAATAAAATAAGTTAACTGATTAATTAATTGGGCAAACAATTTTAATCTGAGATTTTTTCAAATAATCTATTCAATCCCTTCTTTTAGATCTTTTTGTGCCCTTTGAAAATACCACATCCGATCAGAATATATGTGACAGATAAGGGATATTTGGTATTCAATATTCAAATTTGTATTTGTATTCGAAATTCGTATCCGAATAACTTGTATATGTGTGTGTATGCATGTATGTATGATGTATATATGTATATATTAACAATTTAATTATCAATCATCATATATTAAGTAAATATAATTTTTTCAAATAATATTCCTTACATATATAATAATTAATTTTTACTATCATAAGAAAATTATTTTTAAAATATGTCATTTCACTTTTAGAAAATAAAAAATTATACTTTTAAATATAATAATAAAAACTAAAATAAATTTATTTAATGTATTTTTACTATTGTAAAGTGTAAAATATCTAAAATATATCATTTAACGAGAAAATTATGTACTATAAGAATAAAATTATAGTTATTAGTTTGTTATAAATATTTTATTTTTAAAACTCAAGTGTGAGAACAAGAATAGATGATAAACTTTATTTGAAAATGCAGTTAATTTGATACTTTTTCCAAAAAGTTTAAATTTTTATTGATTTTTATGATCAATGATAGATGATAACGTGTTTGACCAACTTTAAATTGTGATAAATAATTATTCAATTTTTTAATAATTTTTTTAAATAATTTGAATAAATTATTTATTAGGTAACTGATAAACGAATTCGGATACCCGAATATTCGAATAATCTTTCCGTTCGAATAAAATAAACGAAAACGAATATTATTCGTATTTTAATATTATTTCAACTACTAAATACGACTAATATTTTTAAAATTTGTCAAATGCCAAATAAAAATATAAATAAAATTTTAAATTTTAAATATAAATATAAATATAAATACAAATACTACTATATCTAAATTCATACATATCCGTTTACATCCTTAAGTATTGGCTTGATTACAAACAAGCAACGAGAAGTGAGTTGTGAAAATAATTTTAAAAATTGGCATTTTCTATGCAAATGTCACTTGTCTTGTGGCTAACCGCCAACTGGCTAATAAGTAAATAACGAGCGCCGTGTTTGATCTAAATTTTTGCCAATTTTTAGATTTAGTGGTGTAGCTACTCATTTGGAAAAGGACATTTGCAGCTTGCCCATAAAATTGAAAAGAATAAATCTAAATGTATAAATTTTAGAATATAAATTTAAACATAAATTTTATTATTAAAAAGTAAAATTTAATAAAAAAAATCATATCATATTATATTTTTTAATAATAAAAATATAATTTATATTTAAATTTGAGTCTAAAAATTATGTTCGTAGACTTGTTCAATTTAAAACGACATCGGCAACTTGCCCATAAAAATGAAAACAAATTTATAGATCCGGGTTGAATCTACCTCCAAATCGTTGTCGTCCCTTCAATCTGCAACACCGCTCGTCTTTTCAACTATATAGCCATAGCCAGGGCCAACAGGAAGGAAAAAAATAAATCTGTAACACCACTCGCCTTTTCAACCATAGCCAAAAGGGAAAAAACCAAGCCAGAATCTAGGAAATTAGATCGTCTCCTTCTACAGCCCTGTCGAAAAAAAATAATTTTAATTTTTGTTTCCATAGAAATTGACAAACCCACAAGCCCATCACCTGATCTTGACATATTCTTCAATTGATACCTGTAAAATTTTTGATTTTGGTAGTGATACGTTTTGATTGAAATGGGACATGGATACCTGTTCTTTTGATTTTGATTTGGTAGTGATGGGTTTTGATTTTGATACCTTTGCTTATTTTTGGGTTTCATAGCACCCCATTTTCTAAAATATGGTTTTAAATTCTTTGATCGGGTGTTAATGTGATAACTGGTAAGTGTTCTCCATGATTTGTTTCCATGAATGAGATTCCATAGTTTGATTAAACGCTGGATTTAGGACAGTGGGGTGTTGATGATGATGACAGGATGAACATGGTATTTTTTTGGGTTTCCAACTATTTAAAACATTTTTATAGCCTTTTTTTTTAATTTGATAATATTTTTTTAAAATAAATAAAATTAACCTTCACATAAAAATAATAAAATTAACAAATAAGATTAATAGATAATAGATATATAGCTTTTTTAATAAAAAAAAATTATTCTTGAAAACTTAAGATTTGACCATCTTTTTTATAAAAAAATATTCACGACAAAATAATAATTCATCAAACAGGAGATACAATCCGTTGGAGTCTTGGAGAGTTCAAAAACTTAAAATAGTAAAAATTTCAATTTAACTCTTAGGGACATATTTAACTATTTTATGAATTGTGTCATTACAATTTTTTCTTATAAATAAAAATTAAAATAATTCCCGAAAGCTCAAAATTTTAACATCTTGGATAAGATTTGAATCAAATGACAAAATTGTACTATAAAGTTGTCATGTTTTTTGTTTTTAACTCACATGTTTACGAATAAAAAATCAAACCCCCAAAAAATTTTAAAAGACAATCTTGTTCCTCTTGACCAACTCCGGCCAATTACTCGCATGAAATAAACACATATCAATATTCTAGTCGAGTTAATATATGTTTTGATCACTATATTAAGAGTTGATTTTCATTATAGTTATCGACTTTTTTTTATTATAAACGGATTACTGTATTCATAAAAAATTATAAAATGGTATTTCCTTAAAATTTGGTTAAAAAATATAACAAACATTATTGATTAGACTAACAATTAACATGTGTTATTTATGTAGCATGTGGGATCCTAGCTTACGCGGATAATTTAATCTTAATAAAATCAATAAAGGGTAATGTAGACATTTAACAGTCATATTCTTCCTAAATTAAAACCTAGCCCTAATCCCTTTTCTCTCTCCTCTTTCAACGCTTGGCATCTTCGAGCTCGGCATTGGCTGCAATGGTCTCAGATCGCTCATTAATTTGCTTCCTAAGATCAACAACCTTGCGCTCTGCGAGCCTCGAAGCAAGTAAAAACACAAACTCAATTTCATAAATTGAAGAATCTAATCATCAGATCAAATGCTGTATAGTAAAATTCAACCGAGCATTGCAAAACCGGAGAGTTCATATTTGTGTTGTATATATCATATATGCTTTCAGAAACATTTTCTCAGCAACTGTAAAATACAATTTCAGAGATTTTGATCACAGAGATTAAAGTTTAGAAGTGATTCCCATCGAATTATTTGTGTACTATAGCACTACTCAGATCACAATCGAGATAATCATCTTTTGATTCCAGTAATTATTGTAGAGAATTTTCTTCAATAGAAGAGAATTCTGCCATTGATGGATTCATAGATTCTTCCAAAGAGAATGAAGGGCTAAAAGTACTGGAAGTGCTGTGGGTTTCTCTATTCATCCATAAGTCACATCCAAGCTTCCACACAGCATATCATAGTTGCTCAAAAGATTGGTAGTTTCATTGGAAGATATGTCCGCTTCATTCTTTTTCTCATCTATTTCTGGGAGATCTCTTTGGGAATTATTATCTGTCGATTTTGGACTTTGGAGAGAGAAAACAATTTGGGGAAGAAAAAAAGTTTGGCTGGAAGAAGAAAGATAAAACTTCTGATTCGGAAACTTTAAGGGAGGTGGTGGTGGGCCCGAAATGCCAACTGTCATTAGCGGTGTGCAAAATTTTCGGTTTTTTCGATTTTTCGGTTTTCCGAACCGGTCCGAACCGGTCGGTTCGGTATAAAAAAAACCGGTTCGGTACCAGTACAAAAAAACCGGTATATACCGGTTTTTCGGTACCGCCTTTTTGTGGTTCGGTAAATACCGAACCGGTATACCGGTTTTTTTATTTATTTATATTATTTTTAATAAATAATTAATAATAATTATAATAAAAATAATAATAATAATATTAACAAAAATAATAATTATAATAAAAATAATACTAATATTAATAATAAAAATAATAATAATACTAATAAAAATAATAAAATAATAATTATATTAAGTTTTGGTTTTTTTCGATTTTTACCGGTACTGAACCGGTATCGAACCGGTAAAACCGGTTCGGTATACCGGTTCAATCGGTACCGGTTTCGGTATCCAAAATTTCTATCTTTCGATTTCGGTTCGGTACGAGCCGATAATTACCGGTTGAACACCCCTAACTGTCATTATATATGTGACAAAGTTAGCCACCCAGAATTAAGGGTACAAATTGAACTAAATAATTCGGACCCGAATCAAAAAAAATATGAGTGAAATTTGAATTCACTACTAATATGATTCAAATTTGAACACAAAAAATAATTTGAATAAAAATACGAATAAAATCTGAATATGGTTATACTCGACTCGTTTAGGATTCAAACTACTTGAATTTTTAATCATGATCCGATATATAATCGATTGATATATTCTAGTAGATACTCGATACATTTTTTTATAATATATGTACAATTAAACAAAATTTAAATATTTATTTTTTATTTTTTTTTATCTTTTTTATAATTTTAATTATAATTTTAATATTTAAAATGTAATTATAATTTTTTTTTTATTTCCAAGTAAAATAATAAGTTCAATTTATATTTATATGTATTATAAAATTAGTTATTATGTGAAGACTCGAATTCAAGTTTAAATTTAAAATTCATGAGTAGTTTGAATATAATTCGATCCAAATACAATCGAATTCGAGTAACGAAAATTATAGTCGAGCTGAATTTGAGTAAATTTTTTTAAATATAGTTCGAATCTAAGTCGAATTTGAATACGAATTTAACCTTACGAGTCGAATCCGAGCAGTTTAAAATTTGGATCGATTCGACTAGTTTGCAGCCTTACCCATAATCGTAGACAAATCGTTAAATTAATTTAACAGAATTTTTAAGAATTACTTAATTGAAATATTTTTTGAGTATATTATAATGCGTTTGTAACAACAACAAAAAAATTGGTAATCACAATAAAAATTGACATATAATATAGTGATCAAAACATATATTAATCTTATTCTAGTCAATCTCTTACCTAAAATAGCCATGTGTCATCTTTTGATGGGACTTGTACTAATTGCATACGCATTGGACTTTTTTTTATATACTTACACACAAGATATTAAAACAAAAGACCATTAAGAGTCTTATTTGATTTTTTTTTTAATTTACTAAATTCTAATATTTAGTAATATTTAAAATTACTAAATTCTAATATTAAAATTAATATAGATTAATTTAATTTTACTTAATGTAATATTTGATATTAAAATTAAAATGAGCAAAATAACATTTAAATTAAGAGAATAATTTAACTAACTAAACCTGTTCAAAGAAAAAACGCAATACCTTTTCAAGAAAGAAAATAATAAACAAACAAAAAAAGACAATAAATAATTAAAGTGAAGAAACCAGTATATTAAACTAAACAAAAGAAATAAAAAATATATATTATCTACATGATGATGGCTCTATTTTGTATGGACTTTTTTCTTTGAATAAGTCTAAATGTACAAATTTTAAGACACAAACTCCATTTTTACTATTAAAAAGTAAGATCTAATACAAAAATTCGTGTCAAACTCTATTTTTTAATAATAAAAACAAAATTTATATTTAAGTTTGTATCTAAAAGTTAAGTTTATAGACTTGTCCTTTTCTTTCTTTTTGAGGATCCTATACGTTCTTCAATTTTCTAGCAAGCCTTACACAGGGTTGGTCCAGCCCATATCAAAGGTTACATCAGTAAACATTTACACTAATAGAATTTAAAAAACCTATTTTTTTTATATTAAAAAAATAACATTAGCCTTAACATAAAAAAACTAATTTTTTTTATAATAAACATATTTTTAAGTTTTATTTTATATTATTTGTGAGTTTATAAATGAAAATGAAAGAAAATTTAACTTTTAAGTTTGTATTACTATTTTATTCTTTATTAAATTTTATTGTGCTTATAAATAGAATATACATGTATTATATAATATTGACTTATATTTTTAAATTTTCGTCCAAACTTGTTAAATTTTGAGTTTTAACAGATTAATTAATTTTTAACAAATTTGTAAATGTAACGTCAGTTAAGTATGGATGGGCCGGATGGCCAGCCGGCTCAGCTTTGCCTGACCAACTTAGCTGGACTTGACCCAGTCAGGTTCTAGCTGACCTGCCAAGCCAGCCCTTAGTTTTCAAACTTTTATCATATTATATCTTGTGTATTTACTTATTTTAATATCTATTATATAAATAAAATTATTGCTATTAAGCAGGAAAGCCAAAGTGTTTACAATAATAATAAATGTGATAGAATTATTTGTATTAATTTAATACTATTAAATACTATTTAATCTCATAATTAACTCGTTATTAAATATTACGTTTTATTTATTATCATCTCTAAGACTGTGTTTATTTGTAAGGATTATAATTTCGAAATTATGATCTATGATATTATAATTCACAGAATTATAATCCTAAGATTATTAATCATAGGATTAAATAGTATTGGAATTATAATACCTGATTGAATATGATACTTCTATTAAATAATTTTTCATATTAAGTCATTTTATAATCTTTAGATTAATAGTCTTATTTTTAAATTTAAAAACAAACAAGACACTTAGGATTAAAAGACTTATCCACTTGATTAAAAGGCTTATGTCAAGTGTAATTCTTACCAATAAACATAACATTGGGATTATAATTCATACGTTGAAATTATAATTCTTACAAACAAACATAGCATAAGGTCATTTGATACCTTAGTAAGAGATTATATAATGTCAAATTTTTATTTGGGATTATAATTCATAATTAAATAGTCTTGAAAATAATAATACATAATTTATAAAATTAAATAACGAACGAGTTATATATGACATAAAATAATTCGTAATAATAATAAATTAATACAAATAATATTATCTAACCCATCATTTTAATAAACAAACTTAAAGTTTTGTTATTCACCACAGCTGCTCGGTGCAAGCAATTTTTTATCTTCCATCAGAAAATTAGTGTAAAGTCTAAAAGAATATGAAAAATAGCTTCATATTCCATAAACCGCTTTAATTATCCAAATTACTAAAATACAATAGTGTAGTTCTTTTTCTATTCATAAAAAGAATCTTAGCTGTTATTTTTATTGTTTTAATATTAAATAAATCAATTATATGTAGGAAAAATACATAGAACAAAAATAAATCTTTAAATTAATCAAATTTCATAGTTCTCCATATATAAAAAAAATATTATAGTCTGCATATCACTATGGAGGAAATAATAGATCATAGGATTCTTTCTTTACAAAGAGGTGATCATGACTAATTATTCATTGATTTTAGGGCATTTGTCACGTGATGTTTTATACTATTCGTGTATTATCATTTTATCACTTAAAGTTAAATGACTCATTTTAAGTGTTAAAATAATAGTACATAAATAATATAAAACACCACATGGTATGTACATCAGAAAGACAAAAATATCTAATAATTTTTGCTTGGACTCTAGTTACATGTGAGATAACTTATTTGAAAATATTAGAAATGGAGTCCTTGTATTGTATGTATTATAAAAATTTTCAGTTACAGAGATGGATAAGTAAAATTTAAAAATGGTTTTAATTTAATTTATTTTATTTTAAACTCACACGTTACTTAATTTTGTTACATATTTATCGGCATGTATATTATTTTACTTAAAAATATTTATATTAATTCCCTTCATTTTACAAATTTTAGAACAAAACTAACAACTCATTTTGTTTTTTCTATAACCATTGAAATATTATGTCTTTTTTTTCACTATCACCTTTAAATAAATAAATAAATAAATATATATATATTATTTTTTTATTTATGTCAAAATTACTGTAAAACAAATATCTATACTAACTAAAGGTATTCAAAGGGTCAGATAAAATAAAATTAAATTTAAAAATACTTTTTTGAACCATAATTTTAAAAAAGAATTGATATTTTTATGTTTTTTTAATATTTATACATATACTTTCTTACATAAATAAAATGAACTCTATTTTCATTTGAAAAAAAATTATATAAAAATATTAAAAATGTATGTAAAAATAATACTCCCCTTTTAAAATGAATTCTTGTGTTAATACGACTGAATTTGTTTATATTCCTAGATTCCACACTCCCTAGTTCCAACTTTATCAGCAGCAGCAATTTCATCGTGATTAGGAACTTCCAACCTCATCATCAGTATTCCACAAATTTTACAAATCTGCAATAAGAACTTATCCATACGGCATTACCGAATAATATCGCGACAACTGATTCAGTAATCAGTACTGTCTTCCTTAATTACCTTTTACGATATGAATTTTCCGGCCCCTGTAAAACGTCCGATCAGTAATTATTCATCTCCGATTTTTCAGAATCATCGCATTTTCGAACTACATCAATCTTCAAGCAATCGGTTACCTTCGCGTTTCACACGATCATCATCAAATTCAAAAAAATGCTTTGAAGATTCCTCTCTCTCGTTGGTTACTTGTTCAAGGATTGAATTTCCGTTGAATATTCTCTCTCATCGATTACCTGGAGTTAGGGCTTCGTCCAACGATGATCAGTCTGTCGCATTCGGTTCGTTTGAGGCTGAAGGCGAAGTTCGTGAGCCGAGTTTTATGGAGTTCATCACGTCGGAGAGAGTTAAAGTGGTGGCAATGTTGGCCTTGGCTTTGGCGCTCTGTAACGCCGACCGAGTCGTGATGTCGGTGGCCATAGTTCCTCTATCGCTCTCTCATGGCTGGCGTCAATCTTTTGGTGGCGTTGTTCAGGTAGCTGGTAAATACTATTATGGTATTAAATTTTGCGTTCTTCAATGAAAATGCTGATACTGTTGATTTTAATTGAATAATGCATCTGAATTTATAACTTAGAGTGAAATATGGAAATATATGAATCAAAGTTTTTGTAAAGGATTATAAATGGGAGTGAATTCGCTTAGGGAGAATTGTTTGTTTGTATTAATTACTTCAGCAAGGTAAATTGAGCTCTAAGTTGTTAAGAAGTAGTTATCTTACGCTGACTTTTATAGAAAGTGAATTTTGAATCATGGAACTACTTTTATGAATTTACTGTTGCGTATTCAATGAAAATTGGAGGTGTTTTGCGGATCTATCTGATATTTTTATTTAGGGGAATTTACATTTCCTAGTACATTTTTAGAAAAAATCACAACAAAAGTGTATCCAAAAAATATTTACAGAATTAATACATTTTAAACATTTTATTTACAACAAAAGTACATCTAGATTATATCTCTCATCTTCACTTTCTCTCTCCTCATCATCTTCTTCTTCCTCATCTATTTTTGTCATTGCCCTTACTTCCTCCAAATACACCTTCGCTGGTACCTAAATGTTGCATCACCAGTTATTATACGTACTACTTATAAAAACATTTATCCAAGCATAACAAGTAAGGTGTGGTTGTTAGAGAGAGAAATACAAAGAGACAGAATATGAGCTAGTGAATTTGTTGTATACGTACAGATGAGATCGCCGACAAGGAAGGTGTGGTTGTTGGTCCAGAGGGTGTAGTTCACGCCGGGGTTCCATCCGCGGTTGGCTCCGACGATCTGGTCGGTGGTGGTATTCAGCTTTCCACAATGTCACTGCCATGGTTGGTGCTGGTGTTCTTGGTCTCCCTTTCGTCATGTCTCAGTTTGGCTGGTACTAGTTTAGGTAACCAAACAATAGAATAGAGGTAACCAAATACTAGTATGGAGGTAATCAATTCCTGAATGTGTAGTAACTAGTTTTTTCGTTTGGTAAATCTAGGTAACCAAATATTAGTCTTCTTCCTCCTTTTATTTTGTCTTTGTTAATGTGAGTTTGTTAATATGAATTTCATAATACAGTTGGTAACCAAACCTTCATATCAAGGTAACCAAACCTTCATACCAAGGTAACCAAAACACAATCAGCAGGTTTCCAAAACGGTGCTCTGTTTTTAAAACACAATTTGCAGGTTTCTGGAGATAACTAAACACTAGTATGGAGGTAACCAATTCCTAAATGTGTAGTAACTAGTGCAATTAAGCATGTAAACAGCAAAATTTACAAGAAGAGAATGGCATCAAGAGCACTAAAATTAAAAAATTCAACATGCAAAAGATAGCGTCTGCAAGATAGAATCCAGGGTCTAAGCCAATTCAGCTTGTTAAATGAGAATCATGTTGGGATAAAGGAAGTGGCAAGAGCTATTTAGAAGGAATGGGAGAGAGGAAATCTGAAGGGGAAGTTGTGGATGACCTCTTTTCTGCGTATATGAATTTGGATAACCTTGAAACATTGAACTCTTCTGGGACTGATGACAAGCAGGGTACTGAAAATCGTGAAGCTTTAGATAGTAAAGCTAGTGGTACCAAGACAAACGGTGACATCAGTGATAATGATTTAATAGGTTGGTTATTGTTTTCCTTGATTTAAGGGATAATGATTTAATAGGTTTATTCTTGTTGCACTCTTTTTGTAATTATTTGTTTAGTGCACTATTCTTGTAATTATTTTATAAAAGTTGTATACTTATGTAAAGAATCCTTTTATTTATTGCTTAGTGGTGGAGTTTGTATTTTGCTATATGCTGTGAGAAAAAAAATTCTGGAAAACTTTGTAAAAAGTTCTTAAATTGTACAGTTGAATATTTTTGCTCTCTGATAGTTTAAGGGTCACTAATGGCAGTCGTCTTTTCTCTGGGGATACCTGATATCACCAATCGCTGGAGGGACTCTGGTGGACTATTATGGTGGTAAGGTAGTTATGGCATGGGGTGTGGCTTTGTGGTCAGTGGCTACCTTTCTCACTCCTTGGGCTGCACAAACTTCTTTATGGGCCTTGCTTCTTGTGCGTGTTCTGCTCGGTGTTGCAGAAGGTGTGGCTCTCCCTTGTATGAACAACATGATAGCGAGGTATCAATTTACACAAGTTCCTTATATTTTTAAAATGATTTTATTCTCAATGCTTTCTTCGTACGGTTATAATTTTGTGACCCTAGAAATCTGAAATTGTTGAACGTTTGGTTTTAGATGGTTTCCTCAAACAGAACGATCCCAGGCTGTTGGCCTTGCAATGGCCGGATTTCAGCTTGGAAGTGCTATTGGACTTACGCTCTCTCCAATCCTCATGTCACAGGGTGGTGTATCTGGACCATTTATAATATTTGGATTGTGTGGATTTCTATGGGTTTTGGTATGGTTTTCTGCAACTTCAAGTACTCCTGACCAATGTCCTCAAATATCAAAATATGAGTTGGATTATATACAAAGCAAGAGGCCGAAATCCTTTGCAGTTGAGAATGAGTTGAGGAAACCTAAAGTGATCCCTCCGTTTAGGCGTTTGCTTTCCAAGCTACCCACATGGTCTATAATTGTAGCAAATGCCATGCATAGCTGGGTATGCATATATTTCTCCCTCTATGATACTTTATACTCATGCTGTTGATGTTTTGAACTAAATATCCGTTATTCCTTACATTTTTATGTATACCTATAAATCTAACTACGGTATGCGAGTATAAACATATTAATGTGAATATTCTTAGGTATGCAAATGCAAATATTTAATTTTCATTAAGCACTCATTATTGTATACGTCTACTTGTCTTTTCTGTTGCATGCAGGGATTTTTTGTTATTCTTTCGTGGATGCCCATTTACTTTAAAACGGTAATGCAATATCTACTTGCAAATAGTTGTAAGCTTTGATATTTTTTAGTATATATCTCTGTCCATGCACTCTTGGGAAATGAGAAGTTGATGCTTCCGTTTTGCAGATATATCATGTTGACCTCAGACAAGCAGCATGGTTTAGCGCTGTTCCTTGGAGTATGATGGCATTGGTAGGATACTTTGCTGGGGTTTGGTCAGATCTGTTGATCCGACGTGGCATTAGTGTCACTTTGACTCGCAAAATAATGCAGGTCTGACACTTTTATACGTTATATAACTGCCTATTCATCATTTTTTTTCAAAAATTATTTTTGTTTTAAAAGTACTCCTAAATTTGTGCTAAATGGTAAGTCATATACGTTGCTGCATAACCATAAATGTGAAAGCATGACCTTAGCAGTTGCAATAATGAAAGAATTAGCCAAGGTGATTAGTTGTATTTTTCTGCAATGAAAATTACATGCTGGGAACCATATATTCTTATATTCCTCAACTTTTATTCCCGAATTATAAGCTGCTAATATGCTTGTCTTGGTGACTACTAGAGTCTGATGTTGGCCACGGGGGAGTTAAAAGCTGGTTATAAATTCATTCATTTGCTTTTGAAGCAAATAAGTAGCCTCTGATTCAGGATGAAAGATCTGATAAACATGTGATTCTCCCACAGCTTCAACCAGCTTCACTCCCTTAACCATTTTCTTCTGCAAATATTCCGCATACATAACGCCCCTTTCCTTCAAGAAGTCCAACTCCGCAACATAGACCACCACTGCAGGAAATTGATCCCATTCATCCTTAGAAAGGTCAGTCTTCTCAAAATTACATCCGTAGTAGTCCCGGTTTGATCCTTCTGGCAGACTTAGTTTCCAGAACATGTCATTCATTGCCACCTCCACAGCTTCTCCATTATCAGCTTCTAGTTTAGTCCTCTCGTCACTTCCAAAATAAGGATGGATTGGAAGCAAACCTTTGATCCTAACTTGACAAGTTTTGTCCCGTATAGCTCTAATAGCAACTTGATGAGCTATGTTACCTCCCGCACTATCACCTGAGAGAAAGACACGCGAGAGATCAGCTCTTTGAAGCCATGGTTCATGCTTCACCGCGTAACTTAACCAACCTAGAGAGCTGTAACAATCCTCGTAAGCAATTGGAAGCTTATATTCTGGAGCTAGACGGTAGTCTACAGAAAGAACAATGGATTTGCATATTGAGGATAAGTTTCCAAGGAAATAATGGTATCCTAGCCATGTGGTTGAGCCAATGCTAAATCCACCTCCATGGAAATAAACCACAACTGGTAGTGCATTGGTTGATGTTTGGTTTTCAGGTAGGAATATTCTTGCGGTTATAGGTTTTGAAGAATCAATAACCACATCTTTGGACATATATCCATCAGGTGATTCAATTGAAGGAGGTGCTATCTCAGGCACAAAGCGTTTAACGGATCCATCGGAAAAGACTTGGATGAACCCCGGTGCTTCAGCTACAATGGACATTTTTTAGGAAACGGTATCAGATTACATGAAATTGAGGAGTCGGTGATGGTTTAAATAGGTTAACTGGATGCTGAAATATTTTTTTTTTGAACTTATATGAGGGTAGATAGGATGGTAGGTTGATCATGTAAAGTGAATTGAATCTTTAAATGTTTATTCAATCTTACCATGAATTCCAGAAGGGTTGACATTTATGCATGTATACACATAAACTCACAGAGGAAAGGTGAATTTCAGATAACCTAGAAAGTGGTTATGGTTGCCTTTGAAATAATGGAAGATTTTACTTTATTTGGGTTGTTAGAGAGAGAGAGAATGAATATTTTGAAGAGTTTTTAAAAAAGGTATATATGTAGGAAAAATGAAGGTGGAAGTGTAGTCACTGCTATTTAGACGCATTTGGGAACTTGAGTTGGTAAGCTGTGTAAGTAGCCTTCCTGCAACCCATTTCGTATTATAAATCTTGTTGATTTGTCTGTTTGGAGTTTGGACTCATGGACTTCAATTATTGTTCTTTTTAAAAATACTGGTGGTCTCTTTCTATAAAAAATTGAGTTAAGTTTGGAGAAAGGTAGATGTGTTTCCCATAATTGATATATGTTCTGTGACTACAGCTCTCCTTGAAACTTTAGCTCTTCTGAATTCAATAGGGATTTTCTTACTGCGTATAATGAATTTTGGCAACTTCTATTCCTTTTTGGCAGTCAATTGGTTTTGTAGGCCCTGCCATTGCTCTCATTGGTTTGACAATGGCAAGAAGTCCGTTAATAGCATCTGCTTGGCTTACTTTAGCTGTCGGGCTGAAATCTTTCAGCCATTGTGGCTTCCTTGTGAACCTTCAGGTTAGTATAATTGAAAACATTCATAATTGATTTAGAATAACACAAGTCTTTGGACTTCTAACTGTTGTGTCGACACTTTTTGGTGGTTAGGAAATCGCACCGCAATATTCTGGTGTTCTACACGGTATGTACATTTCTCTTTTGAAATCCAAATATCCAACTTAATCATTTTGTATTTCACATGTCATAACCCTCATCTCGAGTGATACATCCACCTTGCATAGTTTTCTAAATGAATAATTTCCGTATCTCAACTCCATGTTCCGAGAAAGTAGTCTGGGATTCACTACTCAAAGTCACGTTGAAATTGGTATAGTTTATTCTAGGACTTAATTATTCATTTAATTTTCTTGCATCCAAAAGAAACATTTGAGCTCCAAAAGGTCTTGTATTTGTTTGCTTTGCTCTTTTACTGAAGGCTGCCATGTGAAAATGGGGCCATAATCAGCCCAGTAAATGGTTGATGATACTTTGGACCTAATTTGTTCGACTTTCATTCTGTGATAGGTTTATCAAACACTGCTGGGACATTTGCTGCTATTCTGGGAACAGTCGGAGCTGGTTACTTTGTCGAATTAGTTGGCTCTTTTAAGGGATTTTTGTTGCTTACATCTCTTCTTTACTTTTGTGCTTCTTTATTCTGGAACATCTTCTCCACTGGGGAGAGGGTTAATTTTGATGAATTCATTTAATATGAGTTTAAATTTGATAAACTAATAGTATATTAGAACTATGTTAGGGTTATTAACATTTCATTAAATCAAATAATAACAATATTTTTCGACATAAGTATACTATTAATGATATGTCATCATCTTAATATCGTTCATACCGTGTGTGAAATTTTAAATTTAGTTTGTCTGTATGTGTGAGACCGACCGTGTATGATACTTTAAACTTAATTTGTCTATACATCTGACTTTAATTTTTTTATTTTTTATTTTGAGTTTTAGTCGACTTATTTCTTGGTTATATGGGACCATGTTACAATTATGTTAGTAATATGCATAATCATAATTCATGGATCATGTGATTCCCAGAACTCAATGGACGAAATTTAATGTGCCATTATCAAAAGTTGATCCGCAATTTTCTTTTAGATATCTCAAGTTTAAATCATTTTCTTTCGTATCAACGCAAGGCAACAAAGCTTTTGTTTTTGTTTACAAGGGTCGACCAAAATTTAATTTTTAAACTTTCATCTTAATCAGTAATCCATTTGGCATCATTTCCCATTCATATATACAGACATAACAACAGAAGCCAGAAATATACTACTCACTACTATTTATCGAAGTAAGTCACATCATAATACATAACAACAGAAGCCAGAAAAATACTACTCACTACTATTTATCGAAGTAAGTCACAGTCACATCATAATAGACTAATACCAATGGAAAATCGAGACTTTTTCGCATATTGGCTGTAAATCCTAAGAAATTAATAAATATCTAATTACAATATTATCTAAAATTATCATTACAAGATTTTTAAAGTATTAATAATTAATATAATGATAAATATTTAAAATGTATAAATGTATTTTTAATTAAAATATTGTTATTTCATAATTTTTAATATATTTTATCAATTTTGAGATTAAAAATATCTTAAATAATCTTTTAATTTGGGACGAAGAAAATATATAATTTCATTCAATAAAAATAAACAAATTGAACAAACACATAACTATCAATTAGACGTAATAAAAAAAAATGAGAAGACAATCTCCAAAGTGAAAAAAAATAATTAAAAGTTTAGTCTCTTAAATGAAAAACTTGAGAAAGCAATCCCCAAAATAAAATAAAAATTAAAAATTATGGGCATTAATTTATATTTCCATTAATTTATATTTAGGTATAAATAAAATGATCAAACATGTTAAATTAAAAAAAAATGAAGAAATACTTATATCGTAATATTATAGTATGACGTTGTAATAAACCTTAATTAAACAAATTCTGAATTATTTATTTAAGCATGTTATAAAAAATTATACTATTAATTAATTAATAAGCAAAATGTGCATATTATAATTATATCTCTACAACAAAATAATGCAATAAATAAAGCTCCTTACTTTTATATGGTTAATATGTAAGATAATGTTAGTCTCAAATTATTTGAGATAATTATATTGGTTGAATAATTGATTTTGTTGTAAAGTATCATTTATTTTATTTAATATCGCATCATCTATAATATAAAACAGAGCGGCTCAAATTCCAAGGTTTCAACATTCAACGGTCTCAAATCAATTTAGGCTTCAACATTTAACAGTCTAAAATCATTTGGGTTTCAACATCCAACGGTCACTAATCTATCTCTCATTTTCACCATGAACTCAACATCTTTTTTTCAAAAATCTATCAACTCACATTTTCTGCCCAAATCAAATTCATCACTACACTATAATAATACTAATAATAATAATATAATAATAGTAAAAATCATAATAATAGTAATAATAATAATAATAATAATAATAATAATAATAATAATAATAATAATAATAATAATAATAATAATAATAATAATAATAATAATAATAATAATAATAATAATAATAATAATGATAATGATAATACTAATAATAATAATATAAATAATTATACTATTATTATTATTATTATTATTTGTCGACGCCAGGATATGTCGTTTCATTTTTTTATAATAAATGTCCTTTCTAATTTTAGCCTTTGAATTAAGATGTGATTTTTAAAAGGGTCGGCTTGAGTGTCGACGGGGTTTTTGAAAGATCGATTTTATGATGAGCCAATTGACCAGAGCCGCTAGTTGGTATAATTGAAATGGATGTACCAACTCATCCGAGTTTTGTTTTCGTAATCGCAGTGGCTCATATGTGACTCCGAATTGATTGGTCCGTAAATCGAGATTCATAGAGTTCGAGGGTTTGCTTAAGCGAGGGGAAGGTATTAGGCACCCCCGACTTCCGTGAAACCCAATTACCGCTATTTTAATGTTTTCCTTTCCTTTAAATCATAAAATGTGTGTTTGTGAGCGTGTGTATGTGTGTGTGCGTGTGTGTATGCATATGTGCCTATGAAAATTGTCGGAATGCTTTGTTTTGAAAGTGCTTCAGAAATCTCGTTGACCCTATGCACGAAAGATTTGATTTAATCGAAAAGTTTATTTTTTATTGTTTTTTTTGTTTCGATAATAAAACCGATGATATTTTGTAAAATATATTTTTCAAATCCTTCGTCAAATAGGAATAGAGCTCATTCGACACTTGCAATTTTATTTTAGCCTAAAGATAATCTAATATCCTAATTTGATTGATTTTATGAAAATCTTCATCTTTTCATTCCAAAACCCTTTTTCCGTGTCGAAGAGGAAAATCAAGCATTAAAATGGCGTTGAGGCTATTCACGGGCATGTGAGTCATCCAAATAACCCCAAACGCCCACAATCGCACATTTCACTATCACGGGGCCTTAAACCCGACTTTCGACTCGATGTCGTTTTAAGGCCCAAAATTTACATATTTACATACAGGCGCATTGCAATTGCTACATACGTAAAAACTAAAAACAAACTAAAAGGATATCATCGGGAGGTTAGGAGGAGATTCTATCCGCAATAAATCTTCCCTAACCGTTCTTAATCCACAGATCTACAACATATATTGACTACATTGGATCTAGCTTCAAAATACACAAAATTAAACTATTTAAATAGCAATGCACCAAATATTTTCGGATCTACAGTAGATCCACCCAATAAATATAATAAGAACGAAATAAAAATAAATCTAACTAGATAAAACCTCAAATGCTATAAACATGGATTTTTTCACATTTCAAATGACGAAATACATGTTTTGACACTTGGAAATCACTTAGAATACCATATATAGTGTAACAATTGAACAAAAATGAGAAGAAATATCACATTTGGGACCAAACCCGTGACCCTCTCTCTCTTCTTCTCGCTATTTTTTCTCTATTTCTCCCCTATTTCTTCCTCTTTGCTCTCGGATCCTCCTCTTTTTCTTTCTCCCGACAGCCCTATTTCTCTCCTCTCGCGTCTCCTTTCTTTTTTTCTCTTCCGTCCGCGCCTGATGAAGAAATGAAACTGGAAGACGCAATTTAGAAACTCAGATCTTGGCCGCAGGTGCAGCTGCGGCCGGCTTCGGTGCTTCCTCGATTTTCGTGTACTGATGTTGGTCTTTCGTTTTTTCGCTAGAAGGCTCGTATTTTGCAATCCGGAAATCCCGGAGAAACGTGTCATATTGTTCTGGTAGGTTAGTTCGGAGGGCGTAGTGGTCATTAGTCGTCTTTTGTGATCAAATCAGGCTCTTTTGGATCAGCTGTTTGCCTCGCCTCAACTAACCTGATGCTCGTTGTTCGTTGTGACGGCTTTGACCGTAAGTCGTTAGGGTGATTCGTGTTGGGGTCCACCTTCCTTTTCGCATGTCGGGTCAAGTCACGATTTTGTCCTCCTGTCAGGGTTAGTAGAGAAGTGCAAAATTTGGGTGTCTACAATTACTATTATTATTACTATTATTATTATTATTATTAGTAGTAGTAGTAGTAGTAGTAGTATTCTTATTATTATTATTATTGTAATATTCCAGATATTTACAAAATTTGTAGATAAAATTTTAAATAAATTAATTAAAGGTTATGGCTTAAAATCTAGAGTTGGAGAAGTGAGATGTGTAGAAAATGGATAAATGTTTTTTTTAGCATAATTTATTTGTTTGAAATTAAATGTGAGAATATTTTAATGATGCATGTAGAGAATTTATTAAGGAAATAAATTCATTTGAGAAGTGAAGGTGGGTATATATATATACCTAAAGCGTACTTGTTAGCCAAATAAGAGGATGAGTAAGTTAATACTCAATTAAACTAATAAATTAATTAGTTTAAATATGAAATCATGAAATATAATTAATTAGGTTAATTCTATTAGTATGTGATATGGTTAAATTATATGATATTTTTATTCCCTAATACTTAATTTTTATATTTATTGTATGCTTAAATATTTAATTATTTAGCTTATTTTGATTTTAATAGGTTTTATAGGATTTTATTTAATTTGTGTTAATTTAGGTAATTTTATAGCATTTTTATATTTTTTTTTATTTATGTGTTTTTATTTATTTTTAGTGTTTTAGGCGTTTTATTAATTATTATGTGTTTTTATTATTTTTAGTATTTTTATATTATTTTTATTTATTTTTAATTAATTTATATTTATTTTTGTAGGAAAAATAAGCTTCGGTGGCATTGTGGTAATTTCAGCAAAACCGGAGGGCCAAAGTGTAAATTCCGCAAGAATCTGAGGGCAATTCTGTAAATTCCGGAAAAGATGCCGATCGCGCCATGCGCGCAAGAAAGTGGTCTGCCACTCGGATCAGAACGACGTCGTTTTGGTCTAAGGAAAGGCAACGCAGCTCGTGCAATGCGCGACTATGTATATTTGGAACGGGCGCGTGTATTACACGCGCCAAAGGTAATAAAGGCGGCTGGACAGCTGGCGGCTGACTCTTTCTCTCTCCGCGTGGTGTGACACGTGGCAGCGCCTTTGAGCAGCAGTTTTGTTCCTTTTCCTTCTTTATTTTGGATTTCCTACACTGCAATGCAACAAATCAGTAGAATAAAAATCCAATTTTAATTTGGAAAAGAAAGCAATAATTCTTTATTTTATTTTTAATATTTTATTTAGAATTCCAACTAGGGTTAGGATAATAATTATTTTTCTTTTTCTTTTATTTTTTTATTTGTATTTTAAATCCTATTAGGGTTTGGAAAGAGTAATTCCAACTAGGTTTTGGAGGATTTTGGAGCCTATAAATAGAGGGTTTGACACACATTGTAAGACACAACTTTTCTTAGAATAAAATTTTTTTCTTCTATTATTTAGTGTTATTTATATTTATGAGTAGTTAATTTATTTTTCTTGGTTTAAGTGATTGAAGTCATCAAGATTTATACACTGTGAGATCTAATTTATTTTAATTGTTCAAATTATATTTTGATTATTGAATATTCTTCTATGCTTAATTTTATGATTGATTTGTTTAATTACTAGGAGTACTACTAGTTTATTATTCATATTAATCTACTGCTATTTTCGAAGTAACTAAGTTTAATAATTGTTTTGCAGATCAAAAGATTATTTTATCTTAGGAAGAATATTCATCTAAATTAAATGCAAACAAGTGGCTTGTGTTGTTTAGTTCAACGATCTCTCTAATTCTTTATGCTGCTATTAAATTAAATCTTTAGCAAGTGCCGGAGGTTGTTTATTAGTAAGGGTATTTAGACCAAGTGACTCTAGTTATCTAAAATTAAGGAGAGAGGAGAAAAATTATTCCACCTGCGAGTAGTTCTTTCTACGGTGAATCTTCAAAATATTAATTGATTTATTTTTGCATCAGTGATCAGTTGTAAATTCTTGATGGTTGATGTTAACTTAAACCAAGGCTTTTTCTTCTTATTTATTTATTTCATATTTATTTTAATTAGTTTTATTTAAATTATTTCTTTAATTACAAAACCCCCCAACTTTTGTTTGCAAAAACGTAAAATTAAATAATCATTCTCTGTGGGATCGACTCTTGCTTACGCTACTACATTAATATTTTTCAAAAGTAAGAATTTATTTTTGGGTGCTTGCGACATCACACCAGTATGAGTTAAAGTTGTGAAAAATTTAGGATGATTGTTTTGGATGACAATAATGTGAAGTAATTAATTAAGTAATTAATTTAATTATTAAGTTGTTGTATAGAGTCCATTAATGGATTTAAAGCAAGCCCAATATTTTAATTGTTAAAAGTCTTGTTGGTATTTATATAGAGGTCTAAATAAATTTAAGGATTTAGCAACATAAAGAGTCCAAGTAATTTAATTACTACTAGTGGATTAACCCAAAATGATTATAGATGTTAGCCCAATATGAGAATATTTGCATGAAGTGGGTAATTACATAAGAGAATCCAATAAAAATTAAGTTATGTAACTCAAATCATTTAAAAAGTCAATTGATGGTCAATGTGTTGGGAGAAGAATTTCAAGTATTGATTGAGTGTAGAGAATTAACCAAACGTTGGTTAATTGCTAGGTAAGTAAATATGATGATGAGAATTAACTATAGATAGGTTAATTGAGTAACCCAAGATGGTAAAATAATTTAAGGCAAATCTAATTGGATTATATTATAAGTCAAATTGATGTATTAAACTAAGTTAAATAAATTAACCTAGTAGTCTATGTAATTAATTAAATCTTGATTCAAGTTATAATTAATCAAACTCAATACTTGTTTTAATTAAATGTAATATAGGGTATTTAATGTTAGCTCAATGTAATAATTAAATTGAGTCAAACCAAATTAAATGGATGAGCCTAATATATTTAAATTATAGAGTCCAATGTGGAGCCCAAATGGTAGTCAAAATTGGTCAATATATATATATATATGTATATTTATATATGTATGTATATTTAAGCTATAAAAATAAAATAAAAATGGGGGATTAAATCTCATTTTTGCTGAGATTTATGAGGGCCCACATGGGGGTAGCTTGTGTCTTTTATGTTGCTTAAATATCACACAATCAATAACTTGTAGCAAAGTTGATGGAGGTCAATCACCTTGTCATTCACAAGGTCAATCTGTGACACTCCCAAATCTAGGCCCACACAACCCAAACTTGAGTTGTCAAAAGACTACAACAAAATTATTACAAAGTAGTCCAACGTTCAATAGTACAGTGTATAATAATACACAACTAAGTTTTCACTATTATTATCACACTTATTTTACAACACGTGAAGACTATAATAGTTATCCCTCGGACTCTCACTCCATTCCCGGCTAGACCCAGCTACGTTCTCATTTCCTGTTGAAAAATAATGGAACAAAAGAAAGGGTGAGCTCAAATAGTCCAGTAAGAAATATCATGACTAAGATAATGACGAATAAATTATCATTAGTCTTCAACAGTTGAGTTCTTGATAGAATACAATAGACTACAAGGTTTATATCAAAAACTGCAATTAAATTCTTGAACAATGTTCAGATCAATAATAGCAGCGGAATGAGCAATCTATTAGAAGAATAATGCAGACTATAATGTGCACTCGGGTCTCTTTTTAGGAAAAACATCATCAACTTTTATCATCTGAAATATCATTAGTCAAGATAATACAATTTCACAGTTCCTGATCATAATCATGCAGATCAACAATTCACCTTTGCACTACGGGCCAAAGACATTCAATATAACACCAATGGTCATGATTATACCAGATTCAGCCTTTAGTCATAATCATATCAAACAACAATTCATCTTTGCACTACGGGCCAAAGATATTGAATATAACACCAATGGTCATGATTATACCAGATTCAGCCTTTGGTCATAATTATATCAAACAACAGTTCATCTTTGCACTACGGGCCAAAAAGAACATTCACCACGTGCCATAAAAGACACCGAACAGATGTATCGCCTTTAACCTATTATATCGCCTTTAACCTATCATCTGTTCAATAATTATATCGCTTCTGTGCCCTCGACCACAGATATTCACAACAACTAAATTTTGGATGATTAGAATAATATAAATGATGAACAGAAGAAACAGGATAAACAATAAGTATCAGAAGTTTACTTTGTACGGATTCAAATAATGTCCAAATTGTCAACATGATGTGGAGTGAAATTTAAAAATGATATTCAAGATCCACAGTTCAGAATAACAGTTACAGTTCAATAGAAAAGTTCAGAAAATAGGAAGGTTCAGTTGAAATAATGAAGTTCAACTATTATGGAACATATAATATTTTCAGGAATTATAGAAGCAATAGTTCCATAATAAGTTTCGATTTAAGAGTATGAAAGAAAATAATATCCCTTACCGTAGCAGGTTTAATTAACAAAAGGTGAAGGAAATTAATATCCCTTACCATAGTAAGTTTGAATAATGGAAGATAAAAAAGATGGTATCTCTTATGAGTATAAAGGAAAATAATAACATTTACGAATATGAAAGAAAATGATATTACAAATGAAATGGAATAAAAGTGTCATGTGATAATTCGTGTAGACAAATTATTTTCACACGAGACAAACAAAAAGGGGTTATTCACCAACAGGCGGTAGTCCGTACAGTAAGGTTATTCCCACAATTTAATAAAATTTGAATACGAAGAGTTATTCATCAAACAGGCGGTAATCCGCACCGTAAGATTATTGTTAAAGATTAATAAGGAATGAATACGAAATGTTATTCACCAACAGGCGGTAATCCGCGCCGTAAGGTTATTCCCACAATTTAATACATGAAAATAAATGGCACAAGAAAGAAACGATATTATTTTCGAGAATCAAATAATGATAATCCCTTACCGTGGTAAATTAAAATAATAGAATATGAAAGAAGATGATATTTCAAAAATGACATTCCTTACCTTAACACGTGACTGGATATTGATTTAAATAAGGTTGATCTACCTATATATTTATAATAAAATTAGTAATTACCACATATAAAAACTATCAAAATTATATATATTTAACATAATTTTTGTAGTATAATATAACAATTTTAAAATAGTTTTTAAAGTAATATTTCAAAATAAATCTTCCAAATAAAGCTTTTAAAAATGAATCTTCTCAAAGAAGAGTCTTCTAAAGGAAGATTTGTGAATAGCGTGAAAAATAGAAATTTATGAAATTACTACTCTTTAATAAAAGACTTACTTGAAAAATTCCTGCACTCATTTTGGTTTTCAAAAACTCAAAATAACCTTACTATTCTCAGAGAAAACTCAAAAAATTCTTATAGAAAATTTTTATGTTTTAGGTGTGATTTTTCTATTTAGTTGAGCAAGTTATTTATAAGAGAAAATAAGTTACTATGCACAGTAGGTGAATGGCGTACTGCACGCCAGCTGAAGAATTCAGCACAGGCAGCGCAACCCACGCCTTTTCCATTTCTCTCCAGCAAAACCAAATTCAATTTCATCATTCTTCATGTAGGTCCCACACAGAGCCCACATGTTACTATTCACGTTACTATTCACGTCAGTATTTCAAATAGTAATTTTTTTATATTTTTTTTATATTTATATTTATTCTTCCTGTGGGTCCAAAATAAAATAATGCTACAATAATAATGTAATAAACACGTTATAGATTATTATTAATTTAATAATATAAATTACAGTATATTTGCAACTGTGACAATTATTAGGTTCAATAATTTTAAAAATAGTGCAGCAACAATTATTGACTCAATGATATAAAATACAGTGTAATGACAATTATTAAATCAATAATGTAAAATACTGTGTAGCAGCAAATATTGAATTGATAACATAAAATATTATGCAGTGACAATTATTGATGAAATGATACGCAACAGTTACGGTGTCAATAATCAGACCAATAATATGAGACACTGTGCAATACCGTGTGTTAAACCCTCGATTTATTGGCCCATTTGAAATTCTCGATTGAATAGGAACCGTAACCTACAGACTAGCCCTACCACCAAGTATGTCTCGCATCCATAACGTTTTTCACATATCTATGTTACGTAAATATGTGAAAGACCCAAACCACGTCATTGAGTTAGAACCGGACGTTATAACAGAGGTTTTAACGTACGAGGAGGTACCTGTTAAGATCCTAGATAAGAAGGAGCAGATTTTATGCTCAAAGGTTATACCTCAAGTTAAGGTTTTATGGAGGAACCAAGATATTGAGGAAATGACCTGGGAACTAGAATCTGAGATGAAATTTAAGTATCATTACCTCTTCGAAATGCCAGGTACGTCAATTTCGGGGACGAAATTTCATAAGGAGGGGAGGTTGTAAGACCCCGAATTTTATGAAATATAAAATTTAATTTTTCTTCATATATATATTTTTTTCATGAAACAGTAAGCGGTTAAATTGACGAAATTGAAAGTTAAGGATGTTATGTGCAATTTTATTTTGTCGGACAATATTCGTTTTGTCGGGGAATATTCGGACTGTACGACGGCGCCGAAATAACTAATTATTGGTGGACCCCACAACGGAATATTTGTCGGATATAGAAAATGACAGAAGTAACCTTTTTAAATAAAAATAGTCAACGGTGTTAACTGTTTAAATACCGGTGATAAAAGAATAGTAGCATATGGTAATTTATGGTATTTTTCTGTAGCACACGGTATTGCACAGTGTCTCATATTATTGGTCTGATAATTTACACCGTAACTGTTGCGCATCATTTCATCAATAATTGTCACTGCATAATATTTTATGTTATCAATTCAATAATTATTATTACACAGTATTTTGCATTATTGATTTAATAATTGTCATTACACTGTATTTCATATCATTGACCTAATAATTGTTGGTGCACTGTAGTTTAAAATTATTGAACCTAATAATTGTCACAGTAGCAAATACACTATAATTTATATTATTAAATTAATAAAAATATGTAACGTGTTTCTTACATTATTGTTGTAACAATATTTTATTTTATATGTTGGACTCACAGGAAGAATAAATAAATAAATAAATTAACAAAAAAAAATAATTTATTTTACTATTTGAAATAGTAACGTGAATAGTAACATGTGGACCCCATGTGAGGGCCACATGAAAATCAAAATGTGAATTGTGTTTGCTGGAACGTGGGCTGGTGAGGATGCTGCCTGAATTTCTCAGGCTGGCGTGCAGCACGCCTGCCACCTACCACTGCACAGTATCCTCTTTTCTCCTATAAATAGCTTGCTCAACTGAATAAAAAAATCACACATAAAACATAACATTTTTCTATAAGAATTTTATGAGTTTTCTCTGAGAATAGTAAGGCTATTTTGAGTGTTTGAAAGCCAAAAGAAGTGCAGGAATTTTTCAAGTAAGTCTTTTATTAAAGAGTAGTAATTTCATAATTTCCTATTTTTCACGGTATTCACAAATCTTCCCTTGGAAGACTCTTCTTTGAGAAGATTCATTTTTAAAAGCTTTCTTTGGAAGATTTATTTTGGAATATTATTTTAAAAACTATTTTAAAGTAGTTATATTATACTACAAAAATTATGTTAAATATATATAATTTTGATAGTTCATATTATACGAGTTATCATACATTTTGAAATTTATATGTGGTAATTACTAATTTTATTATAAATATATAGGTTGATCAACCTCATTTAAATCAATATACAGTCACGTGTTAAGGTAAGGAATATTATTCTTTTCACACTCTTAAATTTATTACGGTAAGGAATATCATCTTCTTTCATATTCTAACTTACTACGGTAAGGAGTATCATTATTTTCATCATCATAAATGGATATTATGTTCTTTCTTGTGCCATTTATTTCCATGTATTAAATTGTGGGAATAACCTTACGGCGCGGATTACCGCCTGTTGGTGAATAAGCTTTTGTATTCATTCCTTATTAATCTCTGAGAATAACCTTACGGCGCGGATTACCGCCTGTTTGGTGAATAACTCTTTGTATTCAAATTGATGGGAATAACCTTACGGCGCGGATTACCGCCTGTTGGTGAATAACCCTTTGTAATTATTTGTCTCTTGTGGAAATAATTTGTCTACACGAATTATCACATGACACTTTTATTCCATATTCATTTGTAATATCATTTTCTTTCATATTCGTAAGTGATATTATTTTCCTTTATACTCATAAGGGATACCATCTTTTTCATCTTCCATTATTCAAATTTACTATGGTAAGGGATATTAATTTCCTTCACCTTTTGTTAATCAAACCTGCTACGCTAAGGGATATTATTTTCTTTCATACTCTTAAATCGAAACTTATTATGGAACTATTGCTTCTATTATTTCTGAAAATATTATATGTTCCATAATAGTTGAACTTCATTATTTCAACTGAACCTTCCTATTTTCTGAACATTTCTATTGAATTGTAACCGTTATTCTGAACTGTGGATCTTAAATATCATTTTTAAATTTCACTCCACATCATGTTGACAATTTGGACATTATTTGAATCTGCACAAAGTAAACTTTCGATACTTATTGTTTATCCTGTTTCTTCTGTTCATCATTCGTATCACTGTTATTTATATTAATCTTCAAGAATCAAGTTGTTGTGAATATCTGTGGTGGGGGGCACATATGCGATATAATTGTTGAACATATGTTAGGTTAAAGGCGATATAATAGGTTAAAGGCGATACATCTGTTCGGTGTCTTTTATGGCACGTGGTGAAAGTTCTCTTTGGCCTGTAGTGCATAGATGAACTGTTGTTTGGTATGATTATGACCAAAGGCTGAATCTGGTATAATCATGACCGCTGGTGCTATATTGAATATCTTTGGCCCGTAATGCAAAGATGAACTGTTGATTTGCATGATTATGACCAGGAACTGTGAATTTTTATTATCATGACTAATAGTATTTCAGATGATAAAAGTTGATGATATTTTTACTAAAAAGAGAAGTGAGTGAACATTATAGTCTGCATTATTCTTCTAATAGATTGCTTATTCCGCTGCTATTATTGATCTGAACATTGTTCAATAATTTAACTGCAGTTTTTGATATAAACCTTGTAGTCTATTGTATTCTATCAAGAACTCAACTGTTGAAGGCTAATGATAATTTATTCGTCATTATCTTAGTCATGATATTTCTTACTGGGCTATTTGGGCTCACCCTTTCTTTTGTTCCATTATTTTTCAACAGGAGATGAGAACATAGTTGGGTCTAGCCGGGGAATGGAGTGAGAGTCTGAGGGATAGCTATTATAGTCTTCACGTGTTGTAAAATAGTGTGGCAATAATAGTGAAGACTTAGTTGTGTATTATTATACACTATATTGTTGAACGTTGTACTACTTTGTATCTCAAGTTTGGGCTGTGTGGGCCCAGATTTGGGGGTGACACAGGTACTGTTTGAAGCGTATTAAAATATTATTAAATGATAAATAATATTAGTATCAGATTAAAAAGTTATTAAATGATTAATAACATTAGTACATAATGAAAATGTTATTAAATAATTAATGACACTAATAAGTGATTAAAATATTATTAAATGATTAATAATATTATTAAATGATTAAAATATTATTAAATAGTTAATAATATTAAGAAGTGATTAAAATATTATTAAATGGTTAATAATATTTATAAGAGATTAAAATATTATCAAATGGTGAATAATATTTGTAAATGATTAAAATATTATCAAATGGTGAATAATATTTGTTAATGATTAAAATATTATTAAATGGTTAATAATATTAATAAGTGGTTAAAATATTATTAAATTATTAATAATATTAATAAATGATTAAAATATTATTAAATGATTAATAATATTAGTAAGAGATTAAAATATTATTAAATGGTTAATAATATTAATAAATAATTAAAATATTATTAAATGATTAATAATATTAATAAGTGATTAAAATTTTAGTAAATGGTTAATAATATTAATAAGTGGTTAAAGTATTATTAAATTGTTAATAATATTAATAAATGATTAAAATATTATTAAATGATTAATAATATTAGTAAGAGATTTGAATATTATTAAATGGTTAATATTATTTGAATATAGTTGTATATTATCAAAGGCAGATAATATTTTGAAGTTTTTGGTACATATTAAATGTCCAAATTATTAAGTTATGTAAAGAATAAAGTTTAATTGAATTAAACCAATGTAAATAGTCCATTTGTGACTAATTTAATCAACTTATTAAAAGTAAGTCGTACGAAGAATGTGTAAGTTGGTTAAGTGTATCCGGCAAGTCCAACTAGGTTTGGGTTAGGGTTTTGTCTATAAGTTAAAAGTTCGTTTATCGAACATTTTAAAAGTTAATAGATTAAAGTTAAGACTAATTAATAGTCACTGTAACTAATGATTATGTCGATTTTATATATAAATTGTAAGTTGACGAAAGACGCAAATAAGCGTAAATGGTATAAGCAAACCAGACAAGTTTTTCAGAACTTGCCTGTAATACCCGCCTTTCTTTTTCTTTCTTTCTTTCAATAGTCCCACATCGCCCCTTCTCAAAAGTTCCTTCCCTTCCTTAGCCTATAAATATGACTTTACCCCTCTCCTTTTAATACACTAACAAAAAAGACCTCCCATTGCGAGAAATGACTTTTTTGTGTAAGGATCTTTTAAGTAAGAACCTCCCTAGTTAAATATTTTATTTCCTTGTTTGGATTTTGGGTATTGATATAAGCCCAAATTTCTTTTATTTTTTTTTGAGACAGTGGATCTCTTCGTAATTTCGGGTATGTTTCTTTTTCTTTTCTTGTGTATTTATTTTCTGCATTATTATTTTTATGTTGTAGCTTTAATTATTTAGTTAATTTGTTAGTTTTGCATTATTATTATTTGTAGCCTTAATTGTTTAGTTTTGCATTAGTAGTATTATTTTGTAGCTTTAATTATTTAGTTTGTTAGTTTTGCTTTATTATTATTATTTGTTATTTGTAACTTTAATTTTTGTATGTTATTTAATTTAGTAGTATATATATTTTTTTGGTATATCTTTGTTAGTAATTAGCATTTTGGGATAATAAATTATTATTTTTGTAACGTTAGAGTTTTGACATAATATATTTGTTTATAGTAGAATTAAAAATAGAATAAATATTTTTGTAAATACACTTATATGTATTTTGGAGGGAACAAGAAATATGTTAATTATTAATATATTTTATACTATGTATTACCATGCTCAGAATATTTTTGGTAAAATGAAATGATTTCAGATTCGTCAAAGAGATGTAAAACTTAATTAATTATAGTACTTAATAAAAATGTGTTATTTTTGTGAATAGATTGAATTGGGCAAGTCTAACAAATTGCAATTATAATTGTGGGTATTACATCGCTTAGTCCAGGTACGGATTCCGTACTCTTTCAGCAATATTCCTTTGATTTTAATTTGTTTGTTTTGTCTCTCAATTAGAATTCAGATATTATTTCGAAATGCTTATGATATAATTGTTTGGTTCTAGATATTCGAAAATTCATAACTTGTACTCTTTGGACTTAGAGAGCATGTCTAGTATTTATTTTGATTTTGTAGAAACGTACATGCTAATATATTTTGAGGGTTTTGTGTCGATTCGTTTAAGTTTAGCATGTGCGTATTAGAACCCCTTTTGTTTGTATTGTGTCGCATATATTGTGACATAATATTTTTGTTAGAATATACCGTAGGGTATACCTGAGCTATAACCACCTGTGGGGGTACCACAGGCATGTCCTCTTGGCACCGAGGCATGACACTTCCGTGGCAGTGTGATTAGTCCACGGCGTCTCCATTTTGTGTGCTCCGATGGGAGTTGGCCAATTGGTGTTTTGTTGTGGGAGGCGTATGGGTCGACCCTAGTTTTCTATTTTGTTCTGCGGTTTGGTGTTGTTTGTGCCAAACACACCTTCCGATTTTGCATACATCTGGATTGCGCAGTCCGATGTATATTTCTGTTCTGTTTTGTTCTGAGCTCGGTATGAAATCACCCCAGCCATTTGATTCAGCCTATTATGTTATTCAGTTCAGTTCAGTTGGTTTTGTTATTCATTTTAATTCTTATTTTCTTGCACTCTATATTCGTACTGGGCATTTGGCTCATGCTGTATTTTTCTTCCGGCAGGTAATCAGGGGGAGCAAGGGCATGTGTGAAGAGAGCTTCCTTTTATGTAAATAGTTTAGGTATTTTGTTTAGGGCTTAATATTTTAGTTTCTAGTATTGTTGTAATACTCAGACTGTGTTTGAGCCAGTTGACAATTATCTATTTAGACTATTCGGTTTCATATTCAAGCTTTTGATTCCAATTTATTAGTTCTGTTATGTTCTGTGCGTAACCTCTCTTTCCAGTTCGGGAAGGGGGTGTTACATTGCCCCTATGTGCATTAATATGCTACAATTTGATATTATATTATTGATATGGAGATATATTGATGATATTTGTGTTATGTGAAAAACGTGATGTATGATTACATGTGAAAATATGAAACATGAATTGTTAGATGCTAGTTGATTATTATAAAAAGTATGAAGCATTCATAAAATGAAATGCATGAAATGCATGATGTAAGAATAAAATGCAGAGCATGTATAATATGTGAAGTATATAATGTGTTATGTGTAACTGTTAAACTTGCTGAACCGCCGTGCTCACTTTTGCTTAAAACCAACATTTTCAGATAGTGCAAGTTATTCGAAGTTTTTGATAAAGATCAAAAAACAGGAATGCATACTACTTTCACTAAAGGTCTAAATGTCTATTGTAGATATCAGTCCAAATTGGACAGATAAAATGACTGTGTAGTATAAGACTTAGTTGATATGTAATATGAGTGTTAAATACTCAAAATGATTGTAATAGAATGTCGTATCATGTATGATATTAAGACATACTAGGTTTGTTTAAAGATTGCGATTATGGAATAGAAAGAGATGTTGTAGAATTGTAAATAAATGATTATTTAGCAATTATAATATTGTTGTAATTCATGAACAATAAGAAAAATGTTATACTCGTATGGAACCGAATCCGAGGTTCAAGGGACCCAGATTCGGGGTCGTCACAATTATTATTATTATTATTATTATTATTATTATTATTATTATTATTATTATTATTATTATTATTATTAATGTTGTTATTATTATTATTATTATTATTATTATTATTATTACTATTACTATTACTATTATTATTATTATTATTATTATTATTATTATTATTACTACTACTACTATTATTATGATTATTTATATTATTATATTAATTATTATTATTATTATTATAGTATAGTGGTGAATTTGATTTGGACAGAAAATATAAGTGGATAGATTTTTGAATTTTATTTTTAAATTGAAGGTGAAAATAAGAGATAGATTAGTGACTTTCGAATGTTGAAATTCTAATTGATGTTAAATTGTTAGATATTAAAATATAAATTGATTTGAAACCGTTAAATATTAAAGCGATTTGAATAACTCTGTTTTATATTATAAATGCTTATTCCAAATTCATTGTGGATGTATAAAAATCATGCCTTGGGGGTCAGGGGTGAGCAAAAAATCGATTTGTCCCCGAAATCGCACCAAAAATCGCACAAACTGCATCAATTAAAACCGCATCAATGGGTTCGGCGCATACGGCGGTTCTTGAATAATTGGAAAACCGAATTTATGGTGCGGGTGCGGTCCCAAACCGCATTTAAAAAAACCGCACCGCACCGCACCATGGCTGAAGTTATTATTATTTTTTAAATTACATGGCCAAAACGACGTCGTTTTGGCCATTTATAACATACACCCGTACTCACAGCCTTCTCAGTTCTCTGTCAGCCTTCTCCTTCACTTCTCATTTCTCACTCTCAGGTCTAAGCTTTCTCTTCTCCAGTGATCTACTGCTCTGGCCTTTGAGTCATCAATAGTTCATCTCGGCTCTCGCCTCTCGCTGTTGTAAGTTGTCGCCGATAGTTACTTTCTGTTTCTGGTGAGTTATTTATGTATTAGGTCAAACATGCATTGAGATCTCATGCCAAAATCTCAGAATCTCTACTCATTACAAAGAATGAAGTTCATTATTCAAACATGCTATATTTATATTGTTGCTGAAATTAAAGAATTTTGTTGTTTTATTTGGCATTTGCGTTGGTTACATGCTCTGTTTGAAGAAAATGCCTAAATGGTTTTTACTTGATTTTGCATATTAAGTGTTTGTAGAAAATACTAATGTGTTTATTGGTAAAGTGTATGTGATGGGTAGTGAAGTTTGTTGATTGGTATGTACTAATGCCTCCGAGGGTTTCATTTTTGGACCAGTGTTAAAATTTTACCTCCTACTCTCGTACTTTTGGTTTCATATTGGTCAGTGACCTGCTATTTAGTTCCTTCATAATACCTGTAATACTATGGTTCCCTCTAAGGTTAAGGCCTCTGTATGGTCTGCTGTGCTAAAAAGGCTTAAGACAAACAACTTGTATCAACCGCATAGGCCTAAAAAGTGTTTGTTCTTGGATATTTGTGCATTTATAATTCAAATATCCATGCTCATCTTCTTCTTTCTTCATTGTTCCTTGGTGGGTAGATGGGGATAAATTGATAATATTTGTAAAGTTTGGTAGTTTTTTAGGTCATTAAATCTGCTTATATATGACCATGTAAAAGGCTAGGACCTTAATTTTGTTTCAATTTAATTACGGATCATCTGGCAGGTTGGATACTTTCTCAACTTTCCTGAGAAGTTGCATTGGGGCCTTATTACTTACAACTTAGTTTCAATTATTTATATTATCACCCAATTTTATTTATTTATTTGCTTGCCTTCTTAAGAGTCATATTTGCCCAGAACTGGAAATGGAATTATGAAGTCAGATGGAAAGTCCACTATATTCAGTATTATACTTTATTGTGTTGAATGAAAAAAATTCCAATATTATACTTTATTGTGTTGTTTTACTCATTAAAAATAATAAATCATTTTCAGTAAAATTATGTTTAGTTGTGCATGACATATAAAGTCTTAATCTGATAAGTAAGATTGAGGCTCATATATTCAACTGGTTGTCATCAATTTTATAACTGTGTATTTTAATTTTCTTGAAATACTATTATAATTAAGAGATTCTTGTATTATCATTCATAAAATGTGAACTATACTAATATTATAATTAATAGATTCATAAAGTTGTTGGCAACAAAGTTACTTGTAATCCTCCTAGAGCGGTGGACCTTTAACTCCAAATCCTTGATGTTGAGGTCCAAATTAATTAATTTCAGTATATATATATATATATATATATATATATATATATATGGCGTTATTGCAAAAAAGTTCATGCTCAGCTTCTGTCTGTCTTGTTTCTATTTCTTGCTTCTGTTTCTGTTCATGTCCAGCTTCTGTTTCTGCAGTAAATTTTCAATGTTTTTGTTTTGGTTAAATAGCTAACAAATGTAGTGGTCAACATAAAAGTTTGCATCTCAGTGGTCACCATAAAATTTTACTTTAATCCCTCTTACCATAGCTGCGATATGGGGCATTGGTGATGGAGTATTCAATACACAGCTTAATGCCTTGGTTGCAATGTTGTTCAAGAATGATACTGTAGTAATTAATCCACTTAGTTTGTGTCAACCATTTGCTTACTCTGACTTTCTTCAGGGCTAAAAAAGTCTTGTATAGCATCTTCCATTAGCATCCCCATTAGATACACTTTACTGAGCATGGTACTTTAGCTTCATAACATGTATCTTGCAACTTCTACCACTGATTCTTTGTTATAATGTCCACTTGTTCCACATCATATGCATAACTTAAGTGAGAACTTTAGAAAACTCCATTTTTTCATGTTGATCTTATTATGCTTCGTCATTGCATGATTTTAGAACCGAAACCGCAGCAAATGAAACCGCATCGCACGGTTCAAAACCGCACCGCACCAATCACAAGCGGTTGCGGTTTTGGATTTGCCAAACCGCACCTAAGCGGTTTCATGTGCGGTTTGGGTTTTAAACCGCACCATGCTCACCCCTTCAACCTAGGACTGCTAATCAGTTTTGCTTGAATTATTCTTTTTTGAAACAAAATCCCAAATTTATAAAGTGGGTTTATCAGCAATTACATGGGCAAGCAAAATCCCTTCAAATCCATCAAAGCTGTAGCCAAGAAAGTGGGTGGAGTTTTCACCATTTTTCTTGTTTGGCAAAGAAAGACCACCTCCAAAAGAGCTGAAGCTGATGCTAGGAGAAAAAATGGCCGAGTTACAGAAATTGCCTGTAAGTTTATTTTTCCAGTATCCCCCCCCCCCCCCCCCCCCCCCCCCCTTCTTTTGGGTCATTTATTATGAAACAAAAGCTATAATTTCTTGGTTTAGGATTGTTACCTTTTAGGCTGATGTGGGTCTTTAATTTTTCTTCAAACATGTCCTCCCATCTAATGAAATGGTCAAATTAGCGATTGTTTAGTTTTGTTGTTCCATTATTGGCTAGTTTGCAGTTTGCAATAATTACAAATGTCTCTGATCTGCAGCTTCAGAAGATGATTCTTCAAGGAGCAGTAGCAGAAACAAGTTTACTATTTCCCCTGAATCTTTGAACGCCTTGGGTGGTGAAAAGATTAGGAGAATTGATTTTTCATTTGCAGAGATTTATAAGGGGACAGGAAATTTCTCCGTAGCAAGTAAAATTGGGGAAGGAGGGTTTGGTACCGTATACAAGGCAAAGCTAAAGGATGGATCTTTTGTTGCTGTAAAGCGTGTTAAAAAGGTAATCAACTTTTTGAGAGAAGAATTATGATGTGGTTTAATATTTATGATATGATTGATCAACAAGTAGTGTCATTGAGTGAAAATGAAATAATTTCTCCGGAGGTAGGCTTTAAGGCAAAGTAGTGATTAGACACTAGTCGGACTGATTATTAACAAGGTTCAAGGAGCAAAAACATGAAAAGTCCTAACATCTTTCTGATATAAAAACAATTGACATGAAGTACATTTACATATGCAAGCTAACTTATACTTCTTTTGGCAGGACTTGCATGACAAAAGCTTGTCAACGGAATTCAAAAATGAAATCCTTACCCTATCAAAGATAGAGCATTTAAATTTGGTGAAGTTTTTGGGATTTCTGGAGCAGAGAGATGAACAACTTATTTTAGTTGAGTATGTAGGGAATGGAACACTTCGGGAACATTTGGATGGTAAGTGAAGCAACATGTTCAACAGCAATTAAGTGTGGTATAGCATTTTAGTATAAGCAATAAAAAATCACCTCGACTTCCAAACAGTTAAATGAGTTTGATCATTAGTTTTGCTGGTTACTTATCTGAAAACATACTGCTGATTGAATTACTTTGCATTTCCTATCCAGTTTCTTAAAAGCTGAATACCTAGACATATCTTCCTACAGCAAAGGAATAGATTATGACTTCAAGGGATATAAATTTACTGAAGCCAACAAAAGTTGCTTCCTTTTCTTGAATATGTATAGATAACGTATTACATTTCTGGCTGAAAAGGATGAAATTGTGATTTCCCCCCCGAAAATAAGCTAATACTGAATATTGTTTCCCCCAAACACAACAAATGTTAATACTGAATATTATCATTTCTACTCAAAATAGTCACAGAATTTGTCAGTGTTGTGCATATGATTTTCTAATAGTAGAATTTTAACTATAAACAGTCATCTACATATGTTGCTTATGCTGATTATTGAAGTCTTAATTTATGAATATGTGTTCAATCAGGATAGTAATCTGTCATGCAGGTATTTGTGGCGAAGGGTTTGAAATTGCAGAACGTCTGGACATTGCGATAGATGTAGCTCATGCAGTTACTTATCTACACATGTATACAGGTATACATTATGTCTAATTTAGCTACTTTCGTCGCAAAACTGCCTACTGGATGCCCTTTATAGGTTCTACAAGTTTCACTCGTTCGGTTTTTAAGTTATCAACATTCAAAATTCTGAATTTTTCTTGTTCAAATTACAGATCCTCCAATAATTCATAGAGACATAAAAGCATCAAACATCCTCATCACAGATAAACTGCGTGCCAAAGTGGCAGACTTTGGAATTGCACGATTTGCTGCTGAAGATCCTTTTGCAACACACATTTCTACAGAAGTCAAAGGAACAGCAGGGTACTTGGATCCTGAATACCTTATGACTCATCAACTTACTGAAAAAAGTGATGTTTACTCCTTTGGGGTATTGCTCGTAGAGCTGATAACAGGAAGACAGCCAATAGAACTGAAGAGATCCCTCAATGAGAGGGTAACCATAAAATGGGTAAGTAATGCAAGCATCCATACAGCTTTTAATTTACTTAAATGTGCTCACTGCTGCAATAAAAGGTGCCCAACTTCCTAAGTATTTGGTAAGTTTTATTTTAACTTATAGTAGTTCTAAAATTATCGTAATTCATACTTTCATGATAACTTGTGTTGACAAATATTATTTTGTCAGGTCATTCAGATTTTTCTTTGGTCAGCTAAGATAAAATCAGTAATAATACTGTTAGCTTCCTCCAAAATCCTCAGACTCACTCTTACAAATTAATTATTTCCATTTTTTCATTTTTATATGTGCTAACTTACATACATTTGCGCTGACTATTATAAAAGTATGTACTAAAAAGTTCTTATTCATAGATATGCGTAACTATGTTGGTCAAAGGAATTATTTATCAGAACCAATAAAAAGAAATTGCACCAACATTTGTATAAGAAGCGAATTTTCTTTCTAGACAACAAGTGCTAGCCACTCGAATATAAGAAAATTAATTATAAGAGCATAGAAATACATTACTAGCTAATCATTAAGCTATAGGATCATATCATAGTGAACAAGGAGCAATGTTGACGGGGAATGGGTAAGCTTAAGAATTAGGGTTTAAAGATGGAAAAGAAATTGAGAAGAAAGATAATAAAGCAATAAAGCTTTAAAATATTATATTAAAAAAAGCAATCTCAATGAAATCAAGAGTGATGGATTACACGAGTTTATATAGGAAAATAATAAAACCTAAGTATTGGAGACTAAGCAACTAAACAAAACAAGGAAACAAAAATGTTCATTAGAGAACAGGATCTGTCCCATAGGCCATATTAGTTTGTACATGACATATGCTAATGGTTGGCTTGTTTTAATATTCACTTAAAATTCATCATTCAACTTGGATCATTACCATTTGCATATTATGCAACATCTGATGATTGCACTGTTGGTAAAAATATCACTTGGAATGAATACATTTGTAGCATCCATGTATATTTATTTGCTTCTTATTAGTATTTATGAGGATGGTTATCTGGAATAAAAGATATGAAGTAGAGCAGACTTCTATACCTAAAAGATATAGCAAAATTAATTGGACTATACTAGTGTAACTTTTTCAGACAGGGGTCTGAACTCTGAAAGGTCTTTGGACTTGATGAAAAATCACTTCAACTACTCAGCTGTTGATTTAATGCCAGATGTTTGAATACAGTATTGGATGTGGTAGTCGTAATCCTTCAAACTTCAGGGACACTGTATTTTACATAATTGGTATTTCTCCATTAAACTAGATATATCTTAGCTTAACTAAATCCTAAATTCAAAATTTTGAATATGATGGTGTGTTGAATTTTGTTCGTCCAGCCTCCCAGGAAAAGAGCCCCCACTTAAAAGTGCAGTGCACTATTCATTTATGTAAGCAACAGTCAACATTAAAATTGTCTTCATGTATCTTGACATTTATAGTAGACTTTCATTCAGAGATGTCCCAAAAAAAGGAGTATGGACTCAAGATTTGAGAGCGGCAGATTATACTTCCTAAATTCATAATCATAATAGTAGGGGGAAAAAGAGAGAGAAGAAGAGGAAAATTTACATAGCTCATCTACTTCATATTTCATAAAACTTTAGCCACATGACACTACATGAACTTAGTTATGTAGCTCTGTAAGGTTAATCTTCTCTTGTTGCCCATAATTTAGGCATTGCTTACATCACAGTGATAGACTTCTTAAAGTTCAGTTGTAGTCAACATCATTGGCTCTCTATTAACACTAACCTTATCCTAGTTGTTCTGTGTTCCATTTTATCAGCTAACGTTTTTGTAATTACATTGATTGGCAACTTGTTCATCTTTGAAGAGGCTATTCATGGGAAATTACCATGGACAAAATGTTGTGGTCTCCTAGCATTATTCCAACATAAAAACACATGCAAACTTGTGGGGTTTAATAATCAGACATGGACTTGTAACGCAGTGAGTTAGATTGGGGAATTTTCATCTCCTGGGAAATGCTGCTCAGTTTGAATATTACAGTGCACAAAAGACATATAGCATAACCATCCGCATTGATTATCTGATGCTACCCAAAGATGACACTTGACTTCAGAAAAACTTGAAGCCTAATTACTAATAAAGAGATCTTTCAAGTATTCCCTTTCTATAAGGAACCATCATTTCGTTATATATAAACACAAGCAGAAAACTCCCTCCAACCCAGGTTTAGAGTCTACTATGTACTGTCAACCTTCTCAAATAGAATTTCAAACTTCATTTTTAACCCTCAAATGAAATGGGTATAATACCGCATGCACGTGTTTGAGGTGTGTTGAGTTGATCTTATTATGTTTGATGTCATTAAGGGTTATTTGAAATACTATGAAAGCTTTAACTCGGGACATCCAAAAAATGAAGGACTGTTGAACTAGGATGAAGAGAATAGGTTGAATTGCGGATATTTACATATCTAGCTGGGATTGCTGCATTCAAGGATACTACATTGTCAAGTTCTCTTGTGATTTTATTTTTCTTTCCCCAATCTAATGGCTGAATATACTTGCTTATAATCTTCACATTTAGCTAAAACAAAATTGCTAGTAAATTCAAAAGATGCTGTACCTTGGTGTGTTGTGAGCACAGTTACTTGCCTGCTGCATGCACTCACCATCATTCATGAAGGTGCACCCAATAAATTGCTTTTCTTAAAATGGCTTCGAATCCAATAATTCTTCTTTCAGATGTTAAGACGTATAAGAGGGGGATAAAGATCATTTGTTTATGCAGGCTTTGAAGAAATTAAAAGAAGGAAACGCTATAATGGTGATGGATCCAAGACTACGACGGAGCCCAGCATCTTTGTTTGTGGTGGAGAAGGTCCTAAAACTCGCTCGCCAATGCCTTGCACCTTCAAGACAATCAAGACCTACTATGAAGAAATGCGCGGAGGTATTATGGAGCATTAGAAAAGATTACATTGAGAAATGCCTCTCTGCTGCTGCTTTGACTTGTAACAATTCTGCAAATATAGTTGAGAGGGATGCTAGAAAGAATCGTCATAATTATTTCGGTATTGAAGATAGTGAAAGCTTTAGATTTCGTTCTGCGTGAATTATTAAACTGTCTGGAGTTATAGATTGTGTCTTCTTTTTTTTATTTTTTTGAATGTTCTTTTATAGATTGTTGTATACCATATGATTGTATAGTTCCTTGTATTGAAACTCAAATATATATTTTTGTCCCTTACATTTTAGCTGGAACAATGTTTAAATGCACCTATAACTGAAGGTGTACTAAATTGTATCTAATCATTACATACTTATCAAACTTGTGCAATGATTATTTGCTTCCATGAGCTTTTCCATGGAGTGAAGCAATTACCCACAGGCCAGTTTACTTAGGTAAACCAATCCTGCTGGGCATCTGAATATCTGAGTTACATCTGGCAAAAATTCAAGCCTGAGCTGTATCTTGTTTCGGTGGCAAATAGACATCTCATGAAGGTAGGCTTTTGACATGGAGCTGGAAATGTGGTTTGGTGGCAAATAGACATCTCATGAAGGTAGGCTTTCACAAGGAGCTGGAAATGTGATTTGGTAACAGCATTGTCATGTATTCTGATAATGTAGTGTTTGTAACACATGGGGTGAACTGCTTTCTGGTTCTGTTGCAAATAATGACTAATGAATGATATTATCCGGTTTGTTAAACAATACGCCAATGTCGTTTTTTTCTTGTATTAATGCCAATTTTTGGTGAGTTTTGAGTGAATAGCTAGGCTTTGAAGTTATTAGTTATAGAGACTTTACCGGTTAGACTGAAGATCAGTTTTGTAACTTCTTTGTTTTTAGCTTCATATTATTATTCCCAACCTGTGGCAATAACACAAACACAGTCTTGCTGGTGGATGTTTTGTAGAACTTGCTGGTGGATGTTTTGTAGAACTTGATGTATCCCAATATTGGTGAAGTTTAATTATCCTTATATAAGTCCATAAAGCTGGACAAAAAGCTGGAATAGCTCAGTTGGTTAGAGCGTGTGGCTGTTAACCACAAGGTCGGAGGTTCAAGCCCTCCTTCTAGCGATTAATTTTTTTCCATTTTCACATTATCCTCTTTTGAACGACATCCATTTGTCTTTTTGCAATTTAATTATTACATCCATTTGTCTTTTTGCATTTTCACATTATCAACCAATCTTACCTACGAGTTTCCCGATGAATGCATTTGCAATTTAATTGTTACAGGCTTACAGCTATAATGAACTCTCGAGGCATGATCAAATTTAGCCTACTTTTGGAATGAATTGTTATTATTACCCATACCCACAAGCATGCAAGTTTAATACTATTATGAAAATTGATATTTTTATTAAAAAAAATTAATATTTTTATAAAATTTTATTTACGTGAATAATAAATGAAATCCACCTTCACATGAATAAAATTTTGCAAAAATATCAATTCTCTACTACTAATCTCTGTGTGTGTGTGTGTGTTAAACTGTACGATATTACTTCCCGATAGACTTAGATTTGGTAAGAGCGCTGGACGCTTGAGGGGTTTGTCTTGTTTAATTCAGTGGCAAATAATTTAGACATGGTCGAAACTAACACATGACAATTTGACATTACAAGGGGATCATATCTTCTTCTATTCTTCTTAATGCTATTTCTATTATACGGAGCATCTATATAATAAAATAAAATTTATTTTGAATTTAAAAGCACAAAGGCAGTTCAGATTCTTTCAACTTAATTTAATGGCTCGCACTTCATCTCACAAAAAAATTCTTACCCAAATCAAATTCACCCTTACATTATAATAATAATGATGATGATGATGATGATGATGATGATAATAATAATAGTAATAACAATAATAGTAATAATAATAATAATAATAGTAATAATAATAATAATAATAATAATAATAATAATATAATAATAGTAATAATATTATTATTAATAATAATAGTAATAATAATAATTATAATAATAATAATAATAATAATAATAATACTAATACTAATAATAATAATAATACTGATAATAATAATATCCATAATAATAATAATAATAATACAGATAATAAAAATATTTTTATTTTTTGAATTTTAATTTATTTTTTTGTTATGGCCTTCAGACATGGGCAATTACTAGTTAGACAATATGATATTAAAAAAAAAATATATTCACTTTTTTTTTTTTTTTTTTGAGAAAAGGGTTTATTGTTATTTGCGTTACTAGGTAAGGTTCTATAGCAGCTTACTCGTTTTATATTTTTTAATATTTATAAATTTTACATACTGAGATTTTTTTTTCTTCAAAAAAATAATATATATTAATGGAACTCTAAGCGATAAGATAAAATAATAATGTGTGATTCTTTCTTAATTTTTCCCTATCTAATGTATTTACATTCTTCAACATCTAATATTAATATAAATTTGTTGTCATATGTAGTAGTAGATTTTTTTTATATAAAATTAAATTGGCAAAATTAGTAATTAACCTATTGCACTTGACTATTTTTGTGTAATAGCCCACAAAACTTTTAATTATACAATTGTCTAATTGAATTAATTAAAATATTTTAATTAAATTACTCTGTCTAATTAATCAAACGTCCAGTTAACAATTTACTACGTGACTTTATAAACATTTATAATAATGACATGAAATTATCTAGGTTTGGAAAATATAATTATCTCACTTGTTTTGTTTAGGGGGGGTGCACACGGTCGATTTTTTGAGAAAAAAAAATAACCAAATTATTTAAGTCGGTTATAAAAAATTAAAAATCAAAACCTCCCAAATTTTTACATCTTAATCAGTTATCGGTTTATTCAATTTCGGTTAAATCGGTCGATTTATTCGGTTATTCGGTTCCGTATAATAATTTCAACATTTATTTTAATATGGTTTATAATTTCAACTAGTAAAACTGCAGCGCTATAGACTGCATTTGCCAATGCTTCGGGCAACAGCAGACATGAAAGACGGAAGACTAGAAAGTAATAAGATATTGAAAACGGTAAATCTAAACTTAGAAACACAGTAAAAAAGCCTAATTTCTTGTAGCTGTGAATCTTCAAGTAGTTGACCAGACTACCTGGTAATAAAAATGGAGCCATGTTAAAAATGGAGCCCAAGAATAGGAAGGTAACCGTATTTACACTTTCAAATATCACTTTTATACATTTCTTAATCAAAAGCCATAAATATGTTATATTCATAATCATTTCACAAGTTTCGGTCGGTTTGGTCGGTTTCGATTTTTTGAGAAGCCAAACCAAACCGGCCGAGCTAATTTCGGTTTTTTAGTTTTATAGCGTTCGATTTTTTCGATTTTATGTTTTTCAGTTTAAAATAGTAACGGTTTGGTTCGACCCGATCGATTTTTCGATTTTTATCGATTTTACGTGCACCCCTAATTTTGTTTCCCAAATTAAGTCGCAGCCCATTTCTCCCCTACCAATTTCCATCTTCATTATAATTGAATCTTCATCTTCTTAGATATAAATATTTTTAATTGATTCTCTCTCTTTCCATTTCTTCTTTCTCCGTACCCTTTTCCTCCTCAGGCTTCTTCCGCTCATCAATTTTGGACCATCGTTATCACTTGCGTACTGTTTGGTTTTGGTTCCATTGATTTCTCTTAACAAAGCATCACTATGAATAGAGGTGACTATTTGATTATATCCAAGTCAAATTATTTATTCGATTATAATCCACTATCGAATTTCATATAATTTCATTATCTAAATAAGTATATGACGTTGATAGAATAATCAAAATATAAACTTTTTTTTATCAAGCAAAAAAATTCATTTCAAATTTCATACTAAATTTTTAAATAATATTTAACCATAATTTATAATCATAATAATTTATAAACTAATTTAATAATTTTAAAATAATAATATATAAGTACATAGCCATAAGATAAAGTTAATTTTTTTTTTTTAAAAAAAATCTAATTTAGTTATTTGAATAATCGAATAACATATTTTTAATAATCGGAACTAAACCTGAGAAATTAAACGTATATAATCAAATTAAACAAAATAATTCAGTTAAAAAATTTCGGTTAAATTTAGTAATTCAATTTTACCTTGCTCAGCCCTAAGCCCCTAACTATGACACCTTCGTTGCTGTAGTGTGGTACTAGGCAAGGAGTAGGACGCTCCAGCCGGGCATGCTGATCTTCCTTCTTTTCTTATATTTTTTTCCCTACGTTCAATGTCTTTGATTTATGGAAAGAGAAGCAACCATATGCGACAGAGAACGGGGGATACTCCCGTTCAAATTAAATTTCAAATTCATATATTGAAATACATACATCCATACATACATACATATATATATATATATATATATAACGTATCTGATTGATACCAAAAATAATAATAATTTTTATTTTATTTTATTATTATTATAAATTATTTATTATTAATAATATTTTTTTAAAAAAAAATTAAAATCGGTACGGCTTGATATTTACCGAACTACTAAAACTTCGAACCATTTGTATCGATATACCGGACCGGTTTTTTTTGATCGGTTGATTAAGACCGATTCGATATACCTATGATATGGAAAATAATATCCACCCCTGCTAATTACTAATTTTACTAGTTTTGCCAAATTAAATAAATATTATTTTGATAAGAATAATATTAAAATTAATATTGTGCTTGATATTATATTTTATTGCTGTGTTTATAAATTTATTCTTCAAGTATAGTTGGACTGCAAATTGTGGAAGCTGGTAGTCATCATGGACCCAATTTTGTATCATCCGAGGGGAGAGTTGAAAAGTAATTGGGCGTAGAGGGTGAAGGCGTGTTCTTAGCTCGGATCGGATCTGATCTGATCACCTCTCCCCCGTGAATTTTGCAGCTTTTACTACCAGTAGTAGTATTTGAATAAAAGTGTTGGTGTTAATGTTTTCATCCGGGACATTATTAAATACATAATTTTAATATATAAATTAAAACACAAATTTTCGTTTAATTTTAAAAAAAATAAAATTTAACACAAATCTATTAGACATTATTTTTTAATAATTTAAATAAGAGTACTTAGACTTATTATTTCATCCGTGAAGGTGAGTCGTCCCATTTTACTAGATTTTCTCGTGGTGCGCGCTTTTTCTTCAACGCTTCCACGTGTCTCCTCCTCCGCTCTTCACACGCTCCCACTAAACTCTCCTCTGTTTCACAAATATTATACCTTTCTTTAGTTAATTAGAGAAATTTCAAATTTTAATAATTACAACATAAATTTTTTGTAAGCATCAACACTTTCATTATTTAAAAAGAATTTTATTTGAATTTATAAATTTTAAAAATCAAAATTAATTATAAATAATTTCTTTTTCATAAAAAATTATAAATATCGTAAAATTTTAGAAATTACTATTAACTAAAGGATTGTAATTTTAAACTTAAAACGAGTTTAAAACAATTTAATATTATACAACTCCGTTATCTAAGGCTTGATTATTTTATTTTTTTTAGTTATAATTCAATTTTAAATATAGGTTTCATTACGGGGGTATATGAAGAATATAAGAAAGAATTCAGGAGAGGAATTAGAAATTTTTTATCATTAATCTTTTATAAAATTGGTTAAATTTTAATTTTTGTTGAAAGATAAATTTAAATTTATAACATTACATATAAAAAGAAAAATACCATTACCAATAGGTTATCAAATGAAGTATGAAATATGTTATACTTTCCAAAAGAAGGCTTTAAAAAGAAAAGTCAAAAAGTTTAGATTGCATTAATACATATACTTTGTTAATTATGTGATTGGGTGTATATTTAATTACTCAGAATTTATAGCGTTTGACATATTTAAAAGTTTAAATATATTAATTTTTTTTATTTATTTAATAACTTATTTTAAATATAATTTATTTAATTTATAAATATTATATTTAAAATTCAAATATGACGTATAAATTATTATTTTTTCGAATATTTGTGTTTACGACGATAAACATCGTAGCGTTTATATCTTCACACTCCCAAAACTCTTTTTTCTCGCACACACTATCACAGCCTCCAAACTCTTTATTCACCGTCCATTCCTCTCCCATGTGATGTGATGTGAGATGATTGTAAGTTACGACTAAACCCATCCCCCTCCCTCCCTTTTCTGCTATTTTTCTCTCTCTATATCTATCGATCCACCACAACATCTCATGTGTCCCTATGAACATTCCATTTCTCTTCCCTCCTTTGGACTCACTCTCTATACAAATATCTTCCTAAATTCAATCAAACTCAACAGCTAGTTTGATTTTTTCTACAAAAAAATCTGCCCCGGAGCCGGAGCGGGAAGACTTCACTTCGCCGATCCGAATGTATACTCTTTCTCCTAAAGTTTTCCACTAAAATTTCAATTCAATCTTTCTTTTACTTGCCAAATTTACAGATTTCTGATTCTGTTTTTGATTCTTATACTATATCTTTGCTTTGGTTTTAAAGCTCATTTCGAATATTTAGTTTTTAGAATACATGGACTTCTTTTTATTATTAATTCTTAATGTACTATACATTTTTTTTTAATATTAATGGATTTATCTTTTGTTTTTTTAAAAAAGTTGTTACTTTGCTACATGTAGTGTGTTATCTGTAGCAGATAGTAAAAAGTGCCAGTTATGGAGACTACTTCAAAAGCTAATGCTGCTGCTAAATCTGGAATTTCTGCTAAAAAAATTCCAGCAACTGCACACCCACTAACCGAAGAGCCATTGGATATTGCATCCAATATCAATTATCATGCACAATATAGTCCTCATTTTTCTCCTTTCAAGTTTGAGCCGGAACAAGCCTACTATGCAGCTGCGGAGAGTGTTCGTGACCGTCTCGTGCAGGTAACATAACTTTACTAAACCCCTAAGAAATTTTGTATTTTTAAGTAGTAATATAACCCAGTTCGTTATGTTTCTTGCTTTGCTTTCTTATAGTATTATGTTATTTTCTTCAGTTTTTTTAAATCTACTTGTATATCTGGTCACCCTATATTTGGCTTTCACATAGTCCGTACTAGTCCATTCAGGAATAGAAATGAGTTGCATTTGTATAGTAGAGAGTCGCAAGTGTATTATACTTATACAATAAAGGTCATCTCTAAAGCAACTATATACCGAACAAATGCAAATATAGATTGCTGGAGTGGATTGCCTATTTTGGTGCCAAGAACCCAAATCCGACAAGCGGCAAGGAGAGACAGAGAAAGAATAGGGTGCTCATAAAAGCGTGTATCTTTAAATTTTTCACGTTCCTGATAGACATATATTACTGCTTAATTTATTCTTTAAGATTCTACATCTCTGAACTTCATGAACTGTTAGACTGTAATTGTATTCCAAATATGTCATCTCTTGGCTCAGGCCGACTTTATTCTTGTATGTGCCTTCTATTTACCAAATTTTCTTTGATGTCTCTAAACAAGAGTATATTTGAAGAATTTGTATGTGGCTGTGGTTTCTACCATGATTGTTTTGCATATAAAGAAATAATTGTCAATTCTGAATAATTATGATATGGTTTCTATTTGCAGAATATACTAAAAAGCACATGTTGTGAAATGTCTGGTTAAAGTACTTAGTAGGCTACAGAAGTTCACTTGTTGGTAAACTGAAGTTGAATTACCAGTGCTTATATTACTCTATTTTCTGCAGCAATGGAATGAGACCTATCTTCATTATCACAAGGTAGACCCAAAACAAACATACTACCTATCCATGGAGTTCCTCCAAGGACGAGCTTTGACCAATGCAATTGGAAACCTGGACATTCAGGATGCATATGCTGCTGCCTTAAACATGCTGGGTCACGAACTCGAGGAAATTGTTGAACAGGTAATCAAACTTATGAGCTCCTCAAGGGGGGGGGGGGGGGGGGGGGACATTGAAGATGCATATGCGGTATATTTGTAGTTATAAGAAGTTGAATTTTGCAGGAGAAAGATGCGGCACTAGGAAATGGTGGTCTAGGAAGGCTTGCCTCTTGCTTTCTAGACTCTATGGCAACACTAAATTTGCCAGCATGGGGGTATGGTTTGAGGTACAAGTATGGGTTGTTCAAACAGCGGATCACAAAAGCAGGCCAAGAAGAGACTGCCGAAGACTGGCTTGAGGTTTGAATACCTGAATGTCTGTTCCGTATATAAATTGCATTATTATGGATATATAATACTTACTTTTGGTGGGAAATAATGCAGAAGTTTAGCCCTTGGGAAATTGTCAGGCACGACGTTGTGTTCCCTGTCAGATTCTTTGGTCATGTTGAGGTCCATCCCACTGGATCGTAAGTGTGATTCCAATAGTTTTGGGTCCATTGACTGAAGTAATGTTAATTTGTTCTAATTCATTGATCGAGAAAGGCATTATATAATTTAGATTACATGGTATTCTTACCTCTAGTTACTGCAACATCTAAACTCTCTTGTGCAATGTTTTGAATGTGCTACAGCCGAAAATGGGTTGGTGGAGAGGTTTTACAAGCTCTAGCATACGATGTGCCAATTCCAGGATACAAAACAAAGAACACTAACAGTCTTCGTCTTTGGGAAGCAAAAGCGAATTCCGAAGACTTTAACCTGTTTCAGTTCAATGATGGACAGTATGAAACAGCTGCACAACTCCATTCTAGAGCTCAGCAGGTCAGTTGTTCCCTCCTCTGATAAAAAGGAAAAAAGCATTGTGTGGTTAATATAGCTCGATTTTATTAAAGAACATAATCTACTTCATCAAGTTCAATCTTAAATACTATCCTTCGATAATACAACTCATGTAAGATCATTGCAGATTTGTGCTGTTTTGTACCCTGGGGATGCTACAGAAAATGGAAAGCTTCTACGGCTGAAGCAGCAATATTTCTTGTGCAGCGCATCACTTCAGGTTGGTGATATATTTTGAATTGATGTGCGAATCAGTGACCAACTGACTGCCGTTTTTCTTTATATTTGTAAATATTATACCGTTTTGCTTGAGTATCACATTGATGCTGCTGCAAGTAAAATAAGGTATGGAGCAGATTTAGATCCCATTAAAGCTTTATTACATCAAAAATCAAGTTTAGCACTCAACTATATTTTACAAGGAATCCTTTGCTACAGTTACATTTTTATGCAGAATTTTATTTGTCCTTCAAACTAATTCTATAATAAGTCTCAGTGAATTTATTTGCCAGGATTAAAAACTTGTAGGGATTGTCATACATAAGCAACTACGATTTACGGCATCCAATTCTGTTATAGGGAGAGAGACATTACTAATACTATGCAGTAAAGTGAGACACGCACATAATATTTTGTAGGATATAGCACCTACGAGAACCCTATTGTTTGAATTATGAAGTTCATGCAGCAGAAATGCCTGATGGCTGTTAAGCAATCGTCCATCAAGAATGCCTAGGTTTTGAATAAACTATTGTGTCGGTGAATTAATTTACTAGGGTTAATAAAAACTTGAAGGGATAGTACATAAGAAACTGTGATTGCAGCCAATTCGGTTATAGGAAGGGAGACATTCACATAATATAATGCAAGACAGTTAGCTGCACACATAATATTTCATAGGATGTAGCACTGCTTGAACCTATTGTTTGAATTAATGAAGTTCATCCTACAAAAATGCCTGATGGCTGTAAAGCATTCCTCCATCAAGACCTAGGTTTTAATATACTAGGGATATTCGTTAGAATATTATTTCTTAACTTGAGTTTGTTACAAATCTTTGTTTCTTCAGGTAACTTGTGTAGGATGGAACCTGTAGTTTCTAAATTGTTATGCTATTTATAATTATGGGATCACTTTCAGGACATAATTTTCAGATTTAAGGAGAGAACAGATGGAACAAGTTTGCGACCATGGTCCGAGTTCCCCAGCAAGGTTGCTGTGCAACTTAATGACACGCACCCAACTCTTGCAATACCAGAACTAATGAGAATACTAATGGATGATGAAGGACTTGGATGGGATGAAGCATGGGATGTTACCACAAGGTACAGTTATGCTTTTATTTGCTTGGTAGAATAATCACTCATTTACTGTGTTTGCAGAGTACGGCTTTTCTTTTATTGCTGCTTTCTGGTGTGTTCAAGACATAAGTTTGTTCTGCTACCTAATTAACAAAGAGATTATTGTCCCAGGACCATTGCATATACAAATCACACAGTCCTTCCTGAAGCGCTTGAGAAATGGTCACAAGCTGTAATGTCTAAGCTTCTTCCGCGCCATATGGAAATCATAGAAGAAATTGACAAACGGGTATCTTCTCAGCCAGTTTTATTTTCAATACCTAATTCTTGGAGTTGTGATTATTAACTATATTATTTTGAACCTTATGCAGTTTATAGCGATGATACAGTCAACACATCCTGAACTTGAGAGTAAAATCTCCGCCATGCGCATTTTGGATCATAATCCTCAAAAGCCAGTTGTGCGGATGGCTAATCTATGTGTGGTGTCAGCACATACGGTAAAATGTCCATTCTTTAGGAGAAGTCTTTCCTCCTGTTATCTCCCTCTCTACTTGATACAAAATGTTCTGCTAGTTACATTTTAATTAAGTTTACTCATTATATATTTTGTTGCCCATCTCTCTGCAGGTGAATGGTGTTGCCCAGCTACACAGTGATATATTAAAGTCCGAGTTATTTTCAGACTATGTCTCTGTATGGCCTACCAAGTTCCAGAATAAGACAAATGGCATAACTCCTCGTCGATGGTTGCGGTTTTGCAGTCCTGAGCTCAGTCAGATAATCACCAAATGGTTGAAAACAGATCAATGGGTGACAAACCTTGATCTACTTGCAGATCTTCGGCAAGTATGTTACATAAACTAAACTTCAAACCAATGATTATCTTTTTTAAGTTATTGCTAACATTACTGACCCTTCTTTATACACTAGTTTGCTGACAATGCAGATTTCCATGCTGAATGGGAATCAGCAAAGATGGCTAACAAGCAACGTTTGGCTCAATACATATTGCAAGTGACAGGTGTGAGCATTGACCCAAATAGCCTCTTCGATATACAAGTCAAGCGCATCCATGAATATAAAAGACAGTTGCTAAATATTTTAGGAGTGGTCTATAGGTACAAGAAATTAAAGGTGAGATCTAATTGTTCCCCAAGTACTCTTAAAACAATTTTAGGTTATATGGCTGGATTATTGTGGAGAAAATGAATTTATAAAAATTTATTAGACTAAGCCAAGCCTCTTTAGAACTTTGAGTTTGTTGGTGTAAAAGCTGTTCGAAAATAAAATTACTCATTTGATTATGTAAAATCACAGTTATCTACCTTGAATTGGTAGGCATACTTAATTTAGACCTTTAAACACAAAATTGTTGTGCACTGTAGTTGTACAACTGCAAATCTCTGCTGTAATAGTTTCCATTTCGTAGTTTGTAATTTGGGATATGGTCTTGCTGTTTTTTTTCTTTCTAATTACTATAGCATCTTTAAAAGATATAAAAAAAATTTCTTTCTGACAGAACTCCACTTCAATCAGCATTTTGCATAACTGCTTTCTCATGTCTTGGAATTAACCTATGACAGGAGATGAGGCCCGAAGAACGAAAGAGTACCACATCACGCACCATCATGATTGGAGGAAAAGCATTTGCAACATACACTAATGCTAAAAGAATAGTTAAGCTGGTGAATGATGTTGGTGCTGTTGTTAACAATGATACTGAGGTCAATAGCTACTTGAAGGTAAAACTATATTCTAGACTTGTCAGATGACAAAAATTTAGTTTATTTTGAAGCTGTCTAGTTCTTCTTTGATAACCAGTCCATATTGGTGTTTTTGCTTCCCCTAATATAATGGAATTTACATATAATCATCTTGAGTAAATTAAGAATCTATGCCCTTGTTCCATCTCTTTTCTTCTCTGATTGCTAAACTTAACTTCTTATATTTTACTTGAGCAATCAGTTATTTGAGTGCTGCATCAACCATACACATTCAGAAAACCTATAACAGTGATGTTTTCAGCAAATTTTATATTTAGAAAATGAGGTCATGTTATTATCATCTTGACCATTAGGCTTATTAAGCTCCAATAGAAATATTTTGGTTTTTTTTCAAGAACATGATTGATGTATCAGCAGATGACTTACCAGAAAAGGAATAAAGATTATATGTTTGCAATCTTATTTTTACTTTTATTACCAGTTTGTAAATGAAAGTAGGTAGCTATAAGTGTAGGATCTTGAAGGATCAAGTGGTCTGGCCTAAGCGTATGGTTGCAATCTTTTTTAATAAGCCCTTCTTTTCATTGTCTGTCAACTTCCTGCAAAGTGGTAGTTTTCAATCTCATTCGCATAGAATGGCTTTGCGACCCAATTAAAACTAAGTTGATGATGCGTCTTTGACAGTATTAGTCAATAGTATTATCACTATAACATTGCATATTTTTTTAACCCTACATCTTTAAAGCATGAATGTTTTGTGATTTTATTGCACATCTGTAGGAAAGGAACTGCAAATTATTTGAGAACGAGAGACTTCAATTAGAGCCATTTATAGACATTGCAATATAATACATATGTATGACCTTCCTTGTGCTTTGTCAATTTTTAATTTTTTCTAAAGCCAGCTTCGCATTTGTATACTTTCTGTATGGTAAAACTAGCTTTTATACCACTGTACTGTCGTGTTTTGTGCATTAAGCCACTGAACTTTTAATTTCTGTAATTGGACCATCATACTAATTAAAATTTTGTAATTAGATCATTCCATCAAATTAGTTGGACCATCATACTAACGTGGCATTTGTTTATTAAATAAGAAATGATGTGGAAAATCCACTAGCTTGTTTATTAAATCAGAAATGACGTGGCATTTGTTTATTAAAACAAAATAATAAAATTTTAAAAACACAAAAAAAAAATACAAATAAAATTAAAATAAACTTGAAAATTTACAATAAAATAATTTTAAATCAAATAATAATTTTTTAAAATATAAAATAAAATTTAAATTTAAAAATAAAAATATAAATAAAATTTAAATTAACTTGAAAAATTATAACAAAAAGTATCAAAACAAAATAACAAATTTTTTAAAACAAATAAAATTATAATAAACTTGAAAATTACAGCAAAAAATTAAAAACAAAATAATAAATTTTAAAAAATACAAATTACATTACTTCTATGCCTTTTTTTATTTTAATAATATTATATCATAGCATTCATGTGTTCTTCTTGGATCTGGATTGTTGCATCTTGGATCAAATTACAGCAATGCGCAACCCAAAAAATTGGGGGGGACAGAGAGTAGAATTGGGGCTCAAATTAAACCCAGAAAGGGGGAAATTAAAGCAATGCAGAGGCCCGATTTGCTCAAGAAATTACTAGAAACATTTATCATCATAGCCTTTCATATATATCAACAGATCAGCTGCAGCAGCAACACCACCGGGAAAAGAAAGAAAAAGAAACAGATGCGCAAAAGGGTTAAACCCTTTATTGTTATTATATACATATTTGCTAGTTTTTCAGAGTTGATGGTTACCTTTTCGAGGCCCATTATGAGGTGTGAGGGTAAAGCCGGCCAAAACTTGATGAGTAATACTCATCATGTTTCTCGATCCCGATCCCAACGATTACTGAAATAGCCTCAATCAATTGGGATTGGATTGTTTGGGTAGTGGAGGAAGAAAGCATGAGCGGGACAATTAGGGCTTTTCTTTCTTCCTTTTCGGAGTCTGGAATTGGAGGAGGGGAAGAAGAAGATAGCGGTGCCCACCACTGGGATTTGATGTAGTTTTTGATGTGAACAGCGGCAGCTTTCCGGATTTGGGTTTGGGGGTTGAGGAGGGTGATTGATTTTCCTTTGCTTTCTCGGTCTCGACTTCACAGATTTGGGTTTGGGGAGGAGAGAGAATGAAGAGATGCGAATTTTCTTTTCCTTTCTATTATTTTTCTTTCCTTTTTCCACGGTTGTGAGATAAGGAACCACCTGGCTTTTCCAGCTCATTATTAAAATATAAAATAAGGCACATCTAATTAAAAAGTTAACGTCTGTTAGCGATTTTAACAGAATGACCAAATTAAAAAATTTTAATTAGTGTGATGGTCTAATTAAAAAAATTAAAAGTTCAGTGGTTTAACGCATAAAACACGACAAGTACAGTGGTGTAAAAGTTAGTTTTGCCCTTTTTGTATTCTTTGCTTCTTTCATTTCTTCTTTGCCATGTTCAACATAAAGGCTTTGCTTAGTATGCTCTTCTTTTACAGTACATATTTTTTCAGTTAAGATTACTTTCAAAATCAAATGATTATATATATTATCTTCAGGTACAGTAGTATTTTGATTATATATGTTACGTTGGATTTACAACAGTGTCGCTTTGCACTTTATTGTGCTCTGATTTGCTGTTTTATTATTTCACATGGCATACAACCATTAATTTCACTAATATTTTATAATAACTGATACTTTCAGGTTGTTTTTGTTCCTAATTACAATGTATCTGTGGCGGAGATGCTCATACCAGGAAGTGAGCTATCGCAGCATATTAGCACAGCAGGCATGGAAGCAAGTGGCACAAGCAACATGAAATTCGCACTCAATGGATGTCTCATTATAGGAACATTGGATGGGGCAAATGTGGAAATTAGGGAAGAAGTTGGGGAGGAGAATTTCTTCCTCTTTGGTGCAACAGCAGATGAAGTTCCACGACTGCGCCGAGATAGAGAGAATGGACTGGTTAGATGCTAAACCTTTCTGATCTTTCACTAAACAAACATGTTTTCATTTACAAAGCTACATTATCGTCAGTTATGCTCTTATGTTTAATTCCCTGGATCTTTAGGTCTTACATTAAATTCTAATTTGCAGCTAGAAATTGATATAAATGCTGATTAGCTTAAGGATCTGCAAGGCTAGTAAGCTAGGCTCTTACAATGTTTTTTTGGCAGAATAGAGGAATTACATGTTTCCGGAGAATCCAATCACTGGATGGACTGTTTACCTTGGATTGGTTAAACCTCAAGAAATTACCTTAAGCTTCAGAGGTTAAGATCTATAATGAATCAGATGGTTCAAAGAGTTCAGGAAGGTCAAAACAAAGCAAGTTGCCAAACAGCTCTGATAGGAATTAGGGTCACCATTTAATTTAGACTTATCTTCTTCGGCATTTTCTGATTGACAGATTAATTTAAGTCTTGTTCCTCAGTTGCCAAGGGGTCAGGGCCTTAATCTTATATATTAAGGAACCAGATGTACTTAGTAGATAGAGTAATGCTTCATTTATTGCATTTCATTTTAACACAGAACTTCCATCTCCCTCTTATCTTCACCTTGCTGGCCCTTTTCCATGTCCATATGTTGATGGTTAGTTTTAACTACATTGGTTCAAGCTCTAGTCAGCTATAATTTGTGTCCCTAATTATAATTGTTCTATGTTACTTGTCAAAGAATAGTAATTGTTTTTTGTTGCTGATGATGCAGTTTAAACCAGATCCTCGGTTTGAAGAGGCCAAAGAATTTATAAGATCTGGAGCATTTGGAAGCTACGACTACAATCCACTCCTTGATTCACTGGAGGGGAACTCTGGCTTTGGTCGCGGTGATTATTTTCTTGTTGGTTATGACTTCCCCAGCTACATCGACACCCAGGAAAAAGTGGACGAAGCTTACAAGTAAGACACTCTTCTCACCCTCATACCATAATTCCTTGCTGTACCAGTTTAAACATGTTTGGCTTGTCAATTACCTCACCAGCCTAGTACAAACCTACCTACAGCCCAGATTCCAGTCCACCAACACAGTTGCCTATATAGATAGTTGAATTAGAAAACTAAGAAGTAAGAATGTGTTGGCTCAACTCGTCGTTTTTTCCCCCAAACTAGATGGGGTAGGCTGTGTAGTGACCCTAATAACTTGTAAAATGTTCTAGAAGCTTGTGCATAGAATATGAATGTCAAGAATGGTGATAGGTAAGCTAGTTGGTATCAAATAAAAAAGGAAAGTAAGCTCGTAGCTGATATAGTCAATTACTGATCTAGTAATTAACTATATACTACATAACATTTTATGAAAGTAAATTTGTATGTGGTGAATACTGGATAATAATATTTCCTATTACTTACAAGTTATATCTGGAATAGGTCTATTGAAATAAGGTATGTAAAATTAATCTTGTAGCATTTCATTGCTCATCCCATTAATATGCTTTTATTATTGGGAACCTATGTCACAGAAGCTATAGATTTTTTGAACCAATATAATGATTTTCAGGGTTTCTAGGCCTTTGACTTGAGCTCGTACCGTCATATACTTATTTATGCTAATAATGAAAGGTTGACTATCATCAGTACATAAAAAATGTTTTTTTTATTTCCTTGCATAGCATTTTTCTATTTAAGACGAAAGAACTTCAAAAATATGTGTTAGTTACAAGAATCTGGAAGAGATATTAAGACACCAACATATATTAAACATATTTACACCTCAAGAGTGGCATCGTAGTTTCTCTTTCTTATAGAGAGATCTGAGGTATACTCCAGAATACGTAAATTATGTCTTCAAGTTGCTTAAGATACATGTATATAATGTCTTAATACTTTTCTGTTCTTTCAAATGGTTTTGTTCCTATTTTTTTTATTTTACTCTGCTCTCTTTTATGGTAAGGTGTTTTCAATTACAGTTCGTCGTCAGTTCCACATTCTCTTAAACATGTTAACTATATAGACTTTTAGTAAAAGCTTGAACCATGTTGAAAATGTAGCTTGATCAGCCAATCAGCTGCTTTTTTATATCACATGACCATAATAGTTTTGGGACTGTATGTTGATGGCATCTGCCAATGCCTACATAAAGCATCAGATGAACATTTCTAATTATGAAAAGTACAACTTGCATGATTATAAGGAAACATGATAGGAAAGTCTAATTAGAGGTGGACTTTATGTTGAGCCTTGCGCTCATATTTTAACCTCCTACTTGCAGGGACAGAAAAAGATGGATGAAGATGTCTATATTAAGCACGGCTGGGAGTGGCAAATTCAGTAGTGATCGGACAATTGGTCAATATGCTAAGGAAATCTGGAACATAGAAGAGTGCCGTGTACCATAAGTACAATAATGGTCCCTACATTACCCTTCTTGTATAAGTTGTTACAGACGACTTGCTAAATACATACAATAAATGCTAATAAGCAGGGGTGAAGAGAAGAAAGCAGGTTTTCTCAGACGATCAAAATAAATATAGTTTTTCATGTTCTGAAACTACTACTTTGTAACATATTAAGCACCTTCGTATTAAAATTGCCTACTTGTTAAATTAAGAATACAATTCAATGGATATTGGTATTAGTTCCAGATCCTTTTCAATTAGGTTGGTATGCTACTGGTGGAGCATAATACCCACCACAGATTGTCACGAGGCATGGAGGTTAAGATCTGCATCCTTCTGCGTCATTCTGGAATCTGAAGGATTTTAAAGAATACAAATTTGATCTTTTGGCACTCTTTGCATGCCAAACAATAATCCCTCAATGGGGGATTTTTAAGATACGTTGGACCTATAGGTTTTGTTCGATGACTGTGACCATTGACCGGGGTTATATACCCTTCAAAATTAATCTGAGATTTGATGGCTCTTTTATCACCTTTTATTCATATCTCAAACTTCGCCATTGGCAGGTGTTGTCTGAGTTAGATAATCATTTTAGACTTTGGAGTGAAAAAATAATACCCACAACAGATTGTCATTTTCATTCCATTTTAGAAGCAGTGGTTTTAACTAAAACAGTTTAGTAGCTTTGTATAGTTGAAAAAAATAACATTTACCCAAAATTATAAGAGAATTAAAAAGTACGTACTATTTCTGTTTTAAATTTAGAATCTCAAGTTTAATTGTAAAAAGTTTGTTATGTGAGACTTGTTTATGAATATGTTTATTCCCCTAGAATTCGATTAATTATTGATATTGTAATAGTAATAATGTATGTAATTATAAAATTATATTATACTCTCCAAAATAAAGCTTAAACAAAGATTAAATAAAATAATTTTATACTTCTAAATATATCATTAATATTAACCTTTAATTTTTCACTAGGAATATCTTACCACTTTAATAGTCTTCAAATAAAAACGTGTCTATTCTTTTATAAAACAGATTTAAATAAATAAATATATATATACTTAATTAATTAACTATGAAGTACACTCCCCACAGTGATAGTTCCCAACTTGTAAAGGTGAACGAACATTCGGAATTTCAGAGTCCCGATTAACGGAATCATACGCTATAATTAGCAACAAAAAAATTCATACGCTATACCCATATCAACTTCTATAAAAATGACTCCTTTCCTTTTTCCTTCTTAGAGTACGAGGATTAATTATCCCTTTGTCCTTAAGGAGTATGGGGGATCAAATATTGGGATAAATCGACTTTATCGGAGGTCTGCCATCGTAGGATGAAGCTGCTCTCAGGAGAGACAACTCATAACAGAACAGCCTCTAACAACTCGCAGGAACTTCATCCTTATGTGCCACATACCGAGACTATATTTCAAGAATCAAAGCCGAGCAACCAAAAAAAATAACTTTAACCACCCCCACCAACCACTGTGCTCAGTCCACCTATTTTAAGTTTAGCCACCCATAATTATTCATATCCATACCCGAGTGCTACCTCGCCAAAACACCTTAAGATCAATCCATATAATGAGACAGCTGCTTCCATACTACGTTAAAAAATAGCGTTTTTAAATTACATGCATCAATTTCTCCCCAGGAAAAGTATATATAGGTTTGAAAATATGAACTATTATCATTACCAGAAAGGAAACCACAAGTCACAATCCTAATGAAGCCAAATTTTACTAGAACCTTCACACTGAAGGTGAGGCAGACCTTGAAACAGATCTGGTAGATGGACTAGTACTTAGGCTGGCGGATCTTGAAACAAATCTGGAAGATGGACTAGTCCTTTGGCTCCTAGAAGAAAAACTTTCCGGGGAATATCCACGCTTGTATGCAGAGCCTCGGAAAACACCCCTTGAGCTTCTCCATGATCTAGGAGGAGACATGCTCTGAGAGTAGCCCCTCCCCCGTATAGGGGAAACACTAGGTGAATATCTTCTCTTGGAGGAGCACCTTGGAGAGATGCTGCGTGAGTAGCTCCTCCGTGAATACCTGTGTGCTCTTGGTGAAATACTTAGGGAGACAGAGTGGTACCGGCTTCTATAATAGCGGTAATCAGGTGAGGTGTCCCTATGATAGTAAGGGGAGTAGTGCCGACCACGCCTGCTGACTGGCGATCTGCTGCACAGGGAGCGATTTCGTGAGTATGACCTTACTCTACGACTGTTGTACGGAGAGTATGATCTGCTTTGGCTACTGTAGAAGGGAGAGTATGATCTACGACGCCTTCTGTAGTCAGGAGAGTACGATCTGCTCCTGCTCCTACCCCGTTCAGAGTAACTAGCCAAGCGGCTTCTATGATAAGGAGAGTAACTTGGAGATCGACGACGCCCTGCATTGAGAGGCGAAATATAGCTGAAGTGAAGGGACTTGAGGATGGTAAACATGAATGAATTACACACTACTAGCCTAGTCTTACCGCATGCTGTTCTCAGCCCAAGGTACCTCCCAGGAGTGGGTGTTCGACCTCTTCGCCTCCTGGCCTGCAAAAACACAAAATATAACATGAGGCCATGTAATCACCATAGTTCAATCGAAGAAATTATATAACTACACTAGAGTAGATGAAAATATACAAGGGACAGAAATATCCAAGAAGTTAGAAAGCATAACATATAACTTAATGACGCAGGATAAATTGCAAGAGAGAGAAATGCAGGGCATACAACCCTTTGGTTTAATAGTCTGATATTTGCTTGATGTGTTTGATTTGTTAATTTGAACTTTGGTGAAGAGCTGCTACATTCAGTTACCCTGCTGCCAAAAAAAACTTCACGCGCAAACAACTTTTAACTCAAAACATACAAAATGGAATTAACAGCAAACAACATACAGCTTTTGTAATGATTATGAGCTCCATTTGCAGCAAGTGAAAAATAGAACCAGCCAAAACCCAATCATATAGTAGAGAGAGAACATTCTACCTTCTCCACCATGATGACACGACCTTCAAGCACAGATCTGTCCAAGTAATTAATGCAACGATCAGCCTCCTCCACAGTTGACATTGTTACAAAACCAAATCCTCGAGATTCTCTTGACCATGGGTCAACCACAAGATGGACATCCTCTACCTAAAATATCATCCCATAAATAAGAGTGCAATATAACAAAAAATTACAATACTCCATCATTTTAATAGGAAGACATCAGTGACCTACTTAACATACCTTTCCCTCAGTTGAGAAATGCTTTTCAAGATCTCTCTTCATGATTTTAGGTGATAAGCCTGTAACATACAGATTATTTCCAGGATTTTCAACCTCACTTGAATCATAGCTCCTACAGCAGTTGCGATATAAAATAGCATTAGTGAGCAAAATTGTAACATGTCCTGAGCGAGAGGTGAATTTTAGCATAGGTGTACAGCCATACCTTGATCTGCTCCTGGACAGAGACCTGGATCTTGAGACGGACCGATTGTACCTCCTGTATGGTGAAGGAGAATGGGAATATCTGAAAGGGAAAAAACCATATACTCAAATTGCAATTCATGAACACTAAATCACAAAAAAAATTAGCAATTGAGAGGGTCTTTAATATTACAATGCACCTTGATCTTCTGGAGTATGACATCTGAGGCGACAAGAACAATTAAAACATGTTAGTAAGCATAGTGAAGAATATATTAAGGTCACCAAAAATATCATGGGCAAAGAAAAAATGTGAGGTAGATCATTATAAATGCAAAGAAGAAGCATCTTTCACCCATTAGCGAAGAGTTTGACCAAATAATTAAAGATGCAATGAAATGGCAGTAACACAAGTTATACGTGAAAATTTGTCATCTAACAAGAGATATTGAGTTAATTGATTGTAAACTATGACATTAAATTAATCATCAAGAAAAAACAAGCACGGGGTATTATTCATAACTACTAAATCAACCAAGGAAAAGACTATAATACTGTATAAAGCGGGTTAATACATAATTCATACACACAAACACACCCATTTTACAAAGTTAGCCTCTCTTCAATCTTCATAAATATTAACTAACTTGGCATCAAGTCTCTCATCTGGAGACCAACCCCTCCAAGCAAAGATTTCCACTTAGTTTGCATGTTTCAACTACATTTCAGTGGGCATCATATTGGCTCAAGTTGTGTCCATCAAAATCTGACCACAATGAGCACCTGTAAAACCCAGTTCAGCCAAAACTCCACCAGCTATAAAGGTGATAGTCCCGTCACTGAAGTGAAGCTCCACAGCCAATTGGAGCCACCAGTGGAGTTGCAGCCCCAATAACAGAGGTGGGTCCTTAGCAATCATATTAAATTTCAATGCAATGATGGTACATGTTTTTAAAACTTATTTGAAACCCCTAACATTATCCAAAACAATCAACTGACAAACAATAATGATAAGTCAAATTTAAGGATAAACATCCCCTGTATAATTAGAAGTTATTAAATGATTATCCTAGATACTTAAGATTGGGATATCCTAATTCCTAATTAATTAAGAAAATAACTCTATTACTGTATAAATATATACGTGAGTTGATGCTCAAAGTATGAGATAACTTATACACACAAAGTCAAAAACATATGCGCCCTTTTAGCTTTAGACTCTTCCAAACTACTGAACTTACGCAGCAGAATCTTTCAGGGGAAATTCTCATTTATTTCGTAAGATCGGGCGACACTCTGACAGTTCAAGTTCAATCAGTATATGAGAGTTAAGACGCATCACTACGATAAATGCCTAAGGTAAATTCCATTTCTAACAAATGTCGATGTCAATAAACAAATTTAAATTTCATTTCTATCAAATGTCCATGTCAATACACAAATTTTCAAATGGAATTTCATTTAGCAATTTAAATAATTCCATAAAGAAACATGGTAAACGAGCAATTTTAAAACTATAAGACCTATATTACAAAAGGTTTCAATTATCAATATCCTGCTACTTTATTGCATCAAACCCCTTGGGATCATCAGATCATACCTATTTTGTTTCATCAGTGCAACCAGATCTTAACAACAAAAAGCAAACCAGATCACGCTGAGATTATTTCGATCCAAATAGCTCCCATATATCATTAAAAAAATATTTTTGTCCAATTATAAATTTCGTACTCAATATTATACACGCATGCATCCAAGAAAACCATATTTAAACAAACTTCAAATAATTTATCGGAAAGTTTGGATTTCGAAAACTCTGTAAGGAATAGGTAGGGAATTATAGTCAGTAAATAAGGGTAGTCTAGTCCTTTCATTTTCCTTAGTCAGGGCACCATGGTCATTTAGCATCTCTTGTGTGTAATTAGCAGCTGTTGTGCGTGAGAGGTAGAATAGCTTTCAGAAGAGTTCTAGAATGCTGAATTCACGAGTATATGTACTGGATTTGTAACAGATTAGATCATGAATGATGAAATGAACTTTATTTCCCTCTCAATTTCTGAACTCTGTCTACATCTCCCCCAAATTGCTTCCTCCTCCTTCTGAATCTTCTTCTTCTATCTATAAATTCTGTTATAAGTAGTTCAGGTTAAGCTCAGTAAGGAAATTGATTCTCAGATCCTTACAAACTCACACTATGAATTGTATCCTGCAGAATCAAAATTGGAGATCGATTTATGGACGACACTCTGTATAATCCCTTATCTGATGAATATGATTGCGTCTCTCTCCTTAATTCTTTGGAAAACGGTGAACAACACAGCTCGATAGAGCGTTATATAAAAAGGAACATGAGCGAAGGTTCTGGAGGAACGGACGGGAATGAAGTTAAATTCGGTTGAATTCGTCCAGGCCCCTAATTTAACCAAAAAATAAATAAATAAGAATTTTAGTCTTTATTTTCAATTAAATAAAAAATGTCTTTAAAAAAATAACAATAATAATTAAAATTTGACTAAATTTCTAACCAACTTTTTTTTTTTTGACAGTCACTTAAGCCCCTTTCATTAATCAAAATGATTATTAGAATCAGCCATAAGAACGAATATTACATTTGATGGTATTTTTTTCAATCAAATTTGTAGTTAATGAGATAAAATTATTCGTCACGCAAGCGAATGAGTTACGTTATTTTTCCTGTTTATGCACAAAAAAATAAATTACATTCATTAAATAGAGAAGCTATGTACTTAATATTTGCTACTACATGATTGAAGTAAGCAAAAAATATAACTGTAGAGTATTTATCAAGACCTGAGAGTTGTCTTCCAAAGTAATTATAATGAATCCCGTTTCGTGAGTTAGCTCATGTGCACACTGAGTTGCCAATGTTTCAACTTTAATGGTTGTGAATGACAAATAAACTTGCTGAGATAGAAAGACTATCACTTGCCCAAGCCCATCTCGGATTATTACATCTAACCAATACAATTTTTAGCCTGAAACAAACACCCTATCAAAGTTCGCTTTGTAATAGGATTTTGTTGGTGGCTCCCACCTTGTCGTGGTCCTCGTTTTTGGAAGCTTAGTGGCCGAGGTGTTGAGTATGAATTATTGTAATCTCTTTTAAACTTACGCAACCATTTATTGAATCGGAATAGAAGCTTTATTAAGACAAAAATATATAACTGTTTCTCTTACATGTGACAATACTATTTTTTTTTATTACTGATATTATATTAAATCACTTTAAACAAATTAAAATAACTAATTAAAACAACTAAAAAACGTAACTACCAATTTCATTTAATTAAATAAATAGTTTAATTGACAATAAATCATCCATTTTATATTATTTTTATTTGATTGAAGTAATTTATTTCGTGTCAGTAATAAAATTAAGACAAAATATATAATTATCACATGTAAAAGACACTTTAATATTAATTAGTTATGGTTAGAAGTTCAGTCAAATTTTAATCATTTATATTATCTTTTATAATATATCATTGATTTAACTGAAAACATAAAAGTTCAAAGGATTTTTTTTATATATAAAAAAGGAACAAACTTTTTTTGTTTTATTCATTTGTTTTTACGATTAATTAAGTAGGTTTAATATTACCACCCAAAATATTCTATGTGATTGGTATAATATTGAGTATGCTAATTTTAAAAAGCAAATAAAATAAATGAGAAGTAGGAAAATTTGGGAAAAAATGTTTAAAATCTTTTGCATGTTGATTTTTTAGGGGATAAATGGTAAAAAAAATTATTTTCTGACAATTTTATCCCAAAATTTAAAAGATTTAGTAGAAAATTTATTAGTAACTTAGATAATGCGTTAAAATATTAAAAATATTTGTTTTTTTTTAAACGTAATCTCATAAAAGTAAAATGCAATATATTTTTTAAAGTCAAAGTCTTGTTCCAAAACTCACAAACGCAATCAAATAAATAATTTTTTGATCACCTTTTTTTTTATTTGTCGTGAATTTTAAATTCATTTTTGTTTTCTATAGCTAAACTCACAAGCACAATACAAACGTACCCTTACATTCTCATACTAGTCCTTTTATTTATTATTGTGAATTATATTTTTGCCAATTTTAAAGTCATTTGACAAGAATTATGGTATTAAGTGAAGATATGTTATTATATAATTTATTTTTGAGCTATTAAATGACCTTAAAAAAATAATAAATAAGACTAGTCATTATAAAATATTCCATAAATATATTAAATTAATATAAATCATTTAATCTTATGCTTTATTTTTACAAATAAACATAACTTTATTAATAATTTTACAAACTCGACAACGAACAAGTCTATACACAATACAATTAAATATTATATCAAACACTATATTAATTTATACTATTACAAAGTAAAGCATAACACGATTTTTAACGCTATATTATATTTTTTAATAGTATAAATTGATATAATATTTGATTGTTATGTGTTTATAGTTATTCTTTAACAACTAGTGTAAACACGCTTGATACATTTTTACGATAAATTATTTTTTATGGGAGATTTTTTTGTTAATTATGTTTGTTAACAAGAGTCTTACTTTTTGTTTTGTTTAAAAATGCATAATAATGTTTTAGTTAAGTATAGATTTTAAAATTATAAATTAACAAGAAATTAAGTTATTAAAATTACTTTTAAACATATGGTAATAATTTTTTTACAAGAAAAAATAACCCTTCCATTTTAAGATATGAGAGTATTTTTTGGTATTTTCTTTAGAGAGAAGAAAGGTATAAAATAGGATTCGTAGAAAGACACTGCAGTATAAATTGAGCCGAAAACCAAATTTTATGGAGTTACAGACTTGACAGTCTCACTCCATTTGTTCTTTTCGAAACCCGGGAAAAAGAACACATTCGAATCGGAAGCAATCAAACCCCAAGGCAAACTTTCATCTGCCAAACAAAGAAGAGCAGAAAAGGGGATTCTACAGCAAATGGACCGGATCAACGCAACGAACGAACTCGCTTTCCGGGTCGGGTTCACCGGGCACAGTGGCCATCTCAGAGTTGAGCCTCTTCCTCCCGTCGAGCGCCCCAACCCGCTAAATTCGCTTCCGGAATTTATACTAGTTAGTATTTTCTCTCTCATATTTCACCCACATTTAGCTGTTGTATGCACTGTATAAACTATAGTTAATGTACATCGAGATATTAAAGGATTGTTCATTTGTTTAGGGTTGGATTTTTCTTTTCAAATTGGTTGCTTTCCTAGTTTGAAAGGCTGTTGTAATATTAATTGTTTTATGTCTTGTTGAGTTTAGATTCAGTATGATGATTCAACTGGCGCCAAGTTCAGTTCTTATAATAGTTTTGGCCGATGTCAGTTTTACTTATATTATGGAATTAGACTTGCAATTATGTAGTTTTTATACAGCCTAAATAGTAAACATTGAAATAGTATTTGGAACTCAGAAAGACTCCCGGAGTTTAGAGAGAAAGTGAGAGAAATTGGAAGTTTCTTCTGTCTTGGAGTTTTCTGAGAATTTTTTGTTTAAATAGAGGGTTTTTTGAGAGAAAGGGAGAGAAAATAACCCCCATTTCCTCTCCAAAATTGTATACTAAGAAACGAGAAGATTTGGAGAGGGTGAGATTATGTGTCTATGATGGATTAAAGAACCCTCCTTTTCTATTCTTTAATTTCCTAAACACCCAATAAGAATTAAAAAGAGAGAAAGCATCCTTACTTTCTCTTTCCTTCTATAATTTCTCTTCTCTTCTCATTAAAAACTCCAAAACTATTTACGCTGCATCTGGGAGTTTTTTTAAGAAAAAAAGAAAAGAAAGTCAGAGAAAAGAGAAGAAAAGAAAGTTAGAGAAAATGAGATAGTTTTCTTTAGTCTTGTATGGGAGTTTGTGAAGAGAAAAGAAAGTGAGCTGAGTTGAGAAGAAAAGAAAAGAAAATGTACACTTTTACTAAATTGGTATGTTAGTACCCTAGGACATTAATAGAAATAAATTGTGATAGTTAAAAATTTAAGGTCAAAGTTGGTGAAAATATTACTAAACTAAGTTTTCCTTTCTGTCCCCTCCCAAGCTTCTAACTTTTGAGAAGAAAACTTTTAGAGGAAAGTAAGCCACATTTTCCTTAGCTTTATTTTCTTTTATCTCATAAAAAAAACTCCAAGACACATTCCACATTTTATTTTCTCTAACTTTCCTTCCCTTCTCTCCTTTTCTCAATTCCCAAACAAGGTGTTAAGGAAAGGAAAGGAAAATACAATGAAAAGTAAGCAACACAAACCTTTTTAATTTTCACAATGGGGATATCATAGTTGTGGCAAGAGTCCAGAGTGATGTTGTCCTGGGAATTTTATTAATGACTTTTGTTATTTCACCAATTTCATTAATGTTAAGTTTTTTAATTTCACCATTTTATTGCCGTTGACAGAGCCAAGTAGTTGCGGCAACCATAATCTTGCCTCTCTTTTATATTATCAAGTATAATGCTAAATGGAAGTTTAAAGATCTGTAAAATATAATTCCATTATAAGAATAAGTTTTGACTTTTCAAAGTCAATATGAGATATTTTCAAGTTCACTATTGATGTGATTCCTTTAACTTTTTGAAAGTAAAAAATCTTTGGATTAGTAATACTATTTGGATAGTTTACCATTTTCATAATTGTATTGTCCAAAACTAATTTAAATCATATCAATTTTGAATTTTAAAATATTTTAAATTGACTTCAAAAAGTCAAATATTGTTCCTATATTTTGGAACAGAGGGAGTACTTTATCTCCCTACATTTTTCATGTACTTTTCCCTTTTCCTTGCTTTTCTAAGTTTTAAATATAGCTCGAATCATGATAATGACTTTCTATGTTTCTGGTTTTTTCATAGACAAGTGTGCTCAATTCTAGTACACACACAGAGAGACATATAAATACATATATACACATGACATGGGTTGGGGAAAAAGCTTCCAAATATTTACTCAATTATTGACAAACTGAATACCAAATTTCTATTAAAGAATTTTGCAGCTGAGTGTTTTTTAAAATAAATAAATAAATAAATTAAACTGATACATGCAGCCAATTTAGCCTTACTACTTTGTGCCTCATACTAGGAGCTGTTAATTTGATTGGAAATAATTTCACAGTTAAGGTCAGAAGATGGTGCACCGATATATGGAATCATTCTTCCATATTTGTACGTCTGATTTTGGTTTTATGTGTTTTATGATTCCTCCTTCCAGTTCTACGCCGTTATCTAATATGCTTCGAGTTTTCTAGAATTTTGTCCAGATAAAATCATATTCACGAGGGACGAAGAAGTACTTCGTACTTATATTTTCATGAATACGTGAAGATTGCCAGTTTGATGGTTCTTGTGTGATACATACATCTTCACGTGTGTGCTAGATTGTTTAGCTTTACTATTAAGAAATTTGGCTGAAAATAGTGCTAAAATGCCAACTTTTTAACACACAAGTGCCCAGACTTTAGCATTATAAAAATTGGGAGATTTTTTGAGGAAAAAGTAAAGGTGATTTCCTTTGATTTCAATTGAAGTCTATCCGTTAGTGATTTTTAAATTGTGAAAATGGTTTGCCCGGGGGCAGCTCTAGTAGTGTATGGCTGTATGCTCCATTCACAGATTTATATTTCATTATGTGTGCTTATTCTATCAGCATTGTGCTTCTCAATAATTATCTTTGCTATATATATATATATATATATATATATATATATATTTCAGCCTCCTGCATTTCCTAGGGAAACACCTGAATCGATAAAACAGTATATAAAAGAGAAATATCTTCTGCCAAGATTAGATCCTGATGAGTTTTCTCCTGAAAAAGATGGAAGGCAATGGGAATTTGACTGGTTCGATAAAGCAAAAATTAACTTAGAGCCATCCTTGCCCCGGTCAGTTGTGGTTCCCACATGGGAATTACCTTTCCGACGTCCAAGCAGGGGATCAGCCATAGAAAAGTGGGAACCCAGCTCAGTGCAGGTATGAATTGTGAACTTGTTTCTGTGAAAAATAAATAAAATATTTTGAACTTGTGTAGTGTGCAATGTTCCATACACCATTTTTTTGCATAGCAGAACATTAAATATTAGTCATTAACATTTTATTTAGTGCTTTGAGTAATTACAACAACAATATCTACATATTTCGTAGTAGTTTTTGTGGTATTGTTGTCAACTTCTTAATTCGTATACCTGACATTACTTTGGAGTTGGTTTATTGTAATCTTTTAGGCGGATGTAGCAGAACTTACTGTAGGATCTGAGAATTCTGATATTTTGCCGCGCATCACTGGACCTCCAAAGGATTTCGTAAAGGGAAGCATTAACAGCCGCCCTTTTCGTCCAGGTGGTTTGGAAGATTCTCAATCTGTGGGAAGGATTCTTCCTGATGGTGTGTCTAACAGGGATTGGGTGTGGGAGGTGCTTAATGGTGGTCCTGCCCAGGCCCTTCCGCCAAGCTTTAAGCAGGGAATGGATTTTGGCAATCTAAAGGTAACGTAATTGATTTATCTTTTGAAAGATCCCCACACCGTCTTTTCTTTTTTCGATAAACTTAAGTTATAATTAATTGACATGTGTTCTTTGTACGTTTAACATTTTGAAGGCACATTCATACTCGTGGAATGTTTATGGAGATCAAGGTGAACAGAAGAGCAAATCTGATACTAAGGTGGTCAGTTTTTCCCTGTAGTGATACTAACATGTTAAGTTATAATGCACTGGGCACGTTAGGCTTTTCTAGTTCTACGGAACATGCGCCTGTTACCTTTGTTTGTGCAAAAGATTCATGATTCAATTTTTATGTGTAATGCATGCACATGTGTGAACCAAATTTTAATAGCACTCTGACATTCTCTATGTGCTTGCTCTTTATTCCCCCTTCCTTTCTGACTAGTATGTGCTATTTGCAGACTGAATTATCTGTGCAATTTGATGACTTATTTAAGAAAGCTTGGGAAGAGGATGTCGTGGAATTCACCGAAGATGGTCTGTATGATCCACACTTGCATATTCTGGTTCTATGTGCTTTATGTTTAAAGTTATGATGTATGGGCAAAACACTGAGCATGGGCGAGAACTCGCATCGCGTTGGTCTTCAGCTTATGAATATCTGAAACATTATTTTAGTTTTGGTGGCATAACATTCATTTTGGTTGACCTTGCATGTGTAGTATCATTTTGAGTAGGATGTTGACTGCTCCCATTTTTATGATTGTGATGTTAATGTAAAGGGATAACAAACGAACATGGTTGGTTATTTGCATTCATTATCTGTTCCTAGTAGTGGAGAACTGTCTGTGATATCTATTTCTCACTAAAGTTTGACTTCCAGTGTTTAGAGGGTAAAAATATAAGTGCCTTGTGTTATAAGTCTCGTATCTCTAATTTGGAGTTACTCATTTTTAGGACGTTGGAGCATTTCAGAATCGATAGTAGTAGGTTTGGGAATAGAGAGAAGTTATGAGATATTTGTGAATGTCTGTAATTGAGAACTGATGCATTTATAAAAAGAGGATTGGATATGTTGATATCAAACTGTCTTGAGCAAGTAGGCAAGTAGATACTCTAGACTATTTGTGAATAGTTAAGGAAATTTGCTCATGATCATGGTTTAAATATAAATAGATCTATTTTGTTGGAAAATGCAGGTTATGACAATAAATTCAACTTACTAATTTTGTGAAACGTTTAATTGCTCAAATGTATCAATATCAACAGAATCATTTGATTATTTCTACTAATGATTCTAACCAAAATAGATTTTTAAGGCGCAACAAGAATTTGTATTCTCAAGTGATATCAGAGAGGTTTGCAGCCATTGTGGAAATTCTATTTTCTCTACAATTAATATCTTCCCTAGAAAGCAAAGGGATAGTCAAATCTTATAATTTACGATAAATTCATTCAATACTTCCTTTTTTAGAGGACAAATTTTCACATTTAATTTATGTGTTAAAGATACTAATACCCTACTCGGTCCATTTGGAAATCTTGGTTCAAACTCTTCGCTACTAGGTAAAAGATGTTGTTGAAAGATCGAACATCATTGATGAATCGTCAGAGTCATAAGACGAGGAGGGAATGCCGCATTGTGAATTGGAGGCAATAATTTTGGGTCAACTATATGACTACATGCTAAAATTTAATTGCAGAACTTTCCGAAAGTAGTAGCCTAGTGGGATTAGAAAAAAAAATCCTGGAGCCATGGAAAGAGGAGGAAGAAAGGGAAAATATTTGGAATTTGTTGAGCCATTTTGTCAAAAAAAATTAAAAAAAAAAATTCACTCTCACTTTACGGCTTTTTAGTTAGTTTTTGTTCATACAAGTTACATGTAGATGCTACATTGTTGTAAAGTGACTAGGGTACTGTTACCCGCCTAACAAGCTTGGTTATTGAAACTCCTTAAAGAGAAACTATTCACCATGGAGAGGAATTTAACCTACTTTCATTTAATCATCTTTCCTGTTCTTTTCTGTTAGAGGCTAGAAGTTTCTGTAACTTTCGAGTTATTTGGAAAACTGTATAAAGCTTGGTTGTCTCAATAAGTAATTGTAAAACCCAAAAATACTATTCTATATTCGCAGAACTGCACTACATTTTGTATTTATCATTGCTAAGAATTTTGAGAGGCTTACAGAGATGTTGTTCATAAAGGTATAACGGTCCCAGGAACTGAAGCGAATGAGGTGGATTCTAATAAGCTGGAGTCTTTCCCACTGGAAACTGAAAGGAATACTTTGGATGTGGCTGGTGGTGGTTCTGACATTGAAGCATCTGTTTTGGATGAGATTTTGTCAGTTGAATCAGAAAAATCAACTTCAATATTGGATGAAGGTAGTGCCGGTGAACAGCAGCAGAAAGAGGTAACTGTTTGTGAAGTAGCAATTTACAAGATCCTTATTAAATCGGAACAATGGTCTTGTTCAACTTTTTTTCTAGTGCATTTTTCCTTATGCCTTTACTTCATAAATGTATTCTTTCCAGGCGTGGGCTGTTCGTGGAGGTAGTGAAAGTATAGCGGAGCGCTTCCATGATCTTGTTCCTGACAAGGCACTTGATTTTCCTTTTGAACTGGATGCTTTTCAGAAAGAGGTACCAATCAATGCCAAATTTACAGCCCTCTACTTGGATAATGAATCAGTTATAAGTATCGTAAAACAATCTTAACCTGGAACTTGTAAGTTTAACTTTGTTCTAGGATTTGAAACATCAGCAATGACATTTCCTCTTATTAATATTCATCTGAATTTGGACTTCATTTATTAATTTAAATTGTTTAGTATGTTCCTCTGGCTATGCATACAGGTTTCAGAAGCTATTTATTCTTTAGAAAGGGTACTGTGGATTTTTCTCTTGCGTCTTTCGAATTGTATACTCTTGCCTATATCAATCATTGACTTTAAAAGTTTCAATGCACAAATCTAAACCATATTTAATATGATTGTTTTAAGTAGTCGGTTATATCCACTCCCAGAGCCTTGCCTCTAACATTTTGGAACATTGATTTTCTCATATATAGATATTATTATCATTTTTCGTATCATGCATGATGCATCATTAGTTGTTATGAACTATTTAAGCAATTTTTTGGCAGGCATGCAATCATCTGCCATGTATTATCTTGAACAGGCTACTCTTTAAAGTTCTGTTAGCTGCAGCTTAAGAGAACAATTAGTTTTGTTTCCACTGTGATAATTACAGGCTATCTATTACCTTGAAAAGGGAGACTCTGTTTTTGTGGCAGCTCATACATCAGCTGGGAAGACGGTTGTTGCAGAGTATGCATTTGCCCTGGCTTCAAAAGTATGACATCCTTCCATATCCTCAACCTGTTTTATTGTGTCATTGTGTTCTGATAGTAGTTTCATTTTGTTATACAAAATCATGTTCATTCATGGTTTTTGATCATCTGAATTAAGAAGCTAATCCTTCAACCGTCTTTGTTTGTCATGTAATTTATTTGTTTGCTATTATACATTGTTTTAAAGCTGAATAACAGGAGTTCATATTTGTGTCATGCAGCATTGTACAAGAGCTGTATATACTGCTCCCATTAAAACCATCAGCAACCAAAAGTATAGGGATTTTTGTGGAAAATTTGATGTTGGCCTTCTCACTGGGGATGTTAGCTTGAGACCGGAGGCTTCCTGTCTCATCATGACAACTGAAATACTAAGATCAATGCTCTACAAGGGCGCTGATATTATACGTGATATTGAATGGGTAAAGGAGTTTGTTTTATTTGGTACCTTAGCAATATATTTCCCCCTTCTCTTTAGATTTAGTTCTTACATTAATCATTACCAGTTTCACCTATCTCTTGCTTTCTTTAATATGTCTTGAGATAGTTTGCTGGCTTGACTGCTCTATCTATGGGGATATAGGTTATATTTGATGAGGTGCATTATGTCAACGATGTTGAAAGAGGTGTTGTTTGGGAAGAAGTTATCATCATGCTTCCAAGGCATATCAATATTGTCCTCCTTTCAGCCACGGTACTTGCTCTTCATATATATATATATATATATATATATATATATATATATATATGTATGTATGTATGTATGTATGTATGTACTTGTGTGTGATGTGAACGGGTATATATTTTATGTATATCATGATATCACACTACATTTGAATGAGGCCTTCATTTGAATTACGATTTATAATATTGACTTTTTTTGTTTTGAAGAACTGCAAAGTACTCTTGGTCTTAAAAAAATGTAAAAGGCTCCTCTCACAAGGTTGTAATGATTAAGAGCTGCACCTATTAGATGCAACGATATTCCAAACTGATTATTTTGTTCAAATTTTGAATAAGCTATACATAGTCAAACTGCATAGGTGGTTGAGAGTTTGAGACAACTTAGATGATTTACAAGTCCATTTTTGTTCCTTTGAAATTTCAATGTTGCATTATGTGTTACCAAAGTGAGATTTATTATTATTATTTTTTGGTATTTGAAAGTTGATATAGTTGAGAGGGACGTTCACTGATCTACCTTGAACTGGTTTCATATTCTCTCTCATTTCATAGATGTCACATATCCTGAATTATGAAAAGTATGTTTTATTTTATGTTTGTGGGTGTCTGAGGAGTGGGGTGTGGTAAGCTTTCTATGCAATTTCTGTCTGTCTACTTTCCTTCATTCTACACTTGGATATTTGTGGTAAACTTTTCATTTTAAATTTTGTAGGTGCCTAATACAATTGAATTTGCTGATTGGATTGGTCGTACAAAGCAAAAGCAAATTCGCGTAACTGGGTAGTTGAATGTTTTATAATTTCAGTCAATTGATCGTTTGGAATTTTAAATCGTGTATTTGTTAAAATTGTTCTCTAATATGCTTCCTCCCAAGTAAGTGATACGATTTAGTTATCTATGTGCATTACAGTTTTGAAAAATCAAAGGAAACCTTAGTGGAAATCACCGTACTTATTCTAAAGTGCACAATGGAAAGAAAACCGTTTGTCCTCTCCAAATATTTTCTTTGTTAAACTGTGTCTATGCGCCATTCAAACTAAGTCATTTATTTATGTATGGAGCAAATCTAGATATTATAGTAAATCATAGTATGTTATACTATTTGTATTTGCACCAAAACCCTTGGATGAAGCAAGCGGGGGTGGCGGTGTCAACTGCTTTACTAATTTGCGCTATTTGGTACATTATTGTTATCAGGACAACCAAAAGGCCAGTTCCATTAGAGCACTGTCTCTTTTACTCTGGGGAGTTTTACAAAGTTTGTGAAAGCGAAAAGTTTATAGCTCTGGGACTGAAAGCTGCCAAAGATGCGTACAAGAAGAAAAACACGAGTACAGTTAGTGGTGGTATTGGAAGATATTCTTCCGGATCTTCTACATCCCACGATATTTCTCAAACTCAGAAACGTGCAACTTCTATCGGAAGTAAACAGAACAAACATTCTGGTTTCCAAAATTTAGCATCCTCTTCTGGGGCTGGTTGGGGGTACCAAAACAATGGGAGTAGCCAGAGCAATTGGGGGTCAAGGAGATCAGAAGCTTCTTTGTGGTTGTTGCTTATAAATAAGCTTGCTAAGTTGTCACTATTACCTGTATGTAGAGGCTCTTCATCCTTCATTTTAAAATCAATTATTCATTGTTATATTTTCATTAGAAGCAAACAGAACAAGCATTTTGGATCCCAAAATTTAGGGTCCTCTTCTGGGGCTGGTTGGGGAACCAAAACAATGGGAGTAGCCAGAACAATTGGGGTCAAGGAGATCATAAGCTTTTTTCTGGTTGTTGCTTATAAATAAGTTTGCCAAGTTGTCACTATTACCTGTAGGTATAGACTCTTCATCTTCATTTTAAAATCAAACATTCATTTTATATTTTAATCATATAACATATCATATAATCCAGGCCTTTCAAAGCTGACTGGATGGCTGATTCAAGCAGCATGCTCAGAAGAGTCATTCTAATGACAGACTCCATTGGAGGGTTTTTAGGGTTAAAAAATATATTATTAGCAATCTTTCACACTATTGTGTGTGCTTAATAATGCAATGTCTAACCTACAACATGAGTTATTATGCCTGTATTCATATTTTGTTTTCTTCTCTTTGTGTTTCTACTTATTACTAAGGTATCAAAGTTTAATGTGGGAGTTTTTGAATTCCTTGATGTCAATCAATCATTTTTTCCTTTATATTGTGATTGTAGGTGGTTATATTTTGTTTCTCAAAGAATCGCTGTGACAAATCAGCTGATCATATGACTGGGGTTGACCTTACAAGTAGTTCTGAGAAAAGTGATATTCGGATTTTCTGTGATAAAGCATTTTCACGACTAAAGGGATCTGATAGGAACCTGCCACAGGTGTCATACAGAATTTTTGATATTTTATTTTCAAATTATTTTTAGCATCAGGCCTATATCAATGTGTATCACTTTACCTGTTGCTAGACTTCCTTTGTTTACCTTTTGAGTATATAGGTTGTCAGAGTTCAAAATCTTCTACGTAGAGGGATTGGTGTGCATCATGCAGGGCTACTTCCAATTGTTAAGGAAGTGGTTGAAATGCTTTTCTGTCATGGTGTCATTAAGGTAATATTGTTTACTACTTAAATGTTCAGAATGTTGTATAGTGTCCATAACTTCATTTTTCCTCTTTCGAAAGTAGGAATGTTGTCAGGATTCTTATTGAAGAATGGAATATAAAATGTTGTGTCCAAATTACTCTAGGCGGTCCTCTACCGCCTCGATTTGGCTAGTTGCCTAGGCCCTAGCCTAGGCATAACTAGACCTCTACTTTGAAGGTCTACAATACTTGAAATAAATTTTTCAATCATTAAAAGATTTTTTTTAGTAATTTTTTTATTTAAAATTTTAAAAAATTACGTCTACTATATGTTTTGTATAGTATAACAAGTATGTGTAATAGAAAAATAATAAATGAGACCGTATAAAAAAACGCCTAATCCTCCAAGGAAAACGCCTAAGCACGGCACCCCCTCCACCACCTAGGTCTGTCTATCGACTTTTAAAACACTGTCTAGATCTTAAAGGAGTGCTGGAAATCAAAAGTGCTCTTAAGGGGAGTTAATTATTATTTTTTTAATTGAAGCCTCTGACATGTTATGGGGTCCTTTGGAAGGTTTCTTTTGTTGATTCTTATGTAATTTTCTCTGTAGGTTTTGTTTTCAACGGAGACATTTGCCATGGGTGTTAATGCCCCAGCTAGGACGGTGAGTCTTCAAGGATTGCACCGCTGTTAAAGCATTCTCCCCTGTCGGGAAACGGAAGGGTTTATTTGACTTTGTTTGATGCATATGAGTTTAGTCTAGGACACACTTAAACTAATTCTTTCAATAGTTTTTTCCAATAATAACTTGCAGTATCAATATTTAATACTGAAAAAGAAATAAAATAAATTTTGTCCATGTATGTACTAGACAAACCTTAACATGCTTAAAAACAGAAGGCCAAATAAATGGGACTCTTATTTTCGGATGAAGGGAGTATAACTAGTCTCATTGTTAAATTTTATCATTTTCAGTTTATAACAGTGTGTTATTGAATGTATTTTGGGTTCATTTAGTGTTCGTTACTTGATTTTTGATTGATTATTAATTTGGCCCTTAATGCTGATGGTTGTGTTGGTCTTTCTTTGACATTGGTGGCATCAGACCATAGCTAGAAGAAGTTTTAATGATTTGACGTGTGATGTGCATTCGGGAATTTTGGATGAATTTCCTCCCAATGGTTCTCATTACAATATGCTAGATAATGGTCATTGATGTGGAAAAGTTTGAAAAGCATGTATGTCAATCACACAAGTTGCCTTGTACATTTTCTTGTCCTTGTAACTGTGTCTTTTATGTGTCCATCTGTTGCTAAATTGGTCATAAAATGTAGTGTCTGAAGTTTTTATGCGATCCCCACACCTGTCGGTTCATATTCTACAGAAGGTGATCTGCAGGCATTTTCTTGTATTGAAATTTGATAGGAGGGCCTTTTTTCATATCATGTATAAACTTTAATGTTCATGGACTTTCTTCTTGTGTATATTGGGTTTCCAGAGGTTAGAACATCTAAAATGAAAATTTTGATTTTAAAAGTTGATAGCAAGAAGAGATTATTATTTTTTGTGATCTGCCTCTATGTTGTAGTTTCTCGTGATAAGTTTTTGATTTTAGAAATTAATAGCAGGAAGAGATTATTTTTTGATTTATCATTAACTTCATGCAATGCCACATCAAGTAGCATAAGTTATCGTCTTGTTTTTAAAATTTGATTTGCATTGATGTTTTTGGCAGGTTGTATTTGATACGTTGAGGAAGTTTGATGGAAAGGAATTTAGACAGTTACTCCCAGGAGAATACACTCAGATGGCTGGTCGTGCTGGAAGAAGGGGACTTGATAAAATTGGTACAGTTGTTGTGATGTGCCGTGATGAAATCCCTGAAGAGAAGGACTTGAAGCATGTTATAGTTGGCAGTGCAACCAGGCTTGAATCTCAATTTCGACTTACCTACATCATGATCATGCATCTTCTTCGTGTTGAAGAATTGAAGGTATTATACCTTGGAAAAATTGTGGATTGCCAGATGTTGCATAATTTTATGCACTTGACTCTGTTTCTTGCATGTATTAATATATTAATTTTCTTCACAAGTGCAAGACCAAGATATTAAGATTATGTTTGTCTGGTTATGCTTCACTAGGCCAACTATTTTTATCTCATGTTATTCATACCATAATGGTCCAGACTATAGTATAGTTGTGTCAACATTTTTAGTTAATTAATTGTTTTTCTTCTTAACTGCGTAAGTGCTCTAACCGTTCACTTTTTTCATTTTACGAGGGAATAAGAAAAAAAATTAAGATTCTTTTCAAAGCTGCTGCAAAAGAATCCAGTAATTGTTGATACAAATTTGGACACCATGTGGATACTAGTAGATAGTAGTGATTTATGTCAAACGCACAAGAATATCAGCTGTTCTCTTGTATCTAAAGTCCCTCTCAACTCAATCCAAGTGTTCTTAATTTATTAATTTAATATCAGGATATTGTAACGAGATTTGCATGGATATAAATCTGTAGCAGGAAGGTCAAAGGCCCTGAAGAAGTCAAACTAATAGGAAGGACTGATGTGCCTTGGGTAGTTAGCTAGTAGTTCGTATGCTTCCTAAAACTACTTTATAAAACTATAATTTTCATATAAGAAATCCAATCTTCTGCAAATAGATCTAGAGTATACCAGCTATGTGGTTACTAACACTCCGTAATAGTGTGTTAGTTCTGCATACCAAAGTGGTCCGCTTTCTATATGGCATGGGCGAGGTCAAAGATTTTTCTTAGTATCTCTTACTTATCCCAGAAGTTTATTTTACGGATGCTGATTGTGGAACACTAATGCAGGTTGAAGACATGCTAAAAAGAAGTTTTGCTGAATTTCATGCTCAGAAGAAACTTCCAGAGCAACAACAACTTTTAATTCTAAAGCTTGCTCAGCATACAAAAGCCATTGAGTAAGTATAAAATTAGATTGGCTCATGTCAGGGCTGTTCATGATGTATTACAGTTTCACCTGTGCATCCAAGCAGCATCATTTATTGTGTGGACTTCTGTTATATTGTATGCTTGTGTAATTTCATTCTTAAACTTTTCTTCTACATCGACTGTTTCCTTGGTGAATGTAGCATGTTGGGTGCTTTACTAGGCCTCATACGGTTCCTTGCTCATTGAAATGCTATAATCAAGATACGGCCGTAAGCCTATGAGTAGTCTGCATAATACGCAACTCTTGTATACTGTAGTCTGGGACGTCTTTCTTTGGTTGCTTTAATTTACTAAATCTAATTGCTGCGTAGTCCACAACTCTTGTATACTGTAGTTTAGCACGTGTTTCTTTGGTTGCTTTACTTTACTGGTCTTGTTATTCTCTTATTGTATTTTTGTTCTGTACTTTTATCTTTGTTTCGTTCTGATTTTCGCTGCTTGTTTAGTAGGGTAAGCCTGATCAGCATTAGTGTTATCTTTATTTCTTCTTTCCTCAGTAAGAAAATAACTGAGAGCATGCTGTCAAGATCATCTGTGCTTGTTATTACTGTTTTTATTCTATAGTATTGTTGTTCTACTTTACATGTTAATGTACGACGGTTATGGGGGTCAATCTAGTTGTTTTTTATTTGTGATGTATAATGAATTACAGATTTTAGACCGAGTCATGTTGTGCTTGTAGCATCTCATGTTTCTCTCTCTCTCTCTCTCTCTCTCTATATATATATATATATATATATTCTCTCTTTTTTCACACCAGTGTTCTAGATACGAAATGGTCATTGTTCTTTGAATCACATATTGTTTTTAAATAAATTTAACTCTTTGTAAGGTATCTATTGGAGTGTTTGCTGATACTTTTCATTATGTCTTCCATTGCATATGTAAAGTTGATTTCTTTTGCACATAGGTGTATAAAAGGTGAACCAGCAATTGAGGAATACTATGAGTGGTACTCGGAGGCTGAAAATTATGGCAATAAGATATCAGAGGCAGTAATGCTGTCCCCAGTTTCTCAACAGTTTCTTACGCCTGGAAGAGTTGTAGTCGTGAAATCACAATCCGTGAGATCTCCTCCTTATTCAGTTTATTTCCTTTATAATTATTGTTTTGTAAATAGTATTAGACTTTTTATTTAATAATCGGGAACAAGCTCGAGAACCAATGCTGTCATGTTTTCCAACAACTTTGTAATACTATATACTTTTACATGTCAAATATGTATGTTACTGTAGTTAAATCATAAATGGTGTGGAAGTTGGAGCATATATATTCTTACCGGAATTATATCATTCTTAACTGACAGGCCCAAGATCACTTACTTGGAGTGATTGTAAAATTACCTCCCAAAAATAGCAAACAGTACATGGTTTTAGTGTTGACACCTGATTCACCATCAAATTTACAAACTCCCTTGTATAGTGGTGATCTACGAAATAAAAGCAGTGACGGTTTCCAGGTATTGGTACCTAAAGCAAAACGTGGTTTTGATGATGATTATTGTTCTTCTGTTTCTTCTCGGAAAGGATCAGGTGCTGTCAATATAAACTTACCACACCATGGTAACGCTGCTGGGGTGAATTATGAGGTTCGAGGAATTGAGAGTAAAGAATTCTTGTCTATATGCAATTGCAAAATAAAAATTGACCAAGTGGGGCTGTTGGAAGCTGTTAGTAGTGCGGTGTATTCCAAGACTGTACAACTGCTCTTGGAGCAGAAATCGGATGGGAAGTATCCTCCAGCCTTAGATCCAGTGAAAGGTATGCCTTCACACTGAACTGTTATACTGATTTACCAGAAACATATAGTACCTCATTTGTTTGAATGTACTCCATCTCATTGAGTTGGTTGCCTGAATTATCCTGAAAAGTTATGGAGTAATAGTGATACAACTTTTTCAGCATTGTGGACATGGGAATTGTTGGTACTGACTTATGATGTAATAAAACATTAAACAATGATATATAAGTATTTTACAAATACTTGGAGAAGTTCTCTAAAATGCATTTGTGTAGGATTGGATTACATTATTTAAACCAAGTTCGTTCTGAACCTAATGCCTGTACTCATTAGGATGAAATGGTAATTTGATTGAGAAGCATAATTGTGGGAAGTGCAGGGGATCTTCTACGTTGACCTCTCTTTTCTGTTATTAGGAGGCCTTTGTAGGTTTTGAAATTGCCAAGGTCTAACTGACTTTCGTTGGGGATTTGGTTTCCAAAGTTTTCAACTTAGCTACTCACATAGTGAAGCAGTTCCTTCTCTCGATTTTGCCCAATGAAAAAAGAAGTTAAAGAGATTTTCTATTTTTTTTAATTTTAAAATTATTAGTTTTTAAATTTTTACGAGTGCCTGGTGGTTTGGTCATGCTAGGAGAGGTCTTGATTATCCAAATTTTCTTATTTTAAGTTGGTGGTGAGCTGATGCCATATGTGGTTGATTTATTTAGTATGAGAACTTATGTGAACTGTTTCAATAAGGATCTTACATCCATTGTCGTAGACGAGTACCGATGTGCTTATTGGTTATGATTACTGAAAATTATTTGGATTTTGGATGTATGAGATAGTAGTTATATGCATGGTTTGAAATTGCGTGCCTCAAACGCCTCAAAGCGAGGCGGCAAGATGCTAGGGCGAGGCGTACGCGTGATAGGGGAAAAAAGAAATTTACGCCTCATTTGGCTAAGGCGTACGCCTCGGTGCGTTGCGCCTCAAGGTGGAGGAAGGCGTGGGCTTTGATTTTAATAAATGTTATTGTTAACATTTCGGAAAAGCTAATTAATTTAGTATATAAGAAATTTCCAGCTAATTAATTTAGTATATAGTAAATAAACGAGGAAGGCACCTCGTTCCGCCTTGAGGCTTACGCCTCGCCTTGCCCGAACAAAAACGTCTCGTACCGCTTTTAGCTTTTTCGAACATTGGTTATATGTTGTCTAATCTATGTTGGGGAGTTATCTTTTAAGAATTTGACCCTTAACCTCTTATGATATCTATATATCCTTCAAGCAAAATCAAGTCACTGGATTTTCTAAATCTCTCACTTTCACTCTCTCTCCCACTCTATATATAGATTATATACTCAATATATATATATATATATAACATATATTTATTTATATACCGTAAAGTTAAATAACGGAAATTTTTCTTCCAGTCAATATATGTTATGATGGTTCATTTCTTCAAGGAATTGTTTTATAGCTATACTACAAGAGAAGATTTACACCTTATGGTTTTAAAACTTATACAACATAAAATGTCTCTCTCTCTCTCTCTCTCTCTCTCCTACCCTATCTGATTGAAAGAGCTCAAGGAGGCCAATTTCATTTTGAACCACGGAGTTCTATTTGTCATAGACTCTTTCAAACATGAAACTTCCCCAAGGCCACTGCCATTTTTCCCACCTCTGGGGTTCCAAGCTTAGAAGTTTGTTGTTAGAAGCACAATTACCATTTATGGTTACAGAAACATCAGTTTGTGTATTGATAGATAAATGGAATTTATCAAATGGGAGAGAGTTCATGCAAGTCGCAAGATGAGCCGTATGCAGCCGAATGATAAGTGCCCTGAATTTCTAACTCTGTTAGTCTAGCTATCAAACTGGTGTCGATCAATATGAAAATAAAACCTTTGTTCCAAGCAGGAATCTCTCTCTCACAAAAAAAAAACCCAGCCCCGCACCCTTGTTATACTAGACCGTGTTAGTATTTGATAGTATATTAATTCAATTTGTATGCTTTTGATCTTTACTTTCTCCGAATATGCTTATTATGGAATTTTATTATTTTTGTTCAGATCTGAAGATGAAGGACATAAAACTTGTGGATGATTACTACAAATGGAGCAGCATACTGCAAAAAATGGCTCAAAGTAAGTGTCATGGGTGTGTAAAACTGGAGGAGCACGTTAAGTTAGCAAAAGTGTTAAAGAGGCATAGCGAGGAAGTCAATGCTCTGAAGTTTGAAATGTCAGATGAAGCACTTCAGCAGATGCCAGATTTTCAAGGCCGTGTATGTCTCCATGATCTCCCATTTAGATGGTTTGTTTTTAGCAGGTAATCAAACGGGAAAAAAATTCTCTAACATCTTAGGTGTATTGCTGCAGATAGATGTCTTGAAGGAAATTGGCTGTATAGATGCTGACCTTGTTGTTCAGATAAAAGGCCGTGTTGCTTGTGAGATGAATTCTGGGGAGGAGTTGATATGCACAGAATGCTTGTTCGAGAACCAACTAGATCACCTGGAACCAGAAGAAGCTGTGGCAATAATGTCAGCCCTTGTGTTTCAGCAGAAGAATACGTCTGAACCTTCCCTCACTCCCAAGCTATCCGAGGCCAAACAGCTGTAACTTTTCCTTTTCTCTTTAAGTTTGCCTTTTAAATTATTCTTTGATTTCTCTCAACTGTGGTCTGGTTTTCAAGATTTAATACCTAAGTGGACCTTTCTGAATCTGGAAAAAATATTTAGCGTCTAACTAATTCAGTGTGGTCACATTTGCAACAAGTCATGGAGAATGTATATTTCCAGATTCCAATATCCAATGCTAGATGAGCTCCACTTTGGAGAAAGTATAATACTTCCCCTCAGATTTTGTTTGTTAAATGTCATTACTTATGAGGGCCGGTTGTGTCCTTGAAGTGACTGTACAGTTGGGAGATCGAACTGCTTTCTCAACTGTACCAAACTTGATCCCAACTGTTTTTGATTTTCTAGGTGAGTTTTATGTTTCCATTCTGGCCATCAAGGGTGACTTAATTAGTTAGCTCCTTACTGTATCAACCCGTGCTTAACTGGTCATCCTGTTTCCCTTGCATTATTATTGCCTTGCACCATGTATGCCAACACATTGGTGTTATTGCTCTCTGTGGACATGTATGCTAACATCGGTGTTATTGCTGTCTGTTTCAACCCATACTTAACTGGTCATCATCCTGTTTCACTTGCATTATTCTTCCCTGTGCATAATGTGTGCTAACACAGTGGTATTATTGCTTTGTGGACATGGTCAAATCATTTTACTCATTTAATTCCTAACTGTATCTTCAATATTCCAGGCATACTTAGTTCAGTTTATAGTATGTATATTTTCAGGTATGAGAAAAGGCAAATGTTATGATTGACTCTCTCCATTACTTTCCAGTCCATGCTTGCATCATTCCGTGTGGGACAAGTGGCTCCCTCAGCAATACATGGTATGCTCCACATGAATGAATGATGTAAGATTGGACTGGAAAGAAATTGAGAGAAAAAGAGTGGGAGAGGATCCAGTGATCCAATCCCATGGTTGTGTAACTTTTTTCAGTTGATAACAAATGAGCAATGAAAACTTGTCTTGGCATTTATCAATAACCTAATTAATAAAAACTGCATTGGACAGATTGTACAACACAGCTGCAAGACTTGGGGAGCTTCAAGCAGAATTCAAGCTACAGATTGATCCCAAGGAGTATGTTCAAGAGAATCTCAAGTTCGGCTTAGTTGAAGTGGTTTATGAATGGGCAAAGGTAGATTCATGCCTTTTTTCTCTCCGTGTAGTAACACTATTATTTAGACCGACCCTTTGTTCTTGAATGCCATGTATGTTACTTTGTACCATATATTGCAGGGAACCCCGTTTGCAGATATCTGTGAGCTTACAGATGTTCCTGAAGGACTAATAGTGAGGACCATTGTTAGACTGGACGAGACATGCCGTGAATTTAGAAATGCTGCTGCAATTATGGGCAACTCCGCGCTCTACAAAAAGATGGAAATTGCTTCTAATGCAATAAAACGTGATATCGTTTTTGCGGCTAGTTTGTACATTACTGGAGTGTAATCTTATATCTTAAGACATTGGTTGCTTCACCATCTAAAAGTATTGTGAGAAATTGTTGTATAATAGTCAATTTGTTATACATTGAACTGGAAATCTTTCGGTCCACTGTAAACTCGATAGGATCTCCCTTTTACAAGACCAACTTTTTAATTATAAAATGTCCTTGAGCATAATCAAGACACTTTTTATGGGATATCCGAATAGGGCTACATCTTTCTTGTACAAAATGGAAAGATAATATTTACTGGTGCAAACTTATGTGGTATGGTAGGGAAAAAGAAAAAGAAAATATATGGTTCTCCATTGTCCAGAATTGCTTTCCTTTTTCGGTATTGCTAACAATTGCTCTAGGGCATTTATAAAGCACTTAATTTTAGCATGGAAACCTTCAGCTGCACAATATTAATATTCACAAGTTTTAATATTTATTATATCTTTTAAGTTTTATGGAACACTTAATTTCTATAAAAAGATATTTGAAATATATATTTTAAATATTCCTTAATAATGTTCAAATATGATAATCAGATCTCACAGTAGCTTGAAATGTTTGTAAATCAAACATTTCGTATTTATTTTGTTAAATCAAAGGTTTCATTCAGTATGTGTGTGTATATAGGGAATGATTGTAACGCCCCCAAATTCAGATACCTGTACCTCGAATCTGGTGCCTTACGATCCAACTCATACGAGAAACTAACATTATAATAATAAATATTTACATTGAGATAACATAAATATTCGCGTCCCAAGTCTCGCAACCAGTACTAGTACATACATCACTTAAAATATCCAATACAACATAAGTCTTAATATAATATCAAATAAGTTGACCACTACGTCTAGATAAGGCTATTCAGCAACTTTGCCTTTGCCTTTGTCCTTTCCTGAATCAGTTCCTTGCTCAGGCTTAACTGTAAAATTTGGGGAATGCAAGGGTGATCAACAAGTTTGCTCAGCAAGTAAAACAACAATATAAGTAAGTATGTATGTGCAGGGATTCATATAATAAGGTATTAAAAGCTCAGGAATTTAATAAATGAATTGTGAACAATGAAGTGTCAAAAGTTTCAATTCCGATCATTTATGTTATAGAAAAGTCACTATGGACTGAAGAATATATATGAAATCAAGAATTTTAAACAATTCCAGACAAATCCAGATATTATACTGAGAGGTCATTATGGACCATGAACACATGCTTGAATTAACAGTATTTAACTGAAAATTCGCAATAATAAACAAGTACAATAGGTGATCAGCCTAAAGTACCCTATGTTATGCATAACATTCAGACATGCTATTCGCGCGCGTGTCGGATCCCCGACGTAAAATAATTGTTCATCTCAGCATACTATAAGAGTCCTCACCAAGACTGTGACGCCCCCAAATCTGGGCCCACACAGCCCAAACTTGAGTCGTCAAAAGACTACAACAAAATTATTACAACAAAGCACAACGTACTACAATACAGTGTATAATAATACACAACTAAGTCTTCACTATTATTGCCACACTATTTTACAAAACGTGAAGACTATGATAACTATTCCTCGGACCCTCACTCCATTCCCCGGCTAGACCCTGTTATGTTTTCATCTCCTGTTGAAAAACAATGGAACAAAAGAAAGGGTGAGCTCAAATAGCCAGTAAGAAATATCATGACTAAGATAATGACGAATAAATTATCATTAGCCTTCAACAGTTAAGTTCTTGATAGAATACAATAGACTACAAGGTTTATATCAAAAACTGTAGTTAAATTCTTAAACAACGTTCAGATCAATAATAGCAGCGGAATGAGCAATCTATTAGAAGAATAATGCAGACTATAATGTCCACTCGGTTCTCTTTTTAGGAAAAACATCATCAACTTTTATCATCTGAAATATCATTAGTCAAGATAATACAAATTCACAGTTCCTGATCATAATCATGCACATCAACAGTTCATCTTTGCACTACGGGCCAAAGATATTCAATATAGCACCAACGGTCATGATTATACCAGATTCAGCCTTTGGTCATAATCATACCAAACAACAGTTCATCTTTGCACTACGGGCCAAAGATATTCAATATAGTACCAACGGTCATGATTATACCAGATTCAGCCTTTGGTCATAATCATACCAAACAACAGTTCATCTTTGCACTACGGGTCAAAGAGAACATTCACCACGTGCCATAAAAGACACCGAACAGATGTATCGCCTTTAACCTATTATATCGCCTTTAACCTATCATCTGTTCAACAAATATATCACATCTGTGCCCCCGGCCACAGATATTCACAACAGCTTGATTTTTGGATGATTAGAATGATATAAATGATGAACAGAAGAAATAGGATAACAATAAGTATCGGAAGTTTACTTTGTACAGATTTAAATAATGTCCAAATTGTCAACATGATGTGGAGTGAAATTTAAAAATGATATTCAAGATCCACAGTTCAGAATAACGGTTACAATTCAATAGAAAGGTTCACGTAAATAGGAAGGTTCAGTTGAAATAATGAAGTTCAACTATTATGGAACATATAATATTTTCAGGAATTATAGAAGCAATAGTTCCATAATAAATTTCGATTTAGGAGTATGAAAGAAAATAATATCCCTTACCGTAGCAGGTTTGATTAACAAAAGGTGAAGGAAATTAATACAAAGGGTTATTCACCAACAGACGTCAATCCGCTCCGTAAGGTTATTCCCACAATTTAATAGAATTTGAGTACAAAGAGTTATTCACCAAACAGGCGGCAATCCGCTCCGTAAGGTTATTCCCACAATTTAATAGAATTTGAGTACAAAGAGTTATTCACCAAACAGGCGGCAATCCGCTCCGTAAGGTTATTCTCAGAGATTAATAATGAATGAATACGAAAGGTTATTCACCAACAGGCGGCAATCCGCTCCGTAAGGTTATTCCCACAATTTAATACATGGAAATAAAAGACACGTCTTATGAGTAAGGAAGAAACAATATTATTATCGAGAATCAAATAATGATAATCCCTTACCATAGTATGTTTGAATAATGGAAGATGAAAAAGATGGTATCCCTTACCGTAGTAAGTTTTAATAATAGAAGATGAAAGAAGATGACATTCTTTACGAGTAGTAAATTTAAGAGTATGAAAAGAATGATATTCCTTACAGTAGTAAATTTAAGAGTGTGAAAAGAATGATATTCCTTACAGTAGTAAATTTAAGAGTATGAAAGAAAATGACATCCCTTACCATAATAAGGTTAAGAGTATGAAAGAAAATGATATTTCTTACAAGTAAGAAAAGAAAATGACATTCCTTACCGTAATAAATTTAAGAGTGTGAAAAGAATGATATTCCTTACCTTGATATTGTGAAACAAGTTTATAGCCGAACAATTCCTTCCTTGTTTGTAGCAGTAAAGAATCTGACTTTTGAGTCTTCTAGAGTTTTTAAAATCTCTTTATGTTTTTAAAATAATGTTACTCTCGTAAAGATAGGCGGCATAGACTCAAGAATCACTCAATTCGGAGTTAATATGAATGAGTTATGAATTTTCAAAACTAAGACTGAAAATAGTGACGAAAATCAGAATAGGTTACGGTTTTTAGTATTTTAAGGCATGAAGATGATTTCAGATGACTTTTCTTCCTTCTTCAAAGTTGTAGAGGACGAAAAACTGAAGAGACAGGCTTTTAATTCATTAAATTCTGACAAATAATGAATTTACTATGATTTTTCGAAAGAGTTACTGTACATAAGAAAATTCCACTCGGGAATTCAAAGGAGAATGTAAAAGATTTCAAAACTAGGAATGACTTAAGAACACTTAAAGTGAACTTACACAAAGAAGTATTAGAGAGAGAAAGAAAGAACAAGTAAGGAAGTTTATGAAAAATCCTTAAGTTAAGGCTTCTATTTATAGCCAAAAATCTTATCATTCATTTAATCTAAACCATTCATTTAAAGATCATCTTTTAATCTACACCATCCATTTCAAATATTATATTATCTTTAATCTACACCATTCATTTCATATCACCTAATAATCACCTAACTTTATATTATAAACAAATCAATTCAATTATTCAACAATAATTCACACTTTAATCTACACCATTCATTTCATATCACCTAATAATCACCTAACTTTATATTATAAACAAATCAATTCAATTATTCAACAATAATTCACACTTTAATCTACACCATTCCTTTCATATCACCTAATAATCACCTAACTTTATATTATAAACAAATAACTTTATCAATTCAATTATTATGACTAATTGTTATAAATACAGTATAGTTAGCTCTTAGATATCAAGTCAATTAATTAATGAAATACAACTGTTTAAATAATACCGTAATAGAGATAACAATAATACAGAAAGTATGTAAAAGAAAAATACATTACTGTGTCATGACAATTATTGATTCAATAACGTGAATTACTGTGCATATGTTACTGTGACAATTATTAGGTTCAATAATTTTAAAAACAGTGCAGCAACAATTATTGACTCAATGATATAAAATACAGTGTAATGACAATTATTAAATCAATAATGCAAAATACTGTGTAACAACAATTATTGAATTGATAATATAAAATATTATGCAGTGACAATTATCGATGAAATGATGCGTAACAGTTACGGTGTCAATTATCAGACCAATAATATGAGACACTATGCAATACCGTGTGTTACTGTAGAGTACCGAGTGCTACAGAAAATACCAATAACTACCGTATGCTACTATTCTTTTATCACCGGTATTTTAACAGTTCCGTTGACTATTTTTATTTAAAAAGGTTATTTCTGTCGTTTTCTATATCCGACAAATATTCCGTTGTGGGGTCCACCAATAATTTGTTATTTCGGCGCCGTCGTACGACACGAATATTCCCCGACCAAGCGAATATTGTCCGACAAAATAAAATTTGCACATAACATCCTTAACTTTTAACTTTATTAATTAAACCACTTACTGTTTCAGAAAAAAAAATATATATGAAGAAAAATTAAATTTTATATTTCATAAAATTCGGGGTCTTACAACCTCCCCTCCTTATGAAATTTCGTCCCCGAAATTGACGTACCGGGCATTTCATAGTTATCCTCCTGATTTTCAGATGTCATACTAAACTGTGGTCACAAAATAATTGTTAGTTCAAACAAACTGACTCATCACTTCCTGTTCCTACATTCAAATCGATTCGTTAGATAACAAAATCTAATTTAGGTAGGACATACTAGTGACTGATTCTATTCGTCTCTCCCCTCCTAGTTCTACCCCAGATCTCCATTAAAGACCATATCCCCAAGCTCTGATGCCAACTGTGACTCTCATCCCACCATAGGGACAGCACCTCACAATGGTACCTATCAGTTTGCCACCTGTACTATAGGCGTCCCCTACGGAGAGTCTGGCTTCGGTGCATCCCCTTTCCCTAGGAAGTCACCAGCGAGAGGCTCGGGGCTCTTCGTTATATGGCTCTGATACCAACTGTGACGCCCCCAAATCTGGGCCCACACAGCCCAAACTTGAGTCGTCAAAAGACTACAACAAAATTATTACAACAAAGCACAACGTACTACAATACAGTGTATAATAATACACAACTAAGTCTTCACTATTATTGCCACACTATTTTACAAAACGTGAAGACTATGATAACTATTCCTCGGACCCTCACTCCATTCCCCGGCTAGACCCTGTTATGTTTTCATCTCCTGTTGAAAAACAATGGAACAAAAGAAAGGGTGAGCTCAAATAGCCAGTAAGAAATATCATGACTAAGATAATGACGAATAAATTATCATTAGCCTTCAACAGTTAAGTTCTTGATAGAATACAATAGACTACAAGGTTTATATCAAAAACTGTAGTTAAATTCTTAAACAACGTTCAGATCAATAATAGCAGCGGAATGAGCAATCTATTAGAAGAATAATGCAGACTATAATGTCCACTCGGTTCTCTTTTTAGGAAAAACATCATCAACTTTTATCATCTGAAATATCATTAGTCAAGATAATACAAATTCACAGTTCCTGATCATAATCATGCACATCAACAGTTCATCTTTGCACTACGGGCCAAAGATATTCAATATAGCACCAACGGTCATGATTATACCAGATTCAGCCTTTGGTCATAATCATACCAAACAACAGTTCATCTTTGCACTACGGGCCAAAGATATTCAATATAGTACCAACGGTCATGATTATACTAGATTCAGCCTTTGGTCATAATCATACCAAACAACAGTTCATCTTTGCACTACGGGTCAAAGAGAACATTCACCACGTGCCATAAAAGACACCGAACAGATGTATCGCCTTTAACCTATTATATCGTCTTTAACCTATCATCTGTTCAACAAATATATCACATCTGTGCCCCCGGCCACAGATATTCACAACAGCTTGATTTTTGGATGATTAGAATGATATAAATGATGAACAGAAGAAATAGGATAACAATAAGTATCGGAAGTTTACTTTGTACAGATTTAAATAATGTCCAAATTGTCAACATGATGTGGAGTGAAATTTAAAAATGATATTCAAGATCCACAGTTCAGAATAACGGTTACAATTCAATAGAAAGGTTCACGTAAATAGGAAGGTTCAGTTGAAATAATGAAGTTCAACTATTATGGAACATATAATATTTTCAGGAATTATAGAAGCAATAGTTCCATAATAAATTTCGATTTAGGAGTATGAAAGAAAATAATATCCCTTACCGTAGCAGGTTTGATTAACAAAAGGTGAAGGAAATTAATACAAAGGGTTATTCACCAACAGACGTCAATCCGCTCCGTAAGGTTATTCCCACAATTTAATAGAATTTGAGTACAAAGAGTTATTCACCAAACAGGCGGCAATCCGCTCCGTAAGGTTATTCCCACAATTTAATAGAATTTGAGTACAAAGAGTTATTCACCAAACAGGCGGCAATCCGCTCCGTAAGGTTATTCTCAGAGATTAATAATGAATGAATACGAAAGGTTATTCACCAACAGGCGGCAATCCGCTCCGTAAGGTTATTCCCACAATTTAATACATGGAAATAAAAGACACGTCTTATGAGTAAGGAAGAAACAATATTATTATCGAGAATCAAATAATGATAATCCCTTACCATAGTATGTTTGAATAATGGAAGATGAAAAAGATGGTATCCCTTACCGTAGTAAGTTTTAATAATAGAAGATGAAAGAAGATGACATTCTTTACGAGTAGTAAATTTAAGAGTATGAAAAGAATGATATTCCTTACAGTAGTAAATTTAAGAGTGTGAAAAGAATGATATTCCTTACAGTAGTAAATTTAAGAGTATGAAAGAAAATGACATCCCTTACCATAATAAGGTTAAGAGTATGAAAGAAAATGATATTTCTTACAAGTAAGAAAAGAAAATGACATTCCTTACCGTAATAAATTTAAGAGTGTGAAAAGAATGATATTCCTTACCTTGATATTGTGAAACAAGTTTATAGCCGAACAATTCCTTCCTTGTTTGTAGCAGTAAAGAATCTGACTTTTGAGTCTTCTAGAGTTTTTAAAATCTCTTTATGTTTTTAAAATAATGTTACTCTCGTAAAGATAGGCGGCATAGACTCAAGAATCACTCAATTCGGAGTTAATATGAATGAGTTATGAATTTTCAAAACTAAGACTGAAAATAGTGACGAAAATCAGAATAGGTTACGGTTTTTAGTATTTTAAGGCATGAAGATGATTTCAGATGACTTTTCTTCCTTCTTCAAAGTTGTAGAGGACGAAAAACTGAAGAGACAGGCTTTTAATTCATTAAATTCTGACAAATAATGAATTTACTATGATTTTTCGAAAGAGTTACTGTACATAAGAAAATTCCACTCGGGAATTCAAAGGAGAATGTAAAAGATTTCAAAACTAGGAATGACTTAAGAACACTTAAAGAGAACTTACACAAAGAAGTATTTAGAGAGAGAAAGAAAGAACAAGTAAGGAAGTTTATGAAAAATCCTTAAGTTAAGGCTTCTATTTATAGCCAAAAATCTTATCATTCATTTAATCTAAACCATTCATTTAAAGATCATCTTTTAATCTACACCATCCATTTCAAATATTATATTATCTTTAATCTACACCATTCATTTCATATCACCTAATAATCACCTAACTTTATATTATAAACAAATCAATTCAATTATTCAACAATAATTCACACTTTAATCTACACCATTCATTTCATATCACCTAATAATCACCTAACTTTATATTATAAACAAATCAATTCAATTATTCAACAATAATTCACACTTTAATCTACACCATTCCTTTCATATCACCTAATAATCACCTAACTTTATATTATAAACAAATAACTTTATCAATTCAATTATTATGACTAATTGTTATAAATACAGTATAGTTAGCTCTTAGATATCAAGTCAATTAATTAATGAAATACAACTGTTTAAATAATACCGTAATAGAGATAACAATAATACAGAAAGTATGTAAAAGAAAAATACATTACTGTGTCATGACAATTATTGATTCAATAACGTGAATTACTGTGCATATGTTACTGTGACAATTATTAGGTTCAATAATTTTAAAAACAGTGCAGCAACAATTATTGACTCAATGATATAAAATACAGTGTAATGACAATTATTAAATCAATAATGCAAAATACTGTGTAACAACAATTATTGAATTGATAATATAAAATATTATGCAGTGACAATTATCGATGAAATGATGCGTAACAGTTACGGTGTCAATTATCAGACCAATAATATGAGACACTATGCAATACCGTGTGTTACTGTAGAGTACCGAGTGCTACAGAAAATACCAATAACTACCGTATGCTACTATTCTTTTATCACCGGTATTTTAACAGTTCCGTTGACTATTTTTATTTAAAAAGGTTATTTCTGTCGTTTTCTATATCCGACAAATATTCCGTTGTGGGGTCCACCAATAATTTGTTATTTCGGCGCCGTCGTACGACACGAATATTCCCCGACCAAGCGAATATTGTCCGACAAAATAAAATTTGCACATAACATCCTTAACTTTTAACTTTATTAATTAAACCACTTACTGTTTCAGAAAAAAAAATATATATGAAGAAAAATTAAATTTTATATTTCATAAAATTCGGGGTCTTACAAAGACAATTGGTTTGGATGACTTTCTCAAAAAAATATGATTGATTAGCAATCGACCTTATTATTGGTCTAGCCGATACAAATGACATAGACATGCATCTCAACACGACTAGGAACAATTGATAATTTCAATGTTCGCAACTAAGGTTCGAATAATCGTTCAAGGATATAAACATGATATTATGTCTAGTTTCAGAGATAATAGATTTAATCTTTGCAAAATAGATCAACAGGAATTAATCCATCAAATAATTGTACTTGTACGAATTGATAAAAGCACAAGTTAAGTACTTGCCTGGATCGTCGACTCTATCGGACTGTAACTCCTTATTCTTTGAACAACCTACGTTCAACATATTTGTCTAACAGTTAAATTGAATTCACCTTCACATAATAATCTAATAGATTTGACTTACAAGTCTATATAACTTGAACTCTCAAATCATTTCAAATAAAATTATTTATTTATATCTTATTGTCTTTGACATTCTTTAATTAATTTATTCATTAGTTATTACAAATAACACTTCGTATTATTCTATTTGTTTCATTATTTTCTATCATCTCATAATGATTCACAGTAAAATGATCTCACTATAATTGTTTATGACTTATTATTAGTCATTCTTTGAACATTCTCTGTTAATCCACAAATAAAATATTTTAAGTTATTATTTTATTTGTCTAATTCTCAATTAGAGTAACCTTTACTCTCATTTTAAATTAATTATGCTTCATTAGTACACAATTAAAATAATTCATGATATTATTTTAATTGTTCATCCTTTATTAATCTACGATCAAAATAATTGCTAACAATATTTAATTACATATGCTTTCTTGATTTACAATTAAAATAATCCTTAATATTATTTTAATTGTTACTCTTATTAATTTACAATTAGAATAACTCATATTTTTATTTTAATTGCTTGTGTACAATGAATCCATAATTAAAATAGTCCTTTACTATTTTAATTATGTAAATAATCTTTATTATTAACTCACAAATAAAATAATTATTAAAGTATTATTTTATTTGTTTAATATTATTTAATCAACTTACAAATAAAATAATTTTTAAAGTATTATTTTATTTGTTTAATATTATTTAATCATTTTACAAATAAAATAATTTTTAAAGTATTATTTTATTTGTTTAATATTATTTAATCAACTTACAAATAAAATAATTTTTAAAGTATTATTTTATTTGTTTAATATTATTTAATCATTAATATCTAAATTACCTCACAAATAAAAGTATTATTTTATTTGTTTAATAATATTCTAATTAACTCACAAATAAAATAATTATAAAATATTATTTTATTTGTTTAATAATATTAAATTACAAATAAAATAGTTTTTAATTATTTTATTTGTTTATTATTATTATTATTATTAATTGTTATTATAACTAAAAAGAAATTAATTAAATTTTTTTTTCTACCCTCTTTGATTCAATCTTGCATATCTTGCTCATTTTAAATCCAAATTGGTTCAAATCAATTTTGTTGTTTCATAAACTCATAACTCCTCAACATTCCAATTTTTTATTATTTTTAAAAATATTTATCCAACCAAAATATTTTTTTTTTTTTCAAGCTAAAGCTTCATTTGAACATCCTTTACGAAAAAAATCACCATAAATCCAATTTAGCTCCGTTTTTGTTCGTTCCACTTGGAATCTCTTCATATTTCATAGAACTACAACTTACAATTTTTAGATCATGCAAATGAGTTACCCATTTTATTCTATATTTACCCAAACCACATATTTTCACTATGATAATTAGGGTTTTCATGCTTAACTATTTTTCTTTTGATCATTTAGCTATAAAACACATGTAAGTACACACCAATCATATATACACCTTCATAACTCCTTTCTCATGCATTTGGAATCCACAAAAATTTCTACACCCAATATCTCACACACCAAAACATAAACATTTACATTACTAGTTATAATATGCTACAAAGGAAAATATTTAGAGTTAGAAATTTTTTTATACCTCTTGAATGCTCTTTTCCTTCTAGAGATAAACCTTATGTAGCTCTCCACCTTTTCCTTTCTTAGAGCTCCCACTTAAATCACTAAAGTGCATGAGTTTCTCTAGATTTTCTATTTCTCTCCTCACTAGCTCACCTTTTTCTCTCTACAACTTAACCACTTTCAAGCAAACTTTGATTTATGGCTTGAGAACTCCTATTTATAGGAGAGTTTCATGTATACATACCTTCCACATACATGTATAGAATACATGTATTTATCCAAGCTAATTGGTTAATGCCTAAAGGTAAAAGTGAATTAGGTAAAAAATAGTCCTTATTCCACATTTTAAGGCCAAACCATGCCATCCTTCATAATTTCATACAAAAATCAGCACATGAGCACTCTAGGGAGGGGTTTCGGACATGACTACTATATATATACATATTTTATTATTTATTTATTTATTTGAAAGCATGCTTGCATATATATATATATATATAAACTTATATATATATATATATATATATATATATACATGTGTATACACCCATCTCAATACTTTATTACCATGGGCTAACCCAAATCAATTATTTTTGAACCACTCATTACATTAGTTTGGGCCATACACATTTAATTCTATTGGGCTAAATAATAAAATAATTAATCTTAGTTATATTGGGCTTTAATTTCTAACCCATTGGACTATATCAAAAATGACATTTTATAAACTTCATATTAAACTCAAATATTAAATCTTATTAGCCCATTTAATTATTTCATCTACATACCATAAATTAATTAATTAGTTCCTCTTGCTAATTATGCCACACAAGGCATATAATATAACTTAAATTAATTAAGTTCATCATCATCATTACTTCTTGATTATTTATCACATGTTGAATCATTACAACATACATAAATATATAAGCACACAAGTAATTTTTCAAGTAACTAATTAATTTCATTAATATAAACATTTACAATTTCTCGGATATTACAATGATTCATATCAAAGATTTGTTACGGAGCAAGAAATGACAGACATTATCTCTATCATTTAGTAGAAGAATAAACGGTCGAGATTAAAAGTGAATTTACGACATCCACTACTAATAGTAACGGACGACGAGTACATCAATAGTAACAGATAAGATAATGAAGATTTTTCAATATCGTCTACTAATAGTAGCGAATGTAACCCATCTGATGTAACCCATTATCGTTCGTTACTATTAGTAGTGGATGACTAAGTCATCTGTTACTAATAGTAGCAGACGACGGGTTTTAATTTTTTAATCTCGGTTGTTAATCTCCTATAATGGAGGGTATGAATGCTATTTGTCCTATTTTATTCTGTAACAAATACTTGTTATGGATCATTGTCATATATATATATATATATGTATGTGTGTATATATATATATATATATATGTATGTATGTAAATGTTAAACTAGTGAATACAGAATACGATTACATACGATGATCTGCCCATACTAACAGAGATCACAATAAAATATGATGGCTCTCTGCACTAATGCATCTTCGTACTACTCGTCGACTGTCCTCTATTCCCGGCCTTGGCCTTTCATCTGTTGGATATCGCAAAGCATCATCACGTGCTTTGTTTAACGTAGCCATTGCGAAAGTGCTACATTGATTGTAGGATTGGGTAGAAGAAAAGCAATATGCCATAAGCATGTATTTAAATGCCTTCACTCCTGGTGATGTAGTTTAAACTTCCCTAACAAACAATCTCTTGACCTGTCATGGAAATATATCATAAACTCCCTTTATTGCCATTGAGTAGAGGGCAGAAGGGAATACTAATGATCACAAATTGTAGAAGTTTCGGGGATCTGTTTCTAGAACCTCAGCTGTATATGGATTTGCTATCATAACAACGACGAGAAATTTTAATAATGAAATGCACGAAGAGTACATGGATGCAGTTATGAAATCGCAGATAAGATCCCAAAATGTATATCCAAAATGAAAGTATGAAAAAGGGGTTGGAGGGCCTATTCTATTTCGAGATACAAGCTATTTTTTTTTATATAAAAAGAGTCTTATTTGAGTTTGATTTTGTATTTTAAAATTTTACAAATTAATTAAAAAAATAAATAAATAATGTTTTTTTTGTGGAACGGAAGGAGTATAAAGATGCAATGTGGCAGTGATATCTTGAAGTTTATAGGGAGAAACATTTTTCAGGAGGATCATCTTATATGAAGTAAGCAGAAAGGTGACAAACTTTAAACGGAGAGGAGGGGTCAATCACATAGAAAACGATTAATATTCTAGGAGGAATAAACTATACCCATCACACCAATAGAAATATAACACCTTTTACATTTTAAGATTATGTTTATTTATGAAAAATGTATTTGGCATTAGACTATTTATATTAATTTAATATTACTTCGGACTATTTTATCTCATTGTAAGAAATTAATACTTTTGTAAATAGTCCTATGAATTTTTATTATTTATCATTCTTAAAGATATTTATGTAGAATTATATAATTCTATAAAAAATTTGGGATTAATAACTTTTCTCATTTTAAGCTATTAAATAATTGTATGAGACTAATAGTCCAATATTAAAGAATTAATAATCTCTCATCAAAGGATTAAATAGTTCCAAGAAGTATTAAATTAAAATAAATAGTTCAATCTCAAACATATTTTTTGCAAATAAATATAGCCTAAAGTTCACTCCTTAAATAACCCACAATGATAAACCTATATTAGACTTAATTAGAATTTATATATCACACTTAATTAGATCAATCAATTAGTCTGGTTTAATATATACAATTAATATTATTCCATAAAATAATATCACAGTAGGCTTATGCAAAAAAATTGCAATATTTTAGATTTTCTTTGGTAAATTTTATTTTCAACAACCATAATGTAAGCAGGGCAAAATGTCTGTTCACACTTCATATAATATGTACGTGAACTGAAGGACATAAATTCATGTTGAACTTCATATTTTTTGTATTGAAAGGTTGCTGCTCTTGTTTTCACAATTAGAGTAAGGTGTGTTTCACATTAAATTATTTGTGCACATTTACTCTGGAGATATTTAATATTTGATATGTTGGCAATACAATTTTTGACGGTGTTTTGATTAAATGCTTTTTTGTTTTTTAAAAAAATAACAACATCAAAATCATAAAATATCAACATATATGACAACATGAATAGGCGTGAGGATTCTTAAGCACATTAAGGTTCAGCCTCTAATGTGCCAGACTCCGGCGCTTGTGATCAAACTTTATTGTACTCTAATAAGCGAATTTTCCACAGATTGCCTGCCTGGTTCCACATCATTTAGTCGTTGAAGTAGATGTCAGAAACTGCAGAGCTTAAAACAGGCAATCAGCAGATGGTCGATGTTTAATTGCTCCTCTCTAAATGAATATAACACGATAAATACAATTGTGCAGGATATAGAGTCGTGTACAAAAAAATTACCAAAAGGGTACGGTTTTATAATTTCGAGTTAATGTTTTGTAGTTCCTTTAAATGAATATAACACAATAAAGACAATTGTGCAGAATATAGAGTCGTTTACAAACAAAATTTCAAAGGGGTACGGTCCTACAATTCCGAGTTAATGTTTAGTAGTTAAATGAATATAACACAATAAAGACAATTGTGTAGAATATAGAGTCGTTTACAAACAAAATTCCAAAGGGGTACGGTCCTACAATTCCGAGTTAATGTTTAGTAGTTCCTCTTTAAATGAATATAACAAAATAAAGACAATTGTGCAGAATATATAGTCGTTTACAAAAAAAAATTCCTCAGCAGAATAAATATATAGTCATTTACACGAATGATTGATAAAATCCCTAAGCTCCAAGATTTTTGTTAAAGTCCCTAAGCTTGTGATAAAATCACATTAGGGGTAATCTTATGTACATTATTATAAAGCTTCTTTTAAAAAGTAGGTTTATTTAATACTAGCGATACATACCAAGTGATACAATTAACTTGATTAGTGTGTTACTCCCTCTATGAAGGCAGTCTTCTTTAGAATTTCTCAAAACTCTTGCAACAAGTCCCACCTTGAATTCGAAAAAATACAAAGTATCAAAACGAATATAAATAAGGCCGTAGAGGGCTTTTGAAGCATGCTCAAATTTACTTGGAAGGGGTCAACGGGCTATAAAAAGAAGACTCATTGCCTAGGTTAACTTCAATCGCGCTGTGGATGATAGCAAGGCGCTCGTCTAAGGTTACCTTAATACATGATAATTTGTGATAGCGCGGGGCTTGGGTTTGCAAGGCCAATGACAAGTTTTACTTGGTTTTAAGCTGCTGTTACTCATGTTTACAGCCATTTAGGTGGTTTTTCTGCCCAGAACATCACATGAATAGCAACAGGGAATTTTTTCTACCAGGGAACCTTGCAAGAATAGGAATTGAAATTGTGATGAACTAACAGATCCTCTGCTCTGGGTATTATGGATTCGTATTAATGCGTTCAATATAAGTAGGGAATACTCAAATTCTAATCTGTCAATTTCATGGCTGTCTGTACTTGATTCTTTTCTAATTTCTAACTTGGGCTCTTTTGAGGGTGGTGATTTTTTTTGGGTTTCCAAAACTGTAAGTTGTAGTGCTCTCTAATTTAAGCCGGTCAACTTTGTACAGCAGTTCTAGGCAAATCAGTGCACTTCGGTGTCTTCGTTTGTTGGGTAGTTTTATGGTTGTGGGTTATGCCCGTTGTAAGTTGTAAACATGTTTTTTGTGTTCCGTCAGTCATTCACCCAAGTTGCCACATTATTGTATTTTAGATATATCTTAATTTTTAATAAATGAAATTAATTAAAACCAGAATGAAGTTTCTGCAGAACACTGGACAAATAAACTGTTGTATATTAAGCTTCTGCCTCTCTTTTTTTCCCAGCAAAAGGCACATTGTTTTGTTAACTGAGATACGAAACTCCAAAATACAAAAGACTTGGACTGTAGGAGATTGTACAAGTGAATATGAGTACATTGATGACACAATTAGTAGAACAAAGCTTTAAAAACTGCAAATCAAATTTTCTAGCTGACACAGAGATAAATCCAACCCTGTGCATATTAGGAAATAACTAATATGATGGTCTGCAGCAGCCACCTATATAGCAAGCATGTAGAACCTGGCAGAGTATTAGTGAAGAAAAGTACCACTTTAAGGCCTGCGGACGGACAATATTGCAACAATCTTGCTAACTGGGTCTAGTACAATCCATACTTGGACCTCATTATTATTGTAGGTTTTTCAACTACATCTACAGAACCTTGATAATTTCTTCTAGCCAAGCTACCAATCAAACGGCTGCTGAATCAAAAGTTTCTGCCCTTAGCAAAGCCAATCTTGGGTTGTTTTTGTATTTGGTACCATTTATAAAAAGCTCTTGGCTTTTTCATCCCATTTGATCTTATTGTCATTCGCACAGTGTTGTATTTCTACCAGTGAATAGTCTGATAAATTTAGAGGCAAGAGCGTGTCTTCTGAGGGAGAGGGAGAGGGAAAAGAGGGGTGGCAGAGGAGTTGTGAAGTCATTTTTGTAGACTCCGACATTTAACTCCTACATCGAACAGAATGACAAACCTAATATTGTAACCCAAAGATATGAACCAACTTGTAGGGATTGAAAACTCACGCAGCCACGTGGTGAGCACAAAGCGAACTATTCTTTCGCCTTTTACTAAAGAATACCGTGTGCTCGTCACTTTTAGTGGCATACGCCTATTTTTGGAGGGGATTTCTTTTCGGAAACTCCCCCTACAATCCAAGTTAATATTTTAATTTTTTATGTTAGCATATCTGTAAAACTGTGTAGAGACATTAGGAGGGCAATTCAAACCAAACTAGGTACAGTTGTGATAGCATTTCGTGTAAGCAGATGATGATGTTACCTTAGAGTACCACTTCCAAATAGTTCCTTGTGAATTACAGAAGCCAGTCCAATTGAGTGTTCAGTTTATATCAGAATGGTGAAAAAAAAAGGCTCTAACCAGTGATGTAGCCTACGTCCTCATTATTCATGCTAAATTAGTGGGGAAAACATAGAGATTACTAGTATTAGCCAACTAGGTTCTGTTATGGCTTAAACAAGATTAGTATTAGAATAGTTACATCAAAAGGCAGTCTGTTACTTTGTAGTGAAAAAACCATTGTTTCATCATTCTCAATACATAAAAAAAGCCAAAAGATGAAACTAATACAATTTGATGTTACTTTAAGAACTGGATGGGTGAGAATATAAGTTGGATTTGAATTCAGTTAAGTAGTTCTCCAAGGACCTAATCTTCCCAAAGTTCAACAGCTGCAAAATTAGCAGGAGTCATTTCCTTGACATGCGCACAACTGTGAAACCAAGTCCCGTATCGAAAGTAGCAAAAACAAAGCTTTAGTACTTAATAAATTTTGAGAGCTATGGTTGTCACGACCTTACTTGAACAGGATCTGTTCTATAGGCTCGTATCTCTGTATCCTTTATTTCTAAGGAGACAGGTAACCAAGTCTGGTGGATGAATCATGACTGCAGAACCAGAGCGTGATTAACAGCCTGTGGTCCTTGGACCATTTCGGCAGTAGAGGATCGTTCTCAGTCAAGTTCTCTTTGCTGGGGTGGTCCTGCAGTTGTCTGACAGACTCAAAAAAGCCCCTCTTTTTGGCAAAATTTTGTTGTGGCACATAAAGCAACAACACCCAGAAAAAATTCATTTTGATTTCCTTATGTAAAACGGAGAGACTAGAAATGTATATTTGTGCCAACCACCACATAAGCTTCAGGTAGAGTAACCCACCAGCGTGAAGTTTATGTCAAACACATTGAGGAGCTCAGTTGGTCAAACTCAGTTGTATACTTGGTCGGTTTACTCTCTGATTTTATTATTTTTGTCAAACCCCAATACGAAATACCCATATCGAAAACGTGTAAATGCAATACCAACAGTAGGTATATGAAGTGACATCTATGCAGAGATTGAATCACGCAGCGATGTGGTGAGCACAAAGTGAATTATTCTCTCGCCTATTACTAATGAATACCGTGAGCTTGCTACTTCTAGTGGCATACGCCTATGTTTGGAGGGGAATTCCTTTAGGAAAAAACTCCCACTACAATTCTATTTCGTTAATCTTTGAAAATATGAAACGTGGCTTCTATTCTCACGAGTCAAAAATCCTACCTACTGCCAAGTAAACTTCTGAAATTTATTTATCACAAAAAATGTCATCATCAACACCCAGAATTTATCCAAAATTATAAATTTAATTTAGATCAATCATTAAATTACAATAATTGAGTCATGCATGATGAAAGTTGAAATCTACCGGCACATAATAAAGGAAGATATGTACCCAAAAGGCTTAGCCAAACAAAGACAGAAGGCTGAGAATGGTTACAAATCCCCAGCCAACAACTTGCTGCCTTTATAATTATATATGTACTTGGAGGACTTCGGGCAACTTTACTAGCTTTCTTCACACATCAGAGCCAACTGTTGGTGGGACAGTGAGCGTTATTTCATCAATTTCTGTTTCATAATTACTTTTATCAACATTTCAATAAGGTTATTTGCAGGGTTGTTTTGAGTTCTCAAATTGAGTTGCAGCAATGCATGTGTAGTCTTGCTAGTATTTCTTCATTATATTCATTCTTTAACAAAGTCTCTTTGCCTGGTCAGGGACCAGTCTTTGCCATCATTGGAGCTTGGCTCATTTGTCAAATTCTAAACCAAGATGCACTCGGAAAGGTTGCCACTGAAAGCATGTTTCAGAAGGCAATGATTGCTACTGCGCTCAGCTGTGTATTAAGCAACTTCGGACCAATTGATGACTGGTTAGTTAACTGATCAAACTTGACAACATTTCAATTGGAAAACGATATCATTCTTAATTCACAAGCTCTTTTTAATCTTCTTGCCCTGCAATTTCCCCACTTGACTCCATAGTCCATACCTAACCAAAACACAATAATTATTATCCTTATTTGTTCTTCCCTGAGTTTTCCACATTTGGCTCTACACAACATAATCCAAACTCAAGGTGGTTATGAAACATACACCCGCCGTTAAAAAATATTAGAGCAAAATGCAAAAGAAAATGGTCTTATATTTTGAAACAAAAGTAGTATATAACTTCGTAGACTCTAGCTTTACAGAACACCTAATTTTAGTCTCTTAACATCCACACACACAAAATTGGAAAATCATGGAACACAGACGACCACATGTGGTAGTCGTCTCTGGTCCTTTCCAAGTACACCTTAGTCCAACGCTCGATTTAGGAACAATTCTTCATTCCAAAGGCTTCTCAATCATAATAGCCCACACTGTTTTAAACTCTCCCAATCCTAATAACTACCCTGATTACCAGATTTCCCCAGGGAATATAATAGCTCTTGTCAATATTATTAACAACAATTGTGAAGAAACACCAAGGGAAAGCTTGGCTCAATTAAAGAGTCAGCTGGAGCCACACAATCAAGCTGTTTGCATTATTTATGATATGTTCATGTACTTTTCGGAAGTTGTGGCAAATCATCTGATGCTTCCTTGCATGATTTTTTGTGCTAGTAGTGCTTACCATTCCATTTCTCGGCTCCAAGCAGAAGGTTACATTCCTCAGCAAGGTGTGTGTTCTAAACATATTTCTTAAAATGTTTTAAGGAAAAAAAAAAACCTTCATATTTTCATAAGAATAGGTAAGCTAGTGACAAACTGCTTTTCCGATGAAATATACAGAATAAATTGGGGAAGGGGTAGTAAGAAAGATACAAGATTAAAATGGTAAAATTGTTCCTTTATGTGAGGTCTCAAAGTTGTTAAGATTATTGAATAAATATCAATTCAAATCGTTAATAAACGAATAAGAAACAATAAAGAAAAAATGTCCAATACAATACCTAGGAGTTTGTATTTTGATGAAATACAGAACAATAGTGTTGATCAGTAACTACCATAGATGGTAGATGTTACCCCTAATCTTTGTGTTTTTTCTTTTTTAATACTACACCCTCCATTCTACAAAAAGAGTTCCATTTGCAATATTTACAAGTCCATACGGATTTCTTATTGTTCCATGTTTAGCCATAAATTTATTAGGCGTTTAATTCGGTTGTGATGTCATAATCACAAAATATCGATGCTAAACTTGAAGATATCGGGTCATGTTACACCAATATAAAAAAATAAAATTCTTTTCTGGTAAAATTTTTGGCAAATGGGACTCTTACTGTGTTGCAGATTCCATGACTTGGTGCCCGGGCTTGAACCCGTTCGGTCTAAGATATGGGAACTTTACAAGATGTAATACAACTCGCAGAGACTATATCCAACACAAGAACTTATTCAGCCATTATCAGGAATTCTGTCCATCATCTTGAACAAACAGAATTGTCCCAATTTCAACAACACTATCCGGTCCAATTCTTCTGCATAGTCCCTTTACATATTATAATGGCTCAACCCTCCTCCACTAGCCTAATAGAAGCAGATAAAAATTGCGTTACACGGCTTAACCAGCAGGCTCCAAACTCAGTTATATACACAAGTATAGGGAGCTTAGCAACCGTGGACCAAAAAGAGCTAGCCGAGATGGATTGGGGGACTAGCCAGCAGTGACCAGCCATTCTTGTGGGTTGTTAGACGTGGCTCGGTTCATGACTTGGTACCACAAGGTTTTTTTAGAAACAATTGGAGAAAAAGGGTGCATTGTAAAATGGGCACCTCAAAGTGAAGTTTTGGAACATGTTAAATTAAAGGAGCTATAAAAAGACTAATGGTGGAAAAGGAGAGGAAATGAGAATGAGAGCATTGGATTTGAAGGAAAAGATGGAAGCTTAGTGTGAGGAATGGTGGTTCTTCATATAACTCATTGAATGATTTAGTGGAGTTAATTTAGTCCTTTTAAATGCTAAAGATTTTTGGGATTAAAAGATTTGAAGGTCAAGATTATTGTTTCATGTGATCCTGAACTATTGACAAAGAAATTCAGAAGTCTTACGATATAAATTTATAAATTACGCTGTTTTGAATTACGAAGATTTTATCATATTCCAAATCGGCAAATTTATGTCCAACTTGTAACATTTCCATTTTCTTCTAATTTTTGTGCCAAATTCTCAACGTTTGTTGTAACACAACTAACTTGGTAATGAGCCCGTTAGCTAGAGCTTTTGGATAAATTTACATACACAACATTCAAATATAAAATTAAATATTATATTCATCTTAACCATTTTTTTTTTTATTTTTTGAAGGAAAAATAATCATTCATTTAAAGGGATAAAAGATCCTGATGTAAAGCAGTCATGGCTGGAGGGGGATCATCCTCCAACCATTACAACTCCTCATCTACTGAGTGCCTAGCATACTGAGCCAATACATGAGCCACCTTATTCCCACCCCTCCTAATACTACAAATACTAGACCAACTCAACCTCCTAACCAAAAGACGAATATCATCCACTACATTACCAAAAAGGGAGTAATTTTTTCCAGGGGAAGAAATGGCATGAATAACATTACAATTATCACCCTCAATAACTAGTTTAGAGAAGCCAACATCCATAGCAAATTCGATAGCTCTTCGGCAAGCAAGTAACTCAGCTTCCTCACTTAACCATTCAAAGTGGGGTATGACACGAATTTTAATGTCATGTCTCATTTTTTAATGATTCAGGTAAATATAATGTTTAGATGTTGTGTATTTATACTTATTCAGGGTGTTCATGGTGACGTGAAAATACTACTCCCTTTGGGCCCATTAAAAAAATACTACAACAATTCAACAAAAAGAATCTCATTATATATGTCCCATTCTATTGTGTTTGTTATATAATTATGTATTTTATTTTTCTCTTATATAATTTCATTTTTATTTTTATTCTCTTTTTTTCTTTTTCTTTTTACACTTGTCGTATTCATTTTCAATTTTCAACTACCTACACAAACATATCGAGTTGAGTTGATTTCCCTTCCCTACCTGAAACCGAAAAGAAAAGGGATGCCCAAAAGTAAATTTGAATAATGATTATTTGTTGTGAAAAGAAAAGATTATCCAATAAAAAAAGAGAAAAGGTTCAAACTCAACTCATAAAGATAATGAGGTTGTAAGTCGTCTCTTACAAAATAATGTTGTTTTTGAGATTTGGTGCAGATTCAGCTGATAATAGCAATGCACATTTAATCATCTTTGTATTATCCTCCTTCCGTACCCAAAATGATAATAAAAGATTTTATCTTCAGAAGTATCAAAAAAGTAAACAAATTTATTATATAAATTCTTACATGAAATAATTTATTTTCACTATACATCATTCATATCATGTGTGAAGGGTTCACCTTAATTTTCTCTCACCCTCTAAACCCAAAACTCAAGGATAAATTAAAAAAAAAATTATTATCTCTTACTCTTTTGACTATTTTAATTTATATGAAAATTGTCCTATTGTCATCTGTTTTTAAGGACGAGCAGATTATAATTTCAATATATTTTAACTGATTGGACAATTTGATATATATATATATATATATATATCATCTTTTCGTCCTCCAAGCAGGTAGAATTAACCTTTTCTAATTGAGATACTTAATTTGTGCTACTTTATAATTTGTAATTCTTGAAGAATGATTAATGCATTAATTCTCAAATCTATAACAAATCAGTACTATGGAGTATTGTTTATCTTCATTTAATTATCAATCCCCGTCTATGTTATTAATATTAAGATTAGATAAGTTTAATTAAAATATTACTTTAACAATTATTTAGTGTTATATATGCATTCAAAATTTATGTTTTTATTAAGAAAAAGTATAAATTGTAAATTAACAACAAAATGTAGAGTCCTTTTTCTGACAAAAATACTACTTCCTCCGTCACACTTGTAAATATTGCAACACACTTTCTTGCACAATTTTCAAAATTTTATTTGATTTTTTTTAATTAGTCCTGTCCTGTGCGGTTGAAAACAACAAAAGTTTTAGCTAATGGATTCAAATAATTATAAAATTGATAAGAACATAAATAATTTAATAATCTCATAAAAATTGCCATAAAAGTAAGCGTTAATCTTTTAGACTTCCTACAAAGACATGTGTTGGAGTATAATACTTGTGGGACTTTCTATAAAAAAATAATGTATTACGCGGTCATACGAACATTTGGTGCACCAATATGTGTATTAAAATTATTTAACTTTTGGCACTACTTATTATATAGAAAGAAGTCATAGATATTGGGATGGAGAAGAATAACATTTCATTCATTCGTTTTATAAATAAAGAAAACAAATTCCAAGGAATTTTAAAAAATGAGAAAATTAGATTTTTATTTAACGGATCATACTTATTCAGAAAAAATATTTTATTTTGGTTCGACCTATAGTCATATATAAAATAACGGACTATATAAATTTAACAATACTTTTTTTCCAAAATTTATTACAAAAAAAGAATAATGTGTAATTTTAAGTTGTCAATTATATTTTGTTATGAAAATTGAAAAATATATTTTTAGTTTATATTTAGCTTTAGCATTCTTCTAAATTTAGGAGTGATAGTACGATACTCAAAATTGTGATTTTAATTTTTTTTAAAAAGGTATTAAACAGTAGCATAAAGTATAAACAGAAATGTGATTGTGAATTTAGAATAAATTAATATTATAAATATAATTTGTTATGGGATCGGATGGAGTAGAAAGGTTTTTAATGGAAAAAGTCAAGAAGACGACGTCGTCAGTGTTGTACTGGAAATAGGTAGGGGGGAGGGGAGGACATGAAGGTAAATATATTTTATTATAGCAAGTCATTATCAATCCCATGTCATGATGTCAGCATTCATGAGATATAATACTCCTTCCGTTCCGGTGTAATTTTTTTATTTTTTATTTTAAATTAATCTCAAATTAAATATTTATTTATCTTAAATAATTTATTTTTTATAATAATTTATTTATAATATTAATTATTATATTTTTATTTTTTATACATATTTATAAAGTATCATTAATTATGTATAAAAAATTATATAATTAAATAAAAATTTAAATATAAATAATTTTATCATTTTTTTCTTAATATGTGTAAAAAATTAAATAATAAACATACTCTTAATCAAAAACAAGAAAAAATGATTATTATCAAAATTAGACGACGTATACATAAGACAAATCTACAATCTAAATCGTAAGATATAATAGCCTCCCTAGGTTAGCAATGTTTGATTACTTTTTGGTGTCTCTGAAAATCTTGCTTCTGATTCGTTAAGATTCAAATATTTGTTTGATAAAAAATTAATTGACTCTGTAAATTTGTATTTCGTTAAAATATAAAATTATATCTGTAGTATTAAAAGAAAATTTTAAATTTACTGTTACATAAATATCCTTATAGATAAAGTTGGTATAGTGATAAAATTTCAACCATCCATCCTATGCGCCAGTTTCCATTCCTAGCTTATGCATTTCCTTATTCCTTATTTATTATTATTATTACTACTATTATTATTATTATTATTATTTTCATTATTACTATTACTATTACTGTTATTGTTACTGTTATTATTATTATTACTACTATTACTACTATTATTACTATTACTATTATTATTATTATTATTATTATTATACTGTTTAACTCTTCAAATGATTGAACTAATAAAATATTATTATTTAGATATTTTAAAAAAATTAATTATTAAATAATATTTTTTTATTTAAATATAATTCTATTCAAATATTTAAATTATTCAAATTTTAATAAAGAATTTTATCGAACGCAATCTTCAATTCCTTAACCTCACTAATAAATCCGAGGTACTTCTATTATATTGAAAAGTGGGACCCTCCTTCATTTCAATCAGAGCCAATCTTTAATTTTAAATTCTAATAAATGGGGGTATAATAGATAACTGCCCTTTTTGTTGGGGTCCGCTTCATTGGCCCCGCTTCTGGTGAAATTCCAGAGAACAACACCCATTATGGTTGTAAATCAAATTCTTTAAAATTAAATCACTATGTTAATACTACAACCATGTACTCGTGTAAGGTCTAGATAAATTTATATTATAAGATGAATAATTTTTTACATATAAATTTATATTATAAGATTGGTTCAACTTGAGAGATTAAAAAAGGAGTAAATGCTAATCGCAAACGAAAATAATAATATCGAATTATTGATTAAATTCATCTTTTAATTTATCGTTATAATGTTTCGTATCTTTTTTGTTTTAACGTTTCCTATTATCTTGTAACATGTAAATTTTTTTTGAGAGATAACTCATATAAATAAAGTTAACTCATTAAAAATTAATTAATATTTAAACTCTTTTTTATAAAGGACTAACCCACTTTATAAAAAAAATTAAAGTAAAAGTTCACCATAACTCACTACTAATTAGGATGACTTATCACAATTAATTTTAAATTTAGTTAGACGACTCAAATAAGAATTTTGTTATATGTAACTATTAATTGATTTTAGTCAATTCACGTTCTCAGTATTATCTTTAAATTAAAAATACATAAATTGACTAGAATAGTCTCATATATATATATATATATATATATATATATATATATATATTGACAAAATAAAAAATGTGATTTACATTTGTTAGAAAATAATTTCTCGTTACAGTAAAAGTAGTTGGTAAAAGATATTTGTCTCAATTAAAATGATTAAAATTTCAAACTTTGCACCTTTCACTTTATTTTTTCTGTCTCTCTGATCGTTCTTAATTTCACCCATGCATGTATACAAGTACTGAACCAAGGTATCCTAAATTAGATGAAAAAGCATAACAAGTATTTGGTCTAGTCTTTCTCATTTGATTATATAAATCCCTGTAAAGTAAACACACTATTTAATACAACTGAAAGAAAAAATACGAGGTGCAATTAAGATATATTTTCGGAAAATCATCATATTCAAGCACAAAAAAGGAACGTTAATTATTTATTAAGACTATTTGTCATTTCATCATAAAATATGCAATTTTGATACCACTCATGAACGACGACTAGTCTCACACCTCCAAGTTTCTCTAACTAAAAGCAATACTAAAATTTGAAATATATTTTTAAAATGAGGGGTATTTTTAAAAATAATTTTATATTTACGAACGTGACATTAATATTAATTAAAAATTAAGTAATAGAGGTATTGGGATATAATTATTTGGGTTCGGATATGGTGCATTCCACTTTATTTAAATGATCCGTATCCGGTGTTGACTCATATACATTTATTTTGACAACTTGCATAATAGGAGAATCCTTATTAAAATAGGATTATGTTTCCTTATTTGGAGAAAATAAGGAAGTTTAATTTAAAAAAAAATCTATCAATAATTAATTGCAGTTGTCGACGCCGGGATTTCGTCGTTTCGTTTTTTAATATTTAAAGCCCTTTCCAATTTTGGCCTTTTGAATTAAATGTGATTTTGAAAAGGGTCGGCTTAGTGTCGACGGGGTTTCGAAATGTCGATTTTTTATGAGCCAATTGACCAGAGTCGCCAGTTGGTATATTTGAAATGGATGTACCAACTCATCCGAATTTTTATTGTCGTAATCGCTGGCTCATATGTGACTCCGAGTTAATTGGTCCGCAACCCGAGATTCATAGAGTTCGGGGGCTTGCTTAAGCGAGGGGAAGGTGTTAGGCACCCCCCGACTTCCGTGAAACACGGTTACCGCTATCTTGATGTTTTTCCTCCCTTTAAATCCTAAAATGTATGTGTATGTGTGTGTGTGTGTGTTTGTGTGTGTGTGTGCGTGTGCCTAAATGAATGTTGTTGGAATACTTTATTTTGAAAGTGCTTCAGAAATCTCGTTAACCCTATGCACGAATGATTTGATTTAATCGAAGAGTTCATTTTTATTGTTTTTGTTTTTTTGATAATAAAACCGATGATATTTTGTAAAACATATTTTTTCAAATCCTTCGCCAAATAGGAATAGAGCTCGTCCGACACTTACAATCTTATTTTAGCCTACGGATGATCTAATATCCTACTTTGATTTATTTTATGCAAATCTTTATCATTTCATTCCAAAATCATTTTTCTCGCGTCAAAAGGAAAAACCAAGCATTAAGATGGCGTTGGAGTTATTCATGGCCATGTGAGCCATCCAAATAACCCCAAACGCCCACAATCGCACATTTCACTATAACGGGGCCTTAAACCCGATTTTCGATCCAACATCGCTTTAAGACCCAAAAATTACATATTTACAATACAAATGCATCGTCATCGCTACATACGTAAAAACTAGAAAATAAGCTAAAAGGATATCATCGGGAGGTTAGGAGGAGATTCCATCCGCAATAAATCCTCCCTAACCGTCCCTAATCCACATATCTACAACATATGTTGACTACGTTGGATCTAACTTCAAAATACACAAAAATCAAACTATTTAAATAGCAATGCACCAAATATTTTCGGATCCACCCAACAAATGCAATAAGAACAAAAATAAAATTAGATCTACAAGATTTGATACATAAAACACAACAAAGCTATGAAACTCGGATTTTTTCACATTCCAATCGATGCAATAGACGCTTTAACACTTGAAAATCAACATAGGATACAATATATGATGTTAAGATCTAACCAAAGGTGGAAGAATCTCACATTTCTCTCTCTTTTTCTCTCTTTTCTCTCGCTCCCGTAGCCTCTCTCTCTCTTTTTTCTTTCTTCCGTCCGCGTCTCCTGAAAATGAAACTGGAAATGGCGATTTAGCAACTTCAGATCTTCGCAGCAGATGCAACTGCGGCCAGCCGCAGGTGCAGCTGCGGCTAGCTTCGGTGTTTTCCTCGATTTCCGCATTTGATGTCGGTCTTTCGTTTTTTCGCTAGAATACTCGTATTTTGCAATCCGGAAATCCCTGGGAAACGTGCCATATTGTTCTGGGAGGCTAGTTCGGAGGGCTGCGACTTGATATAGAATTTGCTAACTGTGCTTGGCTTCCAGGGCGAGACCCCCGAACATCGTAAGCGTAGTGGCCATTAGTCGTCTTTTGTGCTCAAATCAGGTTCTTCTGGATCAACTGTTTGCCTTGCCTCAAGTAACCTGATGCTCGTTGTTCGTTGTGGCGGCTTTGACCGTAAATCGTTGGGGTGACTTCGTTTTTGGGTCCACCTTCCTTTTCGCATGCCGGGTCAAGTGACGACTTTGCTCTCCTGCCAGGGTTAGTACAAAAGTGCAAAATTTGGGTGTCTACAGCAGTCATAAGGAGATTTGGAAAAGGATTCCTACTCCTAGTTGGTTTTGGATTGACATGACATTTATAAATACAATCACAAGTAATGAGTTGATTAATTCATTATTCATTACAGAAGACACACATTCTCTATTACTTACAGAACCATTAATTCTACTTCTTATCCTCTAACCACCGGAGGCCATTGATTATCAGACAATCTGACAGACAGAGAAAAGAAAGGGGGTGGGGAAAAGAAACTTTTTTTTTTATTTATTTATTTAAGAAAAGGAAAATGTGCTTTAAATTAAAGGCATTTTTGTCTCTATATTTTTCCTGGGTTTTTACACTTTCTCTACTACCCAATTATCTTGTATTTTAAGTTTTGGTTTTTGATTAGCTGGGGACAATTTGTCATTTTCATCAATTTAAGATATAGTGACGACATCTCCATCACTCGGTTGAATGAGTTGGTTAGGACCACCCAATTCTTGTTTTCAGTTTGTTCTTGGATTCATCTTTAACTTGTAAATAGACAATCAGCTATATCCTGCTACCATCAGTTTTAGACTACTGTAAGTTGGGAAATTTTCGGCTATTTGGCACCATAATGTTTAATAATTAGCTAGCTGTACTGCGGCTTCTTGTATAGGAAGGGAAAATCTATCCGGTTTTTCGTTTCTTTGATGTGTGTAAAATATTGTTCGTTACTATGTAGTATTACAAAATTAAGAAACTAAGATTCTGAAACAAAATGTGGCCACTGCTCCTGGCTTTATTATAGATTTTTTTTATTTTTGGGGATTCTGTTTCATTCTGCCATAGTGGAAAAAGAAAAGGCTACATTCCAGAAATCCACAGAAAAGTCTCGGCCATGAGATGATACTTTATTTCCGCTTTATAATGTAGTGATTTTAACGGTGTGTTTAAAGCTATATTTTCTTTTTTGGAGTTGATTATGGAAGTATTTATTTCCGCTTTGTTTCAATGAAGAATGAAACAAAATATTAATAACCATCTGTACCTTATTAGTTTGGGGATATAGATTTTGTAATTTCTGTAAGTTAACCTGCTGTCTCTACTTGTGATCAGCTGGCTGTAGTTCATAGGGCAAAATTGTCAACATTTCATCTTTACTTTTAACTTGTTGTCCCCACAGAATTTAGAATTCAGTAAATGTGCATTACTATGAGGTATCTGCATACTTGGATTAATAAACTCATTTTTGAGTTATCTTCAATATTTTCCTTCACTGTCAGGAAAGTTTCCGATTTTGTCTCGTATCTTTGATGTTACTGAAAATCATAATTTTAATGAACATGTGCCTTGCGCAGTAGTTGAGATCTTAGAACTTCATTTTTAGACCTTGGATATATATGAAATGTAGCTTTAGAGAAACTATGTGATACCACACCCCCCCCCCCCCCCCCCCCCCCCCCCCCCCCCCCCCCTGCGAGCGCGAGTTATATATAAATTTCATGAATTGCTCTTGCGCAGTAGTTGAGATCTTAGGAATTCATTTTTAGACCTTGGATATATATGATATATGAAACCGCGAGCGCGAGTTATATATAAATTTCATGAATTGCTTTAGTGTCCAACTTAGAAATTGACACTCTTGCGAAGTAAAGAGCTTCTCTCCCGTATATTGCCCATTTATATCTTTTTAATTAGGTTAGTTGAAATTTCCTCTCTTTCTTGTTATATTTGTTTCTTATGCGAGTTCAGATCTCTCTCCCCTGCTGTATTCAACTTGCTTCATCTAAAAAATATTTGATAGTGATTAAAAAACTGAAAGGAATAGAATTGTAATATTCTATGTTTGAAAGTAAAGAAAATCAATGGATTAGTTACTATATATTCTCTCAAGCATAGTAATGGCAGGGATGATACAACATAGGTTTTTCTGTCTCAATATTGCCTATGCACTTTAGAAAGCAAAATTTCATAAATATATCCTAGTGATGGTGTGGGGTATGCCCCTTGTAAGTTGTAAACATGTTATTTGTGTTCCATCAGTCATTCACCCAAGTTGCCACATTATTGTATTTTATATATATCTTAATTGTTAATACACGAAATGAATTAAAACCAGAATGAAGTTTCCGCAGAACTCTGGACATATAAACTGTTGTATATTAAGCTTCTGCCCTTTTTTTTCCCTGCAAAAGGTACAATATTTTGTTAACTGAGATATGAAACTCCATAATACAAAAAGACTTGGACTGCTGGAGATTGTACAACTGAACATTGACGACACAATTAGTAGAACAAAGCTTTAAAAACTGCAAAACAAATTTTCTAGCTGACATAGATAAATCCAACCCTGTGCTTATTAGGAAATAACTAATATGATGGTCTGCAGCAGCCACCTATATGGCAAGCATGAAATTCCACAAAAAACTCGTTACTAACCCTTGTTTATGTAGAACCTGGCAGAGTATTAGTGAAGAAAAGTACCAGTGAAGTCCTACAGACGGACAATATTGCAACAATCTTGCTAACTGGGTCTAGTACTATTCATACTTGGACCTCACTATTATTGTAGGTTTTACAACTTCATCTACAGAACCTTGATAATTTCTTCTAGCCAAGCTACCAATCAAAAGCTTCTGCCCTTAGCAAAGCCAATCTTGGGTTGTTTTTGTATTTGGTACCATTTATAAAAAGCTCTTGGCTTTTTCATCCCATTTGATCTTTTTGTCATTCTCACAGTGTTGTATTTCTACCAGTGAATAAAGTCTGACAAATTTAGAGGAAAGAGTATATATGAAAAGGGAAAAGAGGGGTGGGAGAGGAGTTGTGAAATTAATTTGGTAGACTCACAGTAAACTCCCACATCAAAAAGAGTGACAAACCTGATATTGTAAGTCAAAGATATGAACCAACTTGTAGGAATTGAAAACTCACGCAGCCATGTGGTGAGCACAAAGCGAACTATTCTTTCGCCTTTTACTAAAGAATACCGTGTGCTCGTCACTCTCAGTGGCATACGCCTATTTTTGGAGGGGATTTCCTCTGGGAAACTCCCCCTACAATCCAAGTTGACTAATATTTTAAATTTATGTATTAGCATTTCTGTAAAACCGTGTAGAGATATTAAGAGGGCTATTCAAGCCAAACCAAACGAGGGACAGTTGTGATAGCATTTCGTGTAAGCAGATGGTACCTTAAAGAGTACCACTTCCAAACAGTTCCTTGTGAATTACAAAAGCCAGTCCAATTGAGTGTTCAGTTTATATCATCAGAATGGTGAAAAAAAAAGGCTCTAACCCGTGGTGTAGCCTAACGTCCTCATTAATCATGCTAAATTAGTGGGGAAAACATAGAGATTACTAGTATTAGCCAACTAGGTTCTCTTATGGCTTAAACAAGATTAGTATTTAGAATAGTTACAACAAAAGGCAGTCTGTTACTTTGTTGTGAAAAGACCATTTGTTTCATCATTCTCAATACATAAAAAAAGCCAAAAGATGAAACTAATACAATTTGATGTTACTTTAAGAACTGGATGGGTGAGAATATAAGTTGGATTTGAATTCAGTTAAGTAGTTCTCCAAGGACCTAATCTTCCCAAAGTTCAACAGCTGCAAAATTAGCAGGAGTCATTTCCTTGACATACGCACAACTGTGAAACCAAGTCCCGTATCGAAAGTAGCAAAAACAAAGCTTTAGTACTTAATAAATTTTGAGAGCTATGGTTGTCACGACCTTACTTGAACAGGATCTGTTCTATAGGCTCGTACCTCTGTATCCTTTAATTCTAAGGAGACAGGTAACCAAGTCTGGTGGATGAATTATGACTGCAGAACCAGAGCGTGATTAACAGCCTGTTGTCCTTGGACCGGTTCGGCAGTAGAGGATCGTTCCCAGTCAAGACTTGACTGGGGTGGTCCTGCAGTTGTCTGACAGACTCAAAAAATCCCCTCTTTTTGGCAAAATTTTGTTGTGGCGCACATAAAGCAACAACACCCGGAAAATTTTCATTTTGATTTCCTTGTGTAAAACGGAGAGACTAGAAATGTATATTTGTGCCAACCACCACATAAGCTTCAGGTAGAGTAACCCACCAGCGTGAAGTTTATGTCAAACACCTTGAGGAACTCGGTTTGTCAAACTGAGTTGTATACTAGGTCGGTTTACTCTCTGATTTTGTTATTTTTGTCAAACCCCAATGCGAAATACCCATATTGAAAACAACGTGTAAACTCAAAACTCAATGATAGATTAAAATAAATAAATTATTATCTCTTATTCTTTTGACTACCTTAATTTATGTGAAAAGTATTCTATTGTCATCTTTTTTCAAGGACGGACGTAGTAATCTTTGTAACAAATTTTAATTTCAATATATTTTAACTGATTGGACCGTTTGATATATATATATATATATATATATATATATATATATATATATATATATATATATAAATCATCTTTTCGTCCTCCAAGCAGGTAGAATTAACCTTTTCTAATTAAAGTTCATAATTGAGATACTTAATTTGTGTTACTTTATAATTTGTAATTCTTGAAGGATGATTAATGCATTAATTCTTAAATCTATAACAAATCAGTACTATGGAGTATGTCTATCTTCATTTAATTATTAATCCCCGTCTTAAACTAGAGAGATTATTTCATATTTCTGAGACAAGTAAACAGTATATTCTTTCCCCTCACATATTTATGGGGTCCGCTTGTGGGGTAACCCACAGGTATATGAGATGGGAGAGCATACTATTTACTTGTTCTACTTAGAGGATGAAATAATTTTTTCTTAAAGAGAATTTTCCTTACTACAACTGATGTTACATATTTTCTTACTCTTAAATTTTCTTTTAACTATTAAAAAGAATTGCTAACCTCTTGGAAAAGGAAATTCTATTTTTGTTACTATCTTATTAATATTAAGATTAGATAAGTTTAATTAAAAAATTACTTTTACAATTATTTAGTGTTATATTTGCATTCAAAATTTATTTTATTATCAAGTAAAAGTATAAATTCTAAATTATGTCTAAATAGCTTCTACGAAGTAACGACAAAATGTAAATATTACTTCTTCCGTCATATAAATATTGCAATACACTTTTTTTGCAAAATTTTCAATATTTTATTTTATTTTTTAATCAGTCCTTATGAAATTTGTGATTGAAAACAACAAAAGTTTTAGTTAATAGATTCAAATAATTATAAAATAGACAAGAACATGAATACTTTAATAATCTCATAAAAATTGCCATAAAAGTAAGTGTTAATCTTTTAGAATTCCTATAAAGAGATGTGTTATGATATTTGTGGGACTTTCTATAAAAAAAATAATGTGTTACCCGGTCACATGAATGAACACTGAAGCACCAATGTGTATTAGAATCATTTTAACTTTTGGCACTTCTTATTATATATATAGAAAGATATTGGGATTGAGAAGAATAACACTTCATTCGTATAAACAGTAGTATAAAATATAGACAGAAATGTGATTGTTATGGGATCGGATGGAGTAGAAAGGTTTTTAATGGAAAAAGTCAAGAAGACGACGTCGTCAGTGTTGTATTGGAAATAGGTAGGGAGGAAGGAGGACATGAAGGTAAATATATTTTATTATAGCAAGTCATTATCAATCCCATGTCATGATGTCAGCATCCATGAGATGTAATAGATAACTGCCCTTTCTGTTGGCGTCCGCTTCATTGGCACCGCTTCTCGTGAAATTCCAGAGAACAACAACCCATTATATATAAAAAATTGATATTTTTATATTATTTTTTAATATTTTTATATAATAAATTTTATAAAAAATATCATTATAAATATATAACGACGGTTAATTATTATTATAAATTATATAAATAGAGTTTATTATGTAAAAATTATATAACTCATAGATATACATCCAAAAATTATTTGGAATAATTTTCTTAATTAATTAATAATTTTTCACAAAATTATTTTATTACTAAAATACATAATTAAATCAAATAAAAATATTTATACCTTCCTTTAAACTTAGAATTCTTCCTCATGATGGCTCCAATATTTTTCTCTCTCTCTTGTGGTGGCCATGGAGGTCAAAAGGTGGTGGTTCGGATGGTCACGGTGGAGAATAAAAGCAACAGAAGTGTGTGTGTTTTTCTTTTTCTTCCTATTTTTTTGTTCTTTCTTTCTTTCTTTTTCTTTTCCCTTTTCTCACTTTTATAACATTAACACTTAATTACTTTTAATAATCCACCAATTCCACCGCCTCACACACGCCGACTTAGCCAAAAATTATGCATGAAATAAATTATTTGTATACATTATGTACTTATATCATGTAATAAATATTTTATATAATATATATAAAATATTTATTTTAATTCACTAAAATTCATAACATGATTTATAATTAATTTTAATACCTCTTTTGGGTACTTTACTTGACAAATTTTGTACACACATAACGCCATGCATGTAAATATTTGAGATAATTTATACCTCCAAAAATCATAAAATAATTCATACGACGTATACAAATTACCGTTAGTAGGACGTATGCATGTAAATAGGACGTATGAAAAATACATACCGTTAGTACTAAAACAAACATCTCATAGATATATTAAATCAATTTTACGTTTGAATAAATTTGATATTGATGTTATCTTACCTCAAATGGTTAAGCACAAACGTTCTATATAATTTAAGTACAATTTAACTTCATAATTTAAGTGTAATTTTTTTCAAGTTGTTCTTACTAGGTACTATATAGGTATAATTTAATTGTAATTTAGTAAAATTTAAGTTAACTAATTATATATTAAGTACATTTTTTAAGTTATACTTAACTAGGTGCTATATAAGTACTTACATTATAATTTAACTTAACTAAATATATTTTAAGCTATACTTAATTAGGTATTATATGGGTACAATTTAAGTATAATTTATAGAGAAATATTTGTTCTTTTTTGTCGTCTCCCTTTATACTTTTTAGCATGTTCGATTCTCTCTCTCTCTCTCATGACATTTCTCTCTTTTACACTGTGATTTCTCTTTTATTTGGTCTGAAACTGCTATGTTAACCAAGTCATCGAAATTTCTCAGTAAATTATCATTTTATATGAATAATTCTTAATTTATGACATAATACACCTATTCGATAGGCCGATATTTTGATGTAAAGACTGCTACTTTAATTGAACCATGCAGCTAATCCCGGAGCAAGTTGGTTTCCATCCTTTTCTCTGATGTTGGTGACTTTGTTTTCTTTAAATTGCTCATGTCTAAAAAAAATTAAATAGACAGTTATTTTTAGTTTCCAAACATAATACAAGTGACTATTTGATCCGATTCTTACTTGGATGGAAAAAGAATACGGTTAATTATTATTATAAATTATATAAATAGAGTTTATTATGTAAAAATATTAAAAAATAATATAAAAATATCAATTTCTTATATTTATGGCTGTAAATCAAATTGTTTAAAATTAAATCACTATGTGTTAATATCACAACCATGATACTCGTATATACAGATAAATTTATATTATAATGAATAATTTTTTACATATCATTCTTTTGTGTAGTTATAACTCGTAACTCACACGTATTATAAATTTATAAATTAAAATAATAAAAATAAAGCATTAAATAGATTTTTAAATAAATCTAGAAATATATGAACAACCTAAATAACGATTTCAAATACATATATATATATATATATATATATATATATATATATATATATATATTATTTTTTTGTAAAGCAGGGGGAGTGCAATATGATATCTGAAAAAAATACTCAATTAGTATAATTGCAAGTTTAATAAAAACAATCAAACAAATACAAACCTGAGCTAAATGAATTTACTATTCCTTATCCATTTTCAAAACCCAGAAACAAAAAATATATTTATGTGCGCGCGCGCGCACTTGCGAAGATTTTTTTTTTCAAATTACTTCATAACTATTACATTTTTTGAGTAAATAAGGTTACCCAAATTCTTATTTATCAAATATTTGAAAAATAATAAGTAAATCAAAAATATAAGCAACTAAAAAGAGTAACTTTAGATGAATGAAATGGTTTCAACTTGAGAGGTAAAAGGAGTAGATGTTGAATCGCTGACGAAGATGATGATATCGAATTGCTAATTAAATTCATCTTTTAATTTATCGTTATAATGCTTCATATTTTTTTCGTTTCAATGCTTTGTATTGTACTATAATATGTAAAAAATTTGAGAGATAATCCGTACAAACAAAGTTGACTTATTAAAAATTAATCAACATTTAAACTTTTTTTTATAAGAGACTGCTTCACTTTATAAACAAATTAGAGTAAAAGTTTACCACAACTCACTATTAATTAAGATGACTCAACACAAATAATTTTAAATTTGGTTAGTCGACTCAAATAAGGATTTTGTTATATATAACTATTGATTGATTTTAGTCAATTCACGCTCTTCGTAATAACTTTAAATTAAAAATATAGAAATTGACTAAAATAGTCTTATGTATATATATAGGACGAATTTAAAACATATCTCTTAAATAACATACATATTTTAAATAGCATACTTCTATCAAAATGACGTCGTTTTGAAATTTTTAAAAAAATAAAATAATATTAAAAGAAAATGTGACATTTGGTGACATATATATATATCGGATCTAAAGTATACTTCTTAAATAACATACATCTCTTAAATAACATAATTCTATCAAAACGATTTTGTTTAGAAAATTCTTTTTTAAAAGAAATAATATTAAAAGAATATGTGATATGGTGTAACATTTCGCGACCCCACTTGTTTTCCTTTTATTTACGAAAATTTTATCAAAAAATCTTCAAAATGACGTTGTTTTGATAAAGGTATGCTATGTTATTTAAGATATATATTTTTGAACCGTCTAAATTGACAAAATAAAAAATATGATTTACATTTGCTAAAAAATAATTTCTCGTTACAGTAAAAGTAGTTGGTAAAAGATATTTGTCTCAATTTAAATGATTAAATTTTCTAACTTTGCACCTTTCACTTTTTTTTTCTTTTCTTCTTAATTTCACCCATGCATATATACAAGTAATGAACCTAGGTATCCTAATTTAGATGCCAAAGCATAACAAGTATTCGGTCTAGATGACACAGACAAAATGGTCACGAGGAAGACAATGAACAAAGGTTATAGAGGGTAATCAAACTCAGAATAATATATTATTAAATAGCGGGAACAAAATAAAAGCTTATACTTACAGATACAAGTTGCAAGCTTTCACACCACATTGATAGAACAACTCTAGACAAAATTGCAAACTTTCTCTCACTACACTCTTGAAAGAAAACTAATATATTTTTTCATACTTTGCCTCAACAAGCCAGAAGGAATGGCTATAAATAACTAAACAATTGGACTACAATCCAAACAACTTTACAAAAGAAAAAGCAAAAGCAAACTCGCTCAAACTATTTTAATAAAGCGAATTCCATCTGTCTGGGACTGTCACTAGCTTTAAGCTAAAAAATAAGCGACTTTAGAAAAAGTAACTTTAATAAAGCAATTTTAATAAAGCAAAATGTACTTTAATAAAGTAAATATTCTCCACTTTTTTTTAAGAAAGTAGCACGCCAGAAATGATTGCTGCAAATGACCTCACTGCTTACCTTAGAAGTTAATCAAAGTCTTCAAAATCTAGGTCTTCATCATCATTATAATTACAATCATACCGAATTCTAGGTATTTCTTCTTTAATCTCATTGAATCCATAATCTAAGAAGATATTTTTAATTGTTTGTTCTTTTTGACCATCAACTCTTTGAATTAAAGGATACCATAAACCAGGAAAAATTCGATCTTCTTGCTATATTGTTGTTTTGATGACCAGAGAGAGCTTTACCTTAATTCCAACGGAGTTTAGTGCCCAAAAATAAAGGTATAAAGAATATAAATATTCTTTAAACTCGAATCTTGAATGCTTAAGCTCCCAAAGACTAAGAATACTTGTCCAAAGATTGCCTTTCTTCTTGGTACGACCTAACAAATGAATTTTTTGCTTCAATTGTTGGAGAAGATTAAGAGCAACCACTTTAGAAAGTTCAAGAGAATTGAGAATTTGTGTAAAAGGATTTTGAATCGCTTGATTAGAACCTTCTCCTGTTTCATATGTAATCCTAGATAGAACACATACATTTTTCCCTTTAAGAGAAAAAATAGATCTTATTTTAAGCAAGTGATTCAATTATTACTCTTGTGGCTCCATGGAAAACTTGAATCGAACTTATATTCCATCCTTAACAGTTTGAATACCAACTTTATCAATAGAGAAAGGAAATAATAAGCTGATGAATGGAATACCCAGTATGACTTGTTGGGTCATATTATTTACCACCATAAATGGAGTCTCGAAACAGATACCATTGTTACAGACTACCGAATTTGATAATTTATAATCAATGAGCAATCTACTTCCATCCACTGTACTCAGCATTTGAGTTGTTCTTATGAAATACTTTGCGGAAACTAATCCATCAGACAGGCAGTTTAAATCTACACCTGTATCAAGTAAAGCTTTATAAGTAAAAGTAAATTCCTAATTAACAATAATCTTCACCTTGATATACCACTCTTGAGCGATAATTCTGTCAGATTAAGAAACCTTTAAGGTTTGATTTTCAGCTAAAATAATATTCATATTAGAACTTGTTTCTCCTGGAAATCCATTAAATATATCTCGCCGAAAATCTTCATTAATGAATTGATCAAAATCTTCAGTATCGAAATCTTCATCAAGTTCATTTGTAACAATTCCTGATGGAACCTTTCATTTTACATGACTTTTAAGCCATTGGATTTCCTTCTTGATGTTGTTGACTTCAAATTGTAAATCAATAATAATAATTTCTATACTACTACAACTTTCCTAGAGATTTGAAACAATAATCTTAAACTCTCTTAAACTTGGTTCTTTGTACTTTTCTTTCGCCTTATTGAATATTTTTTGTAAAGAATACCGTAACGGATCAAATCTTTCTTCTTATTCCTCCTTCTTCTTCTTCTGATTCTTGGTCGGTTCAATGAAGTTCTGGAGTATTTATTTCTTCTTGATAACATCTTCAATTTGATCAATGACTTCCAAAATAAAGCTTTCTTCTTTGCTTAAAATAGTAATAACAAGACCTTTTAACTCACAAAGACAACTTTCTTCATTATTGCACTGGCAGTCGTCCAGGTCGGATGCTGACACTTCACTGTTGGAGGTAGATGACTTTTCTATGATTGATTCTGAATTAAACTCTTTGTCATCTGAATTGATAAAAACAGTAAGAAGTTGTCGTTTAAGACCTTTATCCTTACAATAAGTCTGGGCGGACCGGCCAATTGGACAGGAAAATTGGACCGGTCCCCCTTTTTTCCATGTTTCCTTAGTTTTTTTTTTTTTTTTTTTTTAGTATATATCTAAACATATTTATACTATGGATTTAAAAAAAAAAAAAATTAAAAATCCAAAAAAATTAGGTATAATTTGGATATATATCAAAAAAATGATTGTATGGGTCCCATACAACCATTTTTTTGATATATATCCAAATTATACCTAATTTTTTTGGATTTTTAATTTTTTTTTTTTTAAATCCATAGTATAAATATGTTTGGATATATACCAAAAAAAAAAAAAAAAAAACTAAGGGAACATGAAAATGTCCACTTTTCATGTCCAATTTCCATGTCCATGTAGAACTACTCTTATCCTTAACCAACTTATGTAAAGTAAACACACAATTTAATACCACTGAAAGAAAAAATAAGAGGTGCAATTAAGATAGATTTTTGAAAAATCATCATATTCAAGCACAAGGAAGGGACGATAATTTATTAAGCCTATTTGTCATTTCATAATAAAATATGCAATTTTGATACCACTCATGAATGTTGAGTAGTCTCACACCTTCAAGTTTCTCTAACTAAAAGCAATAAAATTTAAATATAATATACTTTTTTAATTCTAAAATTTGAAATATATTTTTAAAATTAGGGGCATTTTTAAAAATAATTTTATATTTACGAACGTGATATTAATATTAACTAAAAAATAAGTAACAGAGGTTATATTACAGAAGAAAAAGAAAATAAATGAATAAAAATATAAATTTAAATCCATTTATCTTGTTTGTGAGTATTTTAAATGACAAAAAAGAAAAGACGAAAACAAAAAATTTGGTCAAGTTTTCACTTAAAAAGTAAATGGTTGGATTTAAAAGGAAAAAAAAAGTCTTAAAAGTAAATCGTTTATAGTCTTCACATTACTCTCTGTCTGCAAAAATAAGAAAATTTAATATAAAAATAAAATGGTAATTTATACTTAAAAGTTTAAGGTTTTTTTTTCTTTTTACTTTATAAACTCACAAAAATTACTTTTAAGTTTTCTATTTTTTTTCTTATCAAAACTCACAAACATATAGTGTAAAGTTTCTTTTTATTCTTATTAAATTACATATCAAAATTTTATCTATATCATTAAACTATATATATATATATATTAACCATAAAAAATAAATATTTTAAAAAAATCAGTGTAAGTAATTAATTACATAGGCCATGAATTGGATCCGTCCTTGAATAATTCTGAATTTTATTTTGTTTGACACAATTTCCCAAACATAGGGGATGTTTTTGTATTTAACCATGAATAAAAATGATGAATCTGCTTTTCCGCAAAGTATCCAATGAAAATACAAATAATTAGTGCTAAATCCGATGGGACCCACAAGAGCGGCTATCCCATTTGACCACCTGCTAATATCCCTTCCGCTTTTAGCCGTCCGATGCATATTCGGCCCCTTTCGCCTCTCTCTCTCTCTCTTCTACTGACACTGCACCAGAAAACAAGTGAGCTTCAAGCCAACAACCCTCTCTCTTTTTTCTCTCGTTCATATGCATTTAGGGTTCTGTACATTTCCTTTTACCTGGGAATTTGGGGAAGAAAGAAAAATCTCCAATGGGGTAATCTAAATTTCGAGGAGACCTGTTGTTTTTCTCTCTCTTTCTCTGCTTGGGCTTCTGCAAGAAATCGGTGATTTCTCAGCTCTTGATTGATTGTTTGTTTATTCTTCTTAGTAAAGTGTCACCTACAGAAGTTTGAAGGGCTATGTTTGTTCTGCATTTCCAAGGTTTTTACTGGTATGTGCTCTGTACTTTGTCTCAATATTTAGTGTTTCTGAGTTTTCATTTCATTTTTTTGGGGTTTTTTAGGGACTTCGTTGCTTTGATTTTGGTGGGTTTGTTTGGGTGATTCTTGGTTTGTGATGAAAACTAAGTTGCTCTGTTCTGTTCTGGTTTGTATTTCTTTAAACTAATTATCTTTTTAATTTTTTATATATAGTACATATTATAGCTTGTGATATTTGCTATGAAAAGCGACTTTAAAAAGTTCTTAGTAGCAAAAGAAACACTTTCAGTAGCTAAAGTTACTAGCTTTTTGAATGCTTTCTACTTTAAGATGATTCTGAATTATGGGACACAGAGTAATTCTACTTCTTATCTTCTAACCACTGGAGGCCATTGTTTATCAAACAATCTGACAGACAAAGAAAAGAAAGGGGTGGGGAAAAGAAAGTTTTTTTTGTTTTTTATTTAAGAAAAGGAAAATGTGCTTTAAATTAAAGGCATTTTTGTCTCTATTTTTTTCCTGGGTTTTTACACTTTCTCTACTACCCAATTATCTTGATTTTAAGTTTTAGTTTTTGATTAGCTGGGGACAATTTGTCATTTTCATCAATTTAAGATATAGTGACGACATCTCCATCACTCGTTTGAATGAGTTGGTTAGGACCACCCAATTCTTGTTTTCAGTTTGTTCTTGGATTCATCTTTAACTGTAAATAGACAATCAGGTATATCCTGCTACCATCAGTTTTAGACTACAGCAAGTTGGGAAATTTTCGGCTATTTGGCACCATAATGTTTAATAATTAGCTAGCTGTACTGCGGCTTCTTGTATAGGAAGGGAAAATCTATCCGGTTTTTCGTTTCTTTGATGTGTGTAAAATATTGTTCGTTACTATGTAGTATTACAAAATTAAGAAACTAAGATTCTGAAACAAAATGTGGCCACTGCTCCTGGCTTTATTATAGATTTTTTTTTATTTTTGGGGATTCTGTTTCATTCTGCCATAGTGGAAAAAGAAAAGGCTACATTCCAGAAATCCACAGAAAAGTCTCAGCCATGAGATGATACTTTATTTCCGCTTTATAATGTAGTGATTTTAACGGTGTGTTTAAAGCTATATTTTCTTTTTTGGAGTTGATTATGGAAGTATTTATTTCCTCTTTGTTTCAATGAAAAATGAAACAAAATATTAATAACCATCTGTACCTTATTAGTTTGGGGATGTTGATTTTGTAATTTCTGTAATTTAACCTGCTGTCCCTACTTGTGATCAGCTGGCTGTAGTTCATAGGAAAAAATTGTCAACATTTCACCTTTACTTTTAACTTGTTATCCCTACTGAATTTAGAACTCAGTAAATGTGCATTACTATGAGGTATCTGCATACTTGGATTAATAAACTCATTTTTGAGTTATCTTCAATATTTTGCCTTAGTGTCAGGAAAGCTTCCGATTTTCTCTCGTAGCTTTGATGTTACTGAAAATCATAATTTTAATGAACATGTGCCTTGCGCAGTAGTTGAGATCTTAGAACTTCATTTTTAGACCTTGGATATATATGAAATGTAGCTTTAGAGAAACTATGTGATACCCCCCCCCCCCCCCCCCCCCCGCCCGCGCCCGCAAGCGCGAGTTATATATAAATTTCAGGAATTGCTCTTGCGCAGTAGTTGAGATCTTAGGACTTCATTTTTAGACCTTGGATATATATGAAACTGCGAGCGCGAGGTATATATAAATTTCATGAATTGCTTTAGTGTCCAACTTAGAAATTGACACTCTTGCGAAGTAAAGAGCTTCTCTCCCTTATATTTTGCCCATTTATATCGTTTTAATTAGGTTAGTTGAAATTTCCTCTCTTTCTTGTTATATTTGTTTCTTCTGCGAGTACAGATCTCTCTCCCTCTGCTGTATTCAACTTGCTTCATCGAAAAAATCTTTGATAGTGATTAAAAAACTGAAAGGAATAGAATTTTAATATTCTATGTTTGAAAGTAAAGAAAATCAATGGATTAGTTACTATATATTCTCTCAAGCATAGTAATGGAAGGGATGATACAACATAGGTTTTTCTGTCTCAATATTGCCTATGCTCTTTAGAAAGCAAAATTTCATAAATATATCCTAGTGATGGTGTGGGGTATGCCCCTTGTAAGTTGTAAACATGTTATTTGTGTTCCATCAGTCATTCACCCAAGTTGCCGCATGATTGTATTTTAGATATATCTTAATTGTTAATACATGAAATGAATTAAAACCAGAATGAAGTTTCTGCAGAACTGTGGACATATAAACTGTTGTGTAGTAAGCTTCTGCCCTTTTTTTTTCCCAGCAAAAGGCACAATATTTTGTTAACTGAGTTATGAAACTCCATAATACAAAGGACTTGGACTGTTGGAGATTGTACAACTGAATATGAGTACATTGATGACACAATTAGTAGAACAAAGCTTTAAATACTGCAAAACAAATTTTCTAGCTGACATAGATAAATCCAACCCTATATTGCAAGCATGAAGTTCCACAAAAAAGTCGTTACTAACCCTTGTTTATGTAGAACCTGGCAGAGTATTAGTGAAGAAAGTACCTGTGAAGGCCTGCAGACGATTGCAACAATCTTGCTAACTGGGTCTAGTACCATCCACACTTGGACCTCACTATTATTTTTGGTTTTTCAAATGCATCTACAGAACCTTGATAATTTCTTCTAGCCAGGCTAATCAAAAGCTTCTGCCCTTAGCAAACCCAATGTTGGGTTGTTTTTGCATTTGGTACCATTTATAAAAACCTCTAGACTTTTTCATCCCATTTGATCTTATTGTCATTCGCACAGTGTTGTATTTCTACCAGTGAATAGTCTGATAAATTTAGAGGAAAGAGTGTGTCTTCTGAGGGAGAGGGAGAGGGAAAAGAGGGGTGGCAGAGGAGTTGTGAAGTCATTTTTGTAGACTACGACATTTAACTCCCACATCGAAAAGAGTGACAGACCTAATATTGTAAGTCAAACATATGAACCAACTTGTAGGATTTGAGAAACTCACGCAGCCATGTGGTGAGCACAAAGCGAACTATTCTTTCGCCTTTTACTAAAGAATACCGTGTGCTCGTCACTTTCAGTGGCATACGCCTATTTTTGGAGGGGATTTCTTTTGGGAAGCTCCCCCTACAATCCAAGTTGACTAATATTTTAATTTGAATATTATAATTTTATGTATTAGCATTTTTGTAAAACTGTGTAGAGATACTAAGAAGGGCTATTCAAGCCCAACCAAACAAGGTACAGTTAAGATATCAGAATGGTGGAAAAAAAAGGCTCTAACCCGTGATGTAGCCTAACGTCCTCATTAATCATGCTAAATTAGTGGGTAAAACATAGAGATTACTAGTATTAGCCAACTAGGTAGAGATTACTAGTATTAGCCAACTAGGTTCTCTTATGGCTTAAACAAGATTAGTATTTAGAATAGTTACAACAAAAGGCAGTCTGTTACTTTGTTGTGAAAAGACCATTTGTTTCATCATTCTCAATACATAAAAAAAGCCAAAAGATGAAACTAATACAATTTGATGTTACTTTAAGAACTGGATGGGTGAGAATATAAGTTCGATTGGAATTCAGTTAAGTAGTTCTCCAAGGACCTAATCTCCCCAAAGTTCAACAGCTGCAAAATAAGCAGGAGTCCTTGACATATGCACGTGTGAAACAAAGTCCAATATTGAAAGAAATAACAATAAATCTTTTTTATTTAATAAGTTTTGAGAGAGAATAATATTCGCACCCTACTTGAACGAGATCGATTTTATAGGCTTGTAAGGATATATCAAGTATATAGTCGTCTGCGTAAATTTTTATTGTGGCACACGAGCAACATCACCCATCATCTAATTTTCTTATATATCAATCAATTTTTTTTTTAATGCACACATTAATCGCCTTTAAAGCATTTTCTTATACATATGTTATGTTGTCATCTCATTTTCTTATACCAGTTTAACAAGTCGATTGTAAACAAATTAATTTTGTGACGCATATATAAATTGGTGTCCAATTCAATGGGAAAAAAAGTGATATAACATGACCTTTGACTTTTATATTAAAAAAAAAATACTTCATCTTCTTCATAACAACTCTAGCAAAATATCATTACCGGAGGAAGCCTAAAGAAAAAACTCAAATGAAGGAAGAGAGAAGACCACCCTTAAGGTTAAATGTGGCACAATTGTTTGTTTTTTTATATTTTTTTAATATCCAACTAGCCATTGATGTGGTGTCAGGTTTAAATTTTAACATTTTAGAAGGAAAATTTTAATTTTGTAAAAAAAATTCAATTTAATAAATTGATTATAAAAAAATTAATTTAGTAACGTATATATAAATTGATGTATAGTTAAATAGAAAAAAAATGGTTTAACCCTAACTAAAATCAATATTAAATTTATTTTTATGATTCATGTACATGGAATACAAAAACTAAAGCATTAATAAATATATGTCATTATTCATTTCAAAATCATCTTTTCTATATAAAATATATTTAATTCTAACAAATTCGTAATATCCTTATTTTGTGTTATGCAATTAATGTTTCAAATAGGTTGATTATAACTTTTATCAGTACTAATTACTGCCTTTTGACCCATTAATTTTGCACCAGTTATTAATAAAAATTATAGGTTGAATAAAAGGACATACAACACGTAGATAACAATAGTATAAATTACAATCAACAAAAACATGAACATAATCGTTATAATATGTCAAAAAAATAATAAAACACTAATAAAATCAACTATATCATCGTAAAAAATTACCTTACTTTTACCAAATTAAAAAATAATAAAGAGAAAAAATCAAAAAATAAAAAGTCACTGCTTGTTTAATTTTATAGTCGGAATATACTGCATAAAAATCGTGTCAAATAAGAATACCATTTACAATATTTAAAAACAATAAAAAAAATTACTCAAATCAAATAAATTCACCAAAAAGAGGGGAACGAATAATTATCTGTTACAAATCTTCCCAGTTAAATTCAAATGAAAAGGATTTTTTGTGTGTTTATAGTGACAAATATAATTACATCCACCCAAGTACACGGTCGCTATTATATTTATACCATTAAAAATTAATATTCCAAAAAAGTTGATAGGTAATTTTTAAAACTAATGTTGTCATTTATATTACAAATAATTAAAATTTTAGAATTATAATACTTACAAAAATTTAAATACTAATATTAAAACAGTCCCGTGCCTCGCACGGGGTTGACTTGCTAGTGCTTTTTAATATAAAAAAAAAAACATTCAAGCGTTGATCTAATTACATTAAATATTTCATAACTTTGGTTGCTCAATGCTATGTTCTGTTAACCCCTTTTATTTTGTTCGTATCGCATCCCCTGGCTCCCTTTATGAAATGTAGTGTAATGATAAGGTTGGCTTAGGAGACAACAAAATAAAAAAAACCTCCGACTGCACAAAAGGCTAGGCCCAACTTTGGGGCTCAAATTGATCTAAGGCCCAACTTTGACGCAATAGGCCCACCCTATAAGAGTTCATAATTATCTGCTGATAAAATATGTCCCAAATTTATTGGCGGGAATTAAAATTTCCACATTTACACGTCCCGCCAATAAAAAACCCTCGCTAGCTTTCCTTGTACTCTTCTCTCAAGTCTATTACTTACTACGAGAGCCTGACCTCTCTTTCTCTTTCTTCTCTTTTTCCCACTCTTTCCTTTCAAACCCTACAAACCCCAACCCTAATCCTAATTTCCCCAGAAATTCAGTCCAAAACTCGGGGAAAATGTTGGAGCTGAGGCTTGTCCAAGGGAGTCTGATGAAGAAGGTGATGGATTCCATCAAAGACCTCGTAAACGACGCCAATTTCGACTGCTCTGCAACTGGGTTCTCTCTCCAAGCCATGGACTCCAGCCACGTGGCGCTGGTGGCGCTTCTGCTTAGATCGGAGGGTTTTGAGCATTATCGCTGTGATCGTAACATTTCCATGGGGATGAATCTGAATAATATGGCTAAGATGCTAAAATGCGCCGGTAATGATGATATTATTACCATTAAGGCCGATGATGGGAGTGATACTGTCACCTTCATGTTTGAAAGCCCCAGTAAGCTCCATTTTTCTCTCTTCTCTGCTGAGTTATGTGAATTTAATGTTTTTTTGTCTATCCTTCTTAAATTTATGCTTTATCTGCCTGTTAATTGGGTAACCACTCGTAATTAGTTGATGTAAATTGTGGAAATGCTATTCTTTAATGGCTTAGCTCTAATTTTTAAACTGGGGTTGATTTAGTTGGGTACTTGGGTTATTTATTTGCCTATTTATGTTTTGAAGTTCATGGGAAGAATTTCAGAGACTATATGTTTGCTTAGGAAAGTAGAGGGAAATAATGGTAATAATAAATTTAAAAGTCATTATTCAACAATTGCATTTGTGTTGTGGGCTTTCAGTGGATATTATATGGTTGGAGGATTTGTTGAGGAAGGAAAATGTGGAGGGTTCAATGTTTATTGTCTGTTAAACATAGTAGTTTTGGGTTTAGCAAAAAAAGAACAACAATTGTACTCTTAACAAACTTTTTCCCACACAATCATCTACTTTGCCAGTGAGATCTGAATTTCATTAATTCACTATGTAAACTATGTCATGAACTTTATGAAGAAATGTTATTCTACAAGTTAATTTTGGATGATTTTTGGGATGAATATGTAACCTATGTCATTAACACAAATATGTCATTGTATAGGTAACTTGTCTAAGAAACTTAAGAAATGTGATATAGAGCCACATTTTTACAATGATGGGCACTAGAAGCTTTAGGAATATATAGAGATAGAGGAAGTTCGGATGTGATGGCTGGATGTGTAACAGGGGAGAGTGAAAGAGATTATTTTTAGGGAATTGATACTTCCACACTGTTTTTTGATGGTTCCACACGGTGGACCTCACAAAAAATGTCAATAGCGATGGTTAAACCGTCACTATACATCTATAGCAACACTTTTATGGGATTCACCGTGTGAAATTATTAAAAAACAATGTGGAAATATTAGTTTTCTATTTTTAACTGGTTATAGAATGAGGGAACTACAAATGACAATATTGGCCCCTACTTATCAGATGAAAGTATGGGTATTCTTCTACAGGGTTTGCAGGCCAATGGATTAAGAGTAAAAAAAAAAAACCGCTCTGTTTGGACCTATTTTTAAAATAATTTTTGTCAAGTGGAGATGTCTACATCTCATGGTGGTGGCATGATATTAGTACACTGGTTTACTGATATGGATTTTTATGTTTTTTGTTGTCCCCCTTTTTTTTGGCTATGATGTAATGGACTATAGCACAAGATAAGATTGCTGATTTTGAGATGAAACTCATGGACATCGATAGTGAGCATCTTGGAATACCAGAAGCAGAGTACCATGCTATAGTTCGGATGCCTTCATCTGAGTTTGCAAGGATCTGTAAAGATCTCAGTAGTATTGGTGACACAGGTACTCCCTTATTGCTTTGTAGTTGTTTCAATTTGCTTCTGTTGGTTTGTGTGGGATGACAAGTTTGTGAGTTTATGGTATTTATTTGTGCTTGCAGTTGTTATATCCGTGACCAAAGAAGGTGTGAAGTTCTCAACAAGAGGAGATATTGGAACTGCAAATATCGTTTGCCGGCAGAATACCACAGTTGATAAGGTCATTACTGCAGCTTATATATTCTACTAGAAGTTATAAAGAATTTTTAGCCATAGCCATTGTTAGGCATTGATTTATAAATAAATAAAAACTGTAGATAGATACTAAAGTTCACGATGAATGTATCTATTTTTTTAATTTGCAGCCAGAGGAAGCTACAATTATAGAGATGAATGAACCAGTTTCATTGACGTTTGCACTGAGGTACATGAATTCTTTCACGAAGGCAAGTCCTCTGTCAAGTACAGTTACAATCAGCCTATCCTCTGAGCTTCCTGTTGTTGTTGAGTACAAGATTGCTGAGATGGGTTATATAAGGTTCTACTTGGCACCCAAGATAGAAGAGGATGATGATGAAAGCAAGCCTTAAAAAGGTTAGCGGTCATAGGTGTCTGTGTATGCTGAAAACAATGTGTGACTTCTCACACATTTGTGTTGCAGTTTTCACTGGTGCAAGATTGGTTCTTATTGCTAGAACTAGTTCATGCATCTTATGTTATACATTCTTAATGTTTGGCAAAGTGAGACCATCTTTTTCCTTTCCTTTTCTTTCTTGCGCTCTTTCTTTATGGTGTTTGTTGATTCATCGTTTCCAAGTTCAAGCCTTTAGCCACAATCTTTTCTGGTGAAATGTCAGGATATATAAGTTGATGAATTTGAGCTAGTTCAGAAATTATTTCTTATTGCGGTTATTTTAATGATTGTCTAACATAATACTACCTTTATTATAAAATTAGATGTACATGTTCTTTCTTGTCTGTTTTAAAATTGGATATGCATATTTAATATTTATAATGTACCATGAAGTTTCTAAGAGGCTACTATTTCATTTCTAGGCTTATAGCTAAAGTCGAGGCTTATATTCGAAAATGTAAAGTTACCTTAAAAAAGAAGTTTTATAAACGTATACCTTATTTAGGGACAGAAAGAATATTAATAATTTAATATATATGTATACATAGCAATGCATTAGAAGTTAAAGCCCAGATTGGATCTCCTCATGTGTGTCGTGCTCTTGTATATATTATTCCATCATGAGCTTTGTTTGAATGGTTATAATATGCCATTGAGATTTAACCAAATAATCTTTTGAAGCATATGGTTTGGATGCGTAGCCTTGCTACAGAAGATCGGCAACAGAAAAGCAATCTAAAATTCTCAAACCGACTCTTGGGCGGTAACCGAAACTTTGGTATGGAGCTGTGTTTGAAGAAGCCAACCATATATTTCAAATTTCATGCTTGGCACAGAAGAATAATTAACTAACTAATCTAGTAAAAATATTTTTTAATGAAACAAATGTAAGCAAGCATTCAATGTAAATACAGAATGTTGGTTAATAAACAGTTTTAGACGACTAACAAAAAACTTTTGACTCAAAAAGTTTATTGTGGAAAATCACGCCAAGATTATTGTTTGCATTTACCTTAAAAAGAAGACGAGGAAGAAATATAAGAGCATATGTTGGTATTTGCCAAAATGGTTCTTTTCACTCTAACCAAAACATCTTTGCGCCCAAACCCTTGTTACTATTTCTTTTTTATATATCGCAAACCCCAATTTCTTTTGCTTTGGGAATTTGTCAAAGCAAAATTACATCAGAGCATTTAGCCACAAAAAAAAAATATTACATGAGAGCATCCTGTATCCACTGCAAAAAAATGGAATATTTTTATGCAAGTTTTATAAGAGGAAGTTTGCATTTTCAATCCTCAATTATAGGTAGTAGTACACATTCAAATTATGGGCAGCAGTACACATTCAAATTTTCACAACTCCTGGCTCCCATGTTTCACATCAATTCTATCCAACAAAACATTCATTAAACTCTCACCAAAACTGCAACTGTGCTACTAATCAAACATTGATAAAGCCACATTTGAATAAAGTTGATGGGGGACAGCGTAGTAGCACTAAAAATATGATCAGGACTGCCTCCAGTCATCACCAACATAAATTGCTTGATCACCAAGCTCTTCTTCAATTCTAAGTAACTGCACAGGAAATTTTTGGTGTTAACTGAAATGTTTGTGCACCAAAATAAAAATATAACAAAAATAATCAATTTTTATTTTATTTTAAAGAAACAGCAAGCTTCACTTGAAAGTCATTTGATATGAAACTACGAAACAAACAGTAAGCAAGTACGTATTGCTCATGGGCTACCACAACATTATATTGCTAAATAAAATCAACACTACAAACTGCACCCGGCAGAGATCCGAACCATGATGAGAACTCTACTAGTCATTATAGGTGTTGATTAGCTTGAGTCTTGATTGTTGTGTTTCATTGTTGAGGAATATGTGAAGCATGCATTATAAGGAAGTTCAAAATGAATGCTAGAGAAAATTTTAGCCTAACAATGAGTTTGGGATAACAAAGTGTCGTTAAGTGAGTTTAATGTTAAATGACTTTAAATTGCGTGTATTGGGAAATGGAACTTCTATTTTCTTATGAAACCACAAGAGATAAAGAATAAGAAAAATGTTTAATATCAAATGACTTTCACTTGTGTACTATAGAAAATCCTGTATTTTCAAATATTTTAATCCCTTGTAACTCTTATTCAGAATCCATTTAAGATTCTACAATTAAGCTAGGTGTTGGCGAAAATCATGTATCATTCACATGTGATTTCCGCGATTACAACACGTGCAAACCTACATATATTGAATATGGATTTAAGCTAATTCTTTATTTCATGCCTCCTTTATCTAGTTCTTTTTTAATTTAAAAGATCCAAAAAACATAAAGACGTTATAATGTAATGTAAGAAAGATTAGATGAACCTGGTTATATTTGGCAAGCCGCTCTCCTCTGCAAGGTGCACCTGCTTTTATCTGACTGGTTGTGAGGCCAACAGATAAATCTGCTATAAATGAATCATCAGTTTCTCCACTTCTTTGAGATATTACCACTCCCCAATGAGCATCCTTTGCCATCTTCACTACTTCAACCACCTCTGTAACAGTCCCAATTTGATTGACCTATACTTTTGAGAGTGGTATTGTTAGAATCAGACCATCACTTGGAGATTCCTGATCATTATTTGAAGATAATATCATGGAAACTTCTGTAACCACAGTAGCTATTACTTTTATGAACAGATACTTAAAGAGCATGCATCACATTAGATATGTGGTACTCGCTCCTTTCCAAAAAAAGACCCCAAATTGCAAAAAATTACAAACTATAAGGATATATTTTTGTTTTAAGTTTACCGCCAAATTATTAAGTGTTTAGTTTAGTATTTGATGACATGATAATAAAATTGTGATGGTAAAAACTTGACATAGTTTCATTATATACTAACATCAAAAGAAAGGGAACTCTTTTTTTGGAATTAAAGAAAATGACAAATGGGACTGTTTTTTTGGAAAATACCCAATAGTTTTGTACAGGAAAGTTTGGACTCTACTAAAGAAATGTACTAGACAAAGGTACTTGCAGGGCACCACACTGATCTTTTGTAAACATTCAAATGAAGGGCATGATAGGTTCACAAGAGCAAATGGAAATAGATTTAACTGGTTAAAAATCTCAGATACAGAACACTTTGAATCAGAAGGCAAAAAAAAAACGACCATATTATAGGACAAAGAACTAGAAAATTCGTTGATACTTAGCAGGTACCTTGAGAAGTAGAGCATTGCAAGCAGCCTCCCTAATAGCTTTTTCAATACGTTTTGGATTTGACATCAACAAGTCACCTCCCACAACCTACAAAGAAAACTCTCTTCTAAATTCATCTAGCAGTTTTAAGGGGAAAAAATGAGACTCACGCGTGTCATTAAAACAGAATGATTTGAATAACAATGGATGCAGATACTGATCACATCTAACAAGAAACTCAATTATATGAATGGTATGTCAGCAGAAAATTCTTTAAATCACACTCATGGACCTTTACAAATAAGATTGAACAAGTACAAGGATCTACATATTACTTTGTTTAGCATCTCAGTTTCATGCACTTTCACAGGATCATCAGTTTATTTCTTTCCTATTACTACCTTGTTGAGAGCCATGCGTGATGGTATGACTTTAGCATTTCTATTTTCTCGCCTTGCATCAAATTATCCTCCATATTATGAATCAGCATTATTAGTTAGATTCAACTGTGAGTACAATAAGAATATCCTTTCTCCATGAAATTTCTAATAACATCACTATTCACAGATGTGTGAGCAATTAGAAATAGAGATCTTGAATATAGAGTTTGCGGGTCTGAATTGAATTATGATTGTACATTCAGAGGTTTCGTCATTGGTGATGAGTTTCATGCACCCTAAGCCACACAAACAGCTAGTAAGTATCAAGTAGATTAAAGGGAAAGTTCTATATCAAAAACTAAATTGGGTCCCGTCTCAATGACTAACAATTGAAAGCTATGTACTTTCCAATAAGTTGGCCCACCTCACAACTAGAAATACACACATAAAAGCAATTTCAAGTTTAATTTTCATTACCAACTTTATTCTTGTGTTAAGTGTATTATCTGGTCTCCTGGCTTTTAAGAGTAGCATTGATAGTTGATAGTAGATATTATTTTTATGATAAAGTTGTCATTTGTGGAGTCTCATCTTCCAAATTGTTTAGGTTAGCCTGGCATGTAAATGACAAGTTGAAACTAGAGAATGAGGATAACAGACAAACCTGGCAAATTCCAAGACCAGAAAAATACTTGACATGTTCCCAGTCCTCCTTGTCAAATGGATCTTCTATTGACACAATTGGGTAGTCTAGACCCACAATATGTTTTTAAGGGGAGAAAGAAAAAGAAAAAACCTATGTTATCACCTCAAGTACATTGGTCAACAAAAATAATAGGTAACAACCATCACAGACATCTTAATAGGGGTTTTATACCTGCACAGAGTTCTTTGTACATCTCAATCATATCCTCGCCAGACTTGAAATTTTGTCCCGACTTATTTGCAGATTTAGAATCTAGATCATACTTTGTACCTACGTTGGGAAAGAATTCCACAAGTCAGTATTCAACAAACAAGAATTCTGCATCAAATAGCACAAGAGAAGAACCCAATTGACAATTTGAAATTGTAAATACATACACAATCAATTAATGGCCAACTTGAGAAGAATGAGAGTGAGACAAACTTCAGGTTTCACCATATTAAAGTATTTTAATATACTTCATTTCCAACTATCAATATTCTTAAGCAAGTTGTCAAACAGTTATTTCACTTATACTTGACGTGAAGTCACTACATATGGGTCATAGCAAATTGTAACTACAAACTTATAGCTTAGGTTACCATCAATGAAGCAATACATCACCTATGCAGAAATCAGTAGCGCCAACATCAATTGCAATCTTTATCCTCTCATTATAACCTGTTCTGCCAATGGCCTCCTTAACAAGATCTAAGCCTTCTCTAAAGCTGCAAATGCAGAAGACCAAGATCAACAATTAAACATTTCAACACAAGTACTAGTTAAAAGAATACATGCCTGGAGATGTTTGGAGCAAAGCCACCATCTTCACCAACATTGCATCCAGGTGCACCATACTTCTCTGTAATAACAGCCTGCCTTATTACCAAAACTAAAAATTACTATTTTGATCAATAAGCATGGAGTGGGACTAACAGCGATTATGACATCCCACTAGATACTATAACAATTCTAAAAGATGAGAGACACTCCTGAAAATTTGATTTAATCCTTCCCAGAATTAAAATAAATGAAGTTTGACATTCAAACTATTTCATATCAAATTCCAATTGGTGCACGACATTCATCGAAGGGTTCAAACTAAGTGATCCCATGGAAGGAAAGGCAGCTGAAACTGATATTTTTAGATATTTGTGTCTTGCGAGTGATTTCACTCATTGGCGTGCAAATGCATAAATGCAGGGAACCCATCTGTGTTATGGAAAGACATCGAGGAAGCATAATTACACGACTAAGGCAATAACATGTCAACAGACATGGGCAAGCCAAAATGATGAAAAATAAAGAGCAGGATTTGAAAAGCTTGGCAAAATAGAAAATAGAGTAGGATTTGAAACTTCAAACTACAGCTTAAGAAAACAGAATGGCTAATTAGCCAAAGGCCAACCAAAACCAACTCTGATGTAAAAAAAAAAACTTTTTATATGTAATTTTTCCCCCAAGTATAGGGAATGTAACCATTGACATTGAGGTTTTTTCTTGATGCTCTGCCATTTCTCCCACCCCTGGGGCCGGGGGTTCTGATGTAACAAAAAACTTCTCGGTTAAACCTTCAAGGTCATCAACACTCAACAGCATAGGGGTTAATAACTCAGAACATAAAAGCGTATTCTTAGAAGTATGTCGCAAGTATTAAAAATTTAGAACCAGAATGAAAACTTATGCCAACAGCATACTAAAAGGAGATTTAGTTACAGTTTAATGATTGAGCGAAGACATGTTCCCTTCTGAACCAATAAGGAATTATATAGAGGGCCAGAGGCATTACAAACAATTAGGAAAACATTAAGAAAGTGTCATGTGCTGAGGTAATACCATAGTGAGATTTTTCTTCTATTTTTTTTTTGCCAAGTCCGTAGTAAAATATTTGATCAAGGACTGAAAATAGTTTTTATTTTTCTTCTAAAGTAAATCAAGTAATGTTATGGCAGAGGCCTTGAAACCCAACACCCATATTTGGGGCCAAAATTACCTATAAGAAAAAAGTTAATCAAGTAATGCTAAAAATACAAGACTCTCAAAGTACTAATTGTCCTAAACCTAGTGGTCAATCGTCTACAGAGTTGGGTAACCTGTTCTGCTCACGTGTTACAATATTATCAGCGTTATGATATCAATAATCCTTTAGTAACTTGTGACCAAATTTAAGAACAAAACTGTAACATATTACCTAGTTAAAAGACTCGAAACTGTATTTGCATAACGGTAGATATCATACCTTTGTGATAAATATGTAATTTAAGTGTTTGTCATTAGTTGCTATAGGCTATTAACATTGAGTGATGATAATTTATCAGGAGTGACCTTTTATCTAGATGAAGTCACCTTTAGATGATGATAAGTCTCAGACCCCATTTGCATTGCCTCCTCAAATCTTCTTGCTCCAACTGGAAGAATCATAATTTCCTGATATTATTTCACGAACAATTGTCAGATTAAGCTTTCAGAAGGAACACTACCAGGGTGTTAAAAAGAATCTTTTAAAAAACTGTAAGTAGCCAAATAACAAGGGTCATACATCTAGGTACACAGTCTGGCAAAATAACAAATGTATTGCGAGTTAGGAAGTATAAACATGGAATACAGACAAAAAATGACGAGGGAATTGGTCGACACGTCATTTCTCAAAAGAGTACGATGGATCAGATACACTTCACACACACACACACACATATATTAATGTATATGATACTAGTACATAAATACTTATGATGGGAACTCAACCCTAACCTTCTCATGTTTCTTTAAACAGATAGGCATCTTTTGCAGAAAAGAACTTCCCATCTCAATATTCGATATTTCTTAGTCAAAATCTGACTAGAGCTTAAGAAGTATTGAACACTTAACAGAAATAACCAAATTTGTATATTAAGTATGGACACATCAAAGAACTATGGGACACTTCTACAGCGTGAAGTACGGGGGCACAATAGGTGTCAATATAGATTTTTAAGGCCTTAGAAGTTTCCACGATTCCTCAACCTCAAAATAGATCCAAAAGAAGAAAGCAGAAAACTGATTAATGCTTTTCTGTCTATAAAATATAAAATAAATAAACATCTCTCTTTATATATGTGTGTGTGTGTGTGTGTGTGCGCATGCGCGCGCGTGCGCATTTAAGCTTTATTTGGATGCCTAAAGATCAATTTTCAATACCATGGAGGTTAAGTGTAAAACTTCCAACACCAACAGAAGTAATTCAAGTTTTAGTGAGAAAAAGAAAAGAAAAAAAAGGAAAAAGTTGCAGATAAAAAGTATTAGGTCTTTTAGTTAATCCTGGAAAACATCATCAAAACAGATATAAGAAAGAGTTTTCAGATAGATACCCTAGAGCAAGACAAATGCTTACCTGAACTGCCAGATTGTTCCCAGCATGTTTTCCACCGCTTATGAGAGTGAACGAGGGTACAGGAAAAACCAGGTTGGTTTTACCAGAAAGCTCGGCAATGTGTTTGTAAAGAGGAACCTGGAGGTTTATAATACATAGGATGATAAGAAAATATGGCAGCTCAGTTTTAATGGAACGCAAAGAACTGAAATGCCAAAGGTGAGATTGTGCATGCCTCTTTTTGAGCAGCTCCAGCTCTGCAAGCAGCAATTGATACAGCTAAAATCGCATTTGCTCCAAGTTCACCCTACAAGTATTTTTTTTAATATCAAAAATGAAAAAAGTACTACTAAGAAAGACAGAGGATTCAACTCTCAAACAGAAAAAACTAACAATCGGCTAAAAGCAGAAGAGCACAGTCAACCCAAGATATCAATTAGAGCATTACGAGGCTTTGAAAGGTGACGCTCTGCTAGGATATGGATAAAGGAAATTACTACCCATATGTTAATGGATTCTTCCTGTCCCCACTGTTACTGGCTAACATATCTTAAGACATTATTTCTTGTTCCAAGCCATACAAATCTAAACAAGTAAAGGACTCAATAGGAAACAATGACTGGTGCAGCGGTGCTGCTTAATTTACCGGCAAGTTATACATAAAATTTGAATAATCTTCTAAGCAATAAATTATATTGAAAGATGGGAAAATCTACCTTCTTTTCCGTCTTGTCCAAGTCTATCATAGCCTGATCAATCTGGGACTGAAGAGTTGGATCCATACCAACCAAAGCCTCAGAAATTTTCTCATTGATATTCCTAACAGCTCTACTAACACCATTTCCAAGATACGTACCCTTTTCCCCATCACGTAATTCAATAGCCTCATACCTGGGATCAACAATTACATTTTGTTACACGGCAAACTTTTTAAGACTTCAAAACTTAAAAACCTTCATGGTTCGATATTCCATTACATTGGGAAAAAATACATAAAACATAGTCTAATTGAATATATTTTGAACTTGGTTGCAGGTCAGCAACTAAAACATAGCCTAATTGAATATGTTTTGAACTTTGTTGCAGATCAGCAACTAAGAAACCATAATAACAATATTACTATACTTACAAAAATATTGACACTAAAAATGGATTAAAAATAATGCGACTAGATGTGAATGGTTGGTGATTCACATGTATAGATGGGTCCAATAACTATAACCACTAACATCTTGACGCATCATTTTGTAAATACTATTAATACCCATGTTTTTATAACCGTAGCAATACTCAATAAAACATAAGTCATTTACTGAACATTATCAACTTTACTGTTGCAAATTACATATTCAATTTCTACTGAATCAAACATAAGCTGTATCGACTTTTCAGTACATTCTTTCTTATGGCTATGTTTGGGATTCCACAAAGAATCATAAGGAAAACTGTAAAAGAAAAAGTCAGGTAAAGAAACATAAGAAAAGACCCATCACACCTAATTCTAATTTCACCTATTAATAATGCAGGTCTTATCGTACTGTATTTTCATGTTCTTTTCCAATTCCTGGCTCTTTCTAGAGTGCTGAAACAGTTGCAAACAGAACCTATAATCTATACACACGAATCACCAATTCTACAACAATGCAGCTATAAAGGAAACTAAACAAAATCATCAAATGATAGATGGTATACATTCCAGATGAAGCACCACTAGGTACAGAAGCACGGAATACGCCTTTATTTGTGTGCAAGTCAACTTCAACTGTAGGAATTCCTCTACTATCCAGAATTTGCCTGGCTTTTACCTTCGTAATCACTGAAGGAACCGCTTTCCTCATATGATTAGACTGCAACAACAGAATATACACACATCAGAATATAATACTGAACAGAACTAAATTGTTTCGCGAAAATGATGAGAAAGAGAGACTCACGATGAAGAGAACGGGATCGGAAGTTTTGGCCCTAACGGCGGCATTGACGGCGTCTTCGATTTTACGAGAGAGCATATGTTTGTCTAGGTATTCTTGCACCGACATCTTCCCCTTCTACTGCTATTAGTAGTAGAATCTCTCTCCTCAAACCGAAAATGGTCACTTTGATTGATAAGTAGGATGAGAAAATTTGCAGAGATTGGAGCAACTTTATTTGTTAAATTGCCGGAAAACTTGAAGTTCTACAGAGAATTAGGGGGAATTAAGGAGACTGATTTGACGAGATTGGAGCAGTTCTAATAAATCTTTAAGATGCGGGAGTGTGGCTTCCTTTTCAGGGCAGAAGTCGCGGAATCTGCACTCTGCAGTAGTCACTTGTTACTTTTTCGTGGCCAACTGGCCATATCTGCCTAGAATAACGACGTCGTATAACTGATATTTCAAATTTTACTTGATTTTAGTTTTGTTAAACGGATTTTTATAGAAAAATCTTTTGTGGGTGTACTGTAGTAAAAAAAAATTGGGGGAAAGAGTTTCACAAGCACTCCAAGAGTTCTATTTATTAAATTTTTATGCTAAAAAATTGTGTTTAAAATAATACAACAAAATAACACATTGTTGTTATGTCCGACATCACATTTATAATCATAATTTTATTATTATCATTAATAGACTAAGCACCTTAATCAATAAATAAGGGTAACCATAGAAAAAAATATATTCTTAAAATTTATAATTTTTGTATATTTGTCCTTTTTTGTGGAGGTAAATTGTACTATTATTAATCATTCTTTGACTTTGGCATGTTTAGAATTCACTCATATATATATATATATATATATATATATATATATACGAGAAAAATGTATACATACAACTGTCTAATACATAATCGGTTATAGCGACAGTTTTTTTGAGCGACGGTGACAATTCAACCGTTGTCATAGCTATTTTTGGTATATGACAACGGTTCAACCGTCATCGTAGCCTAAAAAAACCGTTGTCAAAGTCGATTGTGCACTACATAACTGTGTGTGTGTGTGTGTGTGTGTGTGTGTGTGTGTGTGTGTGTGTGTGTGTGTGTGTGTGTATATCTATTATATAAAACAGAGCAGAGAGAGAAAATGTCTCTCAAAACCGACGTCTCAGATCATTTTATGGCTTCAACAAAGAGCGGTGGTGATTAACTCACTTTATTCTCCCTCTCTCTTCCCTATGTGCTTCTGATTTGTTTTATCCATTGTCGATTTCAAAATCTGAAATTAACCTCTCACTCCTCTTTACACCAGAGTTAATCGATTGGTTCCCCGAGTTTCTTCAGTTGGCATGTTCTAATCAGACTATTGGACTATTGGAGCTTCGGATTCAGTCGGCATGTTCAGTCGGTACGAACTCACAAATTCATCCCCACCCCCTCCATAAATACATACATACTCACAAATTCATCATTACCTTTACTAGGTAAACATCTATATATAGTGGGTTGTAGTTCTTCTCTCTATATTTCTCTTTCTTCAAGTGTTTCAGATGTGGGTTTTTAAATTTTAGTCTCTGTGCAAAAGGGGTTTGTTTATAGAAAAAGAAGGGATGGCTACAGCAGCAGCAGCAGGGCAGTGGGTTTTTAGAGTATCTCATTATCTTTTTCCAGTATATTGTTTTTTCAACCAAACAGTGATTTATGAGTTTGGTGTGTGCGCTTTTGTTGTAATTATGGAAATCCAACCAAAGTCCAGCATATGGGTTATGTTTTCAGATGATGTACATTATATGATTTATTCATTTGCTTTTCACCTTCCTTTTTGTTTGAAGATTGTACTCCACGTGCATTATCCTTATCCACTGCTTATCCACATGCATTATTCTGAGCCCTGTTTAATGATTTAAGCTTTTGAGACACTGAATTTGATAGCTACAAAAAAGTGAAAAATTGGGGTTCTTTTTGTTTTTTTGTTTGAGGTAGCTGAACTTGGCTTTAAAATATGGATCATGTCGTTGGCGGTAAGTTTAAGCTTGGGAGTGGATCATTTGGAGAACTTTATTTGGGTATGTTTAATTTTTATTTTTTTTACTTCTTTCTTTTTCACTGCCAGTCCTTTTTAATTTTTTTAATGTTTAATTTATTCTATCTGGTTTAATTTTTTTCCAGGAGTAAATGTACAAACAGGAGAAGAAGTTGCTTGTAAGCTGGTAAGTATTGATTTTTCATAAATTATGCAAATATACAAATACTGTGTTTTGATTCAATTGTTGTTAGATGGTGTATGTTCTTTGCTTGTGAAGATGATAGTCTTGGTAATTCAAGAAATAAAATAAAATTGTATTATTCCTATTTCATATATGTGTATTAAATGGCATGTTCTAAAAGTTGCTTACCATTTTATTTCAACTTATAATCAAATATTATTACAGATTTCTATGCTTGTTGTACCTTTGTTTGTCAATTTTTGTTTTCGTGAGGGTTGCAAAAGAAAGGGAGAGAGGGACATATTAAACAACTAGCTTTCTATAACTGCAGCTACACTTAGATATGTAAATAAGATAGTGAAAGTCTATTAAGTCTATTTACTTTTAGATATTAAGTCTATTTACTTTTAGATACTCAACGTAATGCTGCACCACGTTCTACAAAATTAAATGAGGTATTATTTTTCTCACAAGTATTTTTCATCCATCATTTTATCTTCTTCTATATCATAAGTATTTTTCCTTTTTCTTTTTCTCTTAGATGAGGTATTCAAAGATACCCAACCACTACTTAGGTCTTTGATGGATTGGTTACAATGTGTGCATTTTTTCATATGGTCACTATCAAATTTGGAGTTTTATTAGTTGTTTGCTCATTGCTTATAATTATTTTAGAGTTCAAAACCTTCCGTAATCGGATGGAGTATTTAGGTTTTATGAAATTTAGGTTTTCAAATTGGGGGTTTTTGGAGTATTTTTGAAATTTGGGTTTTCATATTTAGTTTTTGTTGTGAGTTGTTCATGATTTTTGAATTGATGGATTGTGAGAAAGAGAGGTTGTATTTTATCTACTCACACACATACCACGCACAGTCACACGATTTTTGAAATTTGGGTTTTCAGATTTAGTTTTTGTTGTGAGTTGTTCGTGATTTTTGAATTGATGGATTGTGAGAAGGAGAGGCTGTATTTTATCTACTGTTCATCTTTCTCTGCGGTGGTGTTCATGGTGGGTGATATTTTAAGTCGCTCTGTTGCCATTTTCTCCTTCTGTTGTGAATATTTATGATCTTCCCTACCATAACCTAATAATTTGCAAAGCATCTCTACATTCTGAACTTTTGTGGCATCATCATATCAGTTTATAGTGTATTTGAACTGCATATATTTCCTTATTCTCCATCAGTGGACCACCAATTATCATGTTAAGAATACCAAGTCTGCTCACTCTCCATGTCACATGAGTGGATTAAATATTGTTTTTAGCTGGCCACTAGACCTCCATTTTTCAGGTTAAGAGTGCCACGTCTACCCTTCTTTCTTGGTCTTTTTAGCTGTTATGTTGCGGTCATACTTTACTATTCTCCATAGACGGGAGCACATTGGTACTATGGTGGAATTCAATTCAAATTTGTTTCATGAGTGCAGAGTTCTGAGGAAGAAGTTTTTCTTAGGAAAGTATTGTATGACGCTGTGTTACTGGGAGAGTTTCCATTTCTAAAATCTGGTAGATCTACTCAGCTACGTGGAAATGTCATACAGTTTGTAAGGTATATGATTACAATTGTGGTAAAGATGCAATTATAGAATGGAATCTTTTTGTGTACCGTTGCTTAAATATTATCTTCTTGTATCTCTTAGCAAAAGTATATGCTAAGCACCCCCTGTTTTTAAACTGAGCATTTATCGGAAAATGGTGAAAGAAGCTAGATCATCTTAGTGTTTATCTAAAGTTAGTAACACCTTAATTTTTACATAATCATGTGTCATTAAACTCCAAAACCCCACAGATAAAGTAATTTGTATATTTGTCTCTGTATAATATATTTTATTTTGCTCAAAAGTTGATACACAGAGAGATACTCACTGCCATAGAGTAATGACTTTTTTAGGAGGTGGAGTAGTGCTTTCCGGAACTTAACCATACATAATGGGATCATGGTAGCACTGAAATTAATATGTGCAGATAACGGGATGGTTGTGTATCTGTTGCATATACAGTAAAATAAATACCATCCTTTATCTTTTGAACTTGGAACAACTGATATACATTTTTGCGCTGCAAATGTAAAATTTGTGAAGGTTCATAATTAGCCCAAATTATCAATTGTACTGTCCAGATTAAATTACAAATTAAGTCTAATGCATTTTGATAGGTCAACTGAATCCCATAGTTAGGTTCATTGCTTGGTGCAATGATATCGAATGCCACTATTCAACTAATAAATTTCAAACTTTGATATGCTTTTTGTACAGGGGTGTTGGATATCCCAGTCTTTGGCCTTCGCCTTCTTGTAAAGAACCTCTGGACATTTCCAAAAATTCTACTTTTGACATGATTTCTGGCATTGTGACAGGTTAAAGTTTATTAATATGGCTCCCTATATGTGGTTGGATTTTTTACTGCGTGTGCATTTGCTGCTTTTTCTAGATATTAAGCAACGTGTTGTCATTGCTTCTTTGAACTGTTTATGCATCCATCAATTTTTTCATGGTAAAATATTGTTGTCAAGTAAGATCCACTGTTACCAGCTGTTTAATCCATCTCACTGTCATGGTGTTAGAGTATATGCCCTAGAGGCTAAATACTTGATGTAATTGCTTAACATTTTTTGATATTATATTTGATTGAATAAATAGATTATTTTATTATGATTTCATTTACTGCGTTATATAAATGTTAACATAATAAAAACCCTTAGAATAATGATACGAATTATATAGCTTTAAGTATGTGACTTGAGCATGAGATTATATAATTATAATTAGTATCATTACTCTTAAATGTCCCTAGTCGAGTATCATTGTTAATGGGACAACAATGATGCATTGAGGTTAGTATGTGGATTGACTGATGGCCAAATCTCATTGGTCATAAATATATGAGATATTTGAGTCAATGCATAGGTAAATGTTAGAGAACAATGTACTGGACTGACCCACCATGAGAATTCTACATGGAGCATTATGCAAAGTGTCATAAGAAATTCTTATAGTGACAATGATGTAATGATCCTCCGACCTGAAGTCACTATATTATTACACGAGAATTTGTGTACTTTGATATCATCAAATGTCACCTTTAATAGGGTGGACAATAAAGGTGATTATTGGGTACATCATGAATCGTGTGAGGAATATGAGTGATCTAGATGGAATTTAACCCTCCTATATATTAGGGGTGATATCCATAGGCCTCTTGATTGAGTAGGACTATGAAATGCATGGTCATGCTCAAATATTGATTTGTTTCATATAGTCTACTCATTGATCAAGAAAACTCAGATTAAATTATGAAGAGTATGACACATTCCATGCCTCGAGTTTAATCTAGGATATAAGGTTAAAAGGATTAAATTACATTGAGACATTGATCACGAAAAGGTTGTATCGAATCACCGATCTTATTATTATTTGGGTAGCAATGATGCATTACTAGATGCCGCTCACTGTTTGTGACGCCCCCAAATCTGGGCCCACACAGCCCAAACTTGAGTCGTCAAAATACTACAACAAAATTATTACAACAAAGCACAACGTACAACAATACAGTGTATAATAATACACAACTAAGTCTTCACTATTATTGCCACACTATTTTACAAAACGTGAAGACTATGATAACTATTCCTCGGACCCTCACTCCATTCCCCGGCTAGACCCTGTTATGTTTTCATCTCCTGTTGAAAAACAATGGAACAAAAGAAAGGGTGAGCTCAAATAGCCCAGTAAAGAATATCATGACTAAGATAATGACGAAATAATTATCATTAGTCTTCAACAGTTGAGTTCTTGATAGAATACAATAAGACTACAAGGTTTATATCAAAAACTGCAGTTAAATTCTTAAACAACGTTCAGATCAATAATAGCAGCGGAATGAGTAATCTATTAGAAGAATAATGCAGACTATAATGTCCACTCAGTTCTCTTTTTAGGAAAAACATCATCAACTTTTATCATCTGAAATATCATTAGTCAAGATAATACAAATTCACAGTTCCTGATCATAATCATGCACATCAACAGTTCATCTTTGTACTACGGGCCAAAGATATTCAATATAGCACCAACGGTCATGATTATACCAGATTCAGCCTTTGGTCATAATCATACCAAACAACAGTTCATCTTTGCACTACGGGCCAAAGAGAACATTCACCACGTGCCATAAAAGACACCGAACAGATGTATCGCCTTTAACCTATTATATCGCCTTTAACCTATCATCTGTTCAACAAATATATCACATCTGTGCCCCCGGCCACAGATATTCACAACAGCTTGATTTTTGGATGATTAGAATGATATAAATGATGAACAGAAGAAATAGGATAACAATAAGTATCGGAAGTTTACTTTGTACAGATTCAAATAATGTCCAAATTGTCAACATGATGTGGAGTGAAATTCAAGATCCACAGTTCAGAATAACGGTTACAATTCAATAGAAAGGTTCACGTAAATAGGAAGGTTCAGTTGAAATAATGAAGTTCAACTATTATGGAACATATAATATTTTCAGGAATTATAGAAGCAATAGTTCCATAATAAATTTCGATTTAGGAGTATGAAAGAAAATAATATCCCTTACCGTAGCAGGTTTGATTAACAAAAGGTGAAGGAAATTAATACAAAGGGTTATTCACCAACAGGCGGCAATCCGCTCCGTAAGGTTATTCCCACAATTTAATAGAATTTGAGTACAAAGAGTTATTCACCAAACAGGCGGCAATCCGCTCCGTAAGGTTATTCTCAGAGATTAATAATAAATGAATACGAAAGGTTATTCACCAACAGGCGGCAATCCGCTCCGTAAGGTTATTCCCACAATTTAATAGAATTTGAGTACAAAGAGTTATTCACCAAACAGGCGGCAATCCGCTCCGTAAGGTTATTCTCAGAGATTAATAATGAATGAATACGAAAGGTTATTCACCAACAGGCGGCAATCCGCTCCGTAAGGTTATTCCCACAATTTAATACATGGAAATAAAAGGCACGTCTTATGAGTAAGGAAGAAACAATATTATTATCGAGAATCAAATAATGATAATCCCTTACCATAGTATGTTTGAATAATGGAAGATGAAAAAGATGGTATCCCTTACCGTAACAGGTTAAGAGCATGAAAGAAAATGATATTTCTTACAAGTAAGAAAAGAAAATGACATTCCTTACCGTAATAAATTTAAGAGTGTGAAAAGAATGATATTCCTTACCTCAACACGTGACTGGATATTGATTTAAATGAGGTTGATTAACTTGAACAGTACACGTATACTTATAGATCTTCACAAATACTCAAGATGACTTAAGCACACTTAGAGAGAACTTTCACAAGAAGTATTTAGAGAGAGAAAGAAAGAACAAGTAAGGAAGTTTATGAAAAATCCTTAAGTTAAGGCTTCTATTTATAGCCAAAAATCTTATCATTCATTTAATCTAAACCATTCATTTAAAGATCATCTTTTAATCTACACCATCCATTTCAAATATTATATTATCTTTAATCTACACCATTCATTTCATATCACCTAATAATCACCTAACTTTATATTATAAACAAATCAATTTAATTATTCAACAATAATTCACACTTTAATCTACACCATTCATTTCATATCACCTAATAATCACCTAACTTTATATTATAAACAAATTAATTCAATTATTCAACAATAATTCACACTTTAATCTACACCATTCATTTCATATCACCTAATAATCACCTAACTTTATATTATAAACAAATAACTTTATCAATTCAATTATTATGACTAATTGTTATAAATACAGTATAGTTAGCTCTTAGATATCAAGTCAATAAATTAATGAAATACAACTGTTTAAATAACATCATAATAGAGATAACAATAATGTAAAATAAAGCATACGTTACTGTGTAATGACAATTATTGATTCAATAATGTGAATTACTGTGCATATGTTACTGTGACAATTATTAGGTTCAATAATTTTAAAAACAGTGCAACAACAATTATTGACTCAATGATATAAAATACAGTGTAATGACAATTATTAAATCAATAATGCAAAATACTGTGTAACAACAATTATTGAATTGATAATATAAAATATTATGCAGTGACAATTATCGATGAAATGATGCGTAACAGTTACGGTGTCAATTATCAGACCAAAAATATGAGACACTATGCAATACCGTGTGTTACTGTAGAGTACCGAGTGCTACAGAAAATACCAATAACTACCGTATGCTACTATTCTTTTATCACCGGTATTTTAACAGTTCCGTTGACTATTTTTATTTAAAAAGGTTATTTCTGTCGTTTTCTATATCCGACAAATATTCCGTTGTGGGGTCCACCAATAATTTGTTATTTCGGCGCCGTCGGACCAAACGAATATTCCCCGACCAAACGAATATTCCCCGACAAAGCGAATATTGTCCGACAAAGTAAAATTTGCACATAACATCCTTAACTTTCAATTTTGTTAATTTAACCACTTACTGTTTCAAAAAAATATATATATGAAGAAAAATTAAATTTTGTATTTCATAAAATTCGGGGTCTTACAACCTCCCCTCCTTATGAAATTTCGTCCCCGAAATTGACGTACCTGACATATCGAAGAGGTAAGGATACTTAGATTTCATCTCAGATTCTAGCTCCCAGGTCATTTCCTCAGTATCTTGGTTCCTCCATAAAACCTTAACTTGAGGTATAACCTTTGAGCGTAGGATCTGCTCCTTCTTATACAGGATCTTAACAGGTACCTCCTCGTATGTTAAATCCTCTGCTATAACGTCTGGTTCTAACTCAATGACGTGGTTTGGGTCCTTCACATATTTACGTAACATAGATATGTGAAAAACGTTATGGATGCGAGACATACTTGGTGGTAGGGCTAGTCTGTAGGCTACGGTTCCTATTCGATCGAGGATTTCAAATGGGCCAATAAATCGAGGGTTGAGCTTTCCTCTCTTTCCGAATCTCGTAACCCCTTTCCATGGAGAAACACGTAAGAATACATGATCTCCGACGTTGAAACTTTCGTCTCTCCGATGAAGATCAGCATAACTCTTTTGTCGTTCTTGTGCGGTCTGTATTCGTTGTCGGATCATTTGGATCTTTTCGGTCGTCAAGCGTACCAACTCGGGTCCCAACAATTTTGCTTCTCCTACCTCATTCCAACATATTGGAGAGCGACACTTCCTTCCATACAATGCCTCGAATGGAGCCATGCCTATGCTTGCTTGGTAACTGTTGTTGTAAGAAAATTCCACCAATGGCAAGTACTTATCCCAACTTCCTTTGAAGTCTAATACACAAAGTCTCAAAAGATCTTCGAGGGTCTGGATCGTCCTTTCCGATTGTCCGTCCGTTTGAGGATGGTATGCAGAACTAAAACGTAGTTCAGTGCCCATAGCTTTTTGTAGACTGATCCAAAAGCGTGAAGTGAATCTAGGATCTCGATCAGAAACTATGGAAACTGGCATGCCATGCAATCTCACGATCTCATTTATGTACATACCGGCAAGACGTTCAAGTGAAAAGTTTTCTCGTATAGGCAAGAAATGAGCAGATTTGGTCAATCTATCTACGATCACCCAAATTGCATCTAAGCCTTGAGAAACTTTTGGAAGACCCGTCACGAAGTCCATATTGATGTGTTCCCACTTCCATTTGGGAACTTCAAGTGATTGTAATGGACCTTTAGGAACTTGATGCTCTGCCTTGACACGTTGACAAGTTAGGCACCTTGAGATAAACTCCGCAATCTCTCTTTTCATATTGTTCCACCAAAATGTATGTCGAAGATCTCGATACATCTTGGTACCTCCTGGGTGGATTGCAAACGGCGTGTTGTGTGCCTCCATCATGATTTTATGCTTTAATTCAGGATCGTTAGGAACACAGAGTCGAGAGTTGACTCGAAGTATTCCTTTCTCGTCGATTCTTGCTTCGGGAATGACACCTTCTTGTACTTTCTTTATCATGTTTATCAGTTCCGGATCGGTAGCTTGAGCAGCTTTAATTTTATCGATTAAAGTTGGTTCTACTCGCACGTGAGCAATCTTCGAGTGGGTCCCTGGTGTCTTTAGCTCTATCTCCATCTTTTGCAAGTCGTACAAAATACACTTTTGTGTTGTCAGCAGTGCACTTGTACTTGCATAAGATTTTCTGCTCAAAGCGTCAGCTACAACGTTCGCCTTTCCCGGGTGATACTGGATTGTGTGGTCATAATCCTTTAACAGCTCAAGCCAACGTCGTTGTCGCATGTTGAGTTCCTTCTGGGTGAAGAAATACTTGAGACTTTTATGATCCGTATAGATATCCACTTTTTCTCCGTACAAGTAGTGTCTCCAGATCTTCAACGCGAAAACGGCTGCTGCCAACTCTAGATCATGAGTAGGATAATTTTTCTCATAATCTTTGAGTTGTCGAGAGGCATAGGCTATAACCTTTCCATGTTGCATAAGGACACAGCCTAGACCTTTGCCAGAAGCATCGCTGTAGATAACAAATTCTCCTGATCCTGATGGTATGGTCAGAACAGGAGCTGAAACAAGTCTCCTCTTGAGTTCTTGAAAACTCTTCTCGCATTCCTCGCTCGATATAAGTTTTGTACTAGAATGAATGATACTGATATCTAGTACTTAAACTTTCAACTCTTGGTGTTCTATGGGAGCCATTTGGTGTGGGACTTTTAAAAATGGGCTTAGTGCCGGGTTCAAGATCGATACAGAATTCAATTTCACGGTTTGGGGTAAGCCAGAAAGTTCCTCAGAAAAAAAAACGTCAGGAAACTCATTAACAATGGGAATATCATTCAAGTTTGACATGTTTTTGTTCAAATCAGTGACATGAGCTAAAAAGGCTTGACATCCGTTTTTCAATAAACGAATGGCTTTATGGCTAGAAATAACAGTTATAGATTTCAATGGTTTAGTTGCTTGAATTTGCATGACAGGTTGATTAGGAATATGAAAACTAATAATCTTATGAAAACAATCAATTTTTAGCATGATGGGTAGTCAACCAATCAATTCCTAAAATCACATCAAATTCATGCATCTCTAAAGAAATAAGGTTAACAGGTAATGTGAGGTTGTTGATTTGAACTTAGGCAAGATTTATAGATAGTAAATGTAATAGGTATTTCTCCCAATGAGGTTTCAACTGATAAGACAAGATTTAAGTTTTCAATAGTCAAATTTAAACGTTGAGTACATATAGGTGAGATAAAGGAGTGGATAGAACCAGTATCTGATATGGCATAGACTTCACGAGAATTTATGAATAGCTTACCGGTTATCACCTCATTCAGTTTCTTGACTGTTATCGTCAAATCGAATCCCGAATACTTCATTCGGATCTTCACGTATTTCAACCATGGGAATACCACTGAATAATTTTCTAGCAAACTGTTTCTCGGGTTCATCAACTTCATCAGTAGTAAGGTACCAATGATTTCCATTAAAATAGTATTTTCGATAGACTGCAGTTTCCACGATAGTGACTAACTTAACCTGAATTCCTCTAAATTGTAACGCCCAAAAGTATAGAAACATCATTTTTAAATAATCTTGAAAATCATAGCTGGAACACCATAAATCCCAAAGACTAATATGAAAAGTCCATATATTCTGATCCTTTGTTATAGAGCATAACCAGGTGATATCACTCTCCCAATTAGTGAGTAAATTAAAGGCAATAATTTCCGCAAGTTCGTTACTTCCTTTAATTGCTTCTAAGAATGGATCTGGAACGACTGTAGCAGAGCTTTCACCTTCATCCTTACTGGATAGAACACGCATAATTTTTGCCTTAGGCAAAAGATTCAACTCTGAGTTTGTAAGAAGATTATTCGTCGCCTCTTGTTTTGCAGCTACATTTGTTTCGGTAATTTCATAGTTAACCTCCTGATTTCCAGATGCCATAATTAACTGTGGTCACAAAATAAATGTTAGTTCAAATAAACTGACTCATCTCTTCATGTTCCTACATTCAAATCGATTCATTAGATAAAAAAATAAATCTAATTTAGGTAGGACACACTAGTGATTGATTCTATTCATCTCTCCCCTCCTAGTTCTAACCCCAGATCTCCATTAAAGACCATATCCCTAAGCTCTGATGCCAACTGTGACGCCCCCAAATCTGGGCCCACACAGCCCAAACTTGAGTCGTCAAAATACTACAACAAAATTATTACAACAAAGCACAACGTACAACAATACAGTGTATAATAATACACAACTAAGTCTTCACTATTATTGCCACACTATTTTACAAAACGTGAAGACTATGATAACTATTCCTCGGACCCTCACTCCATTCCCCGGCTAGACCCTGTTATGTTTTCATCTCCTGTTGAAAAACAATGGAACAAAAGAAAGGGTGAGCTCAAATAGCCCAGTAAAGAATATCATGACTAAGATAATGACGAAATAATTATCATTAGTTTTCAACAGTTGAGTTCTTGATAGAATACAATAGACTACAAGGTTTATATCAAAAACTGCAGTTAAATTCTTAAACAACGTTCAGATCAATAATAGCAGCGGAATGAGTAATCTATTAGAAGAATAATGCAGACTATAATGTCCACTCAGTTCTCTTTTTAGGAAAAACATCATCAACTTTTATCATCTGAAATATCATTAGTCAAGATAATACAAATTCACAGTTCCTGATCATAATCATGCACATCAACAGTTCATCTTTGTACTACGGGCCAAAGATATTCAATATAGCACCAACGGTCATGATTATACCAGATTCAGCCTTTGGTCATAATCATACCAAACAACAGTTCATCTTTGCACTACGGGCCAAAGAGAACATTCACCACGTGCCATAAAAGACACCGAACAGATGTATCGCCTTTAACCTATTATATCGCCTTTAACCTATCATCTGTTCAACAAATATATCACATCTGTGCCCCCGGCCACAGATATTCACAACAGCTTGATTTTTGGATGATTAGAATGATATAAATGATGAACAGAAGAAATAGGATAACAATAAGTATCGGAAGTTTACTTTGTACAGATTCAAATAATGTCCAAATTGTCAACATGATGTGGAGTGAAATTCAAGATCCACAGTTCAGAATAACGGTTACAATTCAATAGAAAGGTTCACGTAAATAGGAAGGTTCAGTTGAAATAATGAAGTTCAACTATTATGGAACATATAATATTTTCAGGAATTATAGAAGCAATAGTTCCATAATAAATTTCGATTTAGGAGTATGAAAGAAAATAATATCCCTTACCGTAGCAGGTTTGATTAACAAAAGGTGAAGGAAATTAATACAAAGGGTTATTCACCAACAGGCGGCAATCCGCTCCGTAAGGTTATTCCCACAATTTAATAGAATTTGAGTACAAAGAGTTATTCACCAAACAGGCGGCAATCCGCTCCGTAAGGTTATTCTCAGAGATTAATAATAAATGAATACGAAAGGTTATTCACCAACAGGCGGCAATCCGCTCCGTAAGGTTATTCCCACAATTTAATAGAATTTGAGTACAAAGAGTTATTCACCAAACAGGCGGCAATCCGCTCCGTAAGGTTATTCTCAGAGATTAATAATGAATGAATACGAAAGGTTATTCACCAACAGGCGGCAATCCGCTCCGTAAGGTTATTCCCACAATTTAATACATGGAAATAAAAGGCACGTCTTATGAGTAAGGAAGAAACAATATTATTATCGAGAATCAAATAATGATAATCCCTTACCATAGTATGTTTGAATAATGGAAGATGAAAAAGATGGTATCCCTTACCGTAACAGGTTAAGAGCATGAAAGAAAATGATATTTCTTACAAGTAAGAAAAGAAAATGACATTCCTTACCGTAATAAATTTAAGAGTGTGAAAAGAATGATATTCCTTACCTCAACACGTGACTGGATATTGATTTAAATGAGGTTGATTAACTTGAACAGTACACGTATACTTATAGATCTTCACAAATACTCAAGATGACTTAAGCACACTTAGAGAGAACTTTCACAAGAAGTATTTAGAGAGAGAAAGAAAGAACAAGTAAGGAAGTTTATGAAAAATCCTTAAGTTAAGGCTTCTATTTATAGCCAAAAATCTTATCATTCATTTAATCTAAACCATTCATTTAAAGATCATCTTTTAATCTACACCATCCATTTCAAATATTATATTATCTTTAATCTACACCATTCATTTCATATCACCTAATAATCACCTAACTTTATATTATAAACAAATCAATTTAATTATTCAACAATAATTCACACTTTAATCTACACCATTCATTTCATATCACCTAATAATCACCTAACTTTATATTATAAACAAATCAATTCAATTATTCAACAATAATTCACACTTTAATCTACACCATTCATTTCATATCACCTAATAATCACCTAACTTTATATTATAAACAAATAACTTTATCAATTCAATTATTATGACTAATTGTTATAAATACAGTATAGTTAGCTCTTAGATATCAAGTCAATAAATTAATGAAAGACAACTGTTTAAATAACATCATAATAGAGATAACAATAATGTAAAATAAAGCATACGTTACTGTGTAATGACAATTATTGATTCAATAATGTGAATTACTGTGCATATGTTACTGTGACAATTATTAGGTTCAATAATTTTAAAAACAGTGCAACAACAATTATTGACTCAATGATATAAAATACAGTGTAATGACAATTATTAAATCAATAATGCAAAATACTGTGTAACAACAATTATTGAATTGATAATATAAAATATTATGCAGTGACAATTATCGATGAAATGATGCGTAACAGTTACGGTGTCAATTATCAGACCAAAAATATGAGACACTATGCAATACCGTGTGTTACTGTAGAGTACCGAGTGCTACAGAAAATACCAATAACTACCGTATGCTACTATTCTTTTATCACCGGTATTTTAACAGTTCCGTTGACTATTTTTATTTAAAAATGTTATTTCTGTCGTTTTCTATATCCGACAAATATTCCGTTGTGGGGTCCACCAATAATTTGTTATTTCGGCGCCGTCGGACCAAACGAATATTCCCCGACCAAGCGAATATTGTCCGACAAAGTAAAATTTGCACATAACATCCTTAACTTTCAATTTTGTTAATTTAACCACTTACTGTTTCAAAAAAATATATATATGAAGAAAAATTAAATTTTGTATTTCATAAAATTCGGGGTCTTACACTGTTTATAATTTTATAATATGATTTTAAAATTATTGCCAACATAATAATAACCTATAGGGTCACACACTTAGAACGTAATTAAAAGGGAATTAATTTAAATTGTAAGTATTTTAAATATATCAATATGATTGATAGTATTTAAAAATTACGAATTTAAATTAATAGGATAATTTGTATATATGTATATTAATTAAGTAAGACTTAATTAAAATATAATATATATAAATTCGGATTTAGTTTTCTTAGGTTTTAGTTAATTCCTATTAACTACTATATATATGATATATCAGTAGTCTAAAAGTCACGTAAGAAAAAACTAAAACCCTAGCCGCTTTCAGAAAGAGGCTAGAGAGAAAAAT